>QCXZ01000041.1:32368703-33594240 GCA_025024175.1 Rhyzopertha dominica
ATTTGGCGCTGCGAACAGGATTCCTTCGTTGCAATCGGCAATTGTGATTTCAATCACGAGAAGGAAGAACCCAAGGACATCTCAACATCCAGAAACAACTAACCAGGTTCAAGGCAAGTGCACTCTTTTCTATTCCTACTTCTAAGTGAAACGACTCTTTTGCATACGCGTTTTTTCTTTATTACTATTTGTCTTATCTCATTTATTTTGTGATCACTATGTCTACTCCCTCAACTTCCGCTGCTTCTGTTGGCAGTACCAATGCCACCGCGCAAAATTCTGAAACGTACAATCTACCGTTCCTGCAAATTTTTATACCGGCGACATTCGACGGTAATAGATTAGAAATTCATAAATTCATCAGTAATTGCGAACAAGCAATTGGTTTGGCCACGAACGATCAGAAACCGGGTTTGTTATCTTTTATTATCACGCGTTTGTCAGGAAGCGCGTTCGCACAGCTGCGCGACAAATCCTTTGGGACTTGGAACGAATTAAAAACCACATTGCTTACTCTATTCTCAGATCAGAAACATTCTGTTCAGTTGATGGAAGACTTAAATAATACGCGACAAAACGCCAATGAATCCATTATGGATTTCTATAATCGCATAGATCATTTACAAACACGACTATTAAATTCAATAACTGTACCAGCGAAGTTGAACGGCCAGGCGCTACTTATATGATCAAACAATTGGCGTTACAACGCTTTATTTATCACTCAAATCCTTCTATATCAATATGTTTGCGCACAAAACAACCCCTCACACTTTCAGAGGCTCTCAATACTGCCATCGACGAGGAACGTGCTCTCCGTATAGTACGTCCTCAAAGTTTAGCTATTCCTTCAAGACCACCACAAATTCGACTACGTCGACTGAATCCGAACAGTCCTCCCTGTACATTATGCGAATCTTCAAGGCACGCCACAAGAGATTGCTGGCTCCGTCAGTCAAACGATATCCCTCAATCAAACCACGTCAAAGTATGCCGTTACTGTAAAAACAACGGACATACTATTGACGAATGCCGCAAAAGACAATATAATAATAATCGTAGACAACAACAAGCTGCTCAGGTAAATTATACACCTGAAGAGCAAAATTTTCGCGAAACCTCCGACGAACCTCTCGAATCTCCGGTGGTCTCGTCGGAATGGCAATAAAAAGTCCTCCGCAAATTACTAAGTCAAGCACAAATCCCTCTAACAAAATTCAACGCGGACCGACACTAAATCTGCAAAATCGTTTCTTTACAATTCCTACTATAACTACTAAATCTTCTATATCGCGCAAAATTCCCTCTGTATCTCATCCAAGTATTTCTAAAATTCCTAAATCTTCTACTACGAAATCTTCTATATCGAGCAAATCTCACAAATCTCAAATGCTAAAATCAAATATTCCTAAAATTTCTAAATCTATAACGTATTTCCCTATTTGCTTTAAAACAGAAAAAACATTACTATTTACAAACTTATTTACAAAATCATCCTTTCAATTTCCTTATCGACACAGGTGCGTGTACCAGCCTCATTACGACTAGCAAAAATTTTTACAAACTCAATGCAACTGTCGATCCTACTAAAATTCTTTCTATTTCCGGTGTAAACACACATAATACAGTCGAAACTAAAGGTGTCGTCAATTTGCAACTTCAAAACTCCGATCGTCTAATCCTATGCCAATTCAATGTCATCTCCGATAATATCAATCTCCCATATGATGGTATTTTAGGATTAGATTTTCTCGAATACTATAAATCCGTAATTCGATGCGAAAATACTTGTCCTCGTCTCTATTTATCTACTCTCAGAGTACTACTAAATCTTTCACGACCACGCGATAACAATGACAGTGCTATCATTCTGAAACCCCGTAGTGAAACAATAATTCAAGTAACTGTTCGAAATCCTGAGATCCGCGAAGGCATCTGTCAACCCGTTATTATTGATAAACAAGTTTATCTCGCTAAAGCTATTTTAAGAGTCAACAATAATAATACAGCCTTTACAACTATATTAAACACAAGCGACAGACCGCTCAAAATTAATCATATTACCGTAACACTTGAACCATTTCAACAAAATCAAATGCGAATTTTCTCTGTAAACGAAACTAATGATAGTACACAAAAATTATCGCGGATGGCTCTATTATTACAAAATTTGCGTCTAGATCACCTCAATTACGAGGAGCGTGATTCCATTCTCGAGCTATGCAAAGAATACTGTGACATTTTCCATTTACCTGGTGATCATTTGAAATCTACTAATATAGTGACACATGACATCAAGTTGACATCAGATAAACCAATCTGTTCTAAATTATATAGATTCCCACAAATTCATAAGGAAGAGGTAGACAAACAATTAAAACAATTACAAAAACAAGGTATTATTCGACCATCCGTATCTCCCTACAACAGCCCTCTTTGGATAGTCCCAAAGAAACTCGACGCCAGTGGTCAGCAAAAATGGCGAGTTGTCGTTGACTATCGTAAACTGAACGAACTGACAGTTGGTGACAGCTTCCCTATTCCAAACATCGAAGAAATTCTCGATCAATTAGGTCATTCAAAGTATTTTACAACTCTGGATCTAGCCTCTGGATTCCATCAAATCAAAATAACTCCCTCTGATATTCCAAAAACAGCTTTTTCTAGCCCTACAGGTCACTTTGAGTGGACCCGTATGCCCTTTGGCCTATCAAACGCGCCTAGCACTTTTCAAAGAGTTATGAACACGGCACTGACCGGGCTCACAGGTAGCCACTGTTTCGTTTATTTAGATGATATTGTTATTTTTGCAAGCTCAATCGATGATCACTGCAAGAAATTAAAAGCAGTCTATGAACGATTACGACATAATCAATTACAGCTCCAACCCGATAAATGCGAGTTCATGCGAAAAGAGACAACCTACCTAGGTCACCTCATTAGCGAAAAAGGTGTATCCCCCAACCCGGACAAAGTAACAGCCATTACTAAATATCCAACTCCCAAAACACCTAAGAACATAAAACAATTTTTAGGCCTTATTGGATACTATCGCCGTTTCATACCTCAATTCGCCCATCACGCCAAACCTCTTACTCAWTTGCTAAAGAAAGACACAAAATTCATTTGGAACGAAGAGCAAGAAAAAGCCTTTCAATATTTTAAAAATGCGTTAACTTCTACCCCTTTATTACAKTTTCCAGATTTTTCCAAAGACTTTATTTTAACTACGGATAGTTCACAATATGCTATAGGCGCAATTTTATCTCAAGGAAAAGTTGGAAGCGATCTTCCTATAGCATATGCWAGTCGTACCCTTAACCCAGCTGAAACTCGATACTCCGTCATTGAACAAGAATTGCTTGCAATTATATGGGCAACCGAACATTTTCGACCATATCTGTATGGCAGGAAATTTATTATTTATACTGACCATCGTCCTCTAACTTGGCTATTTAATTGCAAAAATCCCCAAAGTCGCTTAGTCCGATGGAGATTAAAACTTCAAGAATTCTCTTACGAAATCCATTATAAAGCAGGTCGAGTAAATTCAAACGTCGATGCTTTATCACGTAATCCGGTTTCCATATCATTCACTAAACATGCTGGTGAAACATATCAGCAATTTGTTAAATTTCATTATGAAAATAACAACGTAATCGAATTCGAAACACTAAAAGAAAATATCTTGTCAAAATTTCCTAATGTTTTATTCTTTTCTAAAGACCTAGATGAATCAAACTCGTATTATCAAAATTTGTTCGCTACTTATGATTTACAAACCATCTCTCCCGAAATAAATCATTATGATATATTAACTTTGACTACAGAAACGAAAAAGACATTCCTTGCAATAACAAAATTAAACCATTTCGACAAACTGACTTGCCAAGATTTATTTAACTCGTTACAAAATCTAAGAATAAAATTACAATCCGAAAACATTACGAAAATTTACATTCAAAATCCTACTAGCATAGAAACTTCTTTAAAACAAGAAATGATTAACGAAATGTTTTATTACTTATTTTCAAAAACAAATATTTCGATAATATTAGTAGACCGTCCAAAAATTCAACCGGAAACCAAAGAAGTAATTAATCGCGTAATTCAAGAAAATCATTCTTCCTCTATAACCGGACATTCAGGTTATCACAGAACTTATCATCGAATCCGCGAAAACTATAAATGGTCAGGTATGAAAAGAGACATTAAACAATTCATTAAAACTTGCCCAACCTGCCAAACTAATAAAACAATGAATAGAACCCAAAAAGCTCCTATGGAGATAACAACTACTAGTTCTAAACCATTCCAACGCTTAGCAATTGATGTCGTAGGCCCCTTACCATTGTCAGAAGGTGGAAACCGCTTCATAATCACTTTCCAGGACGATCTTACTAAATATTCTTACGCCGTGCCTGTACAAAATCATGAGGCAGTAACAGTAGCTAATGCCTTTGTTAAATTCATATCAATTTTTGGTCTACCTGAAAGCTTACTAACCGACAATGGGACTGAATTCTGTTCTAATATTATCAAAGAAGTCAACAAACTCTTCAAAATCCGCCACATTCTTACAACCCCTTATCATCCACAAAGTAATGGAGCTCTCGAACGAAGTCATCATACACTAAAACAATACTTATCTCACTATACTAATAATTCGCAACCAAATTGGGACGAATACGTCCACTTAGCAATGTTTGCTTATAATACTCAAATTCACGCTTCAACCAAATATACACCTTATGAATTAGTGTTTGGAAAGAAAGCCACCATTCCAAATTCCTTAACAGCCAACCCTGAGTTTCGCTATACTTATGATGACTATTATCAGAATCTCAAATTAAAATTAAATCAAAGTTTCAAAATTGCAAGGGAAAATCTACTAAATTCTAAAGAAAAATCCAAAATTCAATACGATAGAAATATCGAATATGCCCAGTATCAGATAGGAGATTATGTCTATTTACGCAATGTAATACCTATAAGTAAACTAGCACCCAAATATAAAGGTCCCTACAAAATCTTACAAGTCTATCCTAACAACACCTATTTATTAGAACTTAATCGCAATAAAACTCAGACATATCATCATAATCTTCTAAAACCTTGTAACAACTTCGACTAACTCTTCTATTTCTATTCTATTTCAGATGCATGTTACTCTTACTTTACTCTTTTTCCTATCTTTCTCCTTTGTTAATACTCTACCTTATATTAGCCAACCTCTGAATAATACCAGCGGAATGTTTTATCAAGAACTTGGTACTGTGCGCATTTCTGATAATTACTATACACTATTTTCCTTTTCTAACATTAGCATCTATGAAAACGAATTACGCCTGCTACAAGAAATGTATCTAAAAGGTGTAACTTATTGCACAAGTACTCCTCCCTCTACGACAAACTCCTCTGGATTTATTCCACGCTGTCCAAAACAATTACTCAACATCAAAACTAGATTGGTACTGTTGCATGAAAAATTTGATGCCATATGTCACATAATCGGACATCAATCTGATGACTTACCACTACGAGTTCGCCGAGGTTTAATGGATGGCTTCTCTTATGCTTTTAAATGGCTCTTCGGTACTCCAGACAGCGAAGATGCTAAATATTATACAGACGCAATCCATGCCTTGGAGTATCAAAATCATGATATTCAAATTCTCTTAAAACAGCAAGTTCACATTTTGGCCGACGCTGTCACTGATTACAACAAATCCGCCACTCTCCTTAATCAGAATGAAAAACGTCTTAATCGAAACATCGCTACTTTTAATAAATTCGCTAAAAATACTACTGACCGTCTCAATAGCCTAGAGTACAGCAATACTATACAACAGCACTTCCATCAGCTGAAAGATATGATGATCGAATTAGAGGAAGAACTAGACGTTACTATTTCTTCTATTCTCTTTTCAAAAAATAATGTCTTACATCCCTCTGTCGTAGCTCCTCGTGCGTTTCGCCAAGAACTTTTACGAATTCAAACCGGTCCAAATTTCGAATTACCTATTGATCCAACAAATTATAATAATATTTACATGTACACATCACTTTGCTCCTTATCGGTCATTTATTACAAAGGAGTATTGTTATATGCGATCAAAATTCCGTTGGTCACAAAAGAGTTGTTTCAACTTTACCATCTCATACCTCTTCCAACTCAAGTTCCAAATACTACGATCTACTCCTATATCGATCCWCTGTTTCCTTATCTAATCCTAAGCACTCGACGCCTGAACTATGGCCAACTGCAAGATCTGAGCACCTGTTACAAGATGGACAACCAGGGTTACATTTGCCGCAACATCATCACCTACAAAACGCAAGAACGCCCCGTCTGCGAAGTCACACTACGCGTCAAACAAGTTCGTCAAATTCCAACAAATTGCAACARCCGTACCATCACATCAGTAATGGAGATATGGCATCAATTAACCGAAAATTCGTGGCTCTACATCACCACCAATCCAACTACTGGGACCATTAGCTGCGAAGATGCCAACAGGCCCATTGCTGACATTCTGTTTATGGGAACCGGTATTTTCACCATGGAACCAAAGTGCAAATGTTTCACGACATCATCAACTCTCTATGCCACTACCAATGAAACTGGGAACATCACCCATTACATTCCAACGACGAACATCATTGATGATGAATGTTGCATCCAACGACAGAATTTCCTGAAGGCTGAAGAAATGAAACCCATTCAATTAACTGATGTCAATCTCGATCAGCTACGCCATTCGCAGGCCAAACTCCACGAACTCGACGAAGTTATCCAAGATAACATTAATCGTCCATTTATCATTCCCAAATCCAGTTGGGTAAACATTGCAATTGGTGCTCTTGCAATGATAGCAGCCCTCCTGTTCATATGCTGTTGCTGCTGCCGTTGGMGTCGATGGAGGCCACTACGATGGATCCGGCAAATCTGCAGTTCCAGCGATTGCCAAAGATACGCCATCTGCATCAACAACACCAACACCATCCACGGCCGGGATCCCGTACGCCGAGGAGGCGGAGACAGCATCGGTATGGTTCAGCTTCAAGCCAAGGAGGTCATGGAAGACTTCGACCAAATCATCCGTCAACACGGCTCTCGTTCCAGCTCCCGGATATCCTTGGACCAACCATTGGATCCAGACACCGGCTGTTCATCGAAGCGTTTCAAAGTGTAGTGAGTGAATTAATTGGACTCTATATCCATTTGGACTTATTCAATTTCTGCTACATTTACTATTTCTACTATGTCTATTGCCATTCAAACCCCTACTATATTTACTATATTGTATATATATCCACCCCTTTCGTTATTTACTTCATTTTAATCTTTTTATGTTTTGATAGGTTTAGATTTCAGTTTTATAATATTGTTTGCTTAGTAGTCATTAGTGTTTTGTACCTTTATATAACTCCGCTACAAAACACTTAACAGGGGGGGTATGTTATGATCCCTAGAATTGCGCCGAATTTCGGTTATCAAACTCCTCGAGCCGATCACGTGCAGTGTCTTTCCTAATTCAACTGTTAAGTAGACTTTTGACTCACGCCATATCTAAATAGCTTTGTTTGTTACAAATCGCAACATATAAAAAGGGTCAGTCCGAAATCAGATTATTATTCATTTTTCTAAATTCTATTCGCAAGTGTCGGCTCCGCGCTCTACTATTTCTACTATTTCTGTTATTTCTGCTAGTTCAAGTTTGTACTAAGTCCATTGTATTTTTGTAACTTAGAATAAAACGCGTAAAAGTATATTTCGAGTTTTAAGTCAAGAATCTTCTACATCACCACACCTGGGCAACAACACTTGGTCGGTTCTAGTTATGTTAGTCCATTTGTGCAGATTCATGTAGAAAAGATCTTTCATAAACTTTTATAGAAGGAGAAAAGTATTGATCGAAAATGACGTCATATCTTGTCGCTTTCAATTGTGTTACCATTTGCAATATTGTTTTTTGAACAAATACGAACTCGTTTGGAGGCAATTCAACAAGGATTCACAAATTTTGAAATTATTCAGACCCCTCTGGAATACCTTGATGAGAGCGAAGTAGCTGAAAAAGATTCAATCGAAAACAAATTTTATGAAGTTATAGCGGAAGCTAAAAGATGTGTGCAAGTATCAGAAGCCAAACTTGGCAGCACAGCGCTCACAGCAACAGCGACAACATCGAACGTGCAAACGGTTCCAATAACGGAAAGCAAATTTACAAAATTGCCCGATATTGAACTACCAAATTTTCACGGAACGTATGAAACCTGGATGAGTTTTTTTGATATTTTTAAATCCGTCGTTCATGAGCGTACAGATCTTTCCGACATACAAAAATTTCTATATTTAAAAGCGTGTTGTAAAGACGATGCGTTGTGATTGCTAGATTCGATAAAAGTCACGTCCGAAAATTATACAATGGCAATAGAACTCCTACGCGAACGCTTTGAAAACAAACGCGCGATTATTAATCACCACGTCAATGGTTTACTATTCAAGTTACCAGATGTTTCTAAAGAATCGCCGGGTTCCTTGCGAAAATTAGTAGATACTGTAAACCAGCATGTAAAATTGTTGGCCAAGCTAGAGTTACCCACAGATCATTGGGATGCTTTAGTCATTCCGTTAATAGTTAAAAAACTTGATTTATTCACCCGTCGTGATTGGGAAAGTAAGCAAACGAGCAATGATCTCCCAAAATTATCTCAATTGCAGGAATTTCTAACCAAAAAATGTGTCACGTTAGAAGTTTTGTTCCCGGAAAGGAACGTAAAGGCGAATTGTGTAAGGAGGTGAAAAGCGGAGTCATGTTTAATACTAGAAAATACATAAAGTTGAACGTTTCAAATTCCAACATTACTGCTAGTAACTCACCAAACATGTCACCGCACCATTTTTTTCCTCTTCTAACCACCTATACAGATAAAAACCACTATGAGTGCTTTATTCCATTTACGCTTACTGCATTTATTTCATTCCCATCAACTTCGCATAATTTTAATTGCTCATGATATTTAGACTGATTCTCATCTCTAAGCCAACACCATTAAACCATAAATAAAACACACATACATTAATCGTAACATCACTCAGGGTCATCATTCACCCCTACACAAATCAAGGCCATTCCTCGCCAAGATCCCACAGAACACATTAAGGCCCTTCCTCGCCCTAAACCTCTCAGCTAAGGCCATTCCTCGTCAAAGCCTACAACTCAGCAAAAGCTATTTCTAGCCAATGCCTACAACTCAGCAGCGACTATTTCTAGTGAATGCCTACAATTGCTACGATCCAGGTCCTTCTCACTTTAATCTCTACAGTCTAATTATCATTTAGCATCTAAACATTCCTTACTAACCTGCAGGTATCGCTATATCTCTCTATCTTTACGTAAACGACAACTTCAAAGCACGTCTATCTATCTAACTAAAGTAAAACTACAGAATAAAGACACTCAGTGAGAAAACTCACCCCAATATAAGAATATACGCCAATCCAATAGGACACTCACTATAATCAACCCGTAACGATACGGAATACGAACTCAACTGATTCATAATCGTCTTAAAAAAAACCTCTTGCCGTATTTTCTTCTACGAACTTTGTTTTGTCTAACGCGCAGTCGCAAAGCTGATAGCCGCTGTTAAAACCGCCGACACACCAGAGAGTGTAATGTTTAATAAAACGTCGGCACATGTATAAATTAGTGCTGTTTGAGTAATTCTATGATTTACAATTATTCAGAAATCTCCACAAAATTAATACTCACTTTACATTCGGCCATCCTGCATTTAGACTCGTCCTGAGTCTCCTTCCTCCTGCTCCTCGTCATCCTCTGACATAGGGACACCGTCTGACCCACTCTCACTGGCTGTATCGTCTGATAGTCCCCCTGGAGAGATCAACGGCTTCATCTGATCCACCGATATCACGTTTTCATAAGTTTTCTGAGACCTCGTGCGATTCGAATTCGGCATACCACACACCACGTAACGGTCATTGTCCAAAACCGCTTTCACTATCATAGGTCCACTGTAAGGCGCCGTCATTTTCCGCGATCCAATTGTAGCACTTTGTCTTTGAATAACTACCAAATCACCTTCTTTTCTTCTGAACACATGGTCAAGAGAGCCGACTTCATTGTTCTGTTAAATCGCTCAACTTGCCCATTTGCTCGTGGAGTGACTACTGCATTTAAAACATGCTTAATTTTTATTTTTCTACAGAACTCTCGAAATTTCTTTGAAGTAAAAGCACTTCCCTGATCGAATATTAAACTGCGTGGTTTACCGTACAAGTTGAAAATGTCTTCCAAGAACGCAACCGTATATTTGGCATTAGTTGATTTGACTGCTCTCAGAAATGTAAATTTGGTAAAAGCATCCATAGCTACAACGATATGCACATTGCTTCTACGTGTTTTAGGTAAAGGGCCGTAGTGATCAATATGAATTACATCCATGGGCTCTGGTCTCTTAGGGATTGGATGTAAAAACCCTTCTTTCTTTCCCGACGGTTTCTTTCCATAAATGCAACCCAGACAACAAGGAATATATTTTTCCACATATTTTTACATCCGTGGGAACCAATAATTTTGACACAAACGATGCAAGGTTTTCTCAATTGCAAAGTGACCTGACTCATCATGAGCTGCTCTCACTACCTGCTGTCGCATGCCTTTAGGAACAACCCATTGTATTCCTTTAACTGTAATTCTAAAGATTCCACCATCTCTCAACACGTAATTCTTATACACCTCCCGTTCTTCATCATTCTCTGGTGGTTTAGACAAAATTTGATGTATTCGCTTCAGCTTCTCATCCGTCAACTGAGCGGATAAAACCGTCAGCCTGTTCAATTCGCATCACAGTTTCGTCAGCGGGTTCTTCAGTCGCGAAAGGGTTTCGGCTCAGGGCATCAACGTGACGCATTCGATCTCCGGGTCTATATTGTACTGTAAGTGAGAACTCCTGCAACTAAAGCCACCAGCGTGCTATTCGCGGCAAAAGTTGCTTCTTTGAATTACTGGTTTTCAACGCATTGCAGTCAGTGATTACTACAAATTCAACTCCCAAAAGGTATGTTCGGAACTTTTTTAGGCTCTCAACTACTGCTAACGCTTCTAGTTCATACGAATGGAATTTTTCTTCCAGAGGCGTCGTTTTTCTACTGTAATAAACTACGGGATGCAACCTTCCGTTTTCCCGGTCCTGCTTTTGTAACAAAATTCCCGCCAAACCTCGCGAACTCGCATCGGTATGCACCTCCGTGTGGGCATTTGGGTTAAACAAAGCCAACAATGGTCGAGTTACATGTGTTTGCTTCACATTTTCAAAAGCCTGCTGTTCTTTTTCTGCCCAACCCATTCTACACTTTTCCTAGTCAAATCAGTTAAAGGCTTAGCGATTAAAGCGTATAATTACGTACAAACTGTCTGAAGTAGCCGGTTAGCCCCAAAAACTGCCGTACTTGATGTACCGATTGAGGTACTTCAAACTCTCTTGCAGCCTTTGTTTTCATTTCGCCCGGTCGCACCATACTATTACTAATCTCAAAACCCAGATATTCAACCGACGTCACTAAAAATTTACATTTACTGGGATTCAGCCTCCAACAACTTTATGACCTTTTCAAGGTTTTCCAGTGCTTCTTCCAAGGTTTTAGCATACAATAGTATGTCATCTAAATAGATAGCAGCAATCTGTCGAACAGCCTTAAGCACCCTGTTCATCAACCGTTGGAATGCACTTGGCGCATTGGTCAACCCAAAAGGCATTCTGTTGTATTCGTATTGACCTTCCGCGGTTACAAATTCTGCATACTTCTTTGACCCTTCGGCGATAGGTATTTGATGATATCCCGATCTTAAATCCAAGCTCGAGTACAGTACACTACCCTGCAACTTGTCAAGCTGGTCGTCTATTCTGGGCAGAGGATATCGATCCTTAACTGTCATTCTGTTTAGATGACGATAGTCAACGCACGTTCTTTCCTCACCGTTTTTCTTTCGCACTAGTAATATTGGCGAAGGGTACGGCGAATTTGACTCGCGTACAATGTCATTTTACAGCAGGTCGTCTATAATTTGCCGCACAGTCTCTTGTTCTCCTTTAGACGATACGAGGAAGGTGTATTATTGTCCAATTCGATTGTAATTTCAGACGATTTCGCACAACCCAGCTCGTCTGTACCGATAGCAAAACAATGTCTGTACTTGTTTAAAAAGTTCAATAATCGGCTTTGTATTTCTTCCGAAATAGGACCAGTTGTGATGTCACTGATTGTAAGCAATTCCAGCGGCACCTCTGAGGTTCGTAGAATGCTTTCATTATTTTCATTTCCTGGCTCACACGGCCAACCTCTAGCGACTGGTTGCTTACTTGATAAACTCACGTCTTCGTCCGATAAGTTTACAACCGGCAATATAGATTCATTTGCACTCGATATTCTTAGAACCGAATTAGGGATACACCACTCTTGTGTGCGAATACTAGCTTCTACGTAAAGCTCCCCTTCAAAATCATTCCTAACTTCGACTTCCACATTTCCCCAAAAACCAGCGGGAATTATCGTCAGTTTCTTAGGCCAAATAGATATTTTTCTTATTGTCTCATCGGTTCTTTCGATTGTCGGCAATTTTTGAAAAAGCTGTATAACCTTTCGCAATCCTTATAAACAACATCTGATTTTTCAGTAATCGGATGCCCAATCAGTAAGGGTGTGTCTTGTGCATGAATAGGCACTACTGTAGCGGAAGTAGGTACACAAAAATTATCGACAATCAAATCAAACTTAACTGTACCCTTTGAGGGAACCATTCCTCATCCATACCCATGTATCATAGTAGCATTAGAAGAATTACAATCAAGCGAGAGTTTACTAACTTCGTCTTCCCTAATTGCATTACAGGTACTGCCTAAATCAACAAATGCTTCCGAATCTTTATTATTAATTTTAACAGGTTTGTAATATTTGTTACTGGTTGATGGGTATGACGATTGTTTTACTTCCAGTCATTTGGTAGACTCATGAGTTTTTCGCCGTTTCGGGCAAAAAATCGCAATATGTCCAACTTCTTGACACAAATAACATTTTCTCTCTTGTTTGTCCCTTTTGTCAGCGTGGCAATATTTACTAATATGGCCGGGTTTGTTACAAGAAAAGCACACGCTTGGTTTCTTCACCAAATCAATCTTACGCCTTTTATTCATAAACGAACGGCTCATCGGTGGTCTCATAGCAGTTATCGGTACGTCGTCATTAAGACACCTTAAATAATCGAGAAGTGCCTCAGGATCCGTGCAATTTGCGGCTTTTGCCCCCGCTCGGATGTGATTTTCTCGTATACCCGCAATAATACACGAAACAGCATCTTTACCTTGGAGCTTGCATGCGTTTAACAAAGCTTGCTTTTCATAAAAGTACTGGGCAAATGATTCATCTGACTTCTTTTTCCGTGCTATCATTTCTTCTAGAAGTTCACTGAAATCGCGCTGGGATGGGAAAGCACGGCGAAGCTTCTCTTTCCATTCGCTCCAGGTAAATTTAACCGATTTCAGTCCTTTGTACCATACGTTAACTAACCCGTGAAGCTTAGACAAGGCGTTAAAAATAGTTACATCATCCGACCAATGAAACATCTCCCTAATCTCGTCTACCTTGGTACACCAATCTTCAATATTCTGGTTTACATCATTTGGATCAAATATAGGCACCACATCGCTTCTTACCATTCTCGACTCTCTAGGCGAAGCCACAGACCTCAAAGCTAAACTCATAGCTTCAGCTAATCTATTTATTTCATCGCTTCGTCCTGATTCGTCAGTTAAATTTGGACTTGGGGTATCAGAAACGCGAGCAATGTCCGTTGTCCAACCACTATGCTCCCCAGAACTAACACTCACTAACTATTTATACTAACGCTTAACACAAACTGAAAAGTTGGTTTTCGAATGATATCGGTTCAGTACTCGAAATTCTAAGCGTCGCTAATTTAAACGTCAATAGTGAAGGCGTCGATCAAATCCCACTTCTGATAATTTCTGTAAGGATGTGAAAAGCGGAGTCATGTTTACTAGAAAATACATAAAGTTGAACGTTTCAAATTCCAACATTACTGCTAATAACTCACCAAACATGTCACCGCACCATTTTTTTCCTCTTCTAACCACCTATACAGATAAAAACCACTATGAGTGCTTTATTCTATTTACGCTTACTGCATTTATTTCATTCCCATCAACTTCGCATAATTTTAATTGCTCATGATATTTAGACTGCTTCTCATCTCTAAGCCAACACCATTAAACCATAAATAAAACACACATACATTAATCGTAACATCACTCAGGGTCATCATTCACCCCTACACAAATCAAGGCCATTCCTCGCCAAGATCCCACAGAACACATTAAGGCCCTTCCTCGCCCTAAACCTCTCAGCTAAGGCCATTCCTCGCCAAAGCCTACAACTCAGCAAAAGCTATTTCTAGCCAATGCCTACAACTCAGCAGCGACTATTTCTAGTCAATGCCTACAATTGCTACGATCAAGGTCCTTCTCACTTTAATCTCTACAGTCTAATTATCATTTAGCATCTAAACATTCCTTACTAACCTGCAGGTATCGCTATCTCTCTATCTTTACGTAAACAACAACTTCAAAGCACGTCTATCTATCTAACTAAAGTAACTACAGAATAAAGACACTCAGTGAGAAAACTCACCCCAATATAAGAATATACGCCAATCCAATAGGACACTCACTATAATCAACCCGTAACGATACGGAATACGAACTCAACTGATTCATAATCGTCTTAAAAAAAACCTCTTGCCGTATTTTCTTCAACGAACTTTGTTTTGTCTAATGTGCAGTCGCAAAGCTGATAGCCGCTGTTAAAACCGCCGACACACCAGAGAGTGTAATGTTTAATAAAACGTCGGCACATGTATAAATTAGTGCTGTTTGAGTAATTCTATGATTTACAATTATTCAGAAATCTCCACAAAATTAATACTCACTTTACATTTGTAACAATGCAAAAGCACATAACGCTTCAAATAAGCAATTTAGCAGCAAAATATCGACGGTTAAATCATTGCAGCAGTCGTAAGCTGTAACGAATACATTTATTTGTCCAACCTGTCAAGGAAAACACTTTATTTATCAATGTTCCGAATTTGAAAAGCGATCACTAGACGAAAAATACAAAGAAGTGCGAAAACCCAAGCTATGTAGCAATTGTTTGCGCCCCGGACATGGCGTACAAGTATGTAAATCGCGGCATTGCAAGAAATGTACTTTAAAATATAACACGTTGTTACATGAGGACAAAAATGATCAGAACATAAATAGCGCAACTAGCTCAGCACCAGCTTCTGAATCCTCAACAGATATCGCGATACAATCGATAAATTTTAAATATTAAAGATCACGAACCTGAACAAATCACATTGTCACACGCCAACATTCAACTAAATCAAGTTCTGTTATCAACAGCCACTATTTTAATTAAAGATCGGGGAGGAAGATATCACGAATGTACTGAGTTATTAGACGGTGGGAGTCAATCTAATTTAATTTCAAAAAGGTTATGTTGGATATTGGATCCAGTTTTCTGTTGCTCCTTTTTCCGTTTACCATTTTGTCCTTGTCTCTCCTGAAGAAACTAGTTGCACCGTATCTTTCGTGGTGTGCGCGCTCGTGCCATTTTCACTAACAAGACCAAGTCAAGTACTGCACCCCTTGGCCTGCAGTCCCACTGTTCTACAACCTACTTACGTAAGTCCTGCTCTTACTATTCGCTCTCCTACGCGACATAATTCTGGTCCTTCGGTCCGCATTTACAGTGCCTACTGTTCATCTAAACATAAGGGCTATAAAGCCTCTGTTRAAAACTTATCTATCACTTATGATAATTTATCTACTGCTTGCTAATTGTACGCCCTCGCGTAATTACATGCAAGTAATTCTTGAATATCTATACGTATTTGCTACATTTTACTGAGAAACACACCTGCTTATCTACAGTAGTTTTTGTTCATTTATTTTCGTCTCCAACACTGTCGTTTCTTGTGCGATAGTGTGGAATGCGTTTTCTTACTTGTTTATTGTGCTGCATTTAGAAATGTTGCTTTGAATACACACTTTCAACAGAGATATATATCGGAGCATTGTTAATAACAATTTTGTTCTGATTATCATCAGTTCATTAAATATTGCAATGGCTTCCGAGGCCGATCTGAAAATTTTAATAAACCGCAGAGAACGACTTTATTTGCGGCTGCAAAATTTACTTGACGCGTCCAAATCAGCACTTACTGATCCGACGATAGTTATAATGAATTTGAGGATATTCAAGCAAAGATTATGGCTCTCCAGGTTAAGTTAAATGTTGATATATCTGGTGCTTCCGCAGATGACATTTACTTTGAAATTCAATCAAATGCGGAAAAAATTTTGAAGAACGAGAACTTGGAATCTACCACTTCTAAGTGCCCTAATCCTAAATTGCCTAAAATTTCACTAGTGCCTTTTGACGGTAATATTAAATCCTGGCCTACATTCTATGGCACTTATAAAAGTTTAATTCATGAAAACCGTAGTTTAAATAATGTAGATAAGTTTCATTATTTGCACTCAGTAGTTTCAGGTCCTGCTGCTACTATAGTTCGTAGCCTTCCGTTAAATGAAGCTAATTATACTGTTGTTTTTGAAGCTCTTGTTAAGAAGTATGAAAACAAAAGATTGCAACTTGCGTGTTACTTAGATCAGATGCTCAGTTTTAAGCCTTTGCAAATTGATGGGTTTGAACAACTCAGCAAGTTTCATGAAACGTTTTCGGAGAATTTTAATGCTATTATAGCAGTATCAGTGAATAATTTAGACGATTTTGTTTTATTACATATCGCTTTGAGATGTTTGGATTCAAATACGCGGAAAAACTTTGAAACTGAAAATGATGGTCCTACTTTGCCAACGTTCAATACTTTAATGGAGTTCATTGACAAACAAGTGCGAGCAGCTTCCCTGACACAAGCTAGTTCGCCTTGCGTTAGTAAAAACGTTAATCTTAATAAATCTATTCATGCTAAATCATCATGGTCTCCGAACTTTGTTCCAAAAAAGGCTATTCTTACTGCCTTAGCAAAATTGTGTCCATATTGCAAAAAAAATGAGCATACCATCTATAAATGTTCTGATTTTCGTTCCTTATCTGCTTTAGATCGGCTCAATTTCTCTAAATCTGCCAAACTTTGCTGTAATTGTTTAAAAGGAGGTCACCCTTCTTCAGCTTGTCCCTCGAAAGCATCGTGTTTTTTGTGCGGTCATCGACATCATACATTACTACACACGGAACAAAATAAGCCAAAGCCAGCTCCCGATCCTGTAGAACCTTCTACGTCTAGTGCTAATAGTCATTCTATAGCTCCAATATGTCATTCCATATCGACCAAGTCTACCACAACTCTTTTAGGTACTGCCTGCGTACTGATTTTGGATAGCAATGGTCAATATCACAAAGCCAGAGCTTTGATTGATTCTGGTTCTCAGATCTCGCTCGTGACCCGTTCATTTAGTCGACGTCTGCATTTTCCTGTGCAGAGGTGTCATTGCCCTATTACTGGTATTGGGGGTTCTGTGAATTCTTCTTCCACAGGTTTGATTTCTTTAACGATCAAACCATACAATACTTCGCAACCGATTCTACACACTGATGCTGTCGTGTTGCCAAAAATCACTACTTATACACCGTCTGTCCAGGGATCTAATTTATTGCACGAGGAATTTGATCAACTTATTCTAGCTGACCCTGATTTTGAGAAACCTGGACGCATTGAGGTTCTACTTGGGGCTGATGTTTTTCCCTACATATTTGACGGTGGGCGGTTTGCCTCTTCTCAAGGCACACCCATCGCTCTTAATAGTATCTTTGGTTACGTCATTATGGGTAAAGTTCCTAATGATTATTCGCTTCCATCTTCTAGTTATTATGGGGTTGCCACAGAACCGTATTCTCTCGAAACCATTATGAAGCAATTCTGGGAAGTGGAGGAAGTGCTCTCTGAACCACCTGTTGATCCTTGTGATCTTATTTGTGAGAAAATGTATCAATGCTTGCATCAACGTGATGATACGGGCCGTTATGTTGTTCCTCTTATGTTTAAGGATGATGCTTCCCTCCTGGGTGAGTCGTTATCAATCGCCAGCTCTTCTTTAAACTCTCTAGAACGACGTTTTAAGCGTGACCCTGACCTCTTCCAGTCCTATAATAATACATTTTTGTCGGAATATGAATCTTTGGGACACATGAAGTCTATTTCTTCTGGTACTTTCAGTCCTATCACTAATTATATTCCACATCACGCGGTTTTTAAAACTGCTGGCAACAAAACTAAAATTCGGGTAGTTTTTAATGCCTCTTCAAAAACGCTATCCAATCAATCTCTTAATGACTTGTTGCATGCTGGTCCTAAGCTACAACCGAACCTCGTTTCTATTCTCTGTAGCTTTAAAATTCATCCGATAGTTTTTGTGTGCGATATAACTAAAATGTATCGTCAGATTCTAGTGTTACCCGAACACAGAAAATTTCAGCATATCCTCTGGAGACCCTCTCCAAATGAAACTGTCAAAGAATTTGAACTCTTAACCGTAACTTATGGAGTGTCTTCATCACCCTATTTAGCTATCCGCACCTTGCAGCAATTAGTGAAAGATGAAGGTTTGCACATTCCAGAAGCTTCCAAACTAATTGCGAATTGTACGTATATTGACGACATCTTGGCGGGCTCATCTTCTGTGGAAGACGCTTTAAAATTACAGGCTGATCTAATTAGGCTATTAGAGCTAGGAGGTTTCGAACTGGCAAAATGGGCCAGTAATGACACTAGCTTGCTTGACCATCTACCTCCAGATAAGTGTGATATGCAGCCCTTCTTTTCCCCTGAAGTTGAGATTTCCTTGAAATTACTCGGCGTCTATTGGGATCCTAACAGTGACTCATTTTCTTACCATACTGCACCTTTCGAGTGCAATCATACTAAAAGGTCAGTGTTATCTTGTATTGCCCGATTATACGATCCCCTTGGCTGGATTTCTCCAGTTATTTTTCTTGCTAAATCTTTAATGCAAGAGCTTTGGAAGCGTTGGCTTGAATGGGATTCTGTCCTCCCTCTGGATATTCAAAAGGTATGGATTTCTTTTATCACGAGCTTACCTTTATTGAGACATGTTAAGATACCTCGTTATATATTTGCTAGTGATGGCATAGATTATCATCTTGTCGGATTTTCTGATGCCAGCGAAAGAGGTTACGCAGCTGTTGTATACCTATGTGTTTTTTCTAAAAATGCTGAACCCAAAATTAGACTTCTAATCGCTAAGTCTAAGGTTGCTCCCATAAAGCCGTTGTCTATCCCTCGACTAGAGCTATGTGGAGCTCTTCTTTTAGCTAAAACTTTTAAATTTCTTTTAAGTTCTCTCGGAGAATGCTTTCCAGTTAAACCGAAAATTTCAGCCTGGACTGATTCTACTATAGTTCTCTCATGGCTTTGCACCGCACCCCATCTTCTTAAAACGTTTGTATCTAATCGCGTGGTCCAAATCCACGATATTCTCGAGCCTAATCTATGGCATCATGTTTCATCTGATGAAAATCCTGCCGATTTGGCATGCAGAGGACTGCTGCCTTCGAATATCAGTTCATGCGATCTTTGGTGGACTGGCCCTCCGTGGCTTAAGCTTCCTTGCACAGAATGGCCAATTTCAGATAACGTTCCTGTTGCTTCTGATAATATTCCCGAACGAAAGCCCGTCCATTCGTTGATCTCAACAGTAACTGTGAGGACTGAAGAAAGTGAAGTTTTGCAGCGTTTTTCAGACCTTCATTCCCTGCAAAGAATCACTGCATGGTGCCTTCGTTTCAGTAACAATTGCAGGAAACCTTTGAGTCGTCAATCCAGTGCCATTTTGTCGTGTGTTGAACTTCAGAACGCTCTTATGTGCTGGGTTAAACATACACAGGAGGTTTATTTTGATGCAACTGCTGCTACCAAATTTTCGAAATCTCTATCTTCTTTAAGCCCCTTCAGAGACACATTAGGCATATGGCGGGTCGGTGGAAGACTTCAAAATTCTTCTCTCCCATACTCTGCGAAGCATCCTATTCTGCTTCCTAAACATAGTCACTTAAGTCACTTGATAATTGACATTTAGTCGACGTCTGCATTTTCCTGTGCAGAGGTGTCATTGCCCTATTACTGGTATTGGGGGTTCTGTGAATTCTTCTTCCACAGGTTTGATTTCTTTAACGATCAAACCATACAATACTTCGCAACCGATTCTACACACTGATGCTGTCGTGTTGCCAAAAATCACTACTTATACACCGTCTGTCCAGGGATCTAATTTATTGCACGAGGAATTTGATCAACTTATTCTAGCTGACCCTGATTTTGAGAAACCTGGACGCATTGAGGTTCTACTTGGGGCTGATGTTTTTCCCTACATATTTGACGGTGGGCGGTTTGCCTCTTCTCAAGGCACACCCATCGCTCTTAATAGTATCTTTGGTTACGTCATTATGGGTAAAGTTCCTAATGATTATTCGCTTCCATCTTCTAGTTATTATGGGGTTGCCACAGAACCGTATTCTCTCGAAACCATTATGAAGCAATACTGGGAAGTGGAGGAAGTGCTCTCTGAACCACKTGTTGATCCTTGTGATCTTATTTGTGAGAAAATGTATCAATGCTTGCATCAACGTGATMATACGGGCCGTTATGTTGTTCCTCTTATGTTTAAGGATGATGCTTCCCTCCTGGGTGAGTCGTTATCAATCGCCAGCTCTTCTTTAAACTCTCTAGAACGACGTTTTAAGCGTGACCCTGACCTCTTCCAGTCCTATAATAATACATTTTTGTCGGAATATGAATCTTTGGGACACATGAAGTCTATTTCTTCTGGTACTTTCAGTCCTATCACTAATTATATTCCACATCACGCGGTTTTTAAAACTGCTGGCAACAAAACTAAAATTCGGGTAGTTTTTAATGCCTCTTCAAAAACGCTATCCAATCAATCTCTTAATGACTTGTTGCATGCTGGTCCTAAGCTACAACCGAACCTCGTTTCTATTCTCTGTAGCTTTAAAATTCATCCGATAGTTTTTGTGTGCGATATAACTAAAATGTATCGTCAGATCTAGTGTTACCCGAACACAGAAAATTTCAGCATATCCTCTGGAGACCCTCTCCAAATGAAACTGTCAAAGAATTTGAACTCTTAACCGTAACTTATGGAGTGTCTTCATCACCCTATTTAGCTATCCGCACCTTGCAGCAATTAGTGAAAGATGAAGGTTTGCACATTCCAGAAGCTTCCAAACTAATTGCGAATTGTACGTATATTGACGACATCTTGGCGGGCTCATCTTCTGTGGAAGACGCTTTAAAATTACAGGCTGATCTAATTAGGCTATTAGAGCTAGGAGGTTTCGAACTGGCAAAATGGGCCAGTAATGACACTAGCTTGCTTGACCATCTACCTCCAGATAAGTGTGATATGCAGCCCTTCTTTTCCCCTGAAGTTGAGATTTCCTTGAAATTACTCGGCGTCTATTGGGATCCTAACAGTGACTCATTTTCTTACCATACTGCACCTTTCGAGTGCAATCATACTAAAAGGTCAGTGTTATCTTGTATTGCCCGATTATACGATCCCCTTGGCTGGATTTCTCCAGTTATTTTTCTTGCTAAATCTTTAATGCAAGAGCTTTGGAAGCGTTGGCTTGAATGGGATTCTGTCCTCCCTCTGGATATTCAAAAGGTATGGATTTCTTTTATCACGAGCTTACCTTTATTGAGACATGTTAAGATACCTCGTTATATATTTGCTAGTGATGGCATAGATTATCATCTTGTCGGATTTTCTGATGCCAGCGAAAGAGGTTACGCAGCTGTTGTATACCTATGTGTTTTTTCTAAAAATGCTGAACCCAAAATTAGACTTCTAATCGCTAAGTCTAAGGTTGCTCCCATAAAGCCGTTGTCTATCCCTCGACTAGAGCTATGTGGAGCTCTTCTTTTAGCTAAAACTTTTAAATTTCTTTTAAGTTCTCTCGGAGAATGCTTTCCAGTTAAACCGAAAATTTCAGCCTGGACTGATTCTACTATAGTTCTCTCATGGCTTTGCACCGCACCCCATCTTCTTAAAACGTTTGTATCTAATCGCGTGGTCCAAATCCACGATATTCTCGAGCCTAATCTATGGCATCATGTTTCATCTGATGAAAATCCTGCCGATTTGGCATGCAGAGGACTGCTGCCTTCGAATATCAGTTCATGCGATCTTTGGTGGACTGGCCCTCCGTGGCTTAAGCTTCCTTGCACAGAATGGCCAATTTCAGATAACGTTCCTGTTGCTTCTGATAATATTCCCGAACGAAAGCCCGTCCATTCGTTGATCTCAACAGTAACTGTGAGGACTGAAGAAAGTGAAGTTTTGCAGCGTTTTTCAGACCTTCATTCCCTGCAAAGAATCACTGCATGGTGCCTTCGTTTCAGTAACAATTGCAGGAAACCTTTGAGTCGTCAATCCAGTGCCATTTTGTCGTGTGTTGAACTTCAGAACGCTCTTATGTGCTGGGTTAAACATACACAGGAGGTTTATTTTGATGCAACTGCTGCTACCAAATTTTCGAAATCTCTATCTTCTTTAAGCCCCTTCAGAGACACATTAGGCATATGGCGGGTCGGTGGAAGACTTCAAAATTCTTCTCTCCCATACTCTGCGAAGCATCCTATTCTGCTTCCTAAACATAGTCACTTAAGTCACTTGATAATTGACTATTATCATCGGTCTTACTTGCATGTTGGTCCTAGAACCCTACAGTCTTTATTGTGCCGCACCTTTTGGATAATTGCAGCGCGAAGTGTCATTCGTCAGCGCCTTAGACGGTGTCTTACTTGTTTGCGCCAGAAAGCACCCGCTTTACATCCCACCATGGGAAATCTGCCTTCCTCGAGGGTAAGTCAGGGTCGACCATTTCTTAATGTTGGTGTAGATTTTGGAGGTCCTTTCCCTATCAAAGAATCAACTCGCAGAAATGCTAAAATTTCCAAAGCTTATCTAGCGTTATTTGTTTGTATGGCTACTAAGGCTGTTCATTTGGAACTGGTTTCAGATTTGTCGACTGACGCATTCTTAGCTTCCTTGAATCGTTTTGTTAGTCGTCGAGGCCTCTGTCGCTGTATTTATAGCGACAATGGTAGAAATTTTCTTGGAGCGACTAGATATTTAATGGACGTTCAAAATTATATCCTCTCTGCTCCACATTTTGAAACTATTACGAATGCTCTAAGCAGTCAAGGCATCGAATGGAAATTTATCCCGCCTTCTTCTCCACACTTCGGAGGAATTTGGGAGAGTGGTATAAAATCCGCTAAGTATCACGTTAAAAGAGTAGTAGGCGCACAAGCTTTTACTTTTGAAGAGTTCGCTACATTATTTTGCCGTATCGAAGCTGTTCTTAATAGCCGCCCTCTTTGTCCAATTTCGTCAGATGCAAATGAATTTGATGTTCTTACTCCCGGTCACTTTATTATAGGCGGTCCTTTATTAGAAGTTCCGGAGTATGATTTAACTAACACTAAACTGAACCGCTTGTCCCGTTGGCAACTAATTCAACAATCTATGCAATGTTTTTGGAACCGGTGGAGGAAAGACTACTTGCATACTCTTCAACAGAAATCTAAATGGACCAAATCCGTAAATAATATTGTTGAAGGCGACTTAGTATTAATACACGAAAATAATGTACCTCCTTTGCATTGGCCTTTAGGGCGCATTGAACGTGTGTATCCGGGTTCTGATAAAGTTGTCCGTGTAGTGGACGTTAAGACTAAAGCTGGTGTGTTTCGTCGTCCTGTTGTTAAGCTAAGTCCTTTACCAAAGGATTAGCCTGACAAATGGGGTGTACACTTAGCCATAGCCATTTGAAATGTTATTAATTATTAAGTTTTGTTATTTCTTTCATACAAATTTTAATTTTGAGTTACCTTATTCAATAGTTATTTCTTTAATGGCGATACTCGCTAATATTTAAATATTATTTAATTTTGTTATCAAAATTGGTGGGCGGTTATGTTGGATATTGGATCCAGTTTTTTGTTGCTCCTTTTTCCGTTTACCATTTTGTCCTTGTCTCTCCTGAAGAAACTAGTTGCACCGTATCTTTCGTGGTGTGCGCGCTCGTGCCATTTTCACTAACAAGACCAAGTCAAGTACTGCACCCCTTGGCCTGCAGTCCCACTGTTCTACAACCTACTTACGTAAGTCCTGCTCTTACTATTCGCTCTCCTACGCGACAGGTTATGCCAAAAACTCGACTTAGACTTGGAGGATTTCTTGTTACCGTTAGCAGGAATAAACAAAAACGTAAAAAAAATAAGGTTTCAGTAGCTATAAAATCTCGTTGTACACCGTATCAAGTTCGATTATCGTGTTTAGTATTACCAGCCATAACAGAGAATTTACCACTCGTAGATTTTGACAAAAAATGCATTCAATATCCCACAGATAAATCCACTAGCGGATGACAGCTTTAATGAACTCAAACCTATCGACTTATTATTAGGCGCAGATATATTCTTTTAGAAAGCGAAAAAATTAGTTTGGGAAAAAATAACCCTACTCGACACAAAACAAAATTCGGATGGATATTTACGGGATTTATTAAATTTAACGGTAAATCGCGACTCATAAAAACCGTATGCAACTTAACAACAGAAATTAGCCACGAATAGTTAAATCAAATTATGCAGCGATTTTGGCAATTAGAGGAAATCCCTCAAAATCACATACTAAATTCCGAAGAACAGTTGTGCGAGAATTATTTTCAGCAAACCACGACACGTTCCGAAGATGGTAAATTTGTAGTTCGGTTACCATTCAAAGAAAACTTTCAACAACTGCTCGGAGAATCGCAGTATTGTATTCAAAGATTTTGCGGTTTGTAAGATCGGTTATCCAACAATGAAAGTTTAAAAAATGATTATCATAACTTCATGCGAGAATACGAAGCTTTACATCACATGTCTCCAAAATTTGATTTATACTCGTCTTCACCGGCAGAAACTGATTCATACTTTTTGCCACATCACGCAGTTATTAAGCATAGCAGCACGACAACCAAATGCAGAGTGGTATTTGATGGTTCAGTTAGAACATCAACAGGCTATTCGTTAAATGATCTTTTAGCAGTAGGCCCTCTCGTGCAAGAAGACTTATTTTCTATTGTCACTCGAATGCGGTTAAGAAAATATGTACTAATCGCAGACATAAAAATGATGTACAGACAAATATGGCTACATCCCGACGACCGCAAATATCAGTTGATTCTGTGGAGATTTAATTCAGACCAACGAATTAAAATATACGAACTAAACACAGTAACGTATGGACACTCTAGTTCTCCATATTTAGCTACAATGTGTCTCAAACTTCTAGCAGAAAATCATGCAACCGCGTATCCACGAACTCGTCACATTTTGGAAAAATCGTTCTACATGGATGATCTGCTAACTAGCGTCGATACCACGAAAATACCACGAAATAACAGGCATACTGAATACCGCAGGTTTTAAATTACGTAAATGGTCTTTCAAACAGTCGCGATATTTTAAATCATATTGTTAACGACAACGCAAATCTTGAGGGTGAGCAAAATCTTATTCTTATTCACGATCGTAAGGAATTGAAAACTTTATGCCTCATATGGAATTCGGAAGATGATACATTAAATTACACAGTCAAATTAACAGACAATCCTACAATTATCACGAAACGGACAGTTTTATCGGCAATATCGCAATTGTTCGACCCTCTAGGATTAATCGGAGCAGAGGTAATAAGAGCGAAAATTCTTATGCAACAAATTTGGAAAAGTTCTCTCGAATGGGATGATCCATTAATAGGAGAATTGTTACTGCAGTGGGAAACATTTTTTTCTCAGTTACACGTTTTAAATTCAGTAAAAATTCCACGTCACGTAATATGCGAAAATCCCGTACAAGTAGAATTAATCGGATTCTGCGACGCTTGGGAAAAGGCGTACGGAGTATGTATTTATCTCGTATCAACAGACACGAACGAACAAAAATATAGTAATTTGTTGTGTGCAAAATCGAAAGTCGCACCTCTCAAAAATTTAACATTACCTCGTTTAGAATTACTAGCCGCAGTTTTGTTAGCTCGTTTAATTAAAACTATGCGAGAAACGATTGATATTACAATTCATGCAACAAACTAGATGAATTGAAGCGAGCACTTATAGTGTTAATCAAATTTGTTCAAAGCGAAGCTTTTAGCTCAGAAATGTCTGCATTACAAACTTCACGTAACATTGACAATCACAGCAAAATAATTAATCTCAACCCGTTCATAGACGATTCTGTCATTCTTAGAGTAGGAGGCAGACTCGCAAATTCAGACCTTTCCTATGACCAGAAACACCCCATTATTTTGCCCTATAAACGTAAACTGACTTCATTAATCATACGGCATGAACATTTAAAGCATTTACACGCGGGAGTTCAAAATCTATCTATTTTGCGTTTAAGGTACTGGCCAATTAAAGGAAAAACATGATCAAATCAGTTATACGTTCTTGCATTAGGTGTTTTCGTATAAACCCAAAACCAGCAACCCATATCGTGGGAAATTTGCCACGAAATCGAGTTACTCCGGGTAGATCTTTTTTGAGATGCGGTATCTATTATGCAGGTCTTATTCTAGTGAAAGACGGATCATTAAGAACAAGCAAACTACGTATATATGCATTTCTGTTTGCTTCGCTGTGCGAGCTGTGCATATTGAACTTTATTAGATCTAACTACGGATGGTTTTTTAAACGCACTCAAAAGGTTCATATCCAGACGTGGTAAACCAACTGACATATTTACCGACAACGGCTTGAATTTCGTGGGAGCCAGTAATCATTTTACTGAATCGTTCTAGTTACTCTCTGATACCAATCACAATCAAATCGCTTCTCAATTTCTTGCTAAAGATATGATCAAATGGCATTTCATCCCTCCGAAGTCGCCCCACACTGGTGGTTTGTGGGAAGCAGTGGTAAAGTCGACCAAGTATCATTTACATCGAACTTTAGGCAATGCAACCGTTACATACGATGAAATGTACACTATCCTTACGCAGATTGAGGCATGCTTAAATTCACGTCCATTAACTGCCTTGTCTGATGACCCAAACGATTTCCTACCCTTAACTCCGCCACATTTCCTTATTGGAGACTCTCTGGTTGCGACCCCTTCCCCCCCAAGCTGACATCAAGGACATGCCMTGTAACAGATTATCCAGATACCAGAGAATAGTTTTGGACACGATGGTCTACGGAATATCTAGGCCAATTGCAAAAACGTTCAAAATGGCATCAACATCAGGTATCCAATCTACATCTTGGATCCTTAGTCATTCTAGTAGAGGATCACCTACCCCCTTTGCGATGGCCCATGGCACATATCGTTGAACTTCACCCCGACGCTAACCAGATAGTTCGCGTAGTGTCAGTGAAAACTGCCAATGGTGCGGTAGTGAAACGTTCGTTGCGGAAAATTTGCGCACTACCTGAAGATAATGAACCTTTCGAAGCCTGATTAGGACATTTATTTTCAAGTTAATCCTAACTATTTTCTTTTTCATTTTCTGAAAGTTTGTTCATTTATCTTTGTTCACTATTTAGTTGTAATACTTTTGAAATGTACACATTTCAAGGTGGCCGGCGTATGTTAAGTTCAAATGTATGTTTGCATATTACCGTGCGATGGCGCTGTATGTCGAACGAAAACTTTCTTGCCACGGGACTGAAACTTGTGCAACTAACCGTGCAACTGCAACAAGGCAACGAAGGAAGAACAAGATGGACGCACGCGACAAGTTTGAAATGCACGCATTCGGTTTTATCTCCTCGTAAAATAAAGGAGATTACATGTACAACATCCCGGCCATCTGCATCAATATACAGTCCACAATAAAACCGATATACAATATTGGTTTCTCGTCATTTCCCGAAGTAACAACACCTATTTTCGTTTTTGTTTTGTTTTGCCTCAAAAATATTAACAAAAGCTATAAGAGTTCTGAGAAATTAAATGACATTTGAGCAAGTCATAGAAAAGCGCTTTTTAAAATGACTAGCACGACTAGTTTTAAAGATCGCTGTCCAAAATAATTGATCTCGTACGTATTTCGTTATATCCATGCCCTAATAATGACAGATCTCAGACCCCCCCCCCCATAATGCACTTGACTTGTCTCTACTTCAGTCCAAGTGATAGCAAAATTCCACCCAACCCAATTAAAACTTACAAAGTAAATATTTATAAAAACGTGCGAGCAAAATAAATTTGTTTTCATCAAATACGCCTCCTTCAGCTCAAACATTCAATGAGGATTTATTACATCGTTGAAAAGTGCCATATTTGTCGCTATGTGCGTTCTTGAATACCATTTGCCTGTGAAAGGTATAAATGGCTTACATTTTTCGACATAAACAACTCGCACATATAGCATTATCGGGAATACTTCAGCCGCAGCCGGTGGTAAAAGATCGTAGTTCTTGCAACGGTTGCAGCAGCACGGAAATAAAAGCACAGCAATACCTATCGAATTTAGTCGCTATAAATTGTAAGCAACCACTGGAAAGGCGGAATAAGCGATTTATAAATGTGTCGTTTACTCAGGCCAATAAAACTCCTCTTTCTTTTGAGCGTTCGGTGAATTGTGTGATTGTTCCCTCTTTTAAATTTGGCATTGAATGAATGTTAAACGTTTTCGTACATAGATCACTCATTTCTTAATATATATTAATTGTACTTTTGTGTTGACTTATTGCAATCAATATGTGTAATTTAAATCAACCGTGTTATTGACGAGATAAAACAAGGAAATATAATTTATATTGTTGCGTATAATGGTTCAGAAATGCGGATTTCCTTTATGTAAACGTCAATGTCAGAATACACTAAGTCCAAAAACATAAACAATACTTTACTATTCAGAACACTAAACTTTACTCACTAGCTCTTAAAACACTTGGTTGTTTTCGTTCGCTTGCTCTACCGCCTTTCAAATCAAACTTTAGATTTCCCGCTATGCGCCATCCCGCGCTTCTATAAAGGATATAGAGCAAGATCCCAAGGTGCACAGACGTTACTTATTTTCTGTGTGGGATAGAATAGTGCCAGAACGTACCAGAGAAAGTCCACAAAGAGTTATTGTTTTACATATAAGTGAGGATATTTCTCAAAACAATATCGACAACACTATATAAGAAATATATTGTGCTTGTTAAAAAATTGTAAATTATACTTCATATATAATTTCTATAAACGTAGGAAATTACGATAAGATGTGATTAATTGTTTTGTACACCTGTGAAATAATTTAACTTTCTTAGATGAAAAGGAGTCTGAAAGAGCCTTTGTAACAGTAGTAGTAACTATTTTKTACAACTACTATTAAAGGAAGGTTTTTCATGCAACATTATTGTTATGGAAACTTAGTGTTTGGATGCGTATGAATGAAAAGTGACGTTTTTGTGTGAAAAGTAACAGATTTATGTGAAAGAAGACTTAATTAATTATTGACACAATTTACAAGCAAATTTTACAAATAAACGGCGATAATAATAGCAACTAAAAGTGGGTAGTTGGCTTGTTGACCTGTCAGTATTACTGTTACCCATGTTCGCTTGCGGCTTGTAGGTACATAATTGTTTGTTTATTTTCCTTACAAAAAATAAATTTAATTGTGTTTAATAATAAACCAAGAAGATTTTTCTAGTACCGCACCAGAAATAAAACAGCAAGTAGAATTAGCAGTTAATCTGCTGCCCACAACCTCAAAAAGAAAGATTACGAAGATGCGTACCACAAATTTATGTCGCGGAGGTAAATGAAGAATGTCCAAACCATTTAGTCCCGAAAACATTCATACTTTCATGCAAGAAGTACCAGATTAAAAGTGCTTATTCACAAATGTTATTTTTAATGCAGGCTTTATAAGTACCTATTATATTTTATTTCTAAATATGTTTAACAAGAGGTCGTAGAAAAAGTAAAGAAAAGTGATGGTCTTCTAGCGAGTAAAAACAGATTTTTATGATCTAGAAAACCCTAATTTTCTTACGCGTGAAAAACGTATTTTTTCGTGTATATCGCGAAATTTACGGTAATTTTTAAAATAAATTGCTTTTCGTGTTCTCAAAGTAATATGTATCAAGTTTGTTTAGTATTGTCGACATAGAAATAAAACATCACAATAGTAAATAAATAATTTGTGATGAAGCTTTCCTGCAAACTGCAAAATGAATCAATCAAGCGAAATTAAAAACGAATTTTTAGAATTAGTATCAAAAGCAGAGTCAAGTTTGCTATCTACAAAGTCTAAAGCAAAGTACTCGAAAGTGTTATCAATGGACAATGTGAAGAATTTCATTAATAATGCTCCTGATAACAACTTTCTCCGTATGAAGGATGTGGCAATAATAGCATTGGACGGAGCCTGTAGCGCGGAAGAATTGCGACTTCTGACAGTTGATCACGTAGAAGATTGCGGTCATATCTTAGTAGTTACATTACACGATACAAAAATAAGAAAAAAACGTGTCTTCACAGTAACATCGGAAGATGGAATAGACGGCATGGTACTTGTACTTGAAGCTAAGACCCAAACGTGTGGACTACCGTAGACTCTTTATATATTATAAAGAGGCCAAATGCACAGTGCAACCAATTTATATGAACACCTACAATATACCAAGAAAAATTTCCGCGTTCTTAGGTCTACCGGAGCCGAACAGTTTCACAGGACATTGTTTCCGCAGAACTGCAGCGACTTTTCTGGCCGACGGTGAAACCGACATTCAAGTTTTGATGACATACGGTGGTTGGCGTAGCACTGGAGTTGCAGAAGCTTATGTGGAAGACAGTATAGAAAAAGAAGTAAAAATTACAAAAATAATTTTTACTAATTCAACTGAGCAGCAATCTTCGATCGTCTCTGCACTGTCAACATCGACAGTATCCAAAACATTAAGTGGACTCCAATTTATTAGTTTCTGAGTCACTTTACAGATCTTCTAGTTAGTATAATGTTTAATAATTTAAGCAATTGTACACATAGCATTTATCCTAATAAATGATTGAAAAAAAAGTATAGCTAACAAGAAAAGTCCCACTTTTCTTAAGTATTTTGTGTTAAACAATATTATCCATTTATATCAAATACACGAAAAACAATTATTTACCCGTATGAAAAGCACTCCATTATTTGGTATGTGGCCTTGTGCGCAATGAAAGAAAGATTTCTCAGCAGTTGTAAAACAAATAACTATTACCTGATAGAAAACTTCATTACGAGCACTGTTACTCCATCTCTAATACCTAGCCCACCAAATACAGCAGCTGCCCCACCCTGCGTGTTTTTATGCAGTAATGCAACAACGCAGTACTTATAATGTTCCTTGCTAACTCATTTACCCATAAGAACATTTTCATGTCTGTCACATCAACTTAGACGCAAAGTTAAAAGCATTTTCATTAGGTAGAAGTGATGATCTTCGGGCAAAATATTACGTTGCCGTTTCTTGAAATTACGTTTGAATATTTCCAATCCCTCTCCCAGCAAAGTATTAAGCATTTAATACGAACTTGAAGAACCGAACCTGACTTGGAAAACATCATGCATCGTTTACCTAATTCCCAATTTAATTTTGCGTTTACTTCAGAATAATAACTTAACGAAAATGCTTTCAGGGGGCCTTAGAATATTGAACAGCAATACACTTGTACTATATAAACGTCAAAACTGATAAACGTTCAATGCGACGTATGCGCTTATCCCTATTTATATGTCATGCTAGATGTTTCTAAGGGCACCCCTTCCAAACGGTAATTATTTACAAATCATACAATTAATTCAGGGCTTTTCGTAAGGTTAGTAATTTATAAGTGTTCTGTCCTGCAGTGCAATGTTCTCGGTAGTTATTGTCACATGTGGTTGGGCATCAACAATAGAAAGTATTTAAGAATAGTCCACTACCCAAAAAAAGATTGTAATTCTCATTTCATGCCGGCTACGCTGCACTACACTATTGTATTCTAATGTACATACAAGTGAAATAGCATTACACCATTTAGCTGTATCTTTGTTATTTTATTTTTTTCAACCTTAATACTGCGAAGCCGAAGTAATAAATATAAGACAGGTTGCTAAAAGTATACAATTATGTTCTACAAGAGCAGAGTAAAAGCTATCTACCACATAAAATTTTTTGAAACCTTTTTGTAGTATTAGGAACGCTGTTTTAGACGTAGTAGATACATTAAGTGCATTAAGAGAAAGTGTAAATAAATCAAATCAATATACTTACAGTCTTTACATTCTCTCCTGCCGATCTGACAACGCTACAGACTTTTGTTTATAGACAATAAGAAGTTCTATTCCTGGGATCAATTTTTCCGCGGTTTGATAAACAGAAGAAGAAAGAAACACCAGCTATCTGGAGCAGTTCAACATTTATTTTTCATGTGAAATGGAAATCGCTTATATATGTTATGAGTTAGTTTTTTTCGATCGTTAATATATGTCAGGTTGACAAAAAAGGTTTTCGTTTTCTTGTGATAAAACCGCCAACCCCGACATAATTGGTGACACCCCGACATGATATATAGCGCAAATATATAGTGACAAGTTTCGAATAATGGCAGAGGGTGAAAAAACACGAGTATCTGAACCCGCATTGGCAAGCGGTAGTGTTCTACAAGCACCAAAAGTCAGTCGTGTGGCGATTCGTATTCCGCCGTTCTGGCCCGCCGACCCCGAAGTTTGGTTTTGGCAGGTGTAAAAGCTACTTGAGCTGGGCGGCATCGTCAGAGACGACACCAAATTTAACTACGTCGTCGGTAACCTAGACCCGATGCACATGGCAGAAGTACGTGACATTATTCCAAGACCGCCTGAAAACGGCAAGTACCAAAAGCTCAAAACCGAGTTAATACGCAGTCTAGGTTCGCCGCAAGAACAAAAGACACGAAGGCTCCTCGAACATGAAGAAATCGGAGACAGGAAGCCGTCAAGGTTTCTTCGATATTTACAGGCTCTTGCAGGTTCAGCAGTGCCGGAGGACCTAGTGAGATCGCTGTGGCTAGGGCGCCTACCATCTTCCATTCAGGCAATTCTAGCTACGCAGAGCAAGGCGGATACAGCGACGGTGGCAGAACTGGCAGACGCTGTTTTCGAAGCACTTCCGAGGCAACAGGTCATGGAGTAGCGCTCGTAAAAACTAGTATGGAATCAACTCTCGAAAAACTTACTGAGACCAGTAGAATTGTTTCAATGCAGTGCGAAATTGCTGAAATCCGGCAAAGGGATCGTTCGCAGTCGAGGTCACGATCAGCGTCGCGCGAATCAGTGCGGTCAACCGGGAGCAACAAGAGGTTTGTGCTGGTACCACTTCCAATTTGGAGATAATGCCCGGAAGTGCAGGTCGCCGTGCTCCAAGAGGACGGAAAACCCGAACGCCAGTCGTTAATGGCGGCCGACGACGCCTCCCAAGTAAGCAGCCGCCTCTTTGTGACCGATTACCGAACGAAAATAAACTTTTTGATAGACACTTTGCGGATCTAAGGTTTTCGTTTTCTTGTGATAAAACCGCAAACCGCGACAGACAGGTTAACAGCAGTATGCCATATATCCTAAGATGATCTCCATAGAGCTCTGGGACGCCAAACTCATGAAGTACGGGATAATACACCATAAATTTAGCCAAAATGAACAAAATGAAGGAGTATTAACCACCTGGTACAAACCTCCCATATAATCCAGAAACCTAAACTGCATGCCATTTCCGCTTAAGAACCTAGAACACACCCTGCGGAAAGGCACTGCCTGGCACTTGCCGTAATGCATATTAAAGACGTAATACAAACCTCACCTGAAACTTAATCACCTGGAGAGGCAACTGTTAAAAAGTCTTTTGGAGCGATATACAGCTCTGTGTCCCTTCAGAAAAATTCTTGCCCGCACCAACACTGAGTCCCTACTCTAGGACTGAAGGTAAATTTTACAAAAGGCTCCCTGCGGTCTTCGTCATACTCTCACGACCATCAGGAGATAGCAGACTAAATCTTGACTCATCAGTAAACAAAACGCGCCTCCGTTCTGTCTTATCCCACATCGCCCTCCTTACGTCGGCACTTGAATGATCAACCTAAAGGCTTAGAACAGGCCAGCTCTCTGGATGAAACGCCTATCGCTTATAATCCTGCTTAGTGCAAGCGTTGCCCCTGACAAGGCCCTGGATTGCATGGAAGACCCGCCTGGGAAAACACTCGATACTAAGTAGCTGTCCTTGTGGTACTAGGCACTTGATGGAAGCCTTTACAACGATATAGGTACCTAGAAACGTGGGTGATCATTCTCCTGCAAAACTGTCAACCCTAACAGAGAAATAAATTATTGGTATCTGGGGGATGTTTCTACATATATTTATAACAAAAAGAAGTCACCACGTCCTATGACCGCCCTAAGCCTATTCCAGGCTTAGTGAGTTCAATGGATGGAAGAGCCCTTTGTATTCAGTCGCCTTCAAGTAATTCAAGGTGACGAGCTGCAGAGCATTCTAACTAAACTAAAGCAATAAAAACGATTTATGCTCCACCTACACTTGGAAACTCTACCGTAAGACTGGACGACACACCCTGGTGAAAGTAGCAACTAATTGTCGACCATTCTTAAATTGCAAGCGTTCAGAGCTCCCCTTTTATACTGCCGTAATCAGCAGAACCACCCGCCTGGTTGACGTAGGGACCTTACATATCGCCACCTTAAGAAACTACCTGAATCGACCTTTGTCGGTACCTGGAGAGTTAGAGCACAGTGTCTCCTTCCTGAGGGAATCACCTGGTAGAGCGCAAGCGACTGTCGAAAAAGCAGATATTTCTCATTTTCCTTACCATAGCCACCCCTATGTACTACTTGGAGTATTCGAAACTACCCGTATAACGTCGTAGTCTGTCCYTAACACTGAAATGAGGCGCAGTAAAATAATTCGAGTAGTTCGAGTGGTGACAACGTTTATTATTTTTTAACTGTGTAACCTTTTTTTATTGAAAAGTTTGGCTACAGCGAACGGCAGCTCTTCGTCGGTAGGCCTGGGCGAGAATTCATCTATTGCAATCCTAATTAAGAGCGCCCCCTGACTAAAATAAAATATGAAACGATTTATCCCTGTGAAGTCAAGAATACATGAAATGAATCCAAACTACTTTACTGTCTAAAATTTTGGATAGGCAGTGTAAAAATGAAAATTAACCTTGGTAAACCGGTATGATCTAATTAGTACGATTCATGGAATTCCGTGAATGATGAATAAAATTCTAAGTATATGAAGGGACTTGGCCGTAAGTTTTCCGTTCACAGGTGAAATATTTTATAAGTTTTCGTTAACAATATTTATAAAATTAACGCCCGCATTAGTTTTCGTCAAATTGTAGGTAGTAAATGAAAGGTGTTCTTATCATCTCCACATGATGTAGATCCTTTTGCTCCCAGAACAGAACGTGCTTTGTTCTTGAAGCCCACGTAATTGGTACTTGTCGCACAATATTAGCGATTTCCGAAATCGATTGGCTGATATATCAGTCCACCATTACGGTGACGACACACAGATGTAAATGCCTATTAGTCCATCAAACGTGGAAGCACAAGTGGAGCTGTTCAACGAGAACTTTTCTGCTGTTTTACAGTGGTGTGGTGAACAGTCTCCATGGCTGAATGTGGACAAAACTGCGGCAATGTTAGGTGGCTCTGGTGTGGTACGGAGGAAGATCTGTGATAGTGGCATGTTTACTTTGAAAATGGGCGACTGCGTTTCTTAAAATATGTGGTGAAGTTAGAAACCTGGGTATTACCTTATAATGAACTACTCATGTGTCAAGTGTTTGCCAAATATGTTACGCTTCTTTGAGAGATATCTTTGAATGTAAACTTATTTTTCCTATAGATCTCAAGGTTAAATTATGTGAGATTTTGATTTTGCCTGTAGTTCAGTATTATCTGTCTTTTTATTGTTTTCATCTAACTAAGGCTGATTTGTAGAGACTACAAAAATACAGAACGCTTGTATACGTGACTGCTTTAATCTACGTGGAAGAAATCATGTGTCAGTATACATTCAGCAGGTACATTAGCTGGATATTGAGAATGCTTTTCGGTACTCTATGCTGTGTCAAATTCCTAAAACTCTAATTAGTAAAACGCCATCTTTATAACAAGATTATATTCAGGAAAGATGTCCATGAACTAAATACACGAGGCTTGCACATGATTGAGGTGCCAAGACATTCCACTGAAAACTTTAAACATAGCTTTACATAGCAAAAATATTACCCAACCTTGGAATACAAATATAAAAATTACAATAACTGAAATGGTACTTGTATTTTTTCGTGTGTATGTATATGCTTTAATTTTGTAGCCTGGTCCGATGATGGGGTTACAATAACCTCGAAACCAGTAACCGAATTAACAAAATACGAGGCATGTTTTTTAAGTAAGTACCGTTTTGGAATTAAAAAAAGACGTGCAAAGATATCGCAATAATTTTATCTTACATGAAAGCCTGTACCTTAATCTACTTTTCTACATAATATCCGTGAATATTTGGGCACTTGTCATAACGTGGCACCAGTTTTTGAATACCTTCCTCATAAAATTCTGCCGCCTGACTTGTTAACCACTGTATCACAAATGTTTCGACTTCGTTATCGTCTTGAAGACGCTGACCACCCAGGTGTTTCTTCAAGTGCAGGAACAAATGGTAGTCGCTGGGCGCCAGATCAGGGCTGTATGGAGGATGATCTAGAGTTTCCCATTTAAAAGATTTGATGAGATCTTTGGTCCGATTAGCCACATGTGGACGGGCATTGTCATGCAGCAAAACGATACCCTTACTCAACTTGCCACGTCTTTTGTTCTGGATTGCACGACGCAGATTGTTCAATGTCTTACAATAAGACGCTGCATTGATTGTCTCATTACGAGGCAGAAACTCCACTAGCAATACTCCTTTTCTGTCCCAAAAAACTGTGCACATGATTTTCCGGGCAGAAATTGTTTGCTTAAACTTCACTTTTTTGGGTGATGATGAATGTCGCCATTCCATGGATTGTTGTTTCGATTCTGGTGTGACGTAGGCCACCCATGTTTCGTCACCAGTAACAATTTGGTCTAAAAAATCTTCACCTTCATTGTGGTACCGCTCAAATAAAGTCAATGCACTGCCTAAACCTTGGGTTTTATGCAAATCCGTCAACATTTTCGGAACCCAGCGTGAACACAATTTCCGGCAGTTCAAGTTCTCGGTCACAATGCGATACAAAACACTACGAGAATATTGAGGAAAGCAGTCGCACAATGATGAAATTGTAAAGCGTCTGTTTTCTCTCACCTTTTCTTTCACTTTCTGCACCAAATCTTCATTAACGACCGAAGGACGCCCACTCCGTTCTTCATCATGCACATTTGTGCGGCCATCTTTAAATGCTCTCACCCATTTCCTTACCATTCCATCACTCATAATGTTTTGTCCGTAAACTTCACAGATCTCACGATTAATACCGATCGGTTTTACGCCTTTAGCACTAAGAAATCGTCAAACAGCCCGTACTTCACAATCGGCGGGACTCACGATTGTCGGAGGCATCTTAAACACTCAGTAAACAACGTATACAATGAAGAATCAAACTGTAATGGCGTCAGTGCGTAGACAAGAGATGTAGGTAACCAGCGCGCATGCGCAGAACGCCGACCGTAGCGCTGCGGCGGCGGAATCGCAAAACGGTACTTACTTAAAAAACATGCCTCGTATGTATAATGATTTGCCTGATGATATTCAACGTTTATCATTCACTTTGTTTCGGTCCGCTCCAAAGGATTTTTTGTTAAAAGCACAACACCAATTGCAAACACTATGGTGTAACTGTAAAACAGCCTTGCTGACGTCGCACCATAATGTAGTATTAAGTTTTTGTTTTTTTTTTATTCTTGCTCATCCTGTAATGTGCTACAATAAATGCTTTCTAATATTCCCAGCGTCGGATGACTCGCTTGCTTTCACGATAATGGTGGTTCTTGGACGAAAGAAAAATGTCCAAACTTCTATCTAAATATGGAAGAATCGACAGTCCAAATAACCAGACGAGAAATTACAGCGAACAGCACTACTTACCCCAAATGCTAGAAGAAATTTGCCTTTTCAGGTAAAGATAATTTAGGGTGGATATACCCTTTCGCCTTGAAATATAGGTACAAACAAATCATAATTAAAAATATCACTTAGGCAATGTCGCTTGTGGCACGACTTTCAAAGCAATCCCTCCAACGCGATTTTTTACATTCAGTGTATAAAAGCAACCAACAAAAAGGTCGGTGAGCAAAAATAGGCTCTCATGCCACCTGTCGAACTGTAGCAGCAATTTGAATGCTACAATTGATAATTCAAAATTATTCATTCAGTTACTTCTAGTCTCTTACAAACTGAGTGTGACGGTGATTGCAGCCTTGGACTGCTAATCGAATGTAAGCTTTTGTAGTAGGATGGATTGGCACACTGGGACGTCTTTTCGCAAAGGTAGTTCGATCGATTCTCGGCCAAAAATTAGAATTATTATTATTATTATTAGAACTATTACTTCCACACATCCAACGGATGGGAAATATTGTATCGCGAAAAAAAATTTCAAACATTTTTATTTGCTCATTTGGTTTAAAATGGTCGAAAACAAAAAAATACAAAATTTTAGCAAAAAAATTATTGTCTGTGTCTGTGTGCATGTGTGTGTCTGTGGTATTATTTGTGGACACGATAACTTTCGAGACTTAATATATGAACTTGAAATTTGGCAAACATATAAATCTCAAATACCCAAAGCGACCTATTGTTTGTGGGATAAGTAGGGTATGGCGAAGGGGGCGAAATTAGGGGGTAACTACCCTTTTTGCAAATTTTTATTTTTTTACTTTTTTTCGTTTTAGTATGTGATTAGTAGTATTGTAACTGTATAGTAACTGCGAGTATTATTCGTTCTTATAAATTTACGGTGCAGCAAACTGATTAGAAGATATTAGCAAAAAAGCGTCACTTAAAGGAAACTGTTTTTCCTAAATATCTCCGAATATATTTAATATATTCAAAAAATGACAATATCATCAGATAGGAAATAAAATTTCTCACAGTGTCTTACAAAATTTATCCAAAATTTTGACATTTTCGAAATATGTCCAAAAAACCTATTTTGAACCCTGCTCGTACGATTTTTTTTTAATTTTGGTATTCTATAGAAAATCAAATTTCTGATTTTGTAATTTTTTTGTTAAGTTAATAATTTGCGAGTTATTTGGAAAAAAACGATTTTAAAAATTTATATATTTTTTCTAATATCACGAGGACTTTGTTTTAGAAAAAATGTGTAGAAAGAAAAAGTGCTCAAAATCTGACTACTAATCGTATAGTATAAAAAAATAAAAACATAAATGTCATTTTGACAATTGGATGTGGAAGTATTGATTCAATTGCAGCGGTTTTTTATATATGTGTGGTAGATTCTGCTTACAGTTAAAAATTGAACTGGATGAATCCTAATGTTAATTTCGAAAAAAGATTCTTTTTCAATCAGTATTTTCTTGATGCTGAGAAGAGAACACGCACACGTGGTTTTATTTCCAGAAACTGCAGTCACTTCACCAATAATATTTGAACATGTTCTACTTCTCTAATTCGATCTAAATTGTATTCATCTGCACCTAGATAGACAGATAGCTGAAATCCATACAAATTAAGGTCTTAAAGCTTGTCCTTCCGGGACGATAATACCCTTTTAAGGGTGGCGATCATAAGTCGTTCTGTTTTGTTATATCTTTATGATTTTCTACACAATGAAGTTGGCCATTCTTTACCTGAAAGGCCCCTTTCACTAAACAGGAATATACTCAAAATGTTTAACCGCAATAAAAAAAAAGGCGGTTAGCCAAGTTCAGCATAGTTGAAAAGGGACCGCTTTTTTAAGGAAGACTTTAAAGCATTTTTAACAGATTGTTAATTAACCTCAAGCATTAGCACTGAAAGCGCCAATAAACGTCCGAGTTGCCTGAAAGGGATGCCCGGTCCGGACCCGTATTATTTTAATTACTCACCACGGCAATAAAACATCGGCGTGGGGTGGGTACAACCGGCTTTAAATTAATTTGGAGCGGTGCGGAAGATATGAATTCCTACCTTTTGTAAGATGAACGTCGGATTGATCCCCAATTCTATTACAAAAACGGTATTAAAATCTCACTCATCCGAGTGCGTATTAAAACATTAAAGAAAGGTGTGCAGCGTTGCCAGATTCTCAAATATGTAAATAATATATAATAAATAAAATGTACCTACCTCTCATTTTTTTGAAGTAATAATAGTATGGCGGTATACATAATGAGCGGGCGGTCAACCAATGCAAAACTCGCCATTATCATGATTTTCAAGACGATTTTGTAAAACCTTTTTGATAATAGTAATACTAATATTTTTATTAATGTAATGTAGTTTATGAAAACGTCAAATACATTAGTCTGTGGGTATGCAAATACCCCCGTCAAGTCGAGTAAAAGCACAGTACTTTCAATACTTTTCTTCACTCAGGGCACAAGCCTAAATTTTTAGTCACCCAGAGGACATACTCCAACGAGCCCAATTCCTACCATTTATACCAATATTTTAGGAACTATTGTCAGTCGTAGTTCTTTAATTTAATTTTAATCACCAAAAATGTACTTCTAGCAGACACATAAACTCAAAATTTTGCATTCATTAGTGTAGTGTGTACCTACGCCATCCAGATAAAAAGGGACTAGGTAGTGAATCTAGTTAGGAGGTATAGGTACAGTCAGCATCAGACGATGTCTCCTTGAAGATTAACTGGTGAATTCAAAAATGAAATCAGTTGTCAGGCAGCGTGGTTTCGCGACAAAAAAAAACGATTACCTACCTAGAAATGATATATCATCAGAAACATAAAATGTACAGAAATGCAAGTCTCGCAACGCAGTCCTTCCACCGAAAAAAGTTTTTCCAATCTCATGTAAAACCAAGTGAGTTGAATGGGTATTCAATATCATAAATTGGTTCCTAATTTTTACCTGCCATTTACAGTAACCGTTTCAATATAAGGCATCTTTATTTCTATAATAAATATAACGACTTGACTGAGTATTACGTGCCCTGCGATAGTCCACCCTAGTGCAAACACTTTACCGGAAATATCCCATCTTCATGCGAGAAACTTTAATAAAGAACTTTGTTTGCCACTTTAAGAACCTGTGTTACTCCACGGGTTGGTTGGTAGACAGTTGGAAGTAATACTTTTTTCTGCATCATAATGAAGTATATGTGTAACATTATACCTAGTAAGTAAGAATTTAGATGGCAATGCCACTTGTCGGCATTACACTGACATGATGACAAAGCCACCTAGCAGCCATTACGGGATCTACTTCCTAAAGGAAGTGACCTGTAGCCTGACAAGTTGGCATGCATCTGCATACATTAACTTGGCAGCAGGCTCCCACGGCACTTTTTGCAAGCGGACAAGAACCGACATATATTAAAATGCATGCCTGTGCTGTCTGCACTGAACCAACTGCAGATTACGCTATCACTATAGCTCATCAGTGTAGTTTATGTCTAATGAGACAGCACGGCATAGAACGGGTTTTGCCTATATACCAAAGGCTCGATATGATGTAAGATTCAAATATGAACGATTCAAATACTGAACTCCATGCCTTTCCCACTTCGCAACAAACAAAAAATGAAATGCACGCTAGTAGTCTAGTATCTATGCTATATGTATACTGTATCTTGAAGATAAATAAAATGATATCCTATATCCGCGCCCGAATCAACCTCCGGACGTCTCATGGCAACCGATTGTACAATTTGAGACCCCAGCACTCAGTCTGTGGTAAGGTACGAGGCATGTTTTTTAAGTAAGTACCGTTTTGGAATTAAAAAAAGACGTGCAAAGATATCGCAATAATTTTATCTTACATGAAAGCCTGTACCTTAATCTACTTTTCTACATAATTTCCGTGAATATTGAGGCACTTGTCATAACGTAGCACGAGTTTTTGAGCACCCTACTCATAAAATTCTGCCGCCTGACTTGTTAACCACTGTATCACAAATGTTTCGACTTCGTTATCGTCTTGAAGACACTGACCACCCAGGTGTTTCTTCAAGTGCAGGAACAAATGGTAGTCGCTGGGCGCCAGATCAGGGCTGTATGGAGGATGATCTAGAGTTTCCCATTTAAAAGATTTGATGAGATCTTTGGTCCGATTAGCCACATGTGGACGGGCATTGTCATGCAGCAAAACGATACCCTTACTCAACTTGCCACGTCTTTTGTTCTGGATTGCACGACGCAGATTGTTCATTGTCTTACAATAAGACGCTGAATTGATTGTCTCATTACGAGGCTGAAACTCCACTAGCGATACTCATTTTCTGTCCCAAAAAACTGTGCACATGATTTTCCGGGCAGAAATTGTTTGCTTAAACTTCACTTTTTTGGGTGATGATGAATGTCGCCATTCCATGGATTGTTGTTTCGATTCTGGTGTGACGTAGGCCACCCATGTTTCGTCACCAGTAACAATTTGGTCTATCTTCACCTTCATTGTGGTACCGCTTAAGGAAAGTCAATGCACTGCCTAAACGTTGGGTTTTGTGCAAATCCGTCAACATTTTCGGAACCCAACGTGAACACAATTTCCGGTAATTCAAGTTCTCGGTCACAATGCAATACAAAACACTACGAGAATATTGAGGAAAGCAGTCGCACAATGATGAAATTGTAAAGCGTCTGTTTTCTCTCACCTTTTCGTTCACTTTCTGCACCAAATCTTCATTAACGACCGAAGGACGCCCACTCCGTTCTTCATCATGCACATTTGTGCGGCCATCTTTAAATGCTCTCACCCATTTCCTTACCATTCCATCACTCATAATGTTTTGTCCGTAAKCTTCACAGATCTCACGATGAATTTCGATCGGTTTTATGCCTTTAGCACTAATAAATCGTATAACAGCCCGTACTTCACAATCGGCGGGACTCACGATTGTCGGAGGCATCTTAAACACTCAGTAAACAATGTATACAATGAAGAATCAAACTATAATGGCGTCAGTGCGTAGACAACAGGTGTAGGTAACCAGCGCGCATGCGCGGAACGCCGACCATAGCGCTGCGGCGGCGGAATCGCAAAACGGTACTTAAAAAACATGCCTCGTATATGCAGAGAATCCCCATCCCTCGTGTTACAGGTGCGGTTGCCATCATTACGAGTGAATTGATTTTTATTTCTGTGAACGTGTTTTAGGCACATCAGAATGTATATCGAAGGTAAGATGTTTGTTTTGTTTTACGAAATGCTAACGATAATTTTCGTTCCATTTGACGGCCCTTTTCTGAAGAATGAAAACACGTCTTGTTACATCAGAAGAAAATCCCAAAATAAGAGCCTTGAAGGCCAGTGGGTAGCTACTTTACTTAATTTGCGAATTTCGAAGATTGCTGAATTGCGCTTCCTGCATAGGCTATTTATATATGCTTTTCATTTAGTTCTGAGTTTAAATGGATACCCATAAACTTGATATGGACCTTAATAACACAGTTTTTGTTAGAGAAATGTATAGTCTGTTTTGTCTTTGATATTTTTCAACTTCTTACAAACCAGCCCGAGACATCTACAAGCACGCGTCGATCCTTCGATCCTTCCTACTGCAAAGTTAGGGCAACTTTACAGTCTCGCCAAAACGTATAGTGAGGTCACCCTGCTCGAAAACAAACATAAAGCGGATCGTTTCTTTGCATAATTTATTCAGCCGTTCACGCGTAACAGTAAATCACTAGGTAAGTGAAGCACAAATAACACAAAATCCTAAAGCATTTAGAAGACCAAAAGTAGGTGAATACCCAACTCATGGTATTAAAAAAAGTCGACCAACAAACATTAAAAAAATCATTATTCTTTACAGCAACAAAAGATCAGCGCAACCGAAAGAAAACAAGATACCTATAAGGAAATGGAAAAGTGTTTGAATCGGTGTATACAAGAAATCACACAAGTATGGGATAAAGAAAAACCCGGGAGACGGAAGCTTCTAAGCGCGTTGTCTCATCAAATATACAGGCAGAATACTGCACAACAAGAACACAAAAACTGTACAAGATAAATAAGAAAAAAGCTATATTCAGAAGTAGCTTGCAAAGAAACTGAGCCAAAAGTACCACCAAAATACAACACAATGTTCTACACAAGAAAATAACAGTCCGCATTGAAGAGCTAAGTACTTACAACATTCCAACCCGAAGGCTAAGCAAGCTCATAGTAGGAAGACCCCAATATATGTGGCGATCCACTGTGCAAAGCTTTATGAGAAAAGTCAAATACAAACGAAGAAGATTGGTTGGAAGTTACAAAAGCGAAAACTTCAACAAATCAATTAATAAGGAGGTCTTAAATCCATACACATTTAGGCAGCGCTCGTCCTAGGAAAACGAATAATACGACCGAACTAATAAGGAGCCATCAAACATGAAAATAACTAAGGGTTCACCCTGCAAACCTCCCCTTTCCAATCCTCACCTTCTCATAAGACCTGCGCTACATGGGAACCCAGTAGCAACAAGCATGTCACCCCTCCAACTTAAGGTAGACGTAGCCGGCCCGGTGGTATATCCAGGAGCGGCAGAAATGCCTAAGCTACGCCAGTTTCAATCAATCAATGAATCTACTAAATTTTAATTGAACTAAATAAAGCGTCTATCAGCATCAGTTTAATCTAATATAGGTGTGGATCTATAAATTATCTAAAGAAATCTTACATTGCCCCACATATTTTACAGGCGAATATGGCAACGCTGGCTTTAGTCGCGCCCTTGTAGGAGACCGTTCGTGGGCGGTGGAAATTCAATTTTAGGGGTAAAATATTATAACGGCGTGAAGTTACCTTCCAGGAGTGGCGGCTCATCGTCGTACTCCCCGATGCCGTTCCATAGTAATCCTGAGCGCCACTGTGGGGACTAACAGAAAAACCTCCCCCAGCGGGGTTGTTTAGGTAAGGATTGGCCTCGTAAATGTTTGTCTAACCGAGATACTATTGGCCGGTATTATCGAATGATTTCAAATGTCTAATAAGCTTTTTCAAATATTGCAACTACTGCTGTAGTATAATTAAAGGATATTTCAAATTACGGCAATTGTATGGTTCGTTCTAGCCATGACAAATATAATACAGGGTACATACATTTATGCATCCGCAGAGATGTTCACTTACACAGGCTGTTGCACTTCTTTTCTGGGAGGTACTCACCTTTTTGCACGTATTGATTCCCTGCTGAATTTGGACGCAGCTTTGTTAATATGTAATGTAGTCAATAGTGCGCATTGCGAATGTTAATTAACGTTTTTGATGTACAGCTGGAATCCAAATTTGGAAAAGCAACTATATTATGAATTCATTAAATAAGTGCCCCGGCTTTGACATTTTCAGGCGAAAATACACTGATTATTTAATTAAACTGTATTATATGGCACTTTTCCGTTCTGAACGGTAGGGGAAATTTCTGCAATATCACTATTTGTTCGTATGTTTATGTAGACATCCAGCGCAAAATTCAACATTACAGCAATGTGATGTCGAAGGTGACACTGGTCACATCCCTGAATCTTAATAAATGTGTATCAGATATTTCCTACAAGTTAATGCTCTTTAACATGAGCATGTCTAACGCCGCATCTTTTATTTTGTAAAAATCGGTAATGAGTCATGTAGCGGTGATTACGAATTAGCACGTAGGTTGGTACGGTCTGCAAGTACAGAGGCCTATATTGCCGATTACCTCGCTATTTGGTAAGTACAGAGACCTACATTTTCGATTGCCCAATGAGCCCACTGGAAAACCCCCGGCAAAAAAGAGTCCCCGATGAAATAAAATTACTTTTAATGATTGGTGTTTGCCATACTATATGGACAGCGGACATATGAAATTTTAATAACAAATATAACTAATACGGGTCTGGTATGTCTATAGGAACCCGTTAAACGAAATTCCGACTTCTTATTAGTAATGTTGGCTCTTCTATAGCACAAGATACCATTATTTCATTGCAGGAAAAACAAGACGATCGAAAATGCTTAGTATTTGAGATATAGTTCCTGAAACTCCGCGAGAGTCGAGTGTTTCTTTAGGCTATAATTATTTTTTCCACTAATAGACGGAAAAAAATAAATCAAATATACCTTGTTTCTTATCATCTAGATCTATCTTTTTTCATTTTCATGTCAATTCAATTGTTAAAATTAGTTTCAACTCAAACTCAGTGTTGCCACTTACAGGTAAGTGTTTGTTCACTAAGCAACTATTGGAAGGATAATACTGATGCCATGCAGAATTATCCAGGGTTTCTAGGAATGATTCATGCAACGCGAACGACGTTGATTTCTGAATTCTTTGTGCCGCCTTTTTGTAACTGCAGCATGCTGCCAAGCTACGACGATAGTAGCTGAAGGTTGCAGATCAATGTCACACCACAGCTCCGAAAAGTGAGCTTTCTACAACCTTAAAGTTAATTATCCCACAAAACACTACACAATATGTTGAAAATAACACTCCCAGGCGTTTTCTCATATTAAAATKTATCAAATAATTCAAAAATCGACAGATGACAAATATACATCAGTTTCCTGAGAGGCGGCAAATTGATTTAWTCGATAATTTCCATAAGCGCCCTGGGTGCATGAATAATAATAATAATAATAGACTTTATTCCTTATAGAACACAAAAGGTTATAATCGGTACTGCATAGGCGAGGTTCAGCCTAAGTTGCTTTTCAACCTAACCTATATATAAATCAAAAAACTAATTCTTGAACTAATAAAAATGCAGCGCAGTTTCAACTATACAACAATATATATGTTATTTTAATAATATTAAATTTAGTAAACACGTTATAATGTAACATCAACTTGCACAAACGCCAAGCAGGTATTTTTGCTTTAACCGTTGCTTAAAATTGTGCATAGGCATATCGTTATATGAATCTTCAAATTTATTATACTGCCGGCAAGCGGAATACAAAAAGCTCCGTTGAAAGCAAGCGGTAGCGTGGCGTGGAACCTGCAAGATGCGATTGTGCCTGGACGACCTACCCAACGATGGATTATGCAACCACTCAAAATCATTACTAATATAGCTAGGCACTTTCGTTGTTATGAATCTATGAGTCAGGCACAATAAGTGATACAGACGTAACGTTTTTAATTTTAATTGTTTCGTTTCTAGAAGTTAACTCGTAATTCCGCGGTCATATTTCTTTATTCCATAAGCAAACCTAATGCACGAATTCTGGACTCTGCAATCTCATCGCATCGCTTGCCCGAAGAGCTGGTCAATAATAAACTGCGTCGCAATACGACAAACGGGATACAATCGACGAGTTACAAATGGTCAACTTAGTTTCAGGTGACATAATATGTCGATTAGGAAATAGTTGTTTTAATGTAAGATAAGATCCCTGACACAGATTGCCTACGTGACGCGTAAATTTTAAGCCTTCGTTCATGCAGAAACCAAGGCTTTTACATGTTTTATTAAACTGGACTACTACCCCACCAATCATAATACTCAGTTTGGCTTTTATTTCTTGGCGCTTAAGCTTGCTTCCAAATAGCGTCACAGACGATTTGCCAGGATTTAGGTTTAATCCATGTGCCACAGAAACATCCAAGAGGCTTCTCAGATCAGCATTAATAACGCCCTCGGCGTGGTTCACTTCTCCCWCATCGAAGATGTGCCAAAGATGAGTGTCATCTGCGTACTGGTGCATATGACAGTTATCTAAGTATTGCCAGAAATCTGACATATACACAGAGAATAGCATAGGGCCCAAAAGAGAACCCTGCGGCACACCCAGCTTTAGTTCTATTGGTTGGAAAGCCATTCCATCCAGAAAGACACTTTGATAACGATCACTGAGGAAACTCCGAATCATTGCTGCTGCGTTGCCAGTAACACCATACCACCTCAGTTTAACACAAAGAACGTTATGTTTCAGGGTATCAAATGCTCTGCTATAATCCAGCACCGCTAAACATGTAAATTTTCCAGTATCTAATTTCTTGAATATATCATTAATAATTTGGATAAGAGCGGTAGTTGAGCTCGGAATAATGCTCCTACTAGAAACGTATTCAGCCAAATGATTCCTTAGAACAGCCTCCAGCACCTTCGACATTGTTGGTAGAATATTTATTGGTCTGAGATGTAAGAGGGCGGACGGATTAGCTATTTTAGGCATAGGCAACACCCTGGCATGTTTCCAGAGTGATGGAATTGTGGAAGACAATATACAAGTGAGAGGCCGTAAATTGGTCCCTTTGTTGCGATGAACTCACAGTAGTGCTTTGGTATATGACTAGGACTGCCTCCAAAGGCACGATATCTACACTCTGTAGTGGCAGGGGTGGTTCTGCAAGTCCGATGGGGATATCTAGATGAGAACCCAAGCCCACTGAATCGTATACGTTTCGTGCGTTGCTTTTTTTTGTACACTTCAGTTTGCATTCTTTATTTAGTGGCATTACCGATTACTTACATACTCTAAATTCAAGAGTGATATTATTCATTAACACTGTTCCGTGAATTTTGTTTTGTCTTTCACTAGCACCCAACACAGTTTCGCACAGGTATAGTAGAGCATATTATACTGAAACATATCACCCCTAAGTGCTATTTTTAATTATTATTTTGCATACAATTACATTCATGCCTGAAGGCTCCCACCACCTGCAGCTCGGGAGAAAAGTCCCGATCGCACACATATGTTTGCGCCAACCTACTACTTCGATAACCTCACTCTAATCTAGAATGTGATTCGACCCTTCTCTATTCTGGGCCGCCATAAACGCATAAAAACAGCGGCGCTAGGGCCGCGATTTCACTTGAGATCTCTTTCAGGTTTCGACTACTTCTCCAAAGCTATTGCCGTATTGAACTGCTGCCTGCTGACGCTAATCCTCTCGGGGATAGGTGACCCTGTGGTGGTAAAATATCGGCAAAGCTTTTCCAGCTTTGGGAACGTTTGAATCTATCACCTGCTGACGCTAAGTCTCTTGCAGACTAGGTGACCCTGTGGTAGATTGAATTGAAGCCAAACTAGAACTCTCCGAGTAAAGTAACCTTTTGTAACTATCACCTGCTGACGCTACGTCCCCTGGGGACGAGGTACAGGGTCAGTCCAATTCGAAACCCAGCTCGCTCCCTCTGGTAACCTCCATTTCTGACGCTAAGTCCTGCGTGGACTGGGTGACCCCTGGAGAATTACCTATCCTAGTTCTAACCTCGTGCTCAATTGCTGACGCCAAGTCCTTCGTGGACTAGGTGACCTTTGGAAAGCACCTATCCGCATCTAACAGTTAGCGGCGTAAGCAGCCCAACAAAGACAGCGCTCCGTAACTGTAGCGGATCGCCCCACCAGAATGAAGCGTACCGCTTTCTCGCATCCTACCCCAGGACCACGGCGACGGCGCCGCCGGACCGACCGGAACCCTCCACGACGGTTACCGAGCTGGGGGTTGTCACGATGGCTTGCGGGAGACCAGTGGAAACGCTAGGTAACAATTTTCTCGTAAAAATCTTCGTAGTTAGCATTTTAACAATATTTCTATAATACCGTCTGTTTCGCCCCCAAATATCTATGTATTCTAGTATTATGTGTATTTGTTTTCTGAACTTATTTACTATTTATTTTGTGCTAATCACCCTATTCACTTGCCCTATTTTGTCTATTGGAATCGATCATCTTATGTATTAGGCCACTGCAGGCTTTATTTGGCGTGACTTCTTGTTGTCAATGCCTTTAGCAGAGATCAAAGGCTGTTAAGCTACCAAAAATATCCTACAACGGGGGTGCTCTCGAAGCCCGAAAGACTTCACCTGAGAGCCAGTGGTGATGTGCTCCTTCGAACTCTAGGCTGGGCGTTGTGAGCATAGCGTCTCCACGTACCAAAATGCCGAGGCATCATTTACTGCGGGATCTGGGATTTTAGCTCTAGGCTATTGCCTTCGAGAACCACGCTGGATAAGTCATACAAGGCTGCTGTCTTTAGTGTATATGTTTTCGCTCTGTATTATGTGTATCTGTATATATCTGTCTTGTTTTGTTTGTGCGATTATGTTATTGTTTCGATAATTGCCCTCTGATGTATTGTTTACGTAAATCCGTCTCGTCACTTGTTTCTGATAATTTCTTTACAGCTTAATTATACAATTTCTTCACAGCGACAACAATTATTACTGGTCAATGTGGTTCTACCACCGACCGCTAATTAAACAATTCTGTTTGTTTCTCAGGCACATACAGGTCCCTGCTACATACCTGACCTTTTCGAGGAGCCTCCTGCAACGATTTATGACGATATATGTGATATTTAAGTAAATTCAGGTCTAGTCTGATTTGCTACCATAAAAACATATTTTTCACAGTTAAATATAACATGTAAAGACTGGAGCTTTTCCTGCGGTTTTTCTCCAGTCTATTGTAGCACTCCGCAATTTTTCGGTGCAAAATATACTATATATATGTTAACCGAATTATGTGTTTTTGTTTACCTTTCCGTTACAGAGCTTCATATCGAACTAAAACGTAATTTTTGGGTCCTACTAAAAAACTAGACGATCACATTTATAGAGTAACTTACTCATACTATTATGAGCTTTCTAAATTTAAATATATGACCTGGGTAGGCTATGTAACAATACCTACAACGCGTTAGTGCTCGGTTTATATAGAAACAGTGGGCAACAAGGGGATGGCGCGACCTGGCGCAGCATGGGAATGTTCGCATCAAGTGAGTCCCGTCATCGGTCTGAGAAACGCGCTTGAATTTATTTCCGCACACGTTAATTTATCCTTGCTGCCAAGTGAAGTTTTAAAGACTTTATTGTCACTGGCAAATTAGCTTTGTGCAGCTTAAAAATGTGTTGTCCAGTTTCAACCTTGTTTGACATTAACAAGTCAACCGTTTAGGCTTTACCTTTATCCACTTCTTGTATAGGTAAGTCTGTGACCTTTTTTAGTAAACATCTTTCATAAATTTGACAACTTCCATTAACAAGGCACAACTTTTTCTGTCCAAAATAACTATTTTAACAAGTCCTAACCCAAAAAAATCACTTTCAGATACTACTAAACGCGAACGCTTTGTTTTCAGTCAAGGACCTAAACAAGACTGAAATCCTCCATACAGTTACAGTGGTTTGCAGGTAAATAACAAATAAATGATTCTTTTAAATGCCATTTCCTAATCATTAGAAGGAATATTAAAACTTTGTGTAGGTATTTGTTTTTGTATCACATATTCTCCAAGAATGATTTAAGCAATTATTAAAGTCTTTTGCAAAAGCAAATCTTTCACATAAATTATCTGGAAGTTATTGACTGCATGTAATAAAGATATGTGCAGTTGTAGTATTTGTGGTCTACGATATTCAAGATTAATAATTTATGATTCATGTAGATAAGTACTGATGTATAATTTTTTGGCAAACTAACAAATAACATTGTATTATAATCTCGTATTTTAATATGAGATTTACTTCATTTGAAAATCGATGGATTCTGGACATAGATCCCCCATCCTTTGGGTCATTTGATTTTCCGCAACTTTAACTTGCATCTATCGTAAGTATTTTTTCTTTTGTTTGCTAAATGAGTGACAACTAATATATGCTTTGTCTAGTGCCCAACAAGCAAAATTATTTTATAATTTCCAAATAGCAAGGCATATTTACGTTATTGTTGTTTTATTATTGTTCCTCGACATCTATTTTATTTTATAAGGTAATCCCCTACGAGTATTCAGCTTCAGTACACCAAATTGTTATATAGTTTAGCGTTAGGAAAGTTTTCACAGCAAAATTATAAAACAGTGTTAAGCACCGTTTTATACTCATTCTATAAAGGTTTACACAACTTTTTATAGAAAGTTTTCCCAGTGGAGACAAATTATTTTATAAAGGCTTTAAATATGTGTTATTCAACACTGAATCGTCATCTTGTGAACACCTATAAAACTATTATATTACGTCTTGATTTGACACATGTAGAAAAACAATTTGTTATATGGCAATTTCTTCTGTGATAATCGTGTTTTATAAAAAAGAAGCCATATTATTATCATGATTATAAGCACATATATGGCCGCCATTGCGTAAAGCCTACTAAAAATTATCTTTTTAGAAAAAAGTAATGTACTAAAGTTATGTTTCTAACAAAAATGATTATAAAATGCGATTTATAATCAGTGCAGATAGGTTTAAGATGCCACGTGATTAAAAACATTTTTTGTATTTTGTAAATATTTCTTTTAAATTGATAAAATACTTATTATTTTTGAAGCGCTTAAAAATTTTGTACATATATATGCATATGTTTCACAGAAAATTTTGTATGGTAGTAGTTTCTTGTGACTACAATTCCATACTACGCATATTTCATGTAATCTCGTATGGTTTATATCTTGGTCTGAAGACATGTTTTATTTTACAGAAGAGGAATATGGGTTGCAACTTTACCCAATCGTTAAGAAATAAATCATTCTTCGCCAAATCAGTTAAAATACCGAAATATCCCTTTGAAGATGCTGTATGCAACAGAATTGTCGCATAATAGATAATGTCGCAACATCTATAAAACTGTTTTATAATATATAGATATAAATCCGTTTTGTAACTGATTTATAGTAATATTTATACCACCTCTGTAACTATCTACAAAACTGTGCTATAAAACCTACTAGAGCCATTATCGGATACTGTATATAACTAAAGTGTTTTATAAAGATGCGCCTTTTTGCATCTTTAAGTATTCTATAAACGTTATGACAATGTTTACAAGAGTTTCATTGTTGTATAAAAATTGTTTTATAAACGTTTGCCTGGCCATTATAAAGCTGTAAGTTGCTAGTTGTGTGATAATTTAGATTCATTTGTTTTAATGCAATTTGAGAAAGAACTATTACAGAAGTGGACAGCAACATTATTATAAATAAATTACATTTAAGTAGCTCAGAAATAAAGTGTTTGCTCTCTTAATTAAATTGTAGTATCGTAAAGGTTTATGTTTATAGCAATTTCATTTTTGTACTTCTTCTTTTCTTTTTCTTTCAATGAAGGAATGTGGTAGTGAACAAAAATAATTAGTGTTTCAGTTTTGTTTTAATATAATAATTAATAAATATTAAAATTAAAAATAACTAAGATTTTTTCTTTTTTTAATAACCTTGCACTCTAATGTTATTTACTATCCTGTGCCCTCCAATTGATTCCAGTATAGCCCRGGGCAGAATGATTAATTTGGAAAACATAAAAGATCCAGTACTTGCATTTGTGAAAAGGACTTAAGTCACAAGGACATTTTGGTCAAAAGAGGATAGGTGGCATCTTAGCTTACACTCTGATACAGTTATATGGATATCAAATGCTACTTTATATCTTTAAAACAACTGAACATAAAGGCTATCCATCACAGTAGCGTATCAAATTAAAATTTAATAAACAAGAAGAGCAGCAAGTTAAATATTTTGCATATAAAAACCCTGCCAATGTGGTACTTATTGGGATTGATTATTTTAATTCTATTAGAAAAAAAGATAAATCACAAAGAAGCATTTCTTTATTACCAAGCTTAACGTAATGAGAATATTTTGGATACTTAAAATTCTTATATAAAATTATTATTGCATCACATACAAATTTATGCACAAATTAATCACTATTCCAATTAGTGCCTACATTAATAAAGTAACAAACATTACAGCACTAACACAATTCCTACACTTAAAACAAATACTGTGGAGTTACATACAAGATTCATCATTTAGAGATCCATGCGCTGTACGCAAAATCTGTAACAACTACAACTTAAAGCAGTCTTAAAAGAAAATATATCAGTTTTATGTCTAAGGCCATTAGAAGTATCTTATAGAAAAACAACAGCTTCATTTATGGCACATAAGCAAAAGGAACGTACAAGATGTGAGATTTATAAAAATATTTCACTGTATATTACGTGTATTCACAATGAATATCAAAAACATGCTTTTTAACTTTTTCTGTACGATGATTTTCACACAAGCAAATTATGATGAATAAATGATAAAAATTTTCTTAGCAATTTATATAGAAGTACCTGTTCTGGAGTTCATGTAATTCACATCTAAAGTCTTTAAGGTTGGGATATTGGGCAGAGCAAATCTATCCAAGATAACTATAAAAAAAACGCCTATTTTTACAAAGACAGCACCATTCAAAATCTAATGGATATATATATTTTTTTTTCAGAGCGAATAAATCTTTCGCCTTTTGATGGATATTTAGAAATAAATCAATGTTTATCTGAAAGACTCAACACATTTTTCAAAATAATATACGTAATGTAATTTGCGAGCTACAATTTCAGATTACTTTTATTAATTTCAGTTATTGCACTACTTAGTATGCGGATACACAATAGCTTATGTGAAACTGTCAATTCAAGTAGAGTATTTTCAAACATATCGGTGCAATAAATATTAAGTGATTCTATGTTTCTAAAACTAAAACTTTCTCTTGTTATTTAAGATAGATTTTCTGCCTCTCTCCAGGATCCCCGCCTTAATACATTAAGTTGGAAAATTAAAATAAAATTGCTGCTAAAATAGCAGGCAAATTACATTCTTTTAGAAGTGATATTTTGTTTTCCAAACTTGGAAAAATATGCTAAAACAAGTCAATTTTAACTTGAAGGGACCAAATTTTATCTTGGTTTCAAAATTATTTCTATATCCCTCTAGTGCCCATGGCTACCCATTCAACAGGAGGGGTTAAGTGAGACATCATTATTTTGAAGCAACATTTGTTGTCTTTTTCTATTTGAACTTTTAGTTTTTTAGTTGTGGAATTTTTTTAAAGCTCTTTGAGACTTTTGCAATTGTAATCCAGAAATATCACGTTTACACTGTAAGAAAGTTTTTATTGTGGTATAGTCAGTGTTACCAGATGTCGGGATTTGTCTCTACTGGTAAGAATATTTCTCCAAGTAGGGAAGTAGGAAAGTATTTTTGAATTCGTCATGAAGGAATTTTGAGCTAAAGTGAGGACCTCCTCATGCTTTATAGACCAGTCCTTTGACAAAAATATTCTTCAAAGTCAAAGGTGCTTTTTGTATATTATTATTGGTAAAAAAAAAGTAATTTTAAGGGATAGGCCAAAAAAAGTAAATAAAGTGAAAATCTATGATGATTTTAAAGATTTTGACAAACAGCTGTTAAACTTTAGTTATAGTATATTGAGCACAAAAAATTGCCTTACACAGGACTTACAAAATAAATATACATAATGTGTTAAATAAATATGAAAAAAAATTAAAAGTTGACTATAAATTTAGGACGATTTTTTGTTGAAAATGCTAAAATTAAAAATATATTGGGCATAAATATTTTGCAAAATTATCCAGAAATATAAAAGCCAAAAAGAAAAAAGTAGAAAAACTTTCAGTTTCTAATTACTATAAAATTATAAATAGAAAGAAAAAATACAGACGCTCACAACTTTTTTATTACTAATCACGTAAGGAAATTAGTTAAGACATTTTTGTGTTCCATAGAGTCTGCTGATGATGTAGCAACCTCATAATTTGAATCAATTGCTGCCTTTTTAATTTTGAAATTTGAACATTTCTTTACGGTGATATTCATAGGACTGAATGTTTGTATTTGTATAAGTATTGTAATATAAAAATAATAAAGTAGGGGAAACTGGCTTAGTAGAAATTTTTGCACTACCTAGTAAGGACACTGCTCTTAAATATTTTGGCAACACTGGGTATAGATGAACTAAGAAATGTAATCTTATTTTCATCTTTTACATACTTTCTACTTGTTTCGGTATATTGTCATTCAATAATTAGATTTAAATAACCCAGAACTTATAGTTCAGAGCTAAGAAGTGAACTAATTAAACACCATTATGAAAATAATACTATGCCAGAGTGGCCACTACACTCTTCAACCAAAAACATTTGGAACAGCATGCTAATCAGTATGTCACTAGTTTATTTGTGAAATTTAATGAAACGGGGCTCTCTTACAAACAAAGTAAAAAATTGTAGGTGGATATATCTTCGATACACCCATAATTTTAATGTGAATATGACTGATACATTATAGAAAAACGTATGGCATCTTTTTTTTAATTTAAGATACATATTACATATACTTGTTGAATAATTTTGCCAGTTGCCCTATGTATCATTAAACATAATGATATCTGATCCTTTTAAAAAATGTTGCTCACAATTAATAAGATTTGCCTAATACCAGGTTAAAATATGCATCAAAGACTAGACTTTTATCCACTGTTCACGAGTTTATTCATCTTTTGGCACTTGAAAAACAGTACAAATTGTTTCTTTAGTGCATTCTGGAATTTTGCACTTTTTGAGCACAATTATTTAAAATTTACACTCATGTGCGCTTGAGAATTATGTATATAATTTTTACCTATTGGCACCGTTAGATGGCCATCAATGAAAGAATTATTTTCATATACTTTCTTATCCAATTATTATAGCACAGGCTGGGTGGGAAAACTTTTTGTCTAGTTACCTTACAGTATTAAAATCAACCATGAAAACTTGATAAAAACCAATATGGCAAAATTCCACTACAAAATATAATTACTTTATTTTCTTTGCTTTCTAGTAAAATTTATCTTAATATTTAACATTAAATGCAATGTTTTCTTTACTAATCTCCACTCCACTCCTTTTAAGACAAGTTTTTATACTGGTGCTACTGTCCTACTTGACTAGCCTACATTCCGCAAGAGAGGTGTATACGACAGTCATTCAATTAAGAAATGAGACTAATTTCTGTAGCTCAAAAATGTTTAATGTAAATAATACAAAGCTTTGGCCACTTTTCAACATAGTAAAGCTCTTGCAATTTCTCGTGTTGATTGACTTTAATGTGCAGTAGACAAATTTTGTTCTTCTTTGGAGAAAAATGTTCCTAAAAACATTTGCGCTGTGCGGTTGTCAGATGCACTAATTTATTGCCAATTATACAACTTTGTTACGAAACATATTTTTGCATGAAATAATAATTAGATATTACTAGGTCACTACTATTCGTGATTTCAATTAGAAAGATATAATTCGCAAATAAATGCTCGTAAATCGACACCAACCATATACACTTACATAAATATGAATAATGCTCAAATAGCTTGAATAACATGGCATAACCAGCTGTCCTACTGCATTGTAGTTTTTTTAGACAAGTGGCAATGGCCTCTGAACATAACAATTGAACAAATTGTTTTGGACCTAGATTTTACTTGTTTGCTTTTTACAAAAACAAGCTGAGTACAATCTTTTCTGGGACTCAAGCCTGTTCATGTCTTTATTGGACTGAAAAGTATGGTTATGAAACGTATACAACTGACAGTATTAAGGAAATAACGATTGTTTTAATTAGGCTTTTTAGAACACGTGACTTTCAGAGCGACTGCCAGGGGGCACATATCAAAACGATGCAGCTTCTAGCGTGCTGTCATAGAAACCCCATTATTTAATGCCAACGTCAGTCACTAGAGCTGGGACATTCGATTCAATTCAAATCGTTCAATCAATCGCGTAGATTCTGATCATTTGAAAGTGACAGCGGAGTATCCTGTCTCACCACAGCATATAAATATGCTGTTGTGCTGTGTTCTCGTCGTGTGCTGTCATCAACCGTTAACCATGTATGATGCACGAACGACGTCGATTCACTAGCTGTGAGCCAAATCAAGGCATGAGTCATTCAATTTGAACGACTTGGTCATGAAGGACCCAACTCTATCAGACACGCGTCTGTTTCCAGGGTTTCGCAGGCGCGTCCCACGCGTGCGCTTTTTGCCCCCTGGACGTCATATTGGATGACATAATCTTAAAAAGCCTAATGTTTATTGTATATCACCTCCTTCCAAACGTCGAATAAAGATCATGGCACAATTTTGCTTAAAGTCAAAGGACTTATGAAAATATCTGCTATACCCATCAATTTTGTACACTTGTCCCATCATTCTAAAGTGTGTATGCCTCTGGCATAAAATTCCATAGATTATTCTCTAAGCCCCTTTTGCATGAGATCTTAAACTTTTGATTAGATTGAAAATGTTTCCCATGTAGAGCCTCTTTAGAGGGTCATCACAAACAAGTCTAATGGGGCAAATTCACCACCCTAATATTTTGAGTATAGCTTGAATGAAGCATAATTACACCTTCAATCAACACTCCACTACATTTCATCCAAACAGCATGCCTTCTTTTGTTTTCAAGCATATCGTTATAATACTGACAGTTGATAGCTCATTAAATAAGTCCTTGTGAATCCCAAAATACAAATTTTGAATGACTCTTGTATGGTTGTATTACATTCTTTTGCGTTTTTATTATCAACATTGTTTTATTTAGGGCTTCGCTTTCAGTCAAAACTGAAATATATTAAAGGTTATAGATAAATAATTTAGTTCCAAAAAGTACTAAATAACAATTTCTTATGTTTCCAAAGTACAATGAAAACTAGTTTATCTTTTCAATTCAAGACTGCTTGTGATATTTTGTTTTAGCCAAACTACCTTACAACTTGATTTTGTGAATAATATAAATATTAAATTAGCTGCATTACAAATGTGTTTAGCATGCGAGTTCTCGATATGGATAAAATTAAAATATGTTTTTATAATTTTATTTTTCTTAAATGGTCACAATTTGACAATATAACTATGAATTAAAAAAATTTACACCTTTTAAAAAACATTACTTTATGACAGAAATTGAAAATTTAATGTAGAAATAGTAAAATTTGAGATAAAATTTTAAACATAAAAAGTGAACCACCTAAAATAAAACATTGGTGTCAAATTTGCAAGTGCATATAAGCAAAACTGCATATAAATATGCGGCGTAAAACGAGGGATTCCTGTACTTCAAACAGGTACTGTTCTAGTTGATTTTACACCATCTTTATCCATTTTGTCTTGTACGTACCTTTCACCTTCACAGATTCAGATATCTACTCTTAAATCGATACCTATAAGTCGATATAGTTCTTGTGCTTTTTATTATGTGCCGACAGATCAGAGGATGTTGTAAACCTACGTTCGCAAATATTACATGAATATGGTTTTTCACCTGTGTGTATTCGAAAATGGACCTTCAGTGACGAAGACTGCGTGAACTTCTTACCACAGGTAAAACAACTGTAGGGCTTTTCACCAGTGTGTGTTCGCATATGTTTCTCAAGGTACTGATGGCGAGTGAATTGGCGGTTGCAGATGTTACATGTAGATAGGTTTTCACCTGAAATATAAGCAAAAATGTACTCAATTATATGGTTACACATGTGTGTACTACTGACATTCACACATTGGCTTTTGTATTGTAAACATGATAAATAATGTTAATAATGTAGGAATGTAATTGTGTAAAAAGGCTATTTATTCCTTACATCAATTCATACAAGGAACATGTTTTTGTTACATTGTAGTTTCTGCATTTCAGAAATATATTTAATATGGCTCGAAATATAGACAAAGTTAAAAAATCCATTTCTTAATTTAGCTCAAACACCTTTGGCATTCTCCCAAGAAATTATTTACAATACATCCGGCAATTATGTGTCGTTTAATATAAAGTATATCAAGCAACTATTAGTATTTTTTGGTGTGTACAATGTTCTCTGATTGAATACAGTTAATTCAAAAATATGTATCTTGCATAATTAAGCAATTTTGTGCAAATTTGAGCATAGCTCTCTAATATTGCAGAATTGAGAATTTATAGCAGTTATACTTGCAACTAGAATGCAGAGCAGTGATTTTGTATTTGTCTTGCAAATAAGGTGAAGTGGAATTTACAATCCATCTGAAATGGGTCACTTAACTAAAAATGATGCATATGTCGATGTAGACAAGGTAGTGTATGACCTAGATTTGTGTTTGTACTCTATATAATATTAGCCATTAAAATTACTAAATTAAAACGTACTTTCGATTACTTCAATCAAATACTTTGATAGATCTATATGCAATATATCAAATTCGCTGTATTTGTATTTAATTTGTCAAATGAAAAATATATACAACATAAAACATCTGTATTACATCAAGACAAAGTGAAGAAACTTATTTAGAAATGGATCACAAGATAATTGTCGTTGGGTCATTTCAAAATGTACAAAAGAAAATAATGCWGCAAGCATTATCCAGAAAGTTGTGCAAAGCAAATGTAAATATGCCATTTCAAAATTAATGAATATAAAGGCAAATTCCTGAAGGAAGTATGTTGAAGAAAACTTATACTGACCAAATGTATAGGCAAATCAAAGCTAAAATATGAATCTTCCTAGGTAATGACTTAATTTATTCTGATGTGAATAAAATAATAAATATAGTGGGGAATATTAAACGCCAACAATCATATTTAATAAGTTCTAATCTGCGACTAGATTTATTCATTAAATATTAGCAATGTTTTTCCACAGCAAAAATTATTGGAAGGCCAAGGATGACATGCCTTTCATGTGTAAGTCTTCATATAATGTAAAAATATTCTTCCTAATTTAATTCATACAACCTGTTTGGTACATGGTATTAACAAAATTGCAGAGGAAATAAAAAATCAGCTTCCATTTATAAATGAACTAATCACTACTGTCAAAGGAACTTTAAGATACCATTATGAATTCAGCTTGGACAGAATTACATCCATATTTACGAGGGTGAATGCTTTCAGCATCCATAATATAATAAGATAATATTTTTGACAGCGATCTATCCGACAAAATATTATCTTATTACATCCATATTTACTTTTACTGGTACAATCAATAACTGTAGGTGTGGACATAACTAAAAGCCATCAGTTTTTTTTAATTATAAACTAGTACAAAGGTTGTATCACAGTAAAGTGGCAATTTCAGCATAGCAAAAAACAAAGTTTTTTTTACAATGTAAAAATTTTCTTTTCTCGTAAGAATTTTTTATGTAATAGCAGACAAAAATCTGTAAATAGGAATCCAAAGAATTATCTAACTGAATCCATAACCTTGATATACACATTACAAAAAAATATTAAATCTTGAGTATAATAGGTGTAAGGGTGTCATTTTTTCAAATTTAAAAGAATACTAACTGGAAAGTTTTGATAGTACAGCCGGAAAATATTCTATTTAATATCATCTACAGATGAAGAGTATTCATTTTCAACATTCAAGCTTTTGTTAAGTACCTAACAAAAGACAACCATATAACACGTCAAATTTTGAAAAACATTTAATAGTTACTAATTGTTAGTACGTATTACGAATTTGTATAATATTTATTCTTGTTAAATAAGCCTCGCCAGTTTAATCCACAAAGTTTTATGAAGAGGTAAAGCGCTTTGGGCTAATAGGTCATCGTCAATACCAAATTACAAAAGAAAATATTATGATGTCGAATTCAAACCAGCAACATAAAAATTAGTGTTCAAATAAAAAATTTAGAATGGGACAACTAAAATTGCAAGAATCATTTAGATTGCCGAATTTTGGTCATTTGAAATTGTGTATATCTGTAAAATTTCTAAATAGTTTAATTTTGATGATTTATTACAAAAATGTAAACTATTCAAATTGTCCAAAGTAGAAGTTTGTTTAAAAGATAATAAATGATTCACCAACAAAGAATTTGGAGTTACAATGTCTGTATTTTTATACTTATTAAATTGTTTTAGATGTACATTTCCTTTAATAAGAAAGAATCTTCCTCATTGTCCAATATAAACAGAATTACAATCATTACATGCAAAGCTATATACAACTGAATGATTTAAAACTAAAATTTTATCTTTATTATGGGCAAAACAGAAAAAGACACTGCCTTTAGTAGAAAAGGCAATATTAATGTCAGATGAAAATAATTTAGAAAGGTAAATTGAGACTTGACCAGACAAAATTTTAACTTTTGTATCATATGTGATGGTGTTAAAAGAAAACTAAAATTTTGTCAGGTATTTATAATAAAATTTTTCTATTAAGTAATTTGGAAAACTGTTATTATAAATAATTTGAAGAATTAGATCAAGTCCTTTTTCAAAGGCATTTAAAGAAAGAGGAATTTTAAAAAGTCTGTGAAAAAGAATTAAAAACAGTTATTTTATGGGTATGAGGGTGCACAGAAGAATAAGGGATAATGTTGTCTGTACAAGTTGGTTTTCCAAAAATTTCAAAAAAATGATATGGAGAATGATTGCGCAAAATTAATAAATCTAAATAAATAATAACAATAAATAAACAAATAAATAATGATAAATATAAAAAAACAGACATTGTAACTTCAAATTCTTTGTTAGCAATCATTTATTATCATTTAAACATATTTCCCCTTTGGCCAATTTGAAAAGTTTACATTTTTGTAAGAAATCATCAAAATTAAACTATTTAGAAATTGCAGAGATATATACAATTTTAAGTGACCAAAACTGGACAATTCTAAATGAATCTTGCAATTTCAGTTGTCAGTTGTTAGATTCATTTTATTAATTTGAAAAAGTTCATAATATTTTATTTTGTAATTTGGTACTGACGATGGCTTATTAGCAAAAAGCGCTTTATCTATTAATAAAATATTGTGAATTAAACTTGGTGAGGCTTATTTAACAAGAATAAATTCAAGAAATCGACACAAAGTAATATGGATCAGTTTTCAACATTTTGAAAATATTTTAATAGTGAATGAGAAAATTGAATAATTATTTACCTGGCATAATTTTTAATATAATTGTTTAAATGTAGTTAACAGTTTTCTAATAATCAAATACATATTATTACCTGCCTATACCTAATTGTATTATGCATGTGTGTATTTGCATTAAAATGAAAGCATATAATGAATATATTTTAATAATTGTTACTTGCCTACAATTTAAGTTAACAAATTAATAATACTTTCATCCTAGCATCCATCCTGAAGTGTAATTTTTAATTTTCCAATATAAAATTTTGTAATATTAAGCATCACATTTAATTAATATCCCTAGTATTGTCAAACTTGTGTGAATAATGCAGACACTAATAACATTATTAAAGAAATTTATTAAACACAAAAGCTTTACAATGAATTATTGTGACGAATCACATTTACAATTCACGATGTTCTGTTTCCAATAGATTTTGGCTGCTATGCAACAGTTATTATGCTATAGCTAATTAGAAAACATTATTAGAGGGAATAACATCAGTGTCTCATTAAATTTTGTCATTTAAAAAAAACAAACTTATATGTTAGACAGAAAAAGTAACCCACACAACAGAAATATACATAAAAGACAAAACTGCACAAACCGAAACGAAATGCAATTAGTTCTATTAACGTGAAGTGCTAGTATCGCGCTGTGTGCAGGCTTAACCCGAAAAATGGGTTTAACCCTCGTCAATGGGTTTAACCCTCGTCGATGGGTAGGTTTAACTTGCCGAGGAATTTAACCCGGTTGTACTTGTAATGGAGTAGGTACTGAAATACGCTGCGCAAATGGTAAACCAGTTTATCTTGCCAATTTGGTTTAAACCTTGACTGAAAAACGGGCCTTAACCTGACAATCTCGATAAGTTAGGTACTAGGTATAATAGGTTACATACTATTACATACCTGTGTGAGTTCTGGTATGTTCCTGTAAATAGGCCGCCGTAGTAAACTTCTTATCACAAGTAACACAAGTAAACTTCTCTCCTGTATGCTTCATCATGTGGGTCTGCAACTCTGATGCGTAATTGCATATCTTGTCACAAACTGTACATTTATATGGTTGCTTGCCCGTATGTTCTCTCATGTGGACAGTCAATTGCGAAGAATGGGAGAACATGGCATTACACACCTTGCAAATAACCTTTTGTAAAAAGAAAAAAGAATTGTCAGTATTATGACCGTCTCAGCAGATTATATTGGCAAACTATTAATATAAAAAGTTAAATGTTTCTCTATGACAAGTGAATATACTTATTCCATAACTCCATAATCAGAAATTACAGAAAACCTAAAATTATTTTCCACGATTGCTGACTTCCTGTTGTACCAGAAATGCACACTTTTAAATAAATAAATAAACAGATAATGGAAGATGAATTAAGTTATAGATATCACAGATAAAAATAAGTAAAATCGAATCAAAGATAAAAAGTCATACATTAATCAGGCAGACCATAGAAGATTACAGACATTATTCACGAAATAAAATTAAGAAATGGTATTAGGACAAAAACATATTGGTATCAGTTATTATCTTTGTATATTGGGATATTCCACATCAAATCCAGAAAATACTTTTTTATTTTCTGAAGGATCCAAAAGGTATCTTCCTAACGTCCAATGGGACTTAGTTAAATACTTTTACACATCTGTTTATTGCACTGTTTTTGTTAGTGCTAGAAAAGCATTGCACATGATAGATGGGTTACTCTTTCCCCGACTACTTAGGATGTTGTAACATTTTGTACTGTTCCATGTACACTAGCTCATCAATATTTAACAAATTCAGTGTGTTATACATTTAGCCGAAAAATTGGTGTTTATGGATCTAAACCGAAAATTGACTTTAAACACTTATTTTGTGTCCTTTGAATACTATTTATCAATGTCTAACTTGCACTGCTCCATATGATGTTCCCATTGAGTAAATGTGTTTCATATATACTTCATAGATCAGTTTTTAATCCTGGTGCTCCCGCATCTATGTAGCACACCGGCTAATGGTGCAACTAGCTTCTGCACTTGACTAATATGACAATTCCAGTTTAGTTTATTTTCTAACCATAGATATTTCACTTTTACTACCTGCTACATTCTGCAGTTGTTATAATTGATCGCAATATGTCCAAGCACTTTACTTGTACATGCTTTTACCATGAAATAAGGTTTTTCAGTATTTACTTTTAAGTTATTATTATAGGTCCATGTATATAGTTTAATCATGTCATGTTAATGATTACTGCTTGTAACTGTTTAAACTGAGGTGCCACTATATAGCAGCACTTATGATCAGGCAAAGAGTTATACTTAGCCCTAAGATTGACATATTTCAGATCCATAACGCATATATTATAAAGCAGTGTACCTAATAACGATTCCTGTGGTACACAATTTACTACTATTTTGTTCACTTCTATTAATTTCTCCTATTCATACATACTGTTTTCTATTTTGCAGGTACATATGTTTTTAGCAGCTGTCTCTTGATCCTTGTTCTAATTTGTCTATTATTACTTGTTGTGAGAGAGTATCAAAGGATTTGCTGTATCTAAACAATATATAGAGATATTACCACTTCACCTTTATCAACTCTACTAACAGATCTTCTATGTAATCTGTTAATAGTTAGACCTTATGTCTCAGTCATGAAGTTTGATAGTCTATTTTTAAGAACAGTTTCAAATATTCGACTAAGTACATTTAGTAGTGTAATAGGTCTATAGTTTTTCCAGTAATGTATTATTTCCGTTTTTCAACAATGGTTTTAGCAATTTTTAGCTGTTCAGGGTTAAGTGCCATTTTCTAATGCCTTATTCACCAAACCGGCGATTGCTGGGCTAACAACCTATTCTGAAGCAATCCCAGTGACTAAAATTGATGTCATTACTTTACTATTACTTTGTTTGTAGAGTTTATTTTTTGTTTAATGAAGTATTCATTAAACAGTTCTGCTACAAGAGTTCCCTTTAAGTACCTCATTTATAGTATTCCATTATTTGTTCTGTCAATTTTTTAATGAAATAGTTCTTACTGCTTCTTATAATATTAGTTATTCTGTTAATCACATTTCTAAACTCCTTAATGTTTGTGTCATCGGGATTCCTGATCATCTTAATATATCATCATTTCCTCCAATATTTTTGGATTCATCCGAGCATTCCCACTTTTTATATTTTTTTTCTTAGACATACTCTTTCCTTTAGATATCTTCAAGATGGCTATTAGGTCAAAAATATTCTCAATTCTTCTTTTTAATAGCATGGCTTCTAGATTTTACTTGTATCGTTTCCAGTTTGTTACAGAAATAAACTCACAATGTGCTTAATTTTTATATAACATTCAAGATTCTAGTTCATTAACCTGTAGTCAGAATACGTTCTACATAATTCTACATTTGTAGTGTATTCACTGGGAAAACACATACAAATTTTTTCAGATGATAGGAAGCAATTATAGGTGTAGGAAATAGATTAATAAAAAGTTCAAATACTATTTTTTTCGAATAAAAAGCACTGTTAAGCAAAGTGTATTCCCTTTTTAAGAATACTATGTTCAATGTTGAGAAATACAGTTGATTTGTCCTTCTCACATATTTGCTCCTATAATGTGAATGTAAATAAAACTCAATTCATCAATAACAAAAAATTACAGAATAAATTAATAAAGACAACACAGAAATAAAAGAAAATCGTCTTACCTTTTCTCCTGTATGCTTGCGCATATGAACATTTAAATGGGAAGATTGAGTAAAAGTCTTAACACAGATGGAACACTGGTATGGTCTCTCTCCAGTATGAGTTTTAATGTGAGAATTGAGAATGTATGTGCTAGCGAATTTTTTTCCACAAGTCACACAGCCAAATGGTTTTTCACCAGTATGAGTTCGCATATGTACCTGAAGACAAAATGAACATATGGTAAAAGCTACTTATTCGTTGGATATACATTCCACAAATATGCTGTTGATAAACAAATCAGCACTGCAGGTTGAAAAAACGTATAGAGTAGATATGTTCCAAGTATTAAAATTTTTCCCAATACTCAACAAACAAATGAAAATTTAGTCAAAATTGTAAAATTTACAGTATTTTAATTTTCTAACCTGCAACCACTTGGTATTCAATTTAGTAAAATTTAAATTTATGTCACTGTTATCAGAATATAGCTTACCTTTAAATCAGCTGCAGTTAAACATCGCCTATCGCAACACGTACATGCATATGGTTTTTCTCCCGTATGAGATTTCATATGCATCGTCAACTCTCCCTTTATTGTAAATCTCTTATTACATACGGCACACTGGAATGGCTTTTCTCCAGTGTGCCGTCGAATGTGCTCTCTCAAATGTGAAGAATGGTAAAACCTGAAGTGAAAAACAATTCTAGTTTAACCACACAAAACGAACAATAATAATAAAAATACTCAAAAATTCATTAAATCTCTTTTTGTAGCACTTTATTCACCAAAATACAATATTAAAGGACACACCTTCTGTAGCACTTTATGTCCATTTTATAAAAACAATTTTACTATAAACAATCCATCAATGATGCATCTTTAGGGAATATATACTTTGAGTTTTCCATATTCCTGATATAATTAGTTACTTTTTCCACAGAGCACCCTGTAATTTCTTTTTTCAATTTTCTAAATGTATTTGAAACTTGGCAAATTTAAATGTGTGCCAGTCATTCAGTCACCATATAAAACATTACTGTACAACTTATTTATTACTTTTGTAATGCCTTTTCAGACAAAAAATTATTCAATTGTATGTAGAAAATCAAATGATATAGCCCACCATTCATATTGATGAAGGAATGATAAAAGTCTACATTTCAAGAACGTTAGAAAACATAAAAGTTTCTATAAACAATAAGGCATATCATTATAATAGTCTCAATAAAAGGAGACCAAAAATGGACATTTTGAGATCACACAGGATTCTAGAAGTATCAATGTACATACTTAGGCATTGCACTGGTATTTGTTTTGGATGAGGGGTACTTATGTGAAAGGAAGACTTCACATTTCTACCCAAGATACTCACAAGGATTGCTTTTGTTGACTGTGGAAAATATAAACAGATTACAAAGGTACCTCTAGAAGAAATATTACATCTATCGAAGCAAATCGTTAAATAATAAGCAAATGCGAAACTATAGATAATATGTCACCCTTTTCCAAGGTGACTGCAACACTGTTTCATATAAGTTAAGCTTTTTGAAAGGGTATTCATAAGAATAATTCAAATTACCACTACCATGATACAGTGAATGCCTACCATATTTAACAATTTATTATCTGCTAATTGACCCTTCCATACAATGAATGCCACAAAGTTTTTTTTTTCTTTCTAAAAGTCAGAATTAGAACCAGCCTCTGTAGTTCTTTAATTAAGCTATCATCTGACAAATAGGACGTTGAAGATCTATTATTTATTAGCAGATATCTTTGAATAGTTATTTTATTCAGCTAGGCCTGTATTAAACAAATTAACTAAATAAATGCATAGTTGGTACTTTGTAAATTAACCTAAGGAATCATCATTTATATTACCTTAACAGAACATTCACATATTAAACACAGTCTATTTGGTTAGTTTGCATACTACTCAGACCCTGAAAGCAGTTCATATATCACCTTGTTTTGAATATTTTATAAACTAACCTGTTTACAAACCATTCAAAGCAATTAAACAAAAGCCACTATGTTGACAGAGTTAGGTTTTTATAACAATAGCAACACTGGATAGTTTACATAATAGCGAAGTTGCAGTTTTAACGGCAACATATACCAAGGATGTACTATTAAAAAAAATTAGGTAACTATACAACAATGTAGCCCCATCTGTAAATAAAAATTTGGTGTATACGTCATAATTTCTTTTAACAAATAAAAATTTTAAAAACTAATTATGAGATGGAAACTTTTTCTTGTAAATCACTTACTAACACAATTACAAATTCTTACCTTTTTTCACAGTATTTGCACTCAAAAGGCTTCTCTCCTGTATGCGTACGCATGTGTATCCGTAAGTTAGCATTTTTGCGATACGTTTTACTACAAATAGTGCACTTGTAAAGTTTGAGATCTGGTGCATCTGGATCATTCGACGTGGGTGTAGGAGGACGAACTTGAATTCCTGTTGTGCGCTTGATTACCTACACAAATAATAATTGAGAATGTACTGCCTCCCATAATTAACAGATGTGGCAACATCTAATCACAATGCCATACTTGCTGTACAATTCAGCTGTGATTACATCAACCACTAGAGAAACCGTCTTTTGAATTATTTTCTAAATATGTCAGAAGAAATAACAAAAGAAAGGATGATTAAAAAACTTGCAACAAACTATAAGATATTTTTATGTGAAATAATGCTTATCCAAATAATTCAATTATGGTAGCCCAAATAGAATGGAATAACCCACAGGTGAATGGGAAATTTTGTTTAAACAATAATTCTTAAGAATTCATTTTGAGGCTTGTTAGTACATTTCTTTTTTCAATGTAAAAGACTAAAACAAACACTTATATTCAAAAATTGGTAATAAGAAGTAATGTAAGACTTGTTTATCACAGGAACGGGAAGTGAGGCAGTCCTTCCAGAGATGTTTTTTTTTAAACAAAGGATGCTTAAAAGTATTTTTCCAAGTTCAGCGATTTTTTTAATGTAAAAGATTAAAAGAAACACTAAAACCTTAAAACTGATAGTAAGAAATAATGTAAGGCCTGCCTACTGTACTAATAATTTCTTGCAAAAAAAGTTATATGTATATATGCACAATCATCTTTTGTCACTATTCAATATGTGTGTAGTCTAAAAAGTTACCTAATAATCATACTTCATTGTTATTTTTCAATTTTATTATTTTTAAATATAAGACTAGATGGTAAGAAAAAACACAAATATAAGATAAAATAAATGAAATCAACTTCGAAAATTTACTTAAATCTATAAATAATTTTTAAAAATTGTAAATAATGATTGTCAGAGTTTGTTTACAGTTCAATCAGACTTAAAACTAAACTGGCCATTGTTAAGATGCATTTTCAGTGGGAAATTACAACAGATAAATAAAAGAGATATCGTCTTCCAGTTTACAGATATATTCTGTCTGATTAAGGAGCTATGAAGAGTAGCAAAAACCTCAAGGGTTGAATTATTTTTTTTATGAAATCTGTGTAAATAGTGTTGAACAGTTTCAATAAATGTTATTTGTGATTTTAAACTATTACATATATAGTTTTTTCATGGTAAAAGTTACGTTTTGTTTATTTAATACCATCAAAAACACAAAATGTAAAAAATGCAATTCTCACAACACAGTCCTTTTACCACAAAAAGTTCTGAGATCTTAAGTAAAACCAAGTCAGTTATTTTATTTAGTATCTACGCAAGCAACTATTCAACAACTTTGTTATAAAATGTTTCCTAATTATTACCTACCAACATTTGTAGTGACCATAACAACATTAGACATCTTTATTTATACAATAAATATAATAACTTGGTAAATGCACAGCAACATGATAAAAATAATCTATTAAACATTATAGTTTTTAAATTTTCTATTTATTATAATTTTGGCTATGGTCGTTTTGGCTTATGCCATCTGCAGACTTTTTTTTCGACATGTGCTTCTGACAACTAGATTCTAAACATTCAAATCTGAAAAAGAGCTCTCAACATAGTGACGGCATACGTCAAAATGGCTGTAACCGAAATTATAATAAACAGGAGTTTAAATGGACCAAAATGTATATTTCATAAAAATAATCGTGATTTGTTGAATTCTCTTAAAATTTAGTTAAATGCCAGTTTAAACATTTGAAACTTCTTTTTCTCCTGCAATTGTATTCATGGCAACTAGAAAAGTGATGTTTCAATAAAATCTTTAAAAGGTAAACAAAGATTCTTATAAGCACACTTTAGCTACTGTTTTGTGGAATTCATATATAACATCTCACTCACAAAACATAAAAACAATCTGCTCAAAATTATGTGCCAGTTAAGATTTTTCCAAGAAGTGCCAGCTGTTATTAGCGAACCTAATAAAATTCTATTATCGAACCTCGCCTGACTTTCATAGTACCATTTTTATGGACAATGATTTCTTTTCTGATTTTAAACCACTGTTTCAACTATGAATTAAAAATTTTGTCTTTATCAAAACACATATTACCTGACGAAGTTGATTTGTATATGGCTGAGGATTTGCAGTTGGTTGGAGTTGTTCAACAGGTCGTACCACAATTCGTGTTTCTGGAGTTGGGATTTGCACCTCTTGATGTTGGACCTGTGAGATGACGTGCTGATGGTCTATTTCCTGCTGTTCATTTTGATGACTGTTGCTTAAATTGTTCAGGTGTTGCAGTTGCGGCTGCTCCTGATTTGGATTACTTAGGAAAGCTGATGAGAAAAACATTTGCCTTTTTTATAGAAAAAAATCCTTATATATATTATCAGTTTACAGAAAATGTAGTGGATTGTATCAGTGGAAAAGCCAGTTACATTTCACTAAACAATTTCTATTGTTATTATATACAGGGTAGATCATTTTTGTTGGGACTGCAGAATACATCAGACTAATTAATGATCTCATTTTTCGAGCACACTTCAATAGTGTAAACAGATCTTAGCTAACTTTATTCATTTTCAATATACAGAAATAGAGAATAAAGCAGCTCAGACTCTTGGAGCATTAATTTGTTCCTTAGGATATAATTTTATATAAGAAAATTAAAACTATAAGCTAAGGTATGAACCTGCAATGAAATTTTTGTTTATTTTCTTCCTTGGTTGTAAAATACAAAATTAAGAATGTGACTTGATAACAAAGTACACTATCAATTAAATAACTTTATTAATAATTTTTTCCATAATAATTTACTGAAGCAAGACAAAAACAAACTAATCTGGCTCTGAAAACGAAGTTAGTAAAAATCAGACAGCTTAAGTTCGAATTTGAACTTCAAATGTTATACATGGCAACTATTTCCTTTTTCTCATGATTTGTGAGGGCAAAGAAAAAAGTAAAGGATTCGTTTTCTTCGGAGGTCTTTGTTACTTTCCATTTGATTTCTCTTAATATTCTTATGCATTTTGAACCAAGAGTATTTCTCAACTGCATGAAGTACTTGAGAACATTCAGAAACTTTTAGCAAGATTTTTTTATAGTTTTAACATAATATAATATATAAATACTAGATCAAATAGACTACTTCTGAATTTGCAATTTATTGCATGGAAGATGTAAATTAAAGTATATTTAGCATACAAAAATAAATAATAATAATAATAAAAGTAGATATGTATTATGAATAATTCTTTTTACTCCTTACCTATAGTATTCGAAGATTCTGGACTGGTACTTCTAGAAGTCACTGGATCTACCAACTGTTCCGTCGATTTGGATAAATCTTCATCATTTTCCAAGAAATGTTTCAGATGTATGTATTCAGCATTCTGTGGTTCTTCTGTTATGCCTGGTAAGCTTTCTTGTGACGCAGAAGGTATGCCAAAATCAAATTTTGTTGGTGTTATTAGAGGTCTATTATTAATATTTTGCTTTGTTGCTTCATCCTGGAGATGATGCAAGTACCGCTGCAGCGTACTGTCCGATTGTAAACATGCATTTCGAAAATCATAAGCTACCCGTAGCCTTTCTATACATGTTTCGCAGATTAATGATGGAAGACCTTCCTTTACCCAGCCCTATGGCATAAAAACATACAGTTAAAATAAAAAGTGCAGGTTTAACTTCTGTGCATGATATGGATACTGCTATTCCCAAATCTTGTTTTTTTAACAAATAATATTAGTTAACAAATTTAAAAATGATTGTCACACATTATGTAGTGCCATTAACTAATTTAAATGGAATACAACATGACATATTCTTTTGGTTGGAAATTAGAATCAAAACAGATATTTTCTTGAAGAAAACACAAATGTACACCACAGAAAATTGGGCAGCAATTAATAATTAAAAATTATATAATCATTTTAGCACAGAGAAGAACAAACTACTGAAAGATATTAAAAATGATATAAGATATTTTGTACAGGGCTTCTATAAATGATTCATGCAACACGGGCAGTGTTGATATGTGAATTCTTTGCGGCGCCTCTTTTTGTAACTGCTGCCAAGCTACAATATGCACGGCAATAGTACTGAAGGTTGCAGAACAGTGTCACCCCACAGTTCTGAAATGTAAGCTTTCTGGAATCTTAAAGTTAATTATCCCACAAAACTATAAAATATGTTGAAAATACACCTCCAGGTGTTTTCTCATATTAAAATATATCAAATAATTCAAAAATCGACAGATGACAAATATACGTCACTTTCCTGAGAGGCGGAAAATTGATTTAATCGATAATTTCCATTTCCTGGATGCATGAATCATTTATAGAAACCCTGTATCAACTACATTGTACTAAGCCAGCTGAAGGTTTCAAACATTTTTAATTAAAGGAAAAATACAACACTGCAATCTTAGACAGATATGCTAATAGAATAATAATAATAATAATAATAATAAGTATGTCCCAGTTTGCTTGGATTATACCAGAACTATTGCAATATATGAAAGTAATTTCGCTGTTTCCCAACACAGGACTTAATTGTATTTTTTTTTCAGCCAACTTCACACTTAAGCCACATAATCATTACATTTTTTGATAGCTGATATAGCATAGCTTGCTTGTGAAAAAGCTTGACTAAATCTATGCACTAACTGTAGGTTGATACCTTTTTAAATATGAAAAGGCGAGATATGCAATTTATCATATTTTCCTTTTTTTACTATCGAAAAGGAAATATACTGTTCAAGCAAGTAAAAAACTAATTTGATATGTAAAAAGATGTATTGACAGTACGCCAGTGCCAAAAATAGTTTGCAAATTTTCGATCCAGCAATTTTTTACTGAAGATGCACCACATTCTGCAAGGTCAAGCTGATGAAGACACAATAAAAGTATTAAATGATGCAAACTAGTGAATAACAACTTGAGGAATGGCTGAGATGTTAAATTTATCAAATTCAAATGTTCATGTTCATTTGAAATGCCTAGGTTTAATCCCAGAGCTCGAATATGAGTACCTAATATTCTTAAGAAAATATATTACCTACGACAGTGTTAAACGCAAGAGATCATACAGTAAAAAAAATTAACTGACTCAAAGCATTTCAAAAGCTAATATTCATCAAAAAAAGTGATGCTATCTGTTTAATGGGATTTCTGAGGAATCTTTTTTTTGAGCTTCTACCAGGCAACACAACGATCAATTATGAAGTGTACTGTCATCAGCTGGACAAAATGAACGATTCACTTAAACAGAAAAGGCCAGAATTGATCAGAAGGTGTAGTGTTCCACCAAGATAATGTGAGATCTCAACAATTTGTTAACTCACCAAAAGCTTTGACAGCTTGAATGGGATATACTACTACACCCACCATATTCTGGGGATCTGACACCTTTTAATTATTATTTGTTTCGGTCTCTATAAAACTTAGGAACCAAGGAACAAACATTTTATGAGCGTGGAATCATGCTACTGCCAGAAAGATAGCAAAAGGTATTGGACCAGAATGGATAAAAAATATTTATTCACTGTAATGTTCTTATGGGTTCGTGGAAATTAAACACTGTATCACAATTTAAACCCTTATTTATTAAACACCCGAAATCACGTCTACATGCACCTTCAGCTTACTCTCTATCACTCCTCTCTTGTATCTGCGCATCGCAACTCCCCCACATATTCATACATCTTTGAAAGATATACATATACTACATTCACTATAAGAAAATCATCTTTGTTTGGAATTTTATAAATAAAAATGGCATTTAAAAATAAACAACTAGTGTCCATGCAAGCAAATTACTGCACATGAGTGACTTAATAACTCAGAGGTAGCCCCACAAATATTTTATATATATTTTATACAGGGTGTCTCAAAATTACTGGGACACAGCTCAAAGTTAGCTGAACCCAATTTATATATAAACCAAAATACAGATTGTCTGTGAGAGCAGTTCAAAATTTACTTAAAAATTCACATTTTTGTACACTGTTCAGTAATACATAAAACAAATTTAATGAAATTTGGTAAAAGTGCATTTTAGAGGAGTACCCTACTTTCAGTTAGGAATCAAAAAACTCAAAATAAGTTTTTAATGGTTAAAACTACTCTCATTCGCTGGTAATTTGTTTTAAATTTTCTCAGGAATGGTAATACAGTTTTAAGTTTTTAATGAAAACGCTTGTAAAAAATCCATATTTCATATAGTTTCAAAAGAAAAAAATGGTTTCTCAAAAACTGGTAACCTATATTCTTAATACAAGTTTATTAAAATTCTAATACAAAATTTAGTTGACAGTGGACACAAAGACAAAGCTTCTTTTAAAACAAGTGTTCCATGTGACATCCACCTTCATTAATGCAGAGATCAATTCAACGTAAAAAAATGAAATGCACCCTTCTTAAAATATCACAGTATTCTCGTAGTGTGTTTATGGCATTTTGGATTGTACTCCAGTTGTTCGGAGCTATTATTTTAAACCTCATACACTTGTGGTGCTTTTAATGCTCACGAGATGAAGAGTTGCAAAGATTTAAATCTGGAAACTGCTTGTTTCCTATCATAATGTAACGATAATAATAATGAACATTACAACTACAAATTAGAAACGCAATAAAACAAAGAATAGAGTCAACATGTTGCGAATGCGACATTAATGTTATGAATTTCATATGTTCTCTGTAACAGTATGTACAAATGTCATGGTTCCTTGGATTTATTTATATTGAAGAATAAACTAACATACTGACAATACAATAATTTATTAATTTTCAGTAGTTTCAACCTGTTATAATGAGGAGTTGCATATTCTATTGAATGCATAGAATAAACGACAATTTTGCCCTTTCTATAACATATTCAAAGTAATCACACTTAAATAATTGGAATATACGGTGCTACAATAATTAAAAGAGCTTAAAACCACAGCACAAGACAAATTCCATTTAACATCACTAAATAAGAAATGCTTAAAATTATATATATATTTTAATTTAAAAAATGCATATCGACTAAGCTGTTTAGCATGAGGGACTAAAGTCAAAAAACAAAACCCCCAAGTTTTTTACAGTCAACTAGTTCTATCACAGAATTGTTTTAACATCACAGTCAATCACACTTAGTGCCCTAACACAACACGTCCTTGAAGCTTTGAACATAGCAATGGACATTCCTGGATTCAGCCACCACACCAATCTGTTACCAACCATGTTACTACTAACTTCAATAATGGCAATGTTAATATTATTTGGTATGCAGGACCAACAGAGCTCTGTATCAGATTACTGCTGCACCGAACAACTCTTTATGGCTTCTGGTAGATCTGCAGTAAATGTGGTGAACAGCAGAGGCCTTGTGGAACCCCCATGGTGACAGGCAACGAGAATGATATCTCTCCATTCAATAACACACACTCATGTCTTTTTGAAAGATAGTTGTGGAACCAAACGAATGTGTTCAAACTGAAGCCATAATAATGCAGCTTAGCTAAGAGGAACTTATGGTCTATGATATCAAAGGCCTTACTATAGTCTAATAAAATCAACAGTCACCTCGTTCCTATCAATATCTCTTACCAGGTCATTCCTAACACATATTAATTGTATGTGTTAACGCAGTTAAGCATTAAGGTAATACAGTTTGCCATGCCTTTAAATTTAAGAGGTCCAGTATCTATTGCATTGGACTTTAAACTATTAAAGATTTTGATGGCATCAAAAATGCTTCTATATATTGTTTTTATCTTCCATCTCAGTTAGTTGACATTTCAAAAGAGAATTCTCCGTCGCTGAAGGGTTACTCTCACCCTGGTGTTTATTGGAATCCATCCCTGCCTCAATCCCAAGCAACCCGATTGACGCCCAAGAATTTTAGCTGGGAAATTGTTTTTGCACAATTCTTATGGTACATTGAGAGGCACTTTACACAAACATTAATGCTATAAGGCTTCCTCAGATTTTTCTGGCAGTTATTTAGATTTTTCGGGATGTGGTTCACTCTCTACCTTACCCACAGGAGCCATTTTGGTAACAATACCTCTACCAGCAAATTGTTAATTAAGAGATTCTCTTATGCCACATACAAAATGAGGGGGTGCACCATAATGCATGAAGAATATGTTCCGACGCAAATTCAATCGAAAGTTATGTAATATTTTTGGCAAAACTTCTTGAAAGAAATGAAGGTACCCAACATCATTCAGCCGATCAGGCAATTGGAATGGTCTAACTGTAATATTGCCAATAATTGTGACCCAGGCATTAATTTGAAATTCTCTTTGGTAATGTGCAGCTTTAATAGGTGGATTTTCATCTGCATAAATCTGCTCATTATGTAGGTTCATCATGCCACGACATGAAAACTCATCAGTAAACAAGATATTAGCGTGGAATCCATTGTCGAGTATGCTGTGCTCCCGAACAATTTATGGAAAATTTACATGTGATCCATGGTCAAGTGGCAATAATTCTTGCTCTGGCTGATCCAATTTACAGTGCTTTTTAGAATCTGTCTGTTGTTGCAAAGTTCTTCCACAATGGGTGTTTGGGCTTGCCGAGGTCTTGCAGTGTTAATTCTAACTGGTCACAACCTTCCTGTTTCGCAAAGACGTTTTTCGATTCACCGGTTTGAATAGCACTCTTGATACACGCAGACACTTTCATTGCAGTTACCTTGACAGAATCCAAGAACTAATACCATGCCAAAGTATCAGCAACAACAATTTAATCAGTAGATAATGACTGCATAAAAAAGCAACACAAAACGAACTATTAATATATAAAAGTGAACAAATTATTGAAACTTTTACTGTCAACTGGCATGAATAAATTTGTTTGCTGTCAAAATCATGTCTTTTGTATTGTTTTGTGTCCATGGCCAACTAAAGTTTGTATTACAATTTTATCAATGAATTTTATTAGACCTGTTTCAAAAGTGAAAAAATGAAAATAATGAGTAAACCTTCCCATTCAAAAATTAAAAAAATACCTGGGGATTATAATTGTTTTCCCCTTCTACAATTACTTCAGGGTTTATTTAATTGCTAAAAATAGAGCTAATCCTCTAAAACGCACTTTTGCCAAATTTCATTAATTTGTTTGGCACATTTCTAAACAATGTACAGAAACGTGATTTTTTTTAAGCAAACTTCTTCTCATGGACAGACGGTACATTTTGCTATATATAGTAATTGGGTTCAATCAACTTATTTTGACCTCTACTGTACGTGGTAACTCTGTGTTCCTGCAATTTCGGGACACCCTGTATATGAACCTATTTACGTAATATTAATAATTTCAGTGTCAAAGGTATACGTACATGCAGCCCCATTGTCAATCGTTATTCATCAATCTTTTGCTTTTGAATCATAGTTCCCATTATTACATTGTAATTGATATAAAAAAATTATAAATAAAGCAATGGCAACAACTTCTAAAAATATCCCTTTGAATTTAGATATTTCGATACCAAAAGACATAGGAAAGTATGTCATACAGGAGGGACGGTGCTGTGCATAAATGAATGTACCTGCACAATAAATTTAATCTTGCTGCATGCAATAATAAATGATTCCATTCGTACATACTACATACAGAATGAAATATTCAAGCAGCCGTCATCTGTAATTACTTCTTGATATTTCCCCAGCTTCAGTGACTAGTATCTTCAAATAAGGGATCACCAAAGACCAGCATAGCTTATTTCTAGTTTCTAGTTTACATTTCACTTGATATGGGCAATGACCGTGGCAAACGAAATCTTCTCTGGAAGGTGACAAGCCCATTATAATTTCAATAATATGATATGTAATTTACTGCTAAATACTGAAGAAAGTCCAATTTACTCTTAAACGACTACATAACATATCATAACAATGTAAAATGTTATAACGAACAGAATAATTATTTCAAATGCTGGAAAATGAATTTAGGTTATAACCAGAATAAAAAAAATAGATGATTTTCATTCAATCACCTAGCAAAAAAAAACACAAACAATTGAAAAATCCAGTACCCACTTACCACTTCTGAAACACAAGCAGCCAACTTGTCACAGAACTTTATAGAATCAGTATCTTCACTGATTGTTGGTGTTAAAGAACATTCTATTCGTAAGCAAGCACGACAGCAGTCCGATACATGAAACAAATTATCCATAGTAAGCCCATTTGGGCCACTGTTTTCTTGAAAAACAATTTCGTTTGACATACGGATAACCTTACTTTATTTTGGTGGTGTTTTGAGAGCGACGAACACCCTCTCCATCAAAACACAAACAAAAGAATGTTGACAAGACGACATTGACAGGTACATTTCGAGTTGTCAGTGGAACTTGCGCAAGTACGTCGTATAGATGTCGCCAGCTATCTATGCAAATATTCAACCCACATAATTATCGTATCTATTTTTTTTATTATTTTAGATGCACTGCAAACCATAAAAAGATATGGCGAAAATTACCAGGAGAAAGTTTATATATATATGATTATTTGACGCTTAAAGAAATGCAGAAAATTATCTACAGTTTTCAGATTATCAGTTTTTTTTGCTGTCGGATGGCAAACCACAAAAATAAAATATTGTATTGAAAATTTGAAATATTATTAAGAGATATATAAGTACTTAGCCAGTAAAGCATAATTAATAACGAACAAACACATGCGAAGTTTTTCTTTTCATTATCAGTAATGTGGCTAAAGACAGCAACGAATTCAGAAACGAAAAACAAAATATTACAGTAGACCAGACAAATATTGCATTTAAGGGACTAGCAGTAGAGTTACGCGACAGGTACAGCTATTTTTGATTAGGTACTGCGTATAAGCATGTTATGGTCACATTTCTATGCCTCGTATAAAAAACAACCAGAAAAAAACACCCCACCCCAAAACAATTGGGTATTTGCCATGTATTTATATTTTATTAAATTGCATATTAATAGGTAGCATCTAATCCACAAAACAGCTGTGACAGCTTATAAATTCGAAAAATGGATCGTAAGATGTATTTTTAATATTAAAAATGTGAATATTTAAAGGGACCGCCAAAAGGCGAACATATTGGCCGTGACGTCAGGTGTCTTGCAAATGGCCGCTTGTTTAAATCAGGGGTCAGCGCGTCACGCGTCAGCCTCAGCCCGTCAATTTACAGTTTATTGTTTGCGTTCATTTTGTGACAAGCGAATTAAAATACGCCAAAAAAGTGAAATACTTAACAGTTATGACTTCTGAACGCGGCGGAGATGAGGAACGTAAAAGCAAAAGCAACAGCATAAGTGAACTTTTTATCAAATTAACGTAGGATTGATAATTTGATCACAGTGGGTTGTTGGAAACATACTATTTGCAAACATAAAAATGTAAGACAAAATGTACCCTAAACTTGACATTTATTTTAGGGGTCAGAATAAATATAAATTGCAATTTATTTTCGGGGCTCTTGCGGCTCGTTTCCGGTCTGGCTAACAGTCGAATATATGGTGAACAACGTCGTTCTTTATTATAACATTTCCCTCTATCAACTTAAAACGCATATAATTTTTCATATCCGCTTCAAGCTATAACAAAATGGAAACTGAATGGTAAACACTTATAACCCCAAAAAGAATAATAAAACTTACAGTAAGAATTAAGATGATCTTCACAACAGAAAAACAAAAACGGCGATTTCTGCATATCACGTCTAGGGGCCTTAAACAACTTTTTCATACGTTGATAATCTCGAGGAACGGTTACAAAAATTTTGTTAGCTGTACTGACTGAAATACCTTTATAACCATGTACAAAACATTGGATAGAAGCGTTTTGGCGGTGACTCCTAAGATTCGAATTTCAGACCTGAAATTCTCTACCTAAAAATTTTTTTATTGTGTAAATTTTGATTCTATATTTTTATCGTGGAAATAGATACCATACATAGTTTTTGGATTTACTATTTCTGTAAGAAAGTTTTTAATATTTTGCAATTCTTGACCTTTCCGAAGTGTTATTGCATAATGATGTTTTCTAAAGGGTCTCTTATATTGACATCGTATTGATCACCGGTTTTGATTTCTAATCTGTACATAAATTGGTTTAAAGGGTTTTCAGAAATTGATAACGTGAAGGTGGGATTTTCATCTGCGGTGTGTTTAGTGTCACCTGATTCACTAGGCGGCAGGTGTTTACCTTTCAGTGCGTTTTGTTGATTAAGAATTTCGTCGGCGTCTTCTGGTGATAACTCGTCATCTGTATCACATTGAGGTAAGGTAGAAATTAGGTCTATTTCGTCATCTCCTAATTGTACATCCTTAGTGTTAATTTCGATTCTAGACAAAACATCTGCTACATAATTTGTAATTTATGTCTTATGATTTCATAATACTGTTCGTATGATTGATTATGAATTTGGTAACAAGTATTCAAGTCGTGAGCTAGCCATTCCTCTGATCGCGGATCACCAAACCTCTGTAATAGTTCTTCTTTAAATTCAGACCAGCGATTACAATTTGAAGAGATCAACACGTCCCTTGCTTCGCCTGTTAATTTAGACTTTACTTGTTCGAAAAGTAAACGATTAAAAATGCAATTTTCTTCTGGTTTTTGTAATAATTCTATATACATTTCAACTTGTTTTATAAAGTAAGCTAAATTTTTTGAGCCGCCGGAATATTCCGGTAGCATGTCCTTAGCCATATTCATTTCGACCTGACTTACATTTGCCATTGCTATATTAATAATATTTTCAATATCTTCAACGTCAGAACTATATGAATTAAATTCGTTATTAAGTCTTTCCCTTATATTATTCATAAAAAATTTTTAAGAATTACAACATGCATACAATACAGGAAATTAAAACAAGGAAAGACTCACAGGAAAGTTGCGATGTGCAGCATCCTAGGCGAGAATCTTTCGGGGATGGTGTCCAAGCAGCTTTCGACGGCGTCGTCAGCGGTTGACGTGGAGCCCTGGGAAACTGCTTGCTCGGGGTCCGGGATACCTAATTAACTCTTAATAGAGACCGGTGAATTCACGTTTCGCGAACTTAGGTCACCGTTTGAGTATCCTGTTCGCAGCGCCAATTAAATACGATGAACACGGAATTGTTTTTAAAAAAATTTTTTTAGACAAAACAAAATTACAATACAACTACGAGCTCTCTAGTATGAGTAAATATAAATTACAGTGACACGATGTTGTACAATTCTGTTATACTAACGGTGTTTCGATAAATGTTCGTTTCATTTGCGATTTTTTTTCCTATATCGACTGACAAAAACCTAAAAGATTTTTTTCTATTCCTAATCAAGATATCAATTGTCCTTAACATCCTCCTCCCACCTGAGGTAACTTGAACTGAATCTGAAGAATCATCAGTCAAATAGTTCGGGGGCATAGAGTTAATGAATGATTCAGTCACAAACAATCGTCATGAGCTCTTCATAAGACAAGCAGGCACGGCGTAATATCTTCCGAAGGAGCTGTTTCATAACACCTATAAGCCTTTCCCAGAATCCACCCCACCAAGGAGATGCTGGAGGTGTGAAACGCCACGATATTTGTTGGGCAGTGCCAAAATCAACTATTTCTGCTAATTTAATTTGCTAAATGCATTTTCTCTCCCCACAAAATTGGTACCAATATCACTAAATATCATTGTAGGTCTACCGCTTCCAGAAATAAATCTTTTCAACCGTTTGGTAGTATATCTTCTGCAAATAGCACATTTATTTATAACAGTTCTCACTTCTCTCCTTCCCCCGATTATACAATACTTCTCTCGCAACAGGCTCATCAATGCTTGTGTCCCTGCACATGCATATCAAAAATTAATTTAGAAACTACAGTATTCTTGGACGGTAACAAGATTTCGGATTCATCATAATTCAAAATTGGTGTAGTAGGCCACTCTTGAGGTTCATCGTATAAACCACTGTTGACCCTCCCACCATTTCATTTCAATTAACTGCTTAATTGAACATCCTCTGGATGGTAGATCAGCAGGATTTGAATGACCTGGAACATGTCGCCACCATTCCACTGGTATCAAAGTTTTAATTTCGTTGACTCGATTCTTAATAAATGACCATTTTTCGGGTTTTCTAATCCATAAAATAACCGTGGAAGAATCAGTCCAGAAATTGCATTCAATCGGTCGTTCAAAGTTCATTTTCACGTAGCCTTGCTCCAATGATAGTAGCCATTAGTTCTAGTCTTGGAATTGTCAAGGGTTTTAAAGATGCAACTCGTGTTCTAGCAGCCAACAAATGGACGAACACCTCTCCATTCCATCTTATCCGTAAATAAACTGCTGCTGCGTATGCATCTTTGCTTGCATCACAGAACACATGTAAACTGCATTTGATCAGTTTCTCCTTGAATCCACCTCTCTTTGGCCCACAGTACAAATTATTTTTTTCACAGGATCATCCCATACTAAGTTCTGCTTCCAAGTCCTCGGTAACATCAGCTTTGGGTACAGTCGCTGGACTTGTGAAACTTATTGGGTCAAGAATTCTTTGTGCGTATGACAAGACTTGACTTTTTGTTACCACTTCGTGTTGAAAATCTGTAATATTATCACTGATCGATAAAACATCATTAAGTGGATTCCATCGCAGACCAAGTGTCTGGCTAGGCGCGTATTGATGTGTGTAGAATAAGGAGATATGAAGCTGCATTGACCAAAGTCGATTTAACTGGCGAACGTAAGTTTCAAGGAGGATAGCAACTGCCTTGTCTTGCGGAGAATCTATATGCAAACTGATTGTGTTAGAGCCTCCATGTATAAACGTATTAATTACAGTGACAAGATGTACAGTTCTGTTAGACTGTGTTTCGATAAATTTTCGTTTCATTTGCGAAGCAAATAGTGATGTGTCCTGCTAGGTACGTGATGCTTTATGTATAATAAAGAGATATTTAGCTGCATTGACCGACTTAACTAGCAAACGTAAGTTCCAAGGAGGATGGGCAAGTGCCTTGACTTGAGCAGAATACATATGCCAACTGATTGTGTTAGAGCCTCCATGCATAAAGGGTTAATTACAATGACAAGATGTATAGTTCTGTTAGACTAACGATGTTTCGACAATGTTCGTTTTATTTGGCGAACGCAAATGCTGATGTGCTGCATTGACCAAAGTCGATTTAACTGGAGAACGTAAATGCTAAGGAGAGTGGCAAGTGCCTTGTCTTGAGCGGAATACATATGCCAACTGACTGTGTTAGAGCCTCCATGTATAAAGGTATTAACTACAATGACAAGATGCACAGTTGTTAGACAAACTGTGTTTCTATAAATTTTCGTTAAATTGCGAAGCAAGTGTTGATGTGTCCCGCTAGGCGCGTGTAGCTTTATCTATAATAAGAAGATATCTAGCTGCATAGACCAAAGTCAATTTACCTGGCGAAAGTAAGTGCTAAGGAGCATGGCAAGTGCCTTGTCTTGAGCACAATACTGATTATGTTCGAGCCTATGCATACAAAAAGGTATTAATTACAATGGCAAGATGTTGTACAGTTCTGTTAGACTGTGTTTCGCTATATTTTTGTTTCATTTGCGAGGCAAGTGCTGATGTGTCTGGCTAGGAGCATATTGCTTTGTGCACCATAAGGAGATATGAAGCTGCATTGAGCAAAGTCGATTTAACTGGCAAACGTAAGTGCTAAGGAGGATGGCAAGTGCCTTGTCTTGAGCACAATACATATGCAAATTGATTGTGCAAGAGCCTCCATGTATAAAGGTATTAATTACAATGACAAGATGTACAGTTCTGCTAGACTAACACTGTGTTTCGGTAATTTTTCGTTTTATTTGTGAGGCAAGTGCTGATGTGTCTGGCTAGGAGCATATTGCTTTGTGTACCATAAGGAGATATGAAGATGAATTGACCAAAATTGATTAAACTGGCAAACGTAAGTGCTAAGGAGGATGGCAAATGCCATGTCTTGAGCACAATACATACGCAAACTGATTGTGTTAGAGCCTCCACGTATAAAGGTATTATTTACAATAACAAGATGTTGTACAGTTCTGTCAGACTAACTGTGTTTCGGTAAATTTTCGTTTCATTTGCGAGGCAAGAGCTGATGTATCTGGCTAGGAGCGTATTACTTTGTGTACCATAAGGAGATATGAAGCTGAATTGACCTAAATTGATTTAACTGGCAAACGAAAGTGCTAAGAAGGATGGCAGTGCCATGTCTCAAGCACAATACATACGCAAACTGATTGTGTTAGAGCTTCCATGTATAAAGGTATTAATTACAAAAACAAGATGTTGTATAGTTCTGTTAGACTAACTGTGTTTCGGTAATTTTTCGTTTCATTTGCGAGGCAAGTGCTGATGTGTCTGGCTAGGAGCATATTACTTTGTGTACCATAAGGAGATATGAAGCTGCATTGACCAAAGTCGATTTAACTGGCAAACGTAAGTGCTAAGGAGGATGGCAAGTGCCTTGTCTTAAGCACAATACATATGCAAATTGATTGTGCTAGAGCCTGCATGTATAAAGGTTTTAATTACAATGACAAAGTGTTGTACAGTTCTGTTAGACTAACTGTGTTTTGGTAAATTTTCGTCTCATTTGCGAAGCAAGTGCTGTTGTGTTTGGCTAGGAGCGTATTGCTTTGTGTACCATAAGGAGATATGAAGCTGAATTGACCAAAATTGATTTGACTGGCAAACGTAAGTGCTAAGGAGGATGGCAAGTGCCATGTCTTGAGCACTATACGTACGCAAACATTGTGTTGGAGCCTCCATGTATAAAGGTATTAATTACAATGACAAGATGTTTTACAGTTCTGCTAGACTAACACTGTGTTTCGGCAAATTTTCGTTAGCAGTTGCGAGGCAAGTGCTAAGGAGGATGGCAGTGCCATGTCTCAAGCACAATACATACGCAAACTGATTGTGTTAGAGCCTCCATGTATAAAGGTATTAATTACAAAAACAAGATGTTGTATAGTTCTGTTAGACTAACTGTGTTTCGGTAATTTTTCGTTTCATTTGCGGGGCAAGTGCTGATGTGTCTGGCTAGGAGCATATTGCTTTGTGTACCATAAGGAGATATGAAGCTGCATTGACCAATGTCGATTTAACTGGCAAACGTAAGTGCTAAGGAGGATGGCAAGTGCCTTGTCTTAAGCACAATACATATGCAAATTGATTGTGCTAGAGCCTGCGTGTATAAAGGTTTTAATTACAATGACAAAGTGTTGTACAGTTCTGTTAGACTAACTGTGTTTTGGTAAATTTTCGTCTCATTTGCGAAGCAAGTGCTGTTGTGTTTGGCTAGGAGCGTATTGCTTTGTGTACCATAAGGAGATATGAAGCTGAATTGACCAAAATTGATTTAACTGGCAAACGTAAGTGCTAAGTAGGATGGCAGTGCCTTGTCTTGTGCACAATACATACGCAATCTGATTGTGTTAAAGTCTCCATGTATAAAGGTATTAATTACAATAACAAGATGTATAGTTCTGTTAGACTAACTGTGTTTCGGTAAATTTTCGTTTCATTTGCGAGGCAAGTGCTGATGTGTGTGGCTAAGAGCGTATTGCTTTGTGTACTTAAGGAGATATCAAGCTGTCGATTTAACTAGCAAGCGTAAGTGCTATAGAGGATGGCAAGTGCCTTGTCTTGAAAACAATACATACGCAAACTGATTGTGTTAGAGCCTCTATGTATAAAAGTATTAATTACAATGACAAGATGTACAGTTCTGTTGCGAAGCAAGTAATGATGTGTCCAGCTAGGTGCTTGACGCGTTATGTATAATAAAGAGATATTTAGTTGCATCGACCAAAGTCGACTTAACCAGCGAACGTAAGTTCCAAGGAGGATGGCTAGTGCCTTGACTTGAGCAGAATACATATGCAAAGTGCCTGTGTTAGAGCCTCCATGTATAAAGGAATTAACTATAATGACACGATGTACAGTTGTTTCGTTTCATTTGCGAGGCAAGTGCTGATMTGCCTGGCTAGGAGCGTATTGCTTTGTGTACCATAAGGAGATATGAACSTGAAATTGACCAAAATTGATTTAACTGGCAAACGTAAGTGCTTATGAAGTTGGCAAACTGATTGTGCTCGTGTCTATACATGCAAAAAGGTATTAATTACAATGACAAGATGTTGTACAGTTCTCTTAGACTAACTGTGTTTCGGTAAATTTTCGTTTCATTTGCGAAGCAAGTGCTGATGTGTCTGGCTAGGAGCGTATTGCTTTGTGTACCATACGGAGATATGAAGCTGAATTGACCAAAATTGATTAAACTGACAAACGAAAGTGCTAAGGAGGATGGCAGTTCCATGTCTCAAGCACAATACATACGCAAACTGATTGTGTTAGAGCTTCCATGTATAAAGGTATTAATTACAATGACAAGATGTTGTATGATTCTGTTAAACTGTGTTTCGGTAAATTTTCGTTTCATTTGCGAAGCAAGTGGTGATGTGTCGGGCTAGGAGCGTATTGCTTTGTATACCATAAGGAGATATGAAGCTGAGTTGGCCAAATTTGATTTAACTGGCAAACGTAAGTGCTAAGGAGGATGGCAAGTGCCATATCTTGAGCACAATACATACGCAAACTGATTGTGTTAGAGCCTCTATGTATAAAAGTATTAATTACAATGACAAGATGTTGTACAGTTCTGTTGTGAAGCAAGTAATGATGTGTCCAGCTAGGTGCGTGACGCGTTATGTATAATAAAGAGATATTTAGTTGCATCGACCAAAGTCGACTTAAGTAGCGAACGTAAGTTCCAAGGAGGATGGCAAGTGCCTTGACTTGAGCAGAATACATATGCAAACTGCCTGTGTTAGAGCCTCCATGTATAAAGGTATTAACTACAATGACACGATGTACAGTTGTTTCGTGCTGATGTATCTGGCTAGGAGCGTATTGCTTTGTGTACCATAAGGAGATATGAACCTGAATTGGACCAAAATTGATTTAACTGGCAAACGTAAGTGCTAAGGAGGATGGCAAGTGCCATGTCTTGAGCACTATACGTACGCAAACATTGTGTTGGAGCCTCCATGTATAAAGGTATTAATTACAATGACAAGATGTTTTACAGTTCTGCTAGACTAACACTGTGTTTCGGCAAATTTTCGTTAGCAGTTGCGAGGCAAGTGCTAAGGAGGATGGCAGTGCCATGTCTCAAGCACAATAAATACGCAAACTGATTGTGTTAGAGCTTCCATGTATAAAGGTATTAATTACAATGACAAGAGGTTGTACWGTTCTGTTAGACTAACTGTGTTTCGGTAAATTTTCGTTTCATTTGCGAAGCAAGTGCTGATGTGTCGGGCTAGGAGCGTATTGCTTTGTATACCATAAGGAGATATGAAGCTGCATTGACCAAAGTCGATTTAACTGGCAAACGTAAGTGCTAAGGAGGATGGCAGTGCCATGTCTCAAGCACAATACAACGCAAACTGATTGTGTTTGAGCTTCCATGTATAAAGGTATTAATTACAATGACAAGAGGTTGTACAGTTCTGTTAGACTAACTGTGTTTCGGTAAATTTTCGTTTCATTTGCGAATCAAGTGCTGATGTGTCGGGCTAGGAGCGTATTGCTTTGCGTACCATAAGGAGATATGAAGCTGCATTGACCAAAGTCGATTTAACTAACAAGCGTAAGTGCTATAGGGGATGGCAAGTGTCTTGTCTTGAGCACAATACATACGCAAACTGATTGTGTTAGAGCCTCCATGTATAAAGGTACTAATTACAATGACAAGATGTACAGTTCTGTTAGACTGTGTTTCGGTAAATATTCATTTCATTTGCCAGGCAAGTGCTTATGTGTGTGGCCAGGAGCATATTGCTTTGTGTACCATAAGGAGATATCAAGCTGCATTGACCAAAGTCGATTTGACTGGCAAACGTAAGTGCTAATGAAGATGGCAAGTGCCTTGTCTTGAGCACAATACATATGCAATTTGATTGTGCTAGYGCCTCCATGTATAAAGGTATTAAGTACAATGACAAGATGTTGTACAGTTTTGTTAGACTAACTGTTTCGGTAATTTTTCGTATCATTTGCGAAGCAAGTGCTGATGTGTCGGGCTAGGAGCGTATTGCTTTGTGTACCATAAGGAGATATGAAGCTGAATTGGCCAAAATTGATTTAAGTGGCAAACGTAAGTGCTAAGGAGGATGGCAAGTGCCATATCTTGAGCACAATACTTACGCAAACTGATTGTGTTAGAGCCTCCATGTATAAAGGTTTTAATTACAATGACAAGATGTTGTATAGTTCTGTTAGACTAACTGTGTTTCGGTAATTTTTCGTTTCATTTGCGAGGCAAGTGCTGATGTGTCMGGCTAGGAGCATATTGCTTTGTGTACCATAAGGAGATATGAAGCTGCATTGACCAAAGTCGATTTAACTGGCAAACATAAGTGCTAAGGAGGATGGCAAGTGCCTTGTCTTGAGCACAATACATATGCAAATTGATTGTGCTAGAGCCTGCATGTATAAAGGTTTTAATTACAATGACAAAGTGTTGTACAGTTCTGTTAGACTAACTGTGTTTTGGTAAATTTTCGTCTCCTCATTTGCGAAGCAAGTGCTGTTGTGTTTGGCTAGGAGCGTATTGCTTTGTGTACCATAAGGAGATATGAAGCTGAATTGACCAAAATTGATTTAACTGGCAAACGTAAGTGCTAAGTAGGATGGCAGTGCCTTGTCTTGTGCACAATACATACGCAAACTGATTGTGTTAAAGTCTCCATGTATAAAGGTATTAATTACAATAACAAGATGTTGTATAGTTCTGTTAGACTAACTGTGTTTCGGTAAATTTTCGTTTCATTTGCGAGGCAAGTGCTGATGTGTGTGGCTAAGAGCGTWTTGCTTTGTGTACTTAAYGAGATATCAAGCTGTCGATTTAACTAGCAAGCGTAAGTGCTATAGAGGKTGGCAAGTGCCTTGTCTTGAAAACAATACATACGCAAACTGATTGTGTTAGAGCCTCCATGTATAAAGGTACTAATTACAATGACAATATGTACAGTTCTGTTAGGCTGTGTTTCGGTAAATTTTCGTTTCATTTGCCAGGCAAGTGCTGATGTGTGTGGCTAGGAGCATATTGCTTTGTGTACCATAAGGAGATATGAAGCTGCATTGACCAAAGTCGATTTAACTGGCAAACGTAAGTGCTAATGAGGACGGCAGTGCCATGTCTCAAGCACAATACATACGCAAACTGATTGTGTTAGAGCTTCCATGTATAAAGGTATTAATTACAATATCAACATGTACAGTTTTGTTAGACTGTTTCGGTAAATTTTCGTTTCATTTGCGACGCAAGTGCTGATGTGTCGGGCTAGGAGCGTACTGCTTTGTACCATAAGGAGATATGAAGCTGAATTGACCAAAATTGATTTAACTGGCAAACGTAAGTGCTAAGGAGGATGGCAAGTGCCGTCTTGAGCACAATACATACGCAAACTGATTGTGTTAGAGCCTCCATGTATAAAGGTTTTAATTACAATGACAAGATGTTGTACAGTTCTGTTAGACTAACTGTGTTTCGGTAAATTTTCGTTTCATTTGCGAGGCAAGTGCTGATGTATCTGGCTAGGAGCGTATTGCTTTGTGTACCATAAGGAGATATGAAGCTGAATTGACCTAAATTGATTTAACTGGCAAACGAAAGTGCTAAGAAGGATGGCAGTGCCATGTCTCAAGCACAATACATACGCAAACTGATTGTGTTATAGCTTCCATGTATAATGGTATTAATTACAATAACAAGATGTTGTATAGTTCTGTTTGACTAACTGTGTTTCGGTAAATTTTCGTTTCATTTGCGAGGCAAGTGCTGATGTGTCTGGCTAGGAGCGTATTGCTTTGTGTACCATAAGGAGATATGAAGCTGATTTGACCTAAATTGATTTAACTGGCAAACGAAAGTGCTAAGAAGGATGGCAGTGCCATGTCTCAAGCACAATACATACGCAAACTGATTGTGTTAGAGCTTCCATGTATAAAGGTATTAATTACAATAACAAGATGTTGTATAGTTCTGTTAGACTGTGTTTCGGTAAATTTTATTTTCATTTACGAGGCAAGTGCTGATGTGTCTGGCTAGGAGCGTATTGCTTTATGTACCATAAGGAGATATGAAGCTGAATTGACCTAAATTGATTTAACTGGCAAACGAAAGTGCTAAGAAGGATGGCAGTGCCATGTCTCAAGCACAATACATACGCAAACTGATTGTGTTATAGCTTCCATGTATAATGGTATTAATTACAATAACAAGATGTTGTATAGTTCTGTTTGACTAACTGTGTTTCGGTAAATTTTCGTTTCATTTGCGAGGCAAGTGCTGATGTGTCTGGCTAGGAGCGTATTGCTTTATGTACCATAAGGAGATATGAAGCTGAATTGGCCAAAATTGATTTAACTGGCAAACGTAAGTGCTAAGGAGGACGGCAGTGCCATGTCTCAAGCACAATACATACGCAAACTGATTGTGTTAGAGCTTCCATGTATAAAGGTATTAATTACAATGACAAGATGTTGTATAGTTCTGTTGGACTAACTGTGTTTCGGTAAATTTTCGTTTCATTTGCGAGGAAAGTGCTGATGTGTGTGGCTAGGAGCATATTGCTTTGTGTACCATAAGGAGATATGAAGCTGAATTGACCAAAGTCGATTTAACTGGCAAACGTAAGTGCTAAGGAGGATGGCAAGTGCCATGTCTTGAGCACAATGCATACGCAAACTGATTGTGTTAGAGCCTCCATGTATAAAAGGTACTAATTACAATGACAAGATGTACAGTTCTGTTAGACTAACTGTGTTTCGGTAAATTTTCGTTTCATTTGCGAGGCAAGTGCTGATGTGTCTGGCTAGGAGCGTATTGCTTTGTGTACCATAAGGAGATATGAAGCTGATTTGACCTAAATTGATTTAACTGGCAAACGAAAGTGCTAAGAAGGATGGCAGTGCCATGTCTCAAGCACAATACATACGCAAACTGATTGTGTTAGAGCTTCCATGTATAAAGGTATTAATTACAATAACAAGATGTTGTATAGTTCTGTTAGACTGTGTTTCGGTAAATTTTCGTTTCATTTGCGAGGCAAGTGCTGATGTGTCTGGCTAGGAGCGTATTGCTTTGTGTACCATAAGGAGATATGAAGCTGATTTGACCTAAATTGATTTAACTGGCAAACGAAAGTGCTAAGAAGGATGGCAGTGCCATGTCTCAAGCACAATACATACGCAAACTGATTGTGTTAGAGCTTCCATGTATAAAGGTATTAATTACAATGACAAGATGTTGTATAGTTCTGTTAGACTGTGTTTCGGTAAATTTTATTTTCATTTACGAGGCAAGTGCTGATGTGTCTGGCTAGGAGCGTATTGCTTTGTGTACCATAAGGAGATATGAAGCTGATTTGACCTAAATTGATTTAACTGGCAAACGAAAGTGCTAAGAAGGATGGCAGTGCCATGTCTCAAGCACAATACATACGCAAACTGATTGTGTTAGAGCTTCCATGTATAAAGGTATTAATTACAATAACAAGATGTTGTATAGTTCTGTTAGACTGTGTTTCGGTAAATTTTATTTTCATTTACGAGGCAAGTGCTGATGTGTCTGGCTAGGAGCGTATTGCTTTGTGTACCATAAGGAGATATGAAGCTGATTTGACCTAAATTGATTTAACTGGCAAACGAAAGTGCTAAGAAGGATGGCAGTGCCATGTCTCAAGCACAATACATACGCAAACTGATTGTGTTAGAGCTTCCATGTATAAAGGTATTAATTACAATAACAAGATGTTGTATAGTTCTGTTAGACTGTGTTTCGGTAAATTTTATTTTCATTTACGAGGCAAGTGCTGATGTGTCTGGCTAGGAGCGTATTGCTTTATGTACCATAAGGAGATATCAAGCTGAATTGGCCAAAATTGATTTAACTGGCAAACGTAAGTGCTAAGGAGGACGGCAGTGCCATGTCTCAAGCAAAATACATACGCAAACTGATTGTGTTAGAGCTTCCATGTATAAAGGTATTAATTACAATGACAAGATGTTGTATAGTTCTGTTAGACTAACTGTGTTTCGGTAAATTTTCGTTTCATTTGCGAGGCAAGTGCTGATGTGTGTGGCTAGGAGCGTATTGCTTTGTGTACCATAAGGAGATATGAAGCTGATTTGACCTAAATTGATTTAACTGGCAAACGAAGGTGCTAAGAAGGATGGCAGTGCCATGTCTCAAGCACAATACATACGCAAACTGATTGTGTTAGAGCTTCCATGTATAAAGGTATTAATTACAATAACAAGATGTTGTATAGTTCTGTTAGACTGTGTTTCGGTAAATTTTCGTTTCATTTACGAGGCAAGTGCTGATGTGTGTGTGGCTAGGAGCATATTGCTTTGTGTACCATAAGGAGATATCAAGCTGCATTGACCAAGGTCGATTTAACTGGCAAACGTAAGTGTTAATGGGGATGGCAAGTGCCTTGTCTTGAACACAATACATATGCAAATTGATTGTGCTAGAGCCTCCATGTATAAAGGTATTAATTGCAATGACAAGATGTACAGTTTTGTTAGACTGTTTCGGTAAATTTTCGTTTCATTTGCGAGGAAAGTGCTGATGTGTGTGGCTAGGAGCATATTGCTTTGTGTACCATAAGGAGATATGAAGCTGAATTGACCAAAGTCGATTTAACTGGCAAACGTAAGTGCTAAGGAGGATGGCAAGTGCCATGTCTTGAGCACAATGCATACGCAAACTGATTGTGTTAGAGCCTCCATGTATAAAAGGTACTAATTACAATGACAAGATGTACAGTTCTGTTAGACTAACTGTGTTTCGGTAAATTTTCGTCTCATTTGCGAAGCAAGTGCTGTTGTGTCTGGCTAGGAGTGTATTGCTTTGTGTACCATAAGAAGATATGAAGCTGAATTGACCAAAATTGATTTAACTGGCAAACGTAAGTGCTAAGGAGGATGGCAGTGCCTTGTCTTGAGCACAATACATATGCAAATTGATTGTGTTAGAGCCTCCATGTATAAAAGGTACTAATTACAATGACAAGATGTACAGTTCTGTTAGACTAACTGTGTTTCGGTAAATTTTCGTTTCATTTGCGAGGCAAGACAGACGGTTTTTAACAAATGGTCGTTTAATTTGGGAATGCAAGTGCTGACAAGACTGGCTAGGAGTGTATTTGCACTTGCGCTCGCCAAATAAAACCATCATTTGTTCAAATCCCGTTAGTCTAACAAATTTATGAAAAGTCTCATCATTCTAATTCATCTCATTATGCACGGTGGTTTACACACAATCAGTCTGCGGATATGTATTCTGCACAAGGCAAGACACCATTCACCCTCCTTATCAATCACATGCGCCAGATAAATGAACTTAGGTAAATGCGACTTAGCAACTCCTTATGCCCGTAGACTGGCACCATGTATTCACAATGATATGGTACACAAAGCAATACACCTTCGTGAAGTCTTGCACCCTATATTCGCAATGATACGGTACACCAAGCAATACATGCCTAGCCAGTCTCCTCAGCACTTGCGTTAGCCAAATATAACGACCATATATGGAAACCCGGTTAGTCTTAACAGATTCATAGAACATCTAATCATTATAATTCATCCCTTTATGCGCGATGGTTTCAACACAATCGGTGAGCGGATGTATTCTGCGCAAGGCAAGGCACTATCCATCCTCGTCAAATAAATCGACTTTGGTAAATGCGGCTAGCCATCTCCTTGTGCCCTTGGAGTCTCGCACCCTGTATTCACAATTAAACAATATATAAACAAAACAATATACTAATTAAATATATTGGGTTTCGGTCTTCTAAATAAAACTCCTTTTATCTATGCCAAGCTTTCGGAGATCATTTGTCTTGATTGCCAAACACCTTATAAATTCTAGTCATAGTCCGCTTGCGTAACAACCCTCGCTAGAGTTAGTCATCCCCGGAAACCGGTCTCCACAAAGCATATTCACCCTTACTTGTATTTACAAGATAAAGATGCAGTATTTCCAGTTACTTTTATTATGTTCCCAATTGAGTGTTGATTAAAACAAAATGAAAATTTATCGAGCAATGTGATATGCCAACATCTTTATATTAGAGATTATTATGAAAATTTTGGGTTTATAAACATATACCTTACAATTTATGAGTAACAAATCAAGACAACGTTTGACTTCAAGAGACAATTGTTTAAGTGACATATCCAAGAAAATATTAGCTGAGACAAAAGTGGGTGTATGCATGTTTACATTATCCTGAAGATCCTGTAAATATAGGATTTTAATAGATTTTAGCCATGATACGATTACCATCCCTACAATTATTATTGTTAAATACGAGTATCAGTATACTATGTGTTTCTATAAAAATATGTTTGGTAATCAAATATGTTGCATCTTTTAAAACCATTTACACCTATTATGCATCAGCACATTTAAATTTGAGTTGACGCATACATCTTGCTCTTTTCTCACACATTTTTATGTCGCTATGATTAACGCATAAGAGTAATTTATATGCATGTATATACAGGGTGGTCGCGATGTAATGGGCCAAAATTCATGAGTAGATTCCTGACGTGAAAATATTGTGATTTAGATAACCTCATCTTAGTCCAAAAGTTGATACTTACAGAGATACAGGGTGTTAAATGCAAAATATTATCTTAGTTTTTTTTTATTTGTTTCATAATAAAGGCTCATATCGAGATGAAATTTTACTGTTGGTTTTCTGAGGGGGGAGATTGAAATCTATCCATGGTTAGCTTATAGCGCATAGAGGGCGCAACCTGCTCTAGGATGAATGCGTTGAAAACGACAGAACTTTTTTATATCTCAACAAAACTATTCTCAGGTATCAAATTCTGATTTTACAACTACTTTTACACAAAAAAGCTATACTTTTTGATATTCGCTATCTTGCACCGTTCTCGTAAAGTGTAGCATTGAAAATTTCAATGTATGTATTTGCATTCAATTACAAATCGGCAAAAATTTTCAAGTAGGCATATGTTAAAAGCTTATTTTGACATTTTCCATTTATCTTAGTGCTGTCAGTAATATTACAGTATTATTCGTGTCTTATTAAAAGCATTATTTTATAGAGAACTATAAACACCATCGAAGAGCTATAGCAGAAAATTGTAAATGCTGCCAAATCATTTCGTAATAAGAAACTCTATTTTAAAATACGGCAGTCTTTCAACAAACACGTTAATAAATGTATTGAAGTTGGAGGCGGACATGTTAAACATTTATTGTAATATTCCACATTTAATTGTTAATCACAATTTGAAATAAACTCTTGTTTTTTTGACATTCGTACCTTATTTTGATTACTCGAATTACCAAAGCTAAATATCTTGAGAACGGTGCAAGATAGCGACTATCATAAATTTTTTGTGTAAAAGAAGTTGTAAAATCAGAATTTGATAACCGAGAATAGATTTGTAGAGATATAAAAAAGTTTTGTCGTTTTCCACACATTCGACCTAGCATAGGTGGCGCCCTCTATGAGCTACAAGCAAACCATGGATAGATTTCAATCTCTGAACGTAGAAAACCCCTAAAACTAAAATGTTTTCTCCACATAAGCATTTGTTATGAAACAAATGAGAAAAAACGAACATAATATTTTGCATTCAACACCCTGTACCTCTGTAAGTATCAACTTTTGGACTAAGATGAGTTTGTCTAAATCCCAATATTTTCACGTCAGGAATCTAGTCATAAATTTTGGCCCATTACATCGCGACCACCTTGTATATAACATTAAATTTATAATTTTTATTTATTTATTCATTCAAAAATTGCCAATATTGAGTAAAACCATTCTTGGAAAAGAGTGTTAATCAGGTTCTAGTCCAACAAATAATTTCTTAGGTAAGAAATTTACACACTAAGAAGAAACTGTGCAATAGATGTTAATGACAGGTGGGGTAATTTTCTACTCACAAAATTAGCAACAGCTGAGGCACAGAGTACCAGGACGCTCCTGTATATCTCAGTATTTACATAGCAATATACCTATCTAGCCAATAAAGCTGATACACACTTTAAAATGATCAAGTAGTTTTTAAGAGTAAGTGTCAGTAAGGTTCTAACATGGAAGAAAGAATTATTCCTACATGAAGGAATGTAAGAATAGGCGGGCAAATGCCCTCAGTGCCATCTAAACGGAACTCTGCGAGCTAGGGGGTCTATAACTGTGATAAGACACCGGCCTAGTGCAGGTTCCTAGCGATGGCTTCGGAGAGGCTCTCCGTAAAGCACTGATGAAATAAATCATCTGCCCTGGTTAGTTTGCTCTCACCCTGCGAGCAATGTAGGAATATACTCACAATTTATATCCAGAAGTATAAAAATTATTTGGATTGCCTTGTAATTGGTGACATTACCTTACGAAAATAATATATTTTTAAATGAAAAATATTTATTTGTATGTACAACTGGAGTATACTGAACACTAAGGCCATGTTAATACAACATAATACTTATGAAATTCAATTTAATCAGTATCTTGGTAAAAATGAGATTCTGCTATGAAACAAATACATGGAGGTAAATACTTATACAATTTAATTGAAATTAATACTATGGCACTATTATTATGTAATATTAAAATTTACTGTACAAAAATCAGCAAAATCATGTAATGGTTTGTATGAATGTATAAAGTACAAATGCTGGGCATGGCATAGAAGAAATGGTTTTAAAGCCCTTTCTGGCTCCCATATGGGTAACATGCTGGTAATTGCAGCTAGAAGATGCAGCATATGTGTTTAACACAAGCAATGAAAACCAAGTGTTTAAGTTTAACTTAATACTAAAGCTGTAAAAAGAAATAACTACAAAACTACATAGTGGACGAAAACTAATACACTACAATACATTCATATTTTAAAGCAGTAGCAGTAACAGTAATGGTAATAGCCTTGTGTATACATATTATACACAAGAGTAATAGTAACAGTAGTCGTAGTATCAGCAGCAGTAGCAGTTTTCTATAACTTTTTTGTCCCTTATCACAAATTTCAGTATGACTGAAAACTACTAGACCTTGGAAATTACTAACTAACTAACTACTGTGATTTCTTGTTCTTTTTTATTATGCAATATGCTCTGCATCCAAAAAGATCTTTGTTAAAAATTAAATAGTTTGTAATCTGAGATGTTGGTAAAATGAGGTTTGACCATATTTACATTCGCATGAAAACTTTTTTCTAGCTCTCTTTAAACCATCCTAATATGCAAATGCCCATGCATTAAAAGAAATAATACTTTATGTAGTACAAAAAAATGACCACAAATTACTTCAGAAATAATTATGTGCTACTGAAAAATAAAAATGCTTATAAGTTAATGTACTTCTTATGACTCCGCAAGTGTGTGGCAAGATATGAAGAAGAGGCAAAAGCATGATTGCAAATCGAACAGCTATATGGTTTTTCTCCAGTGTGCCGCCTCATATGTACATTTAACGAAGATGACTGGGTGAACTTTTTACCACACAATTCACACGAGAACGGCTTTTCACCTGTGTGCACCCGCATATGCTTCTCAAGATACGGTAGTCGAGTGAAAGTACGTTCGCACAAACTGCACTTGTGTAAGTTCTCCCCTGTGTGAGTCCGGATGTGTTCTTCCAAATAGGCGGAAGAGGTAAATTTTTTATCACAGGTTATACACGTGAACCTGTAAAAAAATATTTTTAATATGGTAATATAAGATCAGTAACTAGAAAAAGAGTGAATTTTGTGACAAATGTCTATAGATTCTACAATTCTTAGTGTTTAGAATTTAGCCTTTAACTTGCTCATTAGGTTAATCGGTGAAATGGAAGTTACCAAAGATCTTGAATATAATAGATACAAACATGCCTATGTGAATACATTAACAACTATGTTCTAAAATAATATACAACATGAGATTTTCTATCTTACTTATATACATAGCGATCACTATATTGTTATCTTTCTTGCGACCACCACCTCCGACGCATGCACGTGTTGTTAAACCCGTTTGTCTTTGCTTTTACATATACTACAGTTTTGCAAATGGCCATGATTGTTTGTTTACAACTAAATGTGTATTAAATGAGATTAATTCAAGTTGTGACATGTTGAATTTTACATTGTTCTTTTTGTTTGGCTTGTTTCTGTGTGTTTGCTTATTTATAAATAATTTGTAATAAGTTAGTGTTAAGTTTGAAATACAGTTATTATAATTACTCTTTTGTTGTGAATACCTAAGTACAATAATGGTGAGACGTTGTGTGGTGTGCGGTGAAACCCAGAAAAAAGCAGCTCAAATTCTTTCCATAAGTAAGTTACTAGTAGATATGTATGTACCTAGATACATTATACTAGCTAATATCCAGAGAACCGACTTGGTTATTATCAAGCTTCTTTTGCTATCACCTAAATGTGGTTGTAATTGTATTCTGTTCTGTTTTCCCTTAATATTCGTGTTATCGATTATTTATTTTGATCTATATAATTTACAATTTTAGGTACTTCATACATGAAGTATCTATTTATGCTTCAATGAGTCCTGTTTGATGTTTATTTCTAATTCATTTATTTAAGATACTTGTATTTTAACTCGTGTTTTAAATATATAACTGTAATATTACCAATTAATATAAAAGAACTGAAATTTTTTTTTAAATGAAAAGGTTATTTTTAGCCCTCTTTCAAATAAATGTACTTTAAATAAATCACCGGAAACAGGAATACGGCAGCAGGGATATACTATGAGATGGGGATACTTTGTTTTCCTTAAACTTGGTGCATTGCAGCCACCGATAGGCGGATTAGGTGGCTAACTAATTTCTAATGATATCTTCAAGCTGGAAGTTTCATATAATTACGATCAAACTTTATTAGATAAGTAATCTAATATAGCACAAATGTGCCAACGACATCTAGTGGATCCACTGCAATACAGCCATCAAAACTCTGCACCAGGGATGCACCTACCCAAAAAAGGTTCCTTATTATAAAATAAAGACAAAATTGACAAATAAAAAAGGCTATCTGTTTTAGTTGGAGAGCCGGACCCCGGTAACCCATGAGTTTAACTTGTTGCAGCGTCATCAGACAAGGGATACAGACTCGCCAAACAAAACAGACAGGCCCCTCTAAGTACACCAATGTATGAGTGAAGTATGATGATACACAATTTTTAATGTATGCAAAGCATAGTAAAAGAAGAACAAATTACATCTTAGTACTTCATACTTACTTTTCTCCAGTGTGCTTCATCATGTGGCACTGCAATTCTGATGCATAGTTACAATTTTTACCACATATACTACACTTATAGGGTTGTCTACCAGTATGTTCTCTCATGTGTACAGTGAGCTGTGAAGAATGTGTGAACTCTTGTGAACAATGTCTGCATTGAAATTTCTCCCCAGTATGCCTAAAATCATATTGACATTTAATTATTATTAGCAACTTCTGATTATTTGTAAAAACTTTTAAACTAAAAAAATTAAAACTAATTCGACATTTAGCTTAAACCATCGTGCTAAAGGTAAATTACTTAAATATCCAACTTTATTTTTAACTATAAATGAACCAGTAAAACAGTAGAATTTTGACATCATTTTATATCGTCTTCATAAAATTACTTTTTTTGGTGGAACATAACTTTAAAATAAAAAGCAACAAACTAGTCAATGAACATAATAGTCCCAGTGTTATAGGACGGGTGTAGAAGAAAGATTCTGAGATAATCCTCCTTATTAGAGGTGTAACATTATCTTTCATTCCCATTTTTCTCACAATTTAAACAATATATTAAAATTAACAGTTGTACAATTTATTTTTTAAATTGTGCAAGTAAATCAAACAAATAATTGTATTGCTTGGTAAATTTTCAAAATGAATGGAAAATGTTCAGATCCAGAACTATGACAGTCTAATATAACTAGAAGGATGGGACCAGACAATATAGAATCATCTAATATTTCGGAATATGTTTATGCCTTCAATCGGGGCTAAGATACTGCAGCAGACATTAAAAAAAACTATATATCTGTAATATAAAGGGTATTACTTTTAAATGGACTATCTCGTGTGCGCTTCATATAACTTTATCCATTTACCCTTTATTTTTTTAAGTATTTAACAGAATTTAGTATAATGATGTTTTGAAATCAATTATTTAAGAGTGAGTACTACCATCTTAAAAATAGATGTAATCTAATGCAATTATGCTCCTGACACATTGGTTCACTTACACTTTGCTTATTTGGTTAGCAATAACTTAGCATGCCCCCGTGGCACATTCTGCTATTGGACAAGAACCACAATAACCAATTATAGACAAATCTGTTTAGCTATTATTGTAGCTTAGGTCTTGTGCAATATTGCATAGAAATGGTTTCGCCTATATACAATTAACCATATTGCATTATAATATGAGTTACTGCAGAACTGATACATCCGAAAAGGTTTTTTAATCTATTCAATTTTCATTTCATAAAAAAAAATATGCATACTGTTATACAATTACCTCTTCATATGAACCGTCAAATGGGATGACTGTGTGAATGATTTACCACATATACTACATGCCCAGGGCCGATCACCCGTGTGCGTTTTTAAATGTGAATTCAGTATATAACTGCTGGTGAACTTCTTGTCGCAGTGGGTGCAGGCAAATGGTTTTTCTCCAGTGTGTGAGCGCATGTGCACCTGAAGATCTGAAGCTTTGATGTATCGTTTATCGCAACAGCTGCAAGCATATGGTTTTTCTCCTGTGTGGATACGCATGTGTACTCGTAGTTCAGCAGTGATGGTAAAACGCTTCATGCAGATAGTGCATTGGAAGGGCTTTTCACCTGATAAAATAATACACCATTTTACTTACTTAATAGAGCTTAATTCTATAAATTAATCAACTCATATCATGAGCATATTATATAGATCCTTAAAGCTCAGGTGATCTTCAGCTGCTTTAGCATCTGAAGAGATAAAAAGTTTGTGAAAGGTAAAATGTCTGCAATTGGTCTCATAAAGTATTTTTATTTTTTCTTAACATGTGGTGTTTAATTTGACCATAACAACACAATGTTGTATAGTTTGATTATAACACACCAAAATATTTATTTGATTATTCTATATTCAAAGATTGTTGCTGAATTTTTCATCTTACTTTCATTCAGTGGAAACTTGTATTTCATACATAAGATTGGAAATTCATTCGATCCAATAGTTTTTGAAAATAATGTAAAGCTGGTGTATCATTGACTTTTATTATTTCAAGGACCACACAAGATAGGTGTTTACTAGGCATTCAATATATGCTTATACAAGTTTTCATTTCATGACTTTCATGATTCTTGAAGTTCCATTCATAATTTTGTACTTTTTCATTTTCTTTTATAACTTCTTAGAATGAATAATTTACCCACTTTAAACTTATTCATTATACATTAGATAAAAATCAGCTCTAATATTCTCACAAAAGAAGTAGACTACAATTATAGAGGCTATCCCACCACATCATGCTTCTTCTATGCCTTCTATACTGTTCAAAGTATTATTATTTTCAAATATGGTGGACATCTGGTTATACCAGAAATGCATACTAAATTTGTTATTTTAAAGGGAACACCCTGTAATTATTGCAATTATTAGAAATATTTTATGATCATTAGATTTTTCAGATTGCAGGGATAAATTTTACTTGATTTTCCGAAACGGCACATTTTAGCATCACAGGATAAGTATCTTATTCAAAGTAAACCAACACCTTAAATTTTAGGAAAATGTCAAATGTATTATAAACATTTATTCTGCAAAAAGATATTGCATAAACAAATAATAAAGGAGCGTCCTGAAGGAATAAAATATCTTGTACAACAAAAGAACAGTCAAAAGAAACAATGTAAAGATAAATAACTTTAAAGGGCCATAACTTTGTAAAGAGAAAAAATTGCACGATAGTAAGTTTGCCTATTTTGGCTTATTTTGACCCAATGAAACTACTGTTAACCATTCGTTACTGGACACCTATATATAACAAAGCTTAAACAGTTTTACTGAATCTTTAATCTTTATTTTTCATAATATAATTGAGGGTGCAATATTTAACATTCCCATAAAATATTACCTGTGTGTCGCCGAATGTGTTCTCTTAAATGTGATGAATGGTAGAACTTCTTTTCACAATATTTACACTCAAAAGGCTTTTCGCCTGTGTGCGTTCTCATATGTATTTTTAAATTTGCATTTTTCGCGTATTTCTTTCCACACAGTTCGCATGAAAATTTATATGGATCGTCAACAATTATTGTGGTTTTACACAGCTGGCCTTCAAGTTTTGCTGCTGCAGGAGTTAATGTAGGATATTGAGGTAAAGGCTGTGTTTGTGTTTTAACCGTTCGTGTTGCTACCACCCTTTTAGGTACTTTGTCAAATCTAGCAAATCCAGTGGTAGCTACAGAATCTGGTGTTGTGCTGCGTGAGTTTTCTAGTAAACTAGTATTTACTGATTTTGATGGCTCTAGTTCACTGCTTCCTAATAGATTCTGTATAAAATCATTGCTCTGCTGTTGTGAATCAGTTGGTTGCTTTAAAATTTGTTGCTGTGGTATTTGATACTCAGAATAAGAGTGTAAGATAACACCTTTATCATTAGCGAAACATTGTTGTAATGCAGCATCTGATTCTAAACAGAGTATTCTAAAGTCATAAGCTATTCTTAATTTATCTGTACACATGGAGCATATCAAAGTATTGATTTCTTTAGTCCATCCCTAAAAAAAAAAACAACAGATACAAATTTTAAATTCCACTTCCACTGTCTTTTGTTTACTAACAATTTCAGAAACACAACATGTAAGTTTATCACATAATCTGATGTTATCGATGTCGGTGGTATTTGTGGAAGTCAACGAGTTGTCTATCCTTAAGCAAACACGGCAACAATCTGATGCCTGCATAATGCTGTTATCGTTTTTTAATATAAAAATCTTTAAAAACTTGTGCACAAATCATATTTGTTTCTAATTTTGACACTTGTCGGTATCAGCTTAGTTATTCTGTCAGTGTCAATCTATCAATGTCAATTTTATGCAATTCGTTATTAGAGATGGAAGTTATAATTTTGTTCGCCTAACGGGCAAAAACGATGCTTCGATTTATTTTCTCGAAGTTAAATTTAGACTTTGGTAGATTTTAACGTATCACCATAGCTACAGGGTGAATAAGGAGCGTTCTTTCAACAAAACGGATGAAGCAAGCATAAGTATACTGAATCAAAATAAAAAAACATTTATTAGCGCAAATTTGTTTCTCTCTCAATGTCTCAATCACTTGGCATTGAGCGATACGATAATATGATTGTAAACACTTCTACGCTGCGATCAAAAACGTCAAGACTAATTTGCTTCACTTCAGCACGAATTCTTTGCTGTAGCTTCTCTAAATTAATTGTTCTTGACATAACCTTTCGATTTTAATTAACCCCACAGGAAAAAATCCAAGGGAGTTGTCTGGGGAACGCGGTGGGAACTCATTTGCTACCTAATTTGTAATTTGTGGGTTTGCCATTGAAAAAACTCATAATGTCACCGTTCAACAACTGTTTGTATTTTGAGTACAATATTATTATTATTATTATTATTAGTATTATTATTATTATTATTATTATTATTATTATTATTATTATTATTATTATTATATTAACATTATTATTAAATTAAAATTTGATAAAACTCTTGTGCAGCCAAATGTAAATTTGAGATACCGGAACTGCTAGAGCAAAGAGCAGAAGTAAAGCAGCTCTACTACAAGTGTTTCTTCGATCGATTGTTGTTATCGAGTAGATATACATATTATTGCCATCCCTAGCTGTCTGCAGTTGGCGGGAGGCGGGAAACTTCAACAATGCAAAATATATTTAAGGTTAGTATCTGTAACCTGATAGATTGTGAAATTGTGATACATAAATGATTATAGAATGTCTAACAAAAGAAAGAGTAATGATTCTGTGCAAGGATCTCCAAAGAAGTATAGGTAATATAATATGATTGTATCATTTTCTTCGAATAAACCACATTGATATGTTATTATTTGAATTTTAGGAGTGCGGATATTAGTAGGCCCCCAACCGGTATACTTAATCCCAAAAAAGACACCCTAATTTTTCAACAGCTTGAATTGGACCATTACCTTGGTAAACCATATGCTGGTATGCCAGGAGCACAGACTGGTCAAGTGCCGATCATGCGGGTTTTTGGTGTTACGAAAATTGGAAACAGTGTTTGTTGTCATATCCATGGTTTTACTCCTTACTTTTATGCGTCCGTACCAAATACGTTTACCCAAGACGACTGTGGGCCCTTCAAGGTCAGTTTTTTGATTTTGTTTATTTTTATAACTCCATGTTCCATTTTAGCAAAAATTAAACGAAGTTGTCTTACAAAACATGCGTTCCAAATCAGACATATCTGAAGCTGTCCTTTTGGTAGATATAGTTTATGGTAAATCTTTAATGGGGTATAATGGAGAGGAAGATGAAAAATTTTTGAAAATAGTCGTGGCATTGCCGCATCTGGTGGCTACAACAAAAAGGATGTTGGAAACAATGAACGTGTACCCACAACTACAGAACTACTGCTTCAGTTTTTATGAGTCCAATGTGGATATCGACATGCGGTAAGATATAAATTAATATAATTTTCTTAAAGTACCTATTTAATAACGGTATCAGTGGCTTGCAAACTTTTTTTGATTMATGTTTGCTGATTCKAAATTTTACAGMGTCCCATGTGAAATCCAAACAAATTCCAATATTATTATAAAATAGTAWAGWAAATATTATATATAGTAATAAGTACCTACCTGTACAASAATTTTCAAAATTGAATGTTTTATTTTATCTTATAAACAAACACTTTATTTTATACCATAATATTATTCATATTGCTTAATAAGTTATTGTGATTTGGACATTTCAAATTTCAACAGCTAGTTCTTTTGCTTGGCAAGATAATGCTATGTATCTTATTTTTTATGATTAATATTTATTCGGGCATTTTTTAATAAAACTATTTTATTACCTCTTTTGTGCATCACATATATTAAGTAATCTTGTTAGTACCCATTCCCGTTTGTGAACATAAACAGTGTCTTAAAGTACTTCTCTAATAGTAGTTTGTTTTAGGAGTTGTACCTAAAACATGAAATAAATTAACATTTCTTTAGCTGTGCTTTTGCTTTGTATAATTGATCACCAATAGGTTTTGAATAACATTCATGTGAAATTGCTCAACCTTATGTTTTTGCATTTATGTTACTTCCACATCCACCAGATGGGAAGTACTGTATAGTGAAAAAAACAATTTTTATTTGCTCAATCACTTTAAAATGGTCGAAAACAAAAAAAACAAAATTTGAGCAAAAAAAAGTTGGCATACATATAAATTTCAACTACCCAAAGCGACCTGTTGTAATTGGGGTAACTAGGGTATAGAGAAGGGGGTGAAATTGGGGGATAACTACCCTTTTTGCAAATTTTTATTTTTGTATTTTTTTTCCTTTTAGTATGTGATTAGTATACATAGTGATATATAGTATTATAGATATTATATAGATATAGATTTTTCATTAACAGTTATTATTTTATTTTCTACCTCAACTATTATCGATCTATAATACCTTGGAGATGAAATACATAAACGTATCCATAACAACTGCGGGCATTATAAGCGGGCGTTATAATGCCCGCTAATAATACCTGCTCATTATATTATTATAAACATAATAATTATTTCATTTCTATTTTGTTACGTTTACATTTCAGTGGTTTAAAGCGCAAATATTGTATGTCCAGTTTCATATGAATTTTCCAGAAATGTGTAATATAAATTTCATTCAGATTCAGAATGTTTGATAGTTACACTAATGTCACATTCTATTTCACAATCCATAGATCACTACATAATGACATACAAATACAAAACCTAATTTTATTTGATACTGAATTGATAAAAAAACAACTATTGAGTAGAAAATAAGGCGTTGTATGCACCACAGTCTTTATTAGATTATAATGTGCATCAGGTGAAATATATATCCCTCGGGCTACTTTCGTCTTCATAAATAACTATAGGGAGCGTGCACGCGCCCGCATTCAGAGCGTTCTGGTGGTATCAACAGATAAATGTGGGATATAAATACATATTAAATCATATGTAAAGTAACACGGCAAAAACGAGTGTTTATGCAAAATGAACAAAATAATAATCAAATATGGTTTTGGACTTTTTTTTATAAGGCTTGACCATCAGAGGTACTAAAGTAACAACTAATAATAATAGTTTGGAAGATGTACTGTTTGTTAAATACCTATGTCGAAATAATCACATTGAATAGCTTGCAAACAAGCTGGTTTTTGTTTCACACTATTTATTGAATAAGTTGCTGATGATTTCGACCGAAGAGTGATTTTCAAGAAAACTTTCTTAATCGTAGAATTATTCGATAAATATTAAATAGTGTGAAACAAAGCACAAAAAAAAGCTAGCTTGTTTACAAGCTATTCAATATAGTGACTAATAACAATTATTACAAATTTAGTTTTCTTTCTTCATTTTATGGCATTCATTGTTAGTTAAGCAACTGCAAATAGCTGGACCTCGTTTCGAAGAACGTCTTCTATCGCATAGTACCGAACAAGCACTAAACCATCCTGAAAACATCCTGTTACACTGTTACTGTTATTCATGCTACACGTGTTTGAGTGTTAGACGCAGGGTTGGAATCTATTAAGAAATTCCAAGCGAAAGTGACAAAATGTTTTTCGTTTAAACTCTAGCCGACAGACGAACGCCTCACCCTACATTTTGTTCTTCTGCGCAACCATCTCTCATGAGTCAAGTTGTTTTATACTAGGTATATCTATATACCTACTGCAGAAGACATAACACAGTATCTATTTCCTTTTTTCTGTTGATGGCATTAATCCAAAGTTGTTTTCGTTCAGCTTACCAAACCTGTCCAGGAAATCGATAAAAGCATATTTTTTTCTGCCCCGGGAATTCTCAGTATTATTACAGTTCACAACACAACAATTTATTTGAGATTTAGGCCTTTTTCAATGTATTACGCACTTCCCATACAATATTAAAGCAAATGTAAACCGATGGAATTCGTGGTTGTCATGCTGTGTATTCGCGAATCCAAATAGTTGGCCGCCCTCTAGTGGCAAATTTTGTAACCTACAAAACGAGTACAGGTTAGCTGGTTAAAAGATTATTTTAAATGCAAAGAAATGAAAATTAATGCATTTCTGACCGTGGTGTTACTTTTAGAATATTGTCGTTTTTGTTTGGCATCTCACAAACTTTGTGCAGAGGGATTTTTAATGAATATATATTTTATTTATCAAACATCCTAAAACCCTGCATAAAATGGCCAACAATAGACGAATGTCGACAAAATCTGCCAAAGTGTTTTAAAAGTTTTAGTAACGTTAAAGTTGTGTTGGACTGCATGGAAATATTTCTACAAAAGTCCAAATGCTTGTGTTGTCGTGTTCGTACATATTCTCATTACAAAGGTCATCAAACCGTGAAAGTAATGAGAGGTGTAAGTCCTGATGGGATTATAACATTTTTATCAAAATGTTACGGAGGACGTAGTTCTGACAAGGCCATCTTCGAGCAGAGTGGTGTTGTTCAGCTTTTAACTCCACATGTAGACAGCATTATGGTGGACAAGGGGTTTTTAGTGGATACTGTTTGTGCAGAAAACTTCATAACAATTGTTAGGCCAAACTTTTTAAAAAAAAAGAAGCAGTTTTCTGAATCTGAATCATCAGTGGATATTGCTGTTTCTAGAGCACGAGTTCATGTAGAACGTATTAATCAGAGAATCAGGCAGTTTAATATTTGTAATTCTATTTTACCATGGAATATGTTACCTCATATAGATAACATATTAACTGTTATTTGTGGAATTGTAAATTTGCAGTCTTCTATATTGGGTGATGATAAATTTTAAATTTTCTAACAAAATATACTGCACTGTTTTTTAACTCTGTAGTGATACTATGTGCATGTTACTTTTTAAAGATTAAACTCCACCAAGACCAACGTTATCCACTTTACTTATAAACGAATTGGAAAAGCGCTTTCAGGTGCTACGTACTAGCTATCGTCAGTGCCTTATGAAATTAGAATTACAAAAGAATTTAAATTGAAACTACAAGCTGTCACATATTTACTTTATTATTTACTGCATAGCGCATGAATCATATGTCTAAAATATTTTTCCGTAGTAATACAGATCAAATCTGCCGCATAATCTGAATTAAATGGAACACTAATGTTCAAAAATGAATCATCATAAGCGGAATACAGAAAAAAATCACATTCAGGTAGGTTCAGCATTGCCATACCAAGTTGAATTTGAGCATAGTATTGATGGTTTCTTTTCAAAATAATATGGTCGTGTTCTATACTCATATACTTCAATGAGTTTACAAACGATATGGCAGGTACATCTTTGCCTAAAAAATTCAACTTTCAAACATAATGTCCAACAAACAATATTTATGGTTACCAGCATAAGGGCATTTTATTTCTAATAATTTGAACGGCTTCCCATTTCGGAAGACAACTCCATCTGCAGAATATGCAAGCCATGGATATATTTTATTTACAATTAAGCCAGGAACAAACACTTCACTTTGTGAGCTTTCAATATATTTCTGTCTTACAGTTTCTTCATGTTTTTTGCCGTACTCTGTTTCTTTAGTCGCAAAAGATTTATTTAAAAAATATGAATTATTTTTCTTTTCCCAATCACCTTTTTTGTATGTAAAGATTTCATAACATCTGGAACCTACATTACTTATTATTACAAAATTATTAAGACTTAAAGTACCAGCAAATTACCAGTCAAACGATATAAGCGTTCTTTCTTCCACTTTTCACTTCCTTGCTCACATTCTAATGCTGTTTTTAAGGGGTCTACTTCTAAAATATTTTTAACAATGCCCACACAGCAGTCCCTTAAATTATAATTAGTATATGATAAATTCAAATTTGCCATGAAAAAGCTTTCATTTGCATGTTGAATGATTAGTTAATTTTGCAGGTTGTATTGTATCAACAGGTAAACGTTTCTTTCTAAAAAATTTTCAATAAAAAGCATTAACATGGCAACTGTTTGTTCACTTACAAATGTTTTGCTAATGCTGACTGTGGGCATGCCTCAATAAATTTTTGAAAAGCAAGCTGCTGTATATCATTCGTTAAACATTGTGCTTTTCTGTTTTTCTCAATTTTTTCATTCTCAGTTTGAATGCATGGAATATTTATAAGCGGTCTTGCCTCATAACGAGTCCTAGTTTCCACTTTATTAGCTGCCCAGTAGCATTTGACATCTGTGTTTGACAGCTTTTCTAAACTAAAAATATCGCTCCTGAAAACAAAAACCAACCAAAGAGAAAAAAAAATAAACAGTTATATGAGACGTATGGTATTAATTGCAATCGCCATGGCTTGATATACCGTTTTTAAGATTATTAGTAATATACATGCTTGCAGCAGCCTGATTGTCCTGCTTTGCAGGAACACTTAAATTCAATTATGTCAAACGTGTTTCTTGCATTATACTTTAATGTTCCATTTATTTCGTGCGGATCACTTTTTAAAACACCGCTTGTTTGCAGGCACAACGCTACTATTTTTAAAGATTGTGTGTCCCCATTATCCATTAAACCACATAATATCAGGTGTTTAGCGTTTAATAAACGCTCACCCTCTGCTATACATATACTGTCTGATGCAGCACATAAGTATGAAAAAACTTCTGCTAATGTTAAATAACCTTCGCGTGAATCCATTTTCGTTAGCGCAAACGTAAAATGTCAGTGGTAGTACTCGCTTTCCACCATATTTGTTTACCGACGACAGCGCCGTCATCGATAATTTTATTCGCGAATACCTCAATCTTGCGGCACTACTAGTCAACCTGCACGCTCCCTATAAAAACAAGCTTGAAGTTTGATGTTGTTGCTAGGATGCAACAACTCTAACTTTAAGCACAAAAGAATTGCTTTTGCCAAAAAGTCGTATCATGACAACAAAGAGACAGAAAATACTGATGAGTTCATGAAATGTACCTTTAAAAACTATCAGCGTTGTTGAAAAAGGTCCAGTTCCCGTAATTTTGTTGTATATACTAGAGGAGGTATTTAATTTTGAACTAAATTGAATTTGACAAAGATTAATCTTTCAAAGTAATTTTATTTTACTGCACTTTTTTTCTTTGGCTTTTTCTGTGCATATCGACCATTGCACATCATAGTTCGTAGTACCTCTATTAGATGATGCATACTGATTTTCACAAAATGACTGAGCAGTCGGTAATGTTGATCTCTGTACTTACAGACTATAGCAATCTACGTCGTAGTTCATGAAGTCATTGCTAGATGTCTTATAGGCATTTTCGCAAAGTGCTCTGTAACACTTGCCCACATGAAAAAAATTTATCAGATAAAAATTCATTTCTAATTTCATAATAGAAAAGGCATTTAGAATTTTTTATATTGTACTAGCAATTGCATAATACTGAGGCAAGTAATTTGTCCATATTCTATAATTGCATCACACTGAATTGAAAAGAAATAAAGAACATTTCAGGATTACACTACTAGCTTTTTTAAAGATGTCATTTACAGTCAATAATGTCACAAAAAATACGAGATAATGAAAAACTTAGTTACAGTTGAATTTGTTTAAAAGGAAATTTACCAATCTGATAAATCATATTAATTGTTCCTTTTTGAGAAATTTATAAGAAAATAGATTCCTACTTGCATGTAGCCAAGTTCAATTTGGATTGTTTTCTTGTTGGATGCATTTTATTATTTCAACATTTCTGATACACTTTATAAATATTCCAATAGCATGATATTAAAATACAAATTACAAAAAGGTTATGAAGCTGTTTCTTTTAATCTAGGTTTATGGTAGACAAGCGGATACTTGGTTGCTGCTGGATAGAACTTCCTCAAGGCAAGTGGTATAAACGTGACGTTAACAATGCAGTGTCTCGATGCCAAATAGAAGTCGACGTTTCTTGGACTGACTTTATAGTTCATGCACCTGAAGGCGAATGGGCATCAGTTGCCAAATTTAGGATACTGAGTTTTGACATTGAATGCGCTGGACGAAAAGGTAAGCTACACATGATGAACACAAAATGAATACATAAAATTTCTAGTCAGATATCAAACAAGAAATTCATAGTGTGACTAATTCTTGCCACATTATTTGCAATAATTTTTCAGGTGTTTTTCCTGAACCAACTGTTGATCCTGTAATACAAATTGCTAATGTCGTAAGACTGCATGGCCTTGATGAAGATTTAACATGCAATGTATTCACTTTGAATACCTGTGCTCCTATTGGACACGCTGAAGTCAAGTCTTATAAAAGTGAAAGCAAAATGTTGGAAGAATGGGCTCAGTTTGTAAGAGATGTGGATCCTGACATTATAACAGGATATAACATTAATAACTTCGACTTGCCATACTTAATGGATAGGAGCAAGCATCTGAAACTCAATCAGTTTGCTTATCTTGGAAGGATAACAGAAATAAAGTAATCATATAGTTTTATTTTAAAAGTTTTGCCATATTCACTAGTTTTATCAAATTATCATTATTTGTACCTTAGGTCACAAGTTAAAGAAACTGTTACACAAACCAAAGTTGGAAGACGCAGTTTTAAAACAGTTAATGTTGAAGGTAGAGTCATTTATGATATGTTCATGGTTATGAAGAGAGATTTCAAGCTGAGGTCCTACACACTTAATAGTGTTTGCCAGGAAATACTGGGTGAACAAAAAGAAGATGTCCATTACAGTATCATTACTGATTTGCAAAATGGTGATGAACAAACACGAAGAAGGTAGCAATATTATTCTGTGATAAAAAACAAAACCATAAACTGTATTTTACCTTTGCAGACTTGCAGTGTATTGCATCAAGGATGCCCATCTCCCACTAAAGCTGCTGAACCATGTAAAAAGTTTTACTAATGACATAGAAATGGCTAGAGTTACCGGTGTGCCACTGACAAGTCTCTTAACGAAAGGGGAACAGGTCAAAGTTGTTGCACAACTTCTCCGACATGTAAGATTTTTTTTGTTATATGTTAATCATCTCCAATTCAAAATAAGTAATGATATGCAAATGTTAGAATATCTGCAATGCTTTTTTAAATCTTCTCTCACTTTTTGACAATTACAGATGTATGATATAATGATTTGGGATGTTTTCTACTAATAACAGTAATCAGCGTAACCATTACTTTTAACTTGATATTCTTATGAACTACTCAAATGTCGTCCACATAGAAACTTGTTTTGACCTAAAAAATGATTAACAAAAATGTAAAAATTCAAAGATTTTGGTGGATTGCAATAAGCTTGCTAAATGGTCGAAGCTCTTGTTGATGTCATAGCTCATATCACATAAGCCGCCCGGCATGCATAGCAGAATAATAGGTCGTTAATTGTTGGTTTCGCCTTCAGTTTCTGCTTGTTTGTTTGGCACGGATAGTTTTTTGATAACTATTGTACTCGTGTGTAATTTGTATTAGGTGTGTCATTGGTTTATGTTCGTTTGAGTATGAATAAGAAGATTTACAAAAGCCACATCGAACAATTTACCGCACATTGACTCTTTAAATGGGGGCTGAATTTTTTCGTAAAATAGTCTTCACCACAGAAAAACAGTTTTAGAAGCAGTCATCTCACGTTTTGCAGCATTAAACGACCTCAATTCCCGTTATTTTTCCTTTTGTTTTTACACCCAGGGACAAAACACCACTTATAATCAAGTTTGTCTGTCATTATATTGAGCACAACAGAACATTATTAAATATTACTCCTCCTTTCCAACACTAAGCACTCACTTGAATAATTGGCAGAATTTATTTAGCCTATTGTTTGTTACAAGCGAAAATCACGAGAATCTATGAAAACAAATTATTTATTTTGCCAGCAGAGTTGCCGGATTTGTAAAAAATGTCACCCATATTTCACCGATTACCAACATAACGTCGCTGCCATATACTGTCATTTATGTAAAAATGTATGCAAGGCATTTATATCACATTTCACATGGTGCATGCAACATTATTTTTTGGGAATCCTGGCTTTAAAATATGGCTATAGATGTACTTTTGTCTCACTAGGAAGCAAAGCCTTTGAAATTGATTTAAAATTGCTCAACATACCTTCCAAACACTATGCTTTCGATGCTAATCAGAAATCTGAAACAGAAACTGCAGTGGGCGACCAATGTATATTTTGTTAATATAACGCTTGGCAGCGGCAACCATTTAAATCTACCGGTATTTTGTAGTTAGGTAATTATTTACTTTTGAGATAACAGCTACGAAAAGAAAGCAAAAAAGCTGTTTTCTCTTAAAGTGTAGCATTTTTAACACTTTTGAGAAATTGGAAAACGGAATTATGTAACATCTTTGTAAGCAAAGGTTGTAGGTTTTTTCTTAAAAACGCCACTGCCTTTATGGTTTTGGTTAGAGCAGTAATTTCGGTATTTTGGTCATCCTATAGGGTATACTAACAAATGCAAATTATTGCAATTAGAGACATATTGCAACCATATATTCCTTTTCTTATTCATTTGTTTATTTCTGTTACTTCATCAAATATCCTATTTTATTATACACCTGAAATCTAAATATATGTTTTACCAGAAAATGAAAACATTTTTGGCAGGCTTTGGAAATTGGATATTATGCAGAAACATCTTAAATGACAAGATTATTAATTTGTGTTGACTTTGGTTTATGTTATTTTCTATAAACTTTATTCAGAAAAACCTTGTATTTGGCAATACTATTTCTATTATAATTTTCAATTCATGGCTATATCCATTTTTCAAATATTTTTTCAACATTGACAATACAGTAATAATCACTAATAATGGAACAGCAGTTGGAAAAATTTATCATTCAATCAATCAAATATTATCCTCAAAACATGCAGCTACAAGGTCGCTCTAATTGCAATAATTTGCATTTGCTAGTATGCTTTATAGGTTATCTCGAATTTTCGATACCTGATATAACGCCAAAATTACTATACTAACCAAAACCACAAAGGCAGTTACATTTTTAAGAAAAAATCTGCAATTCTTAAGAGAAAAATCAATAAAATCAAACAAGTGTCAAAAATACATAATATCAAAACTGAAACAAATTTTTGATTGTGCATTAAATAAGTTGTGCAGTGTAATTGGTCTTTTTTCCTTATCGGTTGTTAATATTTGTTTCATGGTGCACATGAACACATAAATGATACTTAATTGGATGCAATTTGCAATGCTTTTTTAACTGTTGTATGACACGGCTTTATATAACAATATTCTGTAGTAAATCATTAATAAATATTTTTTTACTGAGAAATTGCAATGTTGTCTATATATACAAAGAAGCTTGACACTAAATATAAATTTGTATTATAATTCAGTTATTTGAATTATTTTTTTAATGAAAATGCAAATATACATAAATTACATTGTAGTTAGTACAAGTAAAACTATATCTTTAGTCTGACTGATACAAAACTGGAATTTTTTCTTTACCATGGATAGAGTGGATGAAATGATGACCATAGCAGGGAAGGTAATGTTTAGTCTATAGGAAGAAAATATTCAGTAAGCATAGATTATCATGAAATAGCTTATAAGAGGAATTTGTTACAGACATAGCATATAAAGCTAAAATTATCGAATAGGTGGCAAACATACTACCATACATGTGGATATTTTCAAATATCGATATAAAGATATACATATTTTTAAAATACATACGAATTTGAAATCCACATTGTGTTAACAAGCAAATCTTGTAAATTTTATTTAATATTTAACATAAATTTCAATGAGAATGTCGGGCATGAACACCAAATATTTTGCAATGAAGGTTATTTAGATATTATGAAAGATTTATTTTCAAAATTTGCCTTACATAGCTGAAATTTCTTAGTAGCTGACTTGAAACAAATGACTTCTAATTTAAATTATTGTGAAACAATTATTTATTTCATCTATTTTACAAGAGATTAAAGATTAACATAACCCTTATTTATTTATTTTCTAGGGACAAGAAGCCGGTTATTTCATGCCTACCCATCAAGGAGCTCCATCATCGGAACAGTTTGAGGGTGCCACTGTTATTGAACCGATTCGTGGTTATTACACAGTTCCTATTGCAACCCTCGACTTTAGTTCACTGTACCCCAGCATAATGATAGCACACAATTTATGCTATACTACACTTTTAAACACCAGCACGAAAAATAATTTGGGGTAATAACTTGTTTCGGTTGCACTGTAGCCACTATTGTGAACTTTTTGATACTTTTGTAGTTTAACTGATGATAAGGTAACAACTACTCCTGCCAATTGCATGTTTGTGAAAACCACTGTCAGAAAGGGATTGCTACCACAAATTTTGGAACAGCTTTTGGCAGCTCGTAAGAAAACAAAAGCGGCCATTAAAGAAACTACAGATCCTGTTTTGAAAACTGTTTTGGACGGCAGGCAGCTAGCTTATAAAATTTCAGCTAATTCTGTGTATGGATTTACCGGGGCACAAGTTGGTAAATTGCCTTGCTTGGAAATATCAGGGGTAAGTAAGAATTTTGTTTGGGTGCCATTTTTAGTTTTTGTTAAGCACAATATGAGTGCACTTTGATTATTCTTGTGGTAGGTTTAAAGGGATCCTGGAGAGAAAGGGGAAAGATCCATCCGAAATAATGATAGAAAGAGAACCACAAATGCTCTTATTCGTAAGCTCGTGATCGACATTTTCAATTAAGGAATTTTTTATGTTCAAACTAAATGGTGCAATAACCAAAATTCGTAAAAGTGTAGGCTAAAAATAACCTGAAAGGTAGACCTTTGTGTGAAAAATACCTTAGGCTCTAACTAAATCTTTTATCTCTCAGATAAAAATTCATTATCCGTAAATATTCAGTAGTTTTTAGGTGATGCTGTTTTATAAAAATAGATTGTTCTCTTTCTATCGTTAGCTCAAATATATCTTTCTCTCTCCGGGATCCCAGCCTTTAGAGGAAACCAAACCTTAACTTTTTCATCAAAATAAGTGGTATAGAAAGAAAAAGTTTTCTATTAAATAAATTGGAAAATTGTTATTGTAAGCAATTTGGAGAATTTTTACCCAATTCTCCTCGAAAGCATTTAATGACAGTAGTATATTGAAAACTCGATTAAAAAGTGAATAAATAACGGCCATTTTGTGTAAATAAGGGTTTAAAGAACAAACATTGCCTGTATAAGTGGATTTTCTAAAAATTTCGGAAAAATGTAAGAAGAAAATTGGTTACATAAAATTAATAAATCTAAAAAGGAAATCTGATTATTAATTTCTGTTTCATAACTAAAATTTATAGAAGCATGTAATGAATTTATAAAAGGAAGAAAATTATTTAGATAATCTGAATTACCTGTAAAACTACACATAACAATGGAATAGCACATTACTAGTAATGGGTTACAAAAAAGTCAGGTTTGAAGACTTTTTTAAGCAAGTTTTAATTATTTGATGGTTTAAAAATGATAATAATAATAATAATAATAATAATAATAAAAGTCTATTGAACGATAATACCCATTTTGGGCAAATGCAATTAAAGTAATTAGGTCTTAGGCTTAATGTTAATCATTTATGTACCAAATAACATTTAACTATAGATATAAGCATATTTTATCTATTTGATGACCAAAACGGTTTGTTGGAATTTGTCATTTCTGCCGTTGATAGCTTTTATTCCATGAGTAAAAATAACAGTAACTATTAGAGATAAACTTTTGGTGAATATTCCACTTAATGGTGAATAAACTGCAATAAAGACATTTTCAGTGGAAAATTTTTCCTAAACAATAATCGTATTTATGAAAGAATACAATCAAAATAAATTGATTCCACTTGCAATATGAAAATAATTTTTTTATAGGAAGTAAAATGTCACCTATAAATTGTAAATGATATACATACCACTGACAATAACATATCTGAATTTTGTCAAACATATTTATAGTTGGCAGTAATTCTTCTAAAATTGACTTTGAAGTACTTAGATATTCTTACTGTTCGTTTTGAAGTTTATTATTTTACATTTCAGTAACCTGTTAAAATCTGACTGCAGTACCTGTGTTCTTTAAAAAAATTCTGTGATTATAATAAAAGGTTTATGCAAATTTTGTTACATCCATTTGCCAGTACCATTGTCGGGGTTTTAAAATGTGCAGCTTTATTGATTCTGAAGTAATTGAGCAGTGTTTAAGATTTAATATAAAGATATATTTCATATGAATTTTGTTCCAATAATTATGTGATCCATGTAGTAGTCTATATATTCATATATTTTGTAGAGTGTAACTGCATATGGTCGTAGCATGATTGAACAGACCAAGCAAGAGGTGGAGAATCATTACACCATTACCAATGGCTATGCTAAAGATGCAAAAGTTATTTATGGTGATACAGACTCAGTAATGGTTAATTTCCATGTCGACAGCCTCGAAGAAAGTATGAAACTTGGAAGAGAGGCGGCAGAACTTATAAGTATTAAGTTCATAAAACCTATTAAATTGGAATTTGAAAAGGTATTACTTTGGTGTCTATAAAAAATTTTTTTGTTCATGTCATTGCTTGTAGGTATATTATCCATATTTACTCATCAACAAGAAGCGATATGCTGGTCTGTATTTCACGAAGCCTGATAAATATGATAAAATGGACTGTAAAGGAATTGAAACTGTGAGAAGAGATAACTGTACTTTAGTTGTTGATGTTATCAGCACTTGCTTACAGAAACTTTTAATTGACAGGTATGAGAAAACCAATGAAAACATATCATTTGATTAAAATAAATCTTTACTGTCTCTTTAGGGATGCCGATGGAGCTGTCAACTATGCAAAAATGGTTATATCAGATTTGCTACAAAATAATGTAGACATATCTCAGCTGGTTATAACCAAAGAGTTAACCAAAGCAGAGTATGCCGCTAAGCAAGCTCATGAAGAATTGGCTAAGAAAATGACTAAAAGAGACCCAGGAAATGCCCCAAAATTAGGAGATCGTATTCCATATGTAATCATAGCTGGAACCAAAAATACACCTATGTTCCAAAAAGCAGAGGTACGATTCATTAAAATTTTCATTGAGATCTAGCCTGCACAAATTAAAAGCTTTGCATATTCTGTGATGTATGTCTTCATTATAGGATCCAATCTACGTGTTAGAAAACAACATTCCCATAGATGCTAAGTATTATCTGGAGAACCAGCTTTCAAAACCACTGCTGAGAATTTTTGAACCAGTCTTGGGTGACAGTGCTGAGTCAACATTACTCCGTAAGTATTTTTATTTGCTGTTATATAAGAATATCATTTGTCTCAGGACTTATGTGTATGAAGTAGTCAATGTAAATATGTAAAACATCATGTGTTAAATCTAAAGTTTGAGAATAGTATACATACATTATTTAATTAGTAATTTACGAAAGTATGAGTGTCATGTGTTAAAGTATATCACTCAAAAAGACAGACAAAATAATTGTAGAGGCGAAGATTGATTACAAATAATTTCATCTAAAAAATAAAAGCAGCCTTCTATTAGGCATGAATGGCAAATGATTAAAAACTTCACAGCTAAAGAGTATTGTGCTCTCCTGCTACTGTCTAGGACAAAAAGGTAATCTAAATTTATTTTTATTTCTAGACTGTTCAACAAATTAAAATAGAAGTCAACTACAGACTAAATAGTAATAAATAAAGATAAAACTATTACAGGTGTCCCAATAACTTTTTTCAGTGGCGCAACAAATCTTGACGAACTCGATTTGTTTTTGATATACAGGGTATATTTCAGATATGACCCATTCTATTGATACTCATTTCTCCTTTACTATAATAGATATCGAAAACAGTTTCAATACTTTCAAACTGTTTTTCATCAGCATAAAGTAGTGTTATAGTTCGTTTACAAACCTTATATATAGGGCTGCCATCTCTAAAACCTGCCCCCCAGGACTGGAAGCGTAAGTTCCCTGGATTTTGGAGCTTTCACCCCGGACATTTCAATACTTTTTTCATTCGCTTACATTTTGATTAAAATATATTTTACTCCGTACTTGATAGAAGAACACTTTAATTTTAAACCTCTTTTGTTGCATGAAATAGTTCTTGTGACGACAAGTGAGTAATTTTGCTTTATTTTTTAACCTTTTCAGGTATTAAATAAAAAATGAACAAACCCAATATTAGTTACTCAGTTAATAAAATTAAATGAAAACTCGTTTAACTTTTTATTTTTTCCATACAATTAACAATATTTACCCGGACTACAATTTAAACCCCACCCTGACGCTCCCCGGACGTCTTCCAAACTAGGACAAATCCGGGGAAATCAGGACGGATGGCAGCCCTACTTATATTTTACATGTCCAAAGATGTAACATAATCCTTTGAAATTAGACAATCTATTCAAAAGTCATGAGGATTTCAGCCTGAAAATGCTGCATTGTCACATGCAATATTGAGATATTTGAATATAATACAGGGTGATCAGTTAAGGCTGACTACCGACTGTATCTTGGGAACCATTGTGCTAAAATCTTGTAATAATCCTTTTAACACATATGCCCACACTTGCGTCTAGCCGGACGAGGATATTTTGGCTGGGAGGCTTTGTACATGCGCGCGATGCTACCTTTTTGCGTGAATATAGAAGGTAGGCGTTTCTCCTTCAAACAAGAAACAAATAGGTGCTATTGCGGATAAGCGCGTGTAGGTAAATGAAATGAAAATATCCCTGAAAAACAATAATTTATTGCGGATGTAATAATTGCAATGCCTTAGTATTTATATCCGAATCACACGGCTTTTTTAAACTGCGTTTGTCCGACTTATTTTTCTTTTTGGTAGAAAACTGGCATCTTTGAGTTGGTATTTTCTTATTATGTGGAATGCGTTTATTGTCAAGTACTACCAGTCCGCGAGCGCGTTCCTCATTCCTTACTAAAGCATTTAATGTTGGCTCTAAGGGTGCAGTTGGTACCACCAAATTTAAGTCCAATGATTGACTGGATTTGTGTCTCACTCTTAGTTCCTTGATTTTGCCACTTAATTTACCTTTATTTATTGTGATTAGTCGATCGAAGAGCTTATCACGAACAAACTTTAGGATTGCACCAATGGCCTTGTCTAGTCTCTTATTATGCTTTCCTTTTAAGTAAAGATACTTGATGGTGTAGTGCATACGTTCAATGTGCATGTTCGTGTTAATACCACAGTGTAATCGGTAACAGTAACACTATATATTACCTGGATGAAAAGTCTTGACGTGTGCCTTCAGATTAGAATATTTAGAAAAAAATGTATTGCACTCGTTGCAAACGGCTTTACGATTGTAAACCTTTTTGGGGGCTAAATCTTCCAAAAGATCTGAGTAAAGTTCAAAGCGTATGAAATCGTCGCCAAAACTGCTACAATTATTTATAACTTACCAGGATGGATCTTTTTCAAGTGCAAGCGAAGGTTAGAATACTTCGAATAATTTTTCTTACAAATTTTACAAGTCGTAGATGATTCCATAGTTACCAATACAACCTATTGTCACAACGACAACACACACTTGAAACACGCAGTGATATTAATTTGTTTTCGGATAAATGGACAATGCCTACCGTCTTCCGTAAGTAACCACAACATTCACTTCGCGCGCGCAAAGGTAGCGATAGCAGCGCGCAAGTGCGAAGCCTCCCAGCCAAAATATCCTCGTCCGGCTAGACGCGAGTATATGCCCACACAGATTTCATAAAAAATATTGTGAAGTAAGTGCATAATTTTTGCTGCTAGGGTGCACATTTGATATGCCGTATCAAAAAATAGTTTCTTTTTCCAAAAAGTTGCAACACATTTTAGTAAAAGCAAGTGGCAGTTTTTAGTTACTAATTTCTCTATAAACAAATAACACCACTAGTTAATAAAATAATTAGTCTAGGAATTTTTTTCTGTTTTTTGTGGGTGTTGGAAGGGGTTATTATGGACTATCCGATGCTTAGGTACTCATGCTTAAATAATTAGCAGTAATTAGTTGTTAATTACCTAATAAAGTTATTGTTTAATTTTTAGGCGGGTATTTGAAAGGTCAGATTATTGATGATTTTACATTCAGACGTATAATAGCATGTGTTTTGCTTAGGAGATTGTATTATTAATTATATGATAGTGATTATCAAATGATAAGCAAATATTAAATATTTTCGTATACAGGGTGATTCACATAAGCACCGACACAGAGCAGGGGCATGTAGGGGAGTCAAAAATATTGTGATTGTGTATTATCAACCCTTTAAAATGCTGCAATTGAACTATAATTACTTTCGCATACTGCTATTGATATACTCACAATGTGTACCAGATTTGGTTTTTCTAAGTTCAGGTATAAGTGGGATATTGATTTTTTTCAAAATTTGAAACCCCACTTTGAAAGCCTATAACTTCTCAGAGGTGCAACTTAGTATATACGTAAGTTGCGCTAAATCACAATATTTTGGACTCCCCTACATGCCCCTGCTCTGTGTCAGTGCTTATGTGAATCACCCTATATACACTTATTGTTAAAGCGCCGAACCTGAATTCATACATACCTTGCCTGCTGCCAGATGTCCCGCCGCGGCATGCGCTACCTAMACAAGTTCTMGGTATAATGCATCTCAGCAATAAATTTCGGCTGCCTGTCGGGGGTTAGAGACAGTTAAATTTATTGATATTTCGTTTTACCAGTTATCGTTACACAAGAGGTTGTTTACTTTTAAGAATTAAGTAATACATACCCACAATTCAAGCTATTGATGTATGAATTTGTGAATTATAAGTGGTTTCCTTTCTCCAAAATCAGTTTATTTATGTTATGTTTCGGGTGGCTGAATAATAAAACTCGCATAATAACTAAATATTTATTATCCCCAAGAACAACACTAAAACTTCGTGAACAAATATCGTGCGGATGGCTCGAGAACTGCGGTGCAAGTGTCGGGACCAGTTTTTAGATATTTTTTGTTCCATTGTTTCTTGTATCTCAGTTCTAGAATTGTCCCAAACAGCAGCAGCAATGTATATATAGAATAATTTACAACTATAAACATTATCCTAAACTCAGGAAAAAGTAACCATCTGGTCCAGTTGTCCCAGCATCGGTGGAGGAGAAGGATCTACATCAAAGAGAGAAAAAGTAAACATGAGCAATCATTATTTAAAAAATTGAAAGTTTATTACATACCTATATCATTTAGGGATCACGGTTGCAATGGTATGGATTTGGTGGGGTAGGATCTGGCGTCTGATATATTTGATCTAAAAAAGCAATATAATGATATTATTAAAAAATAGTTGGAAAATAGTTATGATTTTATTATACTACCTTGTATCCACTGTTCCACTGCATCCATCGCGGACACGTCCAATGATGGTATTATCGACAATAATTGCACATTGCCTAAAAATAATAATTAAGAAAAATATTCATTAAAGTTGAAGCTAAATAAAAAACATGTCAAATTACTTAACAATATTTGTTGTGTATAATTCCAACATTTACTAACCTCTAGTCATAACCCTTGAAATACATATCTTCTGGTATTTCAATGGCTAGGTCGGCCTCCGATATTGTACCGGACCTATCCATTTCATCCTGGAAGMCATCAGCGGCAAACAGATGCTTCCTAACATCTACTTGCCGTTTACAATACGGTCACAATTTTTCATTGTCCTCTAAGAGTTATTCCCTCGGCAGGCCCAAGATCCGTCTTGATCACACAATCAAAACAGATCATGTAATCAGACCTGTAAAACAACATTAGTCCGTTGTATATTATATTGGTGCAGATGCCACACCATAGAAAACTGTCCATAATGTGACGGCTTACGAACACTTTTTTTTTTAACTTAAAAAAAGCGATACTCAGTGTTATATATAAAATATACACTCATATTTTTACTTACGCAGCCCATAGCAGTTGGATAAAACTGAAACAGCTCAAAATTAGGTTCCACATGATGATTATGTTGAACTAGTCGCAGGGGGCTTTTTGGGCAGATTTGACTGAGAACGACGAGATGGAAGCTTTCTTACACAGAAAACGGAAAAACCGCTAGGATGTTGAAGAAACTGAGTTGTAGATCAATTTCTTCAATATGTGAGAAGTAAAATTTTCGCAGAACACCAGATTGGTGCTATCGTTTGACAAAATTCCATCTTCACACACCACGACTACAACCATATGCCCACAAGGAGTTCAGAGGTCATAAGACAAAAATCTTAGGCTACTTTCTATTGCTTACAGACTGCATCTGTGTACCAAAAAAAGTTCACCCCGTGAGTACAATACAAGTACAAAATACTAGTCAAAACTGGTACTACATCATGATATGAAATCCCGGCTTCTTTCTTTTGACTGCTTCAGTGTGTGAAAATAATAGATAATTTGCATTCCACGTTTTAATACTAACAATAAAAGAAGTCATACAACTATCATCTCAAAATAAGATTGGTGAATCAAATACCTTTCATTTGTAATTGTATAAGGCAAAAAGGGGATTGTTACTTATGCATCTGGAATAACAATTATTATTTATCATTGAAAATAGCTTTAGTGTTCCTTTTAACTTATTCTCGATTTAAATTAATATACTTTTGCTTAAGTTTCAAACACAATCAAGATTGCGCGGTGGAGGACAGAAAAAATTCAGTGAAAACGTGTCTTACCCTTAAGTTAATCGTTATACATTAAAAAAAGTCTTACTAATTAGGTAATTGTATCCTGTTCTGCATGCATAAGTACCCAATAAATATAGCGAATTTGGTCAAAAGAAGAAATATTTAAGCAAACGCTTCACCGTTTGCCCCTTGCGATGCGATCCCGACAAGGGTCAAAGTCAGGTATAAAACCGGAAATCTGTTTCTATTTTTAGCCGCAGACAAGGCAGAGGGTTGCAAATTGTTAAGCGTTTGGCTAAATATTTTTTCTTTTGACCAAATTCGCTGTATGTACTGGTCACTTATGCATGCAGAACAGGATACAATTAATTAGTAAGACTTTTTTAATGTACAACGATCAACTTACTCCAACTTTGCGGTGGGGTAAGACTCACGTTTTCACTAAATTTTTTCTGTCCTCTACTGTGCAATCTTGACTTGACGCCCGATTGTGTTTGAAACGTATGAAAGAGGATATTAATTTAAATCGAGAATATGTTAAAAGGAACAATAAAGCTATATTCAATGATAAACAATAGTGTTATTCCAGATACATAAGTAACAATTCCCTTATACGATAATAAATGAAAAGTATTTGACTTAAAAAAGTAAGAAGCCCGGATTTCATATCATGTTGTAGTACCAGTTGTCTAAAGAAATATCAAGTTTTGACTAGTATTTTGTACTTATATTGTACACATGGGGTGAACTTTTTTGGTACACAGATGCAGTCTGTAAGTTATGAAAAGTAGCCTAAAATTTTTGTCTCACGGCCTCTGAACTCTTTCTGGGCATATGATTGTAGTCGTAATGTGAGAGGGTGGAATTATGGCAAATGATAGCGCCAAGTTGGCTTTCTGGGGAATTATACTTCTCACACATTAAGGTAATTGACCTACCCTACAACCCAGTTATTTCAACCCTAACGAGGGTGCGTTTTCCCGCTTTCTATGTGAGAAAGCTTGCATCTCCTCGTTCTGTCAAATCTGCCCCAAACTAGGATGATAAGCGTTATCATCTTAGGCCCCAAAAGTACCCCCGCCATTTCTTATAAATACCAGGACCCACCACTCTTGAATTTTATTTGTGATCGTGCGACTAGTTGAACATAACCGCCATCTGGAACCTAATTTTGAGCTGTTTCAGTTTTATCCAACTGCTATGGGCTGCGTAAGTAAAAATATGTGTGTATATTTTATATATAAAACTGAGCATTGCTTTCTTTCAATTTTAAAAGAGCGTTAATAAGCCGCCGCATTACCGACAGTTTTCTGCGGTATGGCATCTGCACCAAAATATACATCAAGCTAATCTTGTTTTGCAGATCTGGACACATGATCTGTTTTGATTGTGTGATCAAGACGGGTCTCGAGCTTGCTGAGGGAATAACTCTAGAGGAAAATGAAAAAGTGTGCCCATATTGTAAACGGCAAGTAGATGTTGGGAAGCATCTGTTTGCCGCTGAAGACTTCCGAGATGAAATGGATCGATTCGGTACAATATCGGAGGCCAAACTAGCCATTGAAATACTGGAAGATATTTCAAGGGCCATGACTAAGACATTAGTAATTGTTGGAATTATACACAACGAATATTGGTGAGTAATTTGACCTGCTTCAAGTTTAATGAATATATTTGTTGTTATTGTCGATAATACCATCATTAGACGTGTCAGCGATGGATGCGGTGCAACAGTGGATACAAGGTAGTATAATATAATTATAACTATTTTCCTACTGTTTTTTAATAATAATCTTCATATTGCTTTTTTAGATCAAACATATCATACACTAGATCACGCCCCACCAAATCCAACACCACTGCAACCGGAGATCCCCGATGATATGAGTATATAATAAACTTTCTGTTTTTTTGTTAATAATGATTGCTCATGTTTCTTTTTTCTATCTTTGATGTAGTTCCTCCTCCTCCTCCGGATGCTCGGACAACCGGACCAGATGGTAGTGCATCGTTATGTTTACAACGTGCCATCAGAAGGCATGATTCAATTAGTAGTTACATATAGCGTGTGTCTTTGTGAAATGTAACTTAGTGTTTCCTTAGTTTAGGATAAGGAAACCATCTTATAATTGATAAATTCATACATTTTCAGCTTGAGAAGTGATTTCTTTAATTGTGGGTATTAAAGTGTTATTTTACGGTATGTATTACTTAATTCGTAAAAGTAAATAACCTCCTGTGTAGCGATAACCGGTAAAACGAAATATCAATAAATTTTACCGTCTCTTTACAGCCGACGGGTAGTCGAAATGTATCGCTAGAGTGCGTTATACCCGGTATAGCACATGCCGGGGCGGGACATCTGGCAGACGGGCTAGGTACGAATTAAGTTCGGGGCTTTAGCAACTCGCAGGCTCGTATTTTCAGGGTCCGCCACCTAAAACTCTGCAGGCTCGTATTTTCATTATTTTTTTGGATACAACGTTAAGTTATGTGTCAAATTGTAGGTCTTTAAAAATAGCATAGTGAGTATCCACAAATTTTTTTTTGCCGATTATGATATTTTGCAAATGAAGTTATTTTTTGTAATTATATTTTACCTTACCCCGTATAATAAATATTGCTTCATTCATTCATTGCTTCTTCAATTTGTATCATTACAACGTAAGCGTAATTTTTACTCCTTCTTAATGAAAAACAAGAAAAACTTGTCGTCGGCATATTCTGTTAATAGGGCTGTTTACAATTTTTTAAGTTAGTCTAACAATTTATTACAGTACAAACTATGCCTACCTACCGCTGCACACAAAACTTTCAAAAAAATCAAGTACAAAGTTCATCCTTAAGAGAGAGAAGCTAGAAAACGATAGCCTGCTATGAGGCTAGTACATGATATAGAAAACCAAACTAGCCTCATCGCAGGGTATAGTTTTCTAGCCTCTCTCTCTTTAGAACAAACTTTATACTTGATTTATTTAAAAGTTACTTTAAATTTTGGGGTTTTGCTTGCAGAGATGGGTATGTTGGCATAATTTGTACCGTAATAAGCTGTTAAACTAACACTTAAAAATTGTGAACTACCCTATTAACAGTATAGTGTGGCGATGTAATGTACGTAGTAATGACACAAATTGAAGAAGACAAAAGTAGGCCTCCAACTATGAAGCAATATTTATTATACGGGGTAAGATAAAAAAATATTTATAAAAATTAACTTTAAAATACATGTCTATGCGGTGCAGACAGCACAGCACAGATATGCATTTTAATGTATGTCGGTTCTTGCCCGCATGCAAAAAGTGCCGTGGAGGCCTGCTGTCAAATTGAATTATGCAGGTCCATGCCAATTTGAAAGGCTACAGGTCACTTCCTTTAGGAAGTAGATTCCATAATCGCAGCTAGGTGGCCTTGTCATCATGTCAGTGTAATGCTGACAGATGGCATTGCCATCTAAATTCTTACTTATAAAAATTAACTTTATTTGCAAAGTATCATAATCAACAAAAAAAATTTTTCGGACACTCACTATGCTATTCTTAGAGTTTGAAAAAACCTACAATTTGACATACAATTTATGGTTGTACCTAAAAATGTAATGAAAATACGAGCCAGGGGAGTTTTAGGTGGCAGACCTTGTATACAAAAATATCTGCTTAAATATCATTTGATAATTACGAAAGCACGCAGGGGCCACTGAAGATTGTTATTTATAATTGACAGAATAAATTGTCAATTAGCTATAATTGACAGAAAAAAGTGTCAGTTAGCTATAATGGGCTCCTTGCACTAATTTTATTTTTTGGTAAATCTGGCAAAATCCATTGGTCATTATTAATATTTATGGAACTGCATAAAGTTATTAATTAAAAATTGCATTTGGCCCTTTAAATTTCACGTGACATCAAAACGATGTCCACATCACTATAGTCGAGTCAGTTATGCGCATACTCAACGCCCGCAATACGTAAACAAACGTATGTATAAACGCTTGAACGAGTGACAAGTAGTAATGGACGTCTAAAAGCAGAGGAACGCTCGCCGTTAGCTTTAATTTGTTTATTTCGACTATTCTGCCGTCACAGCGATTCAGTGATCGTTTTGGTACGCAGATGATGGGTTCAAATTTTAACACAAAATAAATAGCGTATTAACAAAGACAATTCAAAAATACTTTGCACACGTAATTGTATGACCATAATGATTAAATTAAGCACATAAAAATTTTTTGTGCAAGAAGCCATTGACAGAAGAAAATTTCAATTAGGTATAATTGGCAGAAAAAAAGTGTCAGTTAGCTATAATTGACAAAAAATTATCAGTTAGGTATAATTTTCAGTAAAAAAGTATCAATTACGTATAATTAATAGAATAAAATGTCAATTAGGTATAATTGACATAATAAAGTGTCAATTAGGTATAATTGACATAAAAAAAGTTTCAATTACCTATAATTGACAGAATAACCCACCGAATGATATGTTCATTATACATACATTGTCTGTCCAGAAAGTGCCAAAACTGGCTTAATAAGAACTAAAAAAAAAACTGAAGACAATGGGTTTATTATGTTAGGTGTTCTACATAGTCTCCTCCAACCTGAATGCAACGAACAGAGCGCTCATACAACCATGTGAAGCTGTCGGAAAATTGCTTTTTTTGGAGACGTTCAATTCAATTCAACAAATGATGGCTAGTTTTAAATTGGCTCTTATGGTTTTCATTTAATCATAAATAAATAAAGTTTATTGTGGTTGTTCAACAGCACGACATGTTATTTAAGAAAATGTTATATTTGTCCAAATATCTTTAAAAAATCAATGCAATTCCATAGCTCTTTTTATGTTATTATAGCTTCTAATCAAGCGAAATAAATTTGAAAACTAAAGTTGATATCTTTCTTTGTTTCCTAGTTATAGTAAAAAAAAGGAAGAGTCATTCCTGGGATTTTGCTACTTTTTTTTTATTTGCAAAATGACTAGATTGTACTTAAAAAATTAAGGCCACATGTTTACCCATAAATTACTATTTTCATATCTCCCTGGTGTGCTCAATTTTCAGTTTTACACTACAATGCCTCTTCTTTTACTTATTTCTAAGCAGCGAAGTAGGCGTGACTGTTGTCATTTGTAATCTTGTGAAATTTGTAAAATCACACCATGTTCTTTTTGAAAAGCTATATATGAAACCGGTATTTTAGAGTTTATGAAATAAAGAGGGAGTTATAGCGAATGCCATTATCTGTACATGTTGGTTTTTAAGAATTTTGAAAGTAAAGCATGTATAGATTCATTATGTTTAATTAACAAATCTAGGAACTAAAATATATAGATGGATGCAATGAATTAATAATGGAAAGAAAATTAATTATCCGAACTTATTTACTTTAAAAAAGGCATAAAATATCATCTGCATAAGCAAACCAAAAATGAACATTTGACTGAAAACAGATATGCTGAGATAATTTTTTTTTAATTTATTCATAAACAGTTCAGCCATAAGAGGGCTTAGATAAATTCAAATTCAGTTAACAAAATTAAGTTTTTGGAAAAGTAAATCACTTAATATTTCAATATTTAGGAAAAATACAGGGAAATAAATTTTTCACATCGAATGAAATGAATCTTTAAGAATATCTACTGAGTAAAATCTGATATGTAGAAGTGCAGATAATGCTAAATTTAACATTTTGCTAATTTGCAACAAAGAAAGTTTATGTATGAAACAACTGGTCTAATAGGATAACTCTCTTTATGAATTTTAGAAAGACCATAAAATCTAAGTGTTGAAGGGTTCGTAATATTAATAATCTATGACTTCTTGCAAATAAAAATTTTGAATTAATATTAATTGTCCGACTACAAACTTTCTATCTTTAAGAAAATTTGATATTTTATTAATGTGCTCACTCACATTTATCTAAAATAAGGGGACAATCTTTATCAGCTTTAGAATTGTTGTTGTTAATTTTTAAAGGTATTTTAGATTTAGTCGAATTGATGTTACGTTTCTTATTTGGTTCTGTTTTAATTTTTAACAGTTTCATTTAAAATTCAGATAAAGAATATGAATTATTAAATGAAGGACTGAGATTTATTCCAGCAAAAAACATTAAGATTAATGATATCCACTTATTTGCGGTAGATTGTCACGTTATTTTTCAAAATCGAAATTGTGAAATTAAAAATACTTTCTAAAGTTGATAGTGTCCCGTAATTTTAGATAAAAATGAGTGAGCCCATTAATTATAGTTTCTAATTTTTTGAACGATATAAACTTGGTTTCAATTGAAAATGATGAGACAATTAATTTTAATTTAAAATTAAAAGATTTGTTAGATAGAGGTGAATCAACTTTATAATTTTTTTTTGCAAGAGGTCACTATTATGAACTCTTCAAAACCTAAATTTTACGGTCTTTCTAAAATTCATAAAGAGGATAAAAAAAATATCCAGCTGTAGTTTTCATATATCTTGCTTGATTAAAGATTTATTATAAAAAAAAATAAAGAAATCTTGAAGTTAAATTGAAAAACCTACAAAGCCACTTTAAAATGAATCATTATTTGTTGAATATGATTTTAGCAAACTCCAGTTATGCCACTTTAAAAGTTTGATTTGCCATGACAATTAAGACAAAAAGTGTTTGGACAGATTTGTAAACAAGTAAAAATAGATTCTGATGTGTGCTTATTAGACTAACATTATGCTTACATTTTTTAAAGATGTTATTGCTAAAAATTACACCTGTGCATATTTTAAGTGTAATTTTTTTATCATTATCTGGATATTCAATTTTTTTCCTATTTAGTACTTTTTGGGACGCAACTTGAAAACAATGGGCCAGTTTCTCTTCTCCATTTTAAGCTAAATTCAACTCTAAATGTAAACCAATCACATACCTCACTTTAAGGTATTGTCATGGTTACTGGTTTGATTTTAGCTATCAACTTTAACAAATAGAACTGAAACCGACCCATTCTTTTAAATATTTTTTATTTTGTGTACTTAAATTTCTGAATTAATTGTTCACCTTCATACTAATTCAAGTAATTCGCATTCCTGATTTTTCTATTAAATGTTTAGGTGGTGAACACACAAGATCACGCACAGTTGTCACATCTAAAGTCAGTGCTCTTGCTGCTTTCACAAAGAAAAAGGAAACTTGTCTGGGTTGCCGGTCTGTGTTAACAAAAGAGTATGAGAACGAGGCAGTATGTTATCACTGCAAGGAGAAGGAACCAGTCATTTACCAACAAGAACTGCACAATCACCAAATGTTAGAAGACAGATTCTCTCAGTTATTTACAGAATGTCAAAGATGTCAAGGATCCCTGCATGAAGAAATATTGTGCACCAGCAGGGACTGTCCTATTTTCTATGTTAGGAAGAAAGTGCAGGTTGAACTGGAGGCAAGTAAGACCAAGATAAGTCGATTTGGTGAGCCAATAATTGAAGAAGACTAATTTTTGTAATGGATTTGTCATTTCCTTCCTTTTTAAATAAACGATGATTACTACTACTACAGCTTGTAATTACTACTTTTTATGGACATTTTGTTTTACCGTGCATAGAGTTTTACATTAAATAATGCTTCTGGTCCCTTAAATGCATGATGGTATAAAGGGTAGACTTCTACCCTTGGTAGGCCTTCACCTTATTCTAATTCAGTGAAATATAATATAAGCTCACGGAAACCTTTTAGAAACACACTCAAGTTTCTAGGTGAATCACAGAAACACTAACAGCTGTAGGGTCAACAGATAAATTAAGATATTGTTATATTTAACCAGGCATGCAAAGACATGAATATACAATAATTAGAGAAGCTACTGTGCAGGTATGATCGAAAGGTCATGTGGGTGCATTTACTCATTTTAATAAATGTTTGTTGTTTGGACCTTATACACAAAGAAAAAGTACTCATTTTTCATGTGGCTAAAATTAACACTTTCCAAGAAAATTGCAGTTGAATGTTAAGGTTCACATTTTCACGGCTTAACTAAATCATTTATTTTTATCTAATTGGCTGTGATAAATTATAAAACTGTTAGTTACCACTGTTACATTGACATTTTGATAATTTCTTTTTTATCACAAGCACACTCCACTTCCATGGCAAACTTATGACCATCTTCACATTGGAATCTTTATTAGTAATATTAGAATTTGCTACTGGTAATATGTAATCGGTAAAACCGGAATCTGTAACTGGTAATTTTGGAATCTGTAATTGGTAATATAGGAATCTGTGATCGGTAATAAAGGAATTTGTAATCGATAATATAGGAATTTGTGATTGATACTATAGAAATCTGTAATTGGTAATAAAGGTATTCGTGGTCAGTAATATAAGAATCCACAAGAAAGGAAATGACTGAAAAAAATGCAAAAAAGGGTTTCACATTTTATATTACTTTTTAAATCATTTTTCTTGTAACAAAAGCATGTTTTCCTTCAATTTGTTCATTTCCGAGCAATTGAGACCGTAATAAACCACGTATGATTGTTTTTAATACAATTAATAACCATTAATAACATGGCTTATAAATGCACGAAGTTGATTAATTTGACAGCTAAATGTCAGGTGACTCAAAATTTGTTTTGCAAATAAAAATGGTAATAGGTGCTTTTCGATAAAATCTTGGGCACAATAATTCACTGTCTGTGTCGGGTTCAAGGGTTTACGAAGAGTTGTCACTCGAAAAACAACGTATATGGATTTCACATGCAAGTTTATGAATTTTGTTAAACTGCTGCTTTTTTCGTAAGACAGATACTTTTTTATTTAATTTGAACAAGAATAATCATGACAGTGGTAGCATACTTGTTAGTGTATGCATTGCTTTGTATTTTTGTAGCGGAGCTTATTTTAGTATATGGCAAATTCCTATTCTTATCACCTTGTTGACATATTATTAACGTGAATTACCCTTCATATATTCTGGAACTAAATTGACTGTCGATATCTAGATTTATTTAATGTATATAGTACAAAATCTCAAAGATACAGTTGTGTGATCCACTTTATCAGTTAAAACAGTAATTTTAATTACAAAAAAATACTTACAGATAACATAAACTTTAGAATTACAATTGGAATGGGCTAACTCGGACAGTATGTGAATAAATAATACAAATCAACATTCCATGTGGTATATGACGAATGCTTTTAGACGAAACCACAAAGCCATAATAATGATATTGTTTATACAAAAGCACCGGAGTGGCTTGTAAAAAAATGGACTAGAAGCGCACTTTCACAAGAAATGTTATTTCTTGTTTTGTAAAGTGGTTGCAAGCCAGTCCATCGCTTGATCCAGTCCTTCACCTTTTGTGGCTGATGTCTTGAATATTTGAAAGGTTCTATTTTTTAGTGCTTCTAGTCCCAAGGCCTGGTGTACCTCAGCCACTGTCATACAGCCTGCCATATCCTGTTTGTTTGCTAGCACTACCAGTACTGCATCTGCTAATTCTTCTTCCTTAAAAAGAAATCCAAAGTCATATGATACAATAATAAGTTACGAAAAGTTTCAAATTCATGATTTTTTAATTTTTTTATTTATATGTTTACAGGATGCACCAAGTGAGCAAATTTTTTTCCATAACTCCATGGCCCTGTTGCCAAAGTGTGGTTAACATGATCCCTGGTTAAGACCAGGTTAGCCAACTGTTGTCACAAGACAGCATCAATGAAGAATGTTTAAAAAGAAAGGTTGCCATGACAACTGCTTGTTAACCAGGTCACGTTACCCATGCTTTGTGCAACAAAGCCCATGCCTTTGAAAATGTGGAAAACTTTTTATACAAAATTGTTTGTTGTTCAAAATTATTTTCAAATTGGTTGGTTGCTCTAGAAATGCCAACTTACTTTGCTTGTTTAAATTGAACATATATGTTTATTACATTCCTTAAGAAATTTTAATGTTACATATTTTATGCCTTAGGCGTAAAGCGCCCCAATTATTTAACATTTTGTGAAATAATATAAGAATATTTAGGTAAAACTGAAACAGCTTTTAAACTAGAGGTGAAAGCATCAGGTTTATGCTGCTATAAATTATGTAGTTATAAATTAAATATTTCAATTTTTATTTGGAAGTCTGAGTTTCAAAAATTTAAAAAGCAAATAATCAGATAAAGAAATCCTACTAATATTTTTCTGTAGTCGAATGTGAAACAAAATTTCCTTTAATTTGATATTGCAGTGTGTATAGTTTGAACCAGCCTTTTTCGAGGTATTTCAAAAAATAACTTTTCACAGTTTCCAAAAACTCACATTAATATTTCTTGTCAAGTTTATGTTTTTTATTTTTCTTGAATTTACTTTCATTACATGAAATTCGGAGATAAACTACATTTTGAAAACATAAAAGACTAGCTTTGTTTATTCTTAAGTTTCTATTTTACAAAAAGTTTTTCTTCCATGTGTTATTTACACTTTCCTTCTGTTTCAAATCAAGAACTAAAATAAAAAAAATCACTGATATAAATTCTGATTTATTTCAGGCAAACCCTGAAATGTACAGGGCGTATGAGAATCAAACTGCTGAACAATGTACAGAACCGGCTTATACATCACATCTTGTACGTACGATTGGGGTTATAAAAGAAACTTCACAGGAAATTGGTTCAATTTTGAAATGTACTGAAGGATGAAAAAAAAAAGTTGGGATAAGCGTATCACCTCCAATGGTGCTTATTTTTAAAAGGAAAACATACATATTGAAGAAAAATTAAGCGTTATTCATGTGTAGTCTAGTTAGTTATGAACAGAAGGTATATCTTCAAAATTCTGTGAACACATGATTAAGACTCTCTGAAGGCTTATTATAGATGAGTGAGTGGAATCTAACTTCAACTGTTTCATTTTGAAGTTGAAAAATTAATATGGTTTTGAATAAAAGCTCCTACCACAGTTTTCACATAACTGCTATTAAAATAAAAGAAAGAAAAGTTTCAGGCTTCAGTAACTGCTTTTGAGCTTTTATTCAACATTGAAGAATAATATGCTATCGTTTGAAGTATCACTCCTAAAACAGGTAGGTACTCCAAATACATTAAATTTCAATTACTGATCTATTCATTAAAGTACTTGAAAATATAATATAAAACTAATAATATATTTTATCAACACTGAAGTAGAAACAAAAATTATGAGTGGCTCCTAATAACTCAAACAGATGTAGAGTACCTATTTCTATTTTAAATTGCACTTTTAGCGATGCATGTATATGAGTGAAAGAATTATTATATACTCTTACCCTAAGCATATGAAAAAGTTCATCTTTTGATATTCCTATTCGTTCCTTATCTGCTGAATCTACTACATATATTATAGCATCCGTATTGCTATAATAACACCTCCAATAGGGTCTGAAAATAAATAATCCATATCAACATGTGACAAACACTGACACACCTACAGTTAGCACTTTACTATTAACAACTTGAACTGTCCCCACATCATTGCCAATATATACAATACATTTACTATGACAAGTAGGACTTTACTGGTCTGCATGTCGATAGTGAGAATGAAAAAAAAACTACATCTATTGAAAATATTTGGTATTTATTTTTTCTTCACCTAGCTTAAAAAGTTTTTGTAATAAACTGCAGGAGATCCTGGACTTCACAGAGCATTTGCATTAAAAAGTAGATGTTAAAAATATAGTGTTAAATACACTTTAATCAAGCTGTTTGATTCATAATCAATTAATCTTACAATCTCTAGTTTTTCTAAGCAATAATTACAATACAGATTGCAGTGCCTTGTCCTAAAATTAAATAAACAGCTAGCAATATACTATAAAACATTGTCCTTGTTTCTTTCAGCAAAAACTTACTTATATTTATTACCATACTGCCTTCGTCATTAAGAGCTTTTTTTGTATTTGCACAATAAAATTAAGACGCTAATCTAGACAACGAAAGTAGATATGAACATCAGATGTGAATATTATTTATTATAAACATGTGTGTTAGGAAACTTAATACAGACCACTTTAATAGAATTGTTTTATTTCATAATAGAGTAGCATTTCTTAACATTAAGAAAATAATTAGTTTACACAACACACCTCAAGAAATCTGTATTCTCTAAAATAAATATTTAATTACGTACCTTATACTTGTCTGTCCTCCGAGATCCCACACTTGAAACGTTAAATTCTTGTATTGAACCTGTTCAACGTTAAACCCGATTGTCGGTATTGTAGTAACTACCTCACCTACTTGCAGTCTGTAAAGTATAGTAGTTTTACCGGCGCCATCTAATCCTAAAATTAATATACGCATTTCTCTGGCACCGAAAAGGCCTCGAAAGTAGCTCCATAAACCACCTAGGACATAACCTCTATTCAGATAAACAAACAGAACTAAGCAAGTACCTTACCCATTATAAGCAATTTGTGTTGAAGGTGTGCAGTCAAGTTGAACTAAGTTATGGGGACGTTTTCAAAACATCCTCCAGCAGAATTATTAAATTTTAAAGATAATTTACATACACTTGACGTGTACTGTGTACATACACCGCTACTGTCAAATATGTCATGTGTCATATATCGTACCAATTCGTACGTCAATCGTCAAAAGTCTAGTTTTAAATTTAGCTGCTTGGCGTAGGTTGTTGCCAGTTTTCTTTATGTGCTCTTTTCTACTAATCAAAATTCCCCAAACACTGTAAATGTGGACGTATTTTAAAGATAGGTAGTAAAACACTACTATAATAGGTAGTAAAATTTCGCCATTTACATTAATTTTATGGGGTTTGAACTCCAATAACTCCTGCTAGTTTAGTTACCTTCACGTCCGTAAGTAGTTCCCAGAATAAAGGGTAGTTCCAAGAAACGCAAGCAGTTTGCGACTACGGCTAACTTCACTAACAATAACGAACTTTGCCATCATAGAAAAGGTTCCAAATGGTACCAATAAGTGGCGGCAGCTTTACAAGTGTATGATTTTAATATTGCATCTTATTGTAAAGTTTGCTTCATAATTCAATATTTTTGAATTTAAAACTATTTATAATGCTATTCTCGCATTAAAAACGTTTCGATGTAATTGGTGTAGTTAAGCCGACGATAAACGAAAAATGTGATGTTTTTCTTTTTTGTTATCTTAATATAGAAGTATTTAATATAAGTTTTTATTATTTGAGCAAGTTGCACAAGTTAATAAATTAGGTGCTTTATTTTTTTCTTGAGTACTGTTTCTCAAGTTTCTGTATACAAGAAATTTTCATAATGTCGTTGGGCTTACTCAAAATTCATCCACCCATCATGGAGTGGTTTTTTGAATGCCAAATGATGAGAAAAATCATAAGCAGTGGATAAGAGCAGTTTGTAATGCATAAAACCTAATATCGTTATTAGGAAAAACTTTTAGTATGTGTGAAATGCGTTTCAAAAGATTAAATAACGTTATATTTTATGCTATAAAAGACGCAATTGTCAAAATAATCCACTGAGTATTACAAGTTTTGTAAGTTGAAAGAATACCTTTTTGTAAATTTTTAAAATAAGTTGAAAAAATTCAGGTATCTAAAAATTGCGTCTTGCGATACGCGGCTTCACTTTTCTTTATATTTCTGTTTGGCGAAATATTATTTTATTAGTTTTAAAAAATTCTAGAATTCTTCAAAATATTTCAGAATCTTGTACGACAATATGGATGAATTTTCCGAAATATTCCACCACTTTCTAGAAGACCCTGGAATGTTTGTTGTGGAATCTTAGAAATATTTTAAGCCATACGTTTTTAATATACAGTGCATTAGACGTGTCCACATAAAATTATGAGTGCAATCGAAGATACAGCCTGTCCACAATTTTTTTCAATATTCAGTGTCCCATTTAAACCGTTTTCAGAAATATGGTAAGATACAAATACGATTAAATGAAACAAAAGTTGTTGAGTATGACATGAAAAAATTGTCTTTAATGTATTTAAAAAGAAAGGAAAATTGTATTTTTTCTATTGCTTATAATAACTCTCACGACGGATAGGGCGTCGGCAATGATTGTATGTCCTGTTAACTCGCCTGATTTAAGTTCATGAGGTTMGTTCTTCTAGAGTTATTTAAAAAATCAGCTGTACAAAAAGAAACTACGAAATTTACAAGAGCTGGAGCCAGAATAAGGCACGAAATGAAAAAATACAACCTAAGTGGCAGCAAAACTCGTGCAACTTTTAGGTTATTGCCAAGCTGTAAGAAGTCTTCAGTTTGAAGATTTAAATTTAATGTAAATTTATTTAAGTGAAAAAAGGTATGTATTAGGAACATCAGAATTAGGTATCATTAAATGAATAAAAACCAGTGTTCAAGTACAGGGAACCTGCCTTTATAACAGTTTCTATCGTTTATTTGAAAATACGATTTTTTACAAACCAGGTTATTTCAAGGATAAAAAAGTACCTAATAAAAATCTGCAAATCACTTATTATTGATGGTTATTAAAGAAAAACAAAAAAATGCAGCGGCATGGATCTACAAAAAGCATGCTAAGAAATGAAAAGTAATTAGCAACAAACTTTTATTAATGACATATTTTGCTGTAGAGTTCAAACCCTTATTTATGACAGCAATACATTTATTTGATCTACTTAGATAAAAAAACGATTTCTGTACCAATTGTAGATATTGTTTAAGCGTTGTCTGAATAAATATTAATATTCAGACAAGCCAACGGTTTTAGTAAGTAAGTGCTGTTATTTCCAGGATTTTAATTATGTGTATAATTAATAAAGGACAACAAAAACTATACAGATTCTCAAATAAACGTCTATCTCATATTATTATATCACTTCACTTTGGATACTATCCCCGACGACAATCTGTATAAAAGAGAGGTACAACATCTCTACCTGGCACATTTTCATTACGTCATTTTAAATAATTAGTCAAAATAAGTCGTTCACCTTTTTAACCATGAACTACACACGTAGCCTGGAGTTCCGCCTCTAGCTAATTTATAATGAACGCGACCACGACACTATTCCACCACACATTATTGTTACACATAGGTACGTTGATTAAATTATGGTATCTACTTAAACATATATTTAAATATTTGCTATTAATTACATTACCCGTCCTATGTACCTGCTTTTTAATTAAAGAAGGCATGGTGGAAAAGGAACGGGCTCTGCGGACCTATTTATTTCTGTTGAACATTCCACATAATGTGCATGCGTACTATAAACTTTGAAAAATCACAGATATACTAACGAATATTATTATTAAACAGGTGTACTGCATTAATTTGGACTTGTTTCATTTTTTTAGTTTCCAAAAGATGAAGTTAGAACTCCATAATTTAATCTTGTCTGTTTTATTTTTTTTTAATAATTAGTTCATTGCCGTTTGTGGCATTACAGACATCATCAAATGCAACATTAGGTATATTAATTTCTTTCCAAAATCAACAATAATTGTTTATAGCTATCGTAATAACTTATTATTGCTAGGTACCGAACGCCGCGCCGCAAGATCAAACCGCTGGCCAACTTTAAAGACGTGAACTTAAATTTGTACTTGTCCCAAACCTAAAYCCTGTTTSACTAAAACCCATGGGCGTACGGCGCATATTTGTGCCCTCGTCGCGCTGCAGCACATCGCTGGCATTCGAACAAAAAAGCTGCGACCACGCACGGCCCGCCGCCCATGATCCAATGTTTACAACGCCGCAAAACAAGGCGAAGTGTCCGTGCGCCCGAACATTTAACAAATCGCCTTCAAACAACGAATTAATGAATGAAATCGCGCCTACTACGAATTAAAACGCGTGCACGTAATGACAAAGGTGACGATCGGTCCTTTGCAATTGTTCAATTCGGTCCGGAATGCGGCTGTCCGTGCTCAGGTGAAGTAGCCCGAGTGCTCGAGGGTATCCAGCGATCATCTCTGGTATGAGGCCACTGTGATGGCCCACCAGAATGGTTCTGCACCCTCTGGATGGGAACTGTCGTCGCTGAACGGGGCCCCATCGCAGTCCCCCGAACAGCAGTGGGCTGGGATAGATCATCTGTCGGGCCCCCTGAGCCCCCTTTGCATCACGGATGCTAATCATGAGATTCTCAGGCCGAAACCAAGGAGGTAAATAATTCTTAACAATGAAAGTGTTCGTTTTGTTACTGGTTGTAGGTTTCTCACGACAACACAGATGAATTAATTTAATGTGTAGGTACCGTCCGCTCGTTTTGTGATTACACTAATTTAATAGGTAAAAATTAAACCTTTATTTGTTATTAAGCCTTTTAGATGAATACTTAATGTTTATTTGTTTCATTTTAATAAAATAAAAACACTTGGTTGTTTCGCAGTATTTAATAGTTACTTATTACAGGTGTTTCAAACCTTTCGGCTCTTCTTCAGAGTATAAAAACACTTAAAAAAATCGTTAATTTTTTAAGCTACCCAACGATGTAAAACTTAATAAGATTATTTAAAATACCGCTGTAAATTAAATCAATACTTCCACATCCAATTGTCAAAGTGACATTTACGCTTTTATTTCTTATACTATACGATCAGTATTCAGGTTTTGAGCATTTTTCTCTCTACACTTTTTTTTCTACGACAAACAGTTCTCGTGATATTATGCAAAAATACATAACTTTTTAAAATGTTTTTTTCCAAATAACTCGAAATATTAACTTAACAAAAAAATTGCAAGAGTGCTTCCCGATCAGAAATTTGATTTTATATATAATACTAAAATTTTAAAAAATCTTGTGAACGGGGTCCAAAATACGTTTTTTTGAAATATTTCGAAAAAGCAAAAATTTTGGGAAAAAATTAAAACACTTTTTGTGAGAAATTTTATTTCCTATCTGATAGCATTTTCATCTTTTGTATATATTAAATATTTTCGGAGATATTTAGGAGAAACCGTTTCTTAAGTGACGCTTTTTTGCTAATATCTTCTAAACAGTTTGCTGCACCGAAAATTTATAGGGACGAATAATACTCGCAATTATACTAATAATTATATACTATAATGAAAATAAAATTGCAAAAAGGGTAGTTACCTCCCAATTTCACCCCCTTCCCGATACCCTACTTACCCCTAAAACAATAGATCGCTTTGGCTAGTTGAGATTTATATGCGTTCCAAATTTCAAGTTCATATGTTATGAAAGTTTCGAAAGTTATCGCGTCCACATACTAAACCACAGACATACACAGACAAGATTTTTTTGCTCAAATTTTGTTTTTTCGCGTTTTCGACCATTTTGATTAAGCAAATAAAATCCGTTGGATGTGGAAGTAAAAATGTAAGAGTTATGACCTATTTTGTTTTATTCTTATTTTAATCTAGTAAGCCATGGAAAATGAAATATTTAACCTGCTACCAGTTTTCAAAAATCGTTTTTTTAACCCCTCAAACGATGACATTTGGGGATGCCTTCTGCTCTTGCCGCGTATAAGTAATTTAATTAATTTTTTTTCGTCAAAAGCTATTAGATGACATTTTCAATAATAAAACATTTCATTCTTTTAGGAACCGCCATATTTTTAGAAACAGAATTTTATTACGCATTTGCTAGTGAAATAAATAGTGGGGTGTTCTATTTAAAATAAAGAAGTTGTTGTCATTTAAAAATTGTATTGTTTAGCCTCATTTAGTAAACACCCTGTATGAGTAACACAATAAAAATTAGTGTCCAGCTATAAAGCAGACATTAATATTTAATTAGTTAAAATTACATTTGCAAAATTTTTATAACAAAAAAATCTTTATTTCAAAAACGAAAATATATAGCTACCTTGTACAAAGTTACATTAAAATTCAACGCAGAACGCAAAAATGCAATAATATAGGTACATAGTGTGTAACATGGACCACCCTGTAAAACATAACCATTAAATTTTTTATATTGAAACCAGTTCACTTTGCTTTATAATTTTTTTTGTATCTTTAATACTTCCGGAGATGCAGAAGAAATACGCACTAATGGAATACCCTTTATATGTTTAAAAACTAAAACAAGACACATAATAATTAATTACAAATAATGTTCAAAAAGACCCATTGTTATCAATGCACGTATTGCCCCCTTGCACCGTTTCAAAAGAGAGAGGGAAGCTTTTATAACAGAATACATATCGATTGCCATGAAAGCTTCAACAGCTTCTCTAAGGTCTTCCACTCTTTCATAACTTTGGGAGTAAACTTGTTTTTTCATTGTTCCTCATGCAAAAAATCAAAAACCGAAAGATCAGATATCGAGGGGGTCATGGTCCGTTTATTCCAATCCAAAAGTTGGAAAAAACTGCATTTAGATAATTTCGAACTTTCCTTATTATAAGTTGGGTGCTGCGCCACTTTGAATATTTGAAATTTAAATTCAGGTCATCCAACATATCTTACAATTCGTTCTGGAGAAAACGTGGATAATCTGTACCATTTACACCAATCCAAATATGCGGACCAAGAATTGTTCATGCTATGACGCCAGACTACACGTTAAACCCGAATTTTAATTGGGACTGCCGCGGCTGTTCAGAATGATGAGGATTTTCCCGCATCAATCCAAAGAACTTTTAATGAAACTGCCGATCGACGCTACACATATTTTTACTGCAGAAATCTATATTCTAGGAGTCCTTCGCAGGCACCAGCATGCAGCGTTTGTCACACCAATGATTTGCATAGATAAAATAAGTTCTTTTTTAACACTTAATAGCAGTGCGCTGCGATGTACATACCTGTGCTCGCCATAACTTGCCTTGTTGAAACTGATGGATTTTGAAATACACAAGCTAACACATTTGTTTCTCAACTTCATTTATTTGATTTGAAGTACCTTTTGAAGAAGCTATAAATTCTCCAATTATCATACAATCTCTTAAATGTAGGTATGGAAGGCTAGCGACGATCAAAGTAACGTTCAAAATACTCTTATGCAGCTTGGGCAACATTTAAATTACACCGTATGCAACACGACAATATCGTGCTTTTCCAAGTTTGAATAATTCATTTCAAAAAAGTACTTACTAAATGCTAGAGTACAAAGGAATTGACAGATTGACATTTAATTTATTTGTTTTCATTTGTTTATGGCTAATTCGTTAAGCTCGTTAAAATTAGAATATAGCAGAAAAATGGCCACAACTCCTTATTTTTTTTAATAAAATGGTCTTTTTACATCGTTGGGAAGCTTAAATAATAGCTAATTATGGTTTTTATTTATAAAGATAAGTTTGTCATACCTCAAAAATCATATAGCTACTTGAAAATTGAATGACATTATCTGTTTGGGAACATCATTTTCTACAACTTACGTACTCGTAAAATTAAAGATAGCGATGTTAGACGAATAGAAAGATATCGCCAAAATTTGTTTGTTTTATTTCAAAATTTCAAAAAACTTTTAAAAAATCCAAAAGGTGCGTTAATTTAGGTTCACAAAACTGCAAATCTTTTTCCATTCATTGTTCTTCAACCTCCGCTACTTTCCTAGAACCCCATGCTAAACGTCGGAAAAACTCACTGTATACGACGTTAATTAAAAGTTTAAAAGTACATAGCAATAGACGGCTTATTTTTGTAAATATGAACTTACAGCAAAATGTCTTATTTTGTTAATTTTTCTTCATTCTCCCTTATTTTCATGAAATGATCGGGTATTTCTTTTGTTTGATAATAAAATTTTGGGGAAACTGCTCATAAAGACTTAATTCACAAGCTGAAGATCCCCTGCAGCTAAACAAATAACCTAATCTATGACAAAAAAATACAAATTTTGCAGACATTTATTTCTTAACTTTCGTGCTTGATTCTGTCAGCTTTTCAGTGATCCTAAATGGGGCAATTTAGCAGGGTATTTGATACGACTAGCGTAAAATATTTCAAATTGCTCTCTGGCGATAAAAAGTAATTACATAACATGTTAAGCAAGTAAAAAACTAAAATTAACTTTTAACTTTTGGGAGGGGTGTTTTATTTGTTCTGAAGAGCGAAGAAAAGCTGTTGTGTTTCTTGTCAGATCATAAGAATTATAACTGTACCCATTAAAATAGCCTAATTGAAAAATATATATAATAGCAGGTGATTGATATTAAAGCTGCTATTTGACATTTCTAATGTATTGTAAAAGATTCGGAGTGCCTTTATAGTATATTTACGATTTMCCAAATCGTCACCTTATGTCAGCATTCTTTTGCAAGACATGCCGCAGTGTACGTATGCCCCAATGTCAATCAATCAAAGTTAGCCGCTTTTCTGGTGTTAACCTAGTATTTTATAACGGGTATTTAGAACAGGTATTAACTTATAATAGTTCTTAATTTATCTATTACGAAAAAATACTTTTCTTTATCACCTCTACTTGCCAATTCCTAAAACTAGCTCTGATTTATCTAGAAACAAGCGAAAAAACCGCTGCAAATTGAATCAGTACTTCCACATCCAATTGTCAAAATGACATTTACGTTTTTATTTCTTATGCTATACGATTAGTAATCAGGTTTTGAGCATTCTTTCTCTCTACACACTTTTTCTAAGACAAACAGTCCTCGTCATATTAGCAAAAATATATAAATTTTAAAATCTGTTTTTTCCAAATAACTCGAAAATTATTAACTTAACAAAAAATTACAAGAGTGCTTTCTGATCAGAAATTTGATTTTCTATATATTATCAAAATTTTTAAAAAATCATACGAGCAGAGCCCAAAATAGGTTTTTTGGAAATATTTCGAAAATGTCAAAATTTTGAATAAATTTTCTAAGATACTTTTTGTGAGAAATTTTATTTCCTATCTGATGGTATTTTAATTTTTTTAATATAGTAAATATATTCGGAGATATTTAGGAAAAACCGTTTTCTTTAAGTGACGCTTTTTTGCTAATATCTTCTAAACAGTTTGCTGCACCGAAAATTTATAAGAACGAATAATACTCGCACTTATACTACTAATCACACACTAAAACGAAAAAAAATATAAAAAAGTTACCCCCCCAATTTCGCCCCTTTCCGATACCCTACTTACCCCACAAACAATAGGTCGCTTTAGGTAGTTGAGATTTATACGTTTGCCAAATTTCAAGTTCATATATTAAGTCTTTCGAAAGTTATCGTGTCCACAAACAATACCACAGACACACAGACAAGAAAATGTTTTTACTCAAATTTTGTTTTTTTTACATTTTCTAACATTTTAAAGCGAATGAGCAAATAAAAATTTTTGAAAATTTTTTTCGCGATACAATAATTTCCATCCGTTTGCTGTGGAAGTAATTAACTAATAATGTAGTGGAACTTGGAGCATCGTCTTGTTAGAAGCAAACATTGGTGTTTGGCATTCCTATCTTCATCGGGAAATAATATTGAATAGGTAGAATGTTATTACCTTGTAGGTTAATGTATCTGTCTGCTACCAAAGTATCTATGAAGTACATATCTATACGAATCGATTATGTGTTGCCTAGTAATACCTAATCCACATTCCATTTATTTACGAGGATGCTGTATATGCTATTCCATCATCCAGTGAGGATTTTTCATAGACCAGTAGTAGTAATTATGCTTACTGTTATTACTTCATCGGAAAATAAGATGTTTATAAAATGATTATTTCATGTTTTGTAGAAAACTGCATTGTTCTGTTAAGGTCAACTTAGTTTAACTCACGAGAAGGGTGCATTTTGTAATGCTTTGAAATAACAAACGCCAATGTCATAATTATTTTTTGCTTGGAGAGTAAATAAAAGTTTCTCTTTCGTAATCTTGAGCAAACCGAGATAATATTTTATAAACTTTCTGATGGTATTTTGTGGGACGAGCCAAAGGGGGCCGCGTGGCTCGCGAGCCTCGGTTTGTTGGTTAATGATTTTGCTCAGTACGAAATAATAGTAAGCAAATCTTAAAAAATATATAATATTGGAAACGTATTTTGTTAGCTGGATTTACTGAAAAAATCGCTTTGTTTAAAAATCTCGAAGTTTGCAGGGCATAGATACCATTTTGAATATCTCCAGCAACAAATAGGACACTATATGTAGTTGGAGTGATACTGTTTCTGTAGTTTGTTTCTATGATTTGTATCTCAGAAGTATCATATGGACACAATACCTTTTCAATTTATTAAAATATCGATGCTGTTTACTTACGAATAGCTGACCGTGTTTACCTAAGTTTACCAACTTAATATCGCCAGTACTTTCTTCGTAATTGTCCATGTGTTGTTATAAACTCTTACAAGACAATAAGACGAAGCATTTATTTAAGCCTCCCTATAGACACGATTTCACAAAAATTTGTTATAACGAGCTCTTACATTATTTAACATTTAAATAGCTTTGGAATATGTTTGGTGGTAATAACACTTCGTCTATAACACGAAAATACATAATATTGGTATTTATAACAAGTGCAAACACTTTAACCCAGAAAATCGTACTTTTAGTATATAATAGTGATTGTGTTGTTAGAGATAATAATGTTATGCATTTTTGTGTTATTGGTTTTGTAAATAAAGTGTTTTAAATGAACCTCGCTGTAGGTGCAAGGTATATAGTATGATATTTGATGTTATTAAGTCAGTTTATATAAGTTTCGCTCTTTCTGCTCAGTAGACGGCAATATCAACTCAGTAATAATCAATTCCCTTGAAGTGGTATAAATTGATACCGTTGACATTTTCTTTACTTGATATTACTCAAGTACATACTGATTTTCAAAGTATATATATTTTTTTCGAATTCTTAATTATTTAAAGCAACCAACACATTAAATATCAGCATATATGTCTGTTAGTACCTAATATAGTTATTAATTTTATTAATAAAACAAACATTGTGCTGTCACTTCCTTCGGCCTCCATTAAATTTCAAATTATTAAAAAAATATCAGTTTTATTAGAGAAAAGTGGACACAAGTATATTTTGTACTAACATTGTAGGATCTTTTAAAGTGCAAAGACAATCCATCGGACACGTCCACATACAAATGAATGCCCCTCATTAAAACCAAGTACTCAGTGTAGCTTTCACGCCTCCCACAAGAATAGCGAGATTATTTGGTTTTTCGCACAGCGTTTAATTTGATTAGAATGGAGCTCATTAACTTTGAACTTGCCGTGAATAGTTTTTCTCACATTTCACTCAGAAAGTGCAATTTTCGCTGGATGAAAGAAAAAGTGTGTGAGGCTAGTCTTCGTATTGTAGTTGTTGTGAGGCTGGAGAAAAGATCCACTGTTATTACACAGCTGCAGAGATTGGCAAATTGATAAAAAAATTTTGAAGTGTTCATTCTTTGAACGTCAGAAATGAACGTTGCGTGTATGGAAATTTAACTCAGAAATCAAGGATTTACAACGGTTTTTAGATGATTTCTAATTGACAGTTCCTTACATATGCAAATTTACTTGTCACAAATAAAAGTTTCTGTACAATTACTTTCTATTGATTTTCAATTTTCTGCTTTAAAAACTAACATTAATATGCCATTTTGGGTACGCCATCTACACAAGGCATTTTTAGAAATTACTACTATTTTTTTGTTGTTGTTAAAATCAGAAAAAATAACTACTGCTAATCTAAGTCCGATGAGTTTTTTCCAAAAATCCCAAACACGTTGATTTGTTGTTTATTGTTAACCAGCATATTGAATTATTACTAGTGAGATATAAACGTTGCAGAAATAAACAAAAAAGTCGATATTTGCAACAAAAATTGTGAACATAACAGAATTATGTTGGGGTTTGGAGACAGTAGAAAACAAAGCAAATGTGACTACAAAAATTAAATATTGCAAAAATATCAAAGAAGTATAACCGCTAAAGAATGAACTCGAAAGGAAGAAATTTAAGGTAAATTTCATCGATCCATAAACACTTTTTACAGAAATTTACATTCACAAATACAGGGTTTCTATAAATGATTCATGAATCCAGGCGCTTATGGAAATTATCGATTAAATCAATTTGCCGCCTCTCAGGAAAGTTAACACAACTACTGCTCTGGCAGTATGTGCTGTAGTGTTTTGTGGAATAACTTTAAGAGTGAAGAAAGCCCTGATTTCGGAGCTGTGGGTGACACGGTTTCGTATAACTTTTAGGTTATGATTCGTAATTGTGAGGCTGTGACTACAGTAAGCCTATTAAATTGTACTGTGATGAACTAAAAGATGTTTTATCCTGCCACAATGGTAAAATTCACAGTTAGGTTAAGTGGCTATACTACCGGGGTACCGAGATTGACTGCGTAGGCTTTTATTTGTGGCGGCGACCGCAACAAAAGGAGGTTATGACGAACGTAGTTGTGTAGCTTCGTACAAGCAAATTATTGTTATTATGAATATTTATGAGTAATTGCTGCAAGATCTTTATAAAATCATTAATTTCGTGGCTATAACTTTATCCGCAACCTTCACTTGTCACTACAGTATTTGGCAGTTAACAGTATATTGTGCTTATTGTAGCTTGGCAGCAGTTACAAAAAGGCGGCACAATGAATTCAGGAATCAACGCTGCCCTCGTTGCATGAATCATTTATAGAAACCCTGTCTAAATAGATCGTTTTGCATCATCCTCACATCCCCTGGTTCTAATGTATGATTCTTTACAGATTACAATACTAAAAGGGTAGGAGCGTTTTTTCATCGTACGGTTCCTTATGTTTCTTTAATTTTTAAAGAAATCCGGTTGCTAAAAATTTTTTATCAGTTTATGGGGCACATGCCAGAAACTTGAATATTTGGAAGTTTTTCATTGAACTTTTCAATAACAGAAAATAGCTTTCTTCGCCCATACCATAACATTGAATCAAATTAATTCTCTACTCCAAAGTCATTATATTATTATGTACGACAGTAAACTGTCTCACATGATAAAAAAGTTAAGATTAATCATTAGACACTAAGTCTAAAATCAGGCGAAACATTAACTTTTCTTTACATTGCACTAGAATATAATGAAGTTTTAATTCCGGATTCGCTGGTTTCAGAACAAACAAAAAATGTTTTTGGTTTGCAGTTTTAGCGTAAAATCAAAGATAAATTTTTTTCTGTTGTAATCTCATTCTGGAGACATACTGCATATTGTTTTTTTTTTGTGGAMAAGGTGTAGAKATGCGTTTGCTATTAAATCTAGCAAATAAAGTTGTAGCGTCGAAAAGGAAAATACAATGATGGGAAGTAGACCACACATCTCCATTTGTTTGATCAAGAGATAGGTACTTGCACTTTTGCCATTCTTAGCTCCAAGAGCACACGGTGAACATCAGTTGTGAAATTGTCGAAGTAGTGCGTCAAAGATGCGTTGTGGCAAAAATTGTTCGTGTATTTTGTGCTTAGAACTTAAAAATTGTGAAATGATGCGACTGGAAAAAGAGGACAGCGTTTCCGAAAATTTCGTTATATGCAGATCAAAGGAGCAGAAGTGTAAAAAATATACTTTCTTTGGAATGGAAGTGGACATGGAAGACAACGATTCTTTGAAAAATTTGTTTGTGATGAGCAACGATAAACAGAGCGAAGTGAACAACAATGAAAACCTGCATAAATCGGTTATATACGTTAACCCGAAAACATTTGGTGATAATTTGGATGCCGCTAAGCATGATGGCGACTCGGAAATAATTCTAAAGGAAATTTTAGATGATTACATGACTTTGTACAAAACGGAGGATAGCAATTTAATTTATATTATTTTTAAAGACACGTTTTCGTTTGCCTGTCAAATTGTGAACGAGGTGACTGCAGTTTGTCAAGTGTTTTGTGACGACGTTGAAGATGACTTCCCTTTGGGAATGGAAGCTGAATATTTTAACAAGATGGAATTGGAATGCAAATGGTATTTATTACATTTAATCATAGTTTTCAACTGGATATCACTAGCTTTTTTATATAGAATGTTGACATTATTTACATATTTTTTTATGTATTTACGTTTTTTATTTTGTAATTAGTTACTATGGCTTCGGTGAAAGGAAAATAAGAAAGCACTTGAGTATACTTTAATCGAATCCAATGTTCTAGGGTTTATTATCGTTGTTCGTTGCATGTTCGTTAGCTAAGGTACTAAAAAGAAATTTAAAATGAGACGTAATTCGAATCTTCCGTCCCATATCCTGCCTTTGTTATGTGGTCTGAAAACAAGTAATGTTTTTAGGCAATTGATGACTGACCACAATAATAGTAACGATATCTGTTCTAAATTGATGAATTTCCATTATATACACTCGGTCATTTTACGATTTCCTATGAAACCATCTGCAAATTATTTAATTTTGAATTGGGTATTATCACTTTTTTTGAAAATTACGTAAAATGAATCTTGTAATGCATATATATCGTACGCCATGTTAAAAACAAACAAAAAAATATTTGTAGGTAGAGAATTTCAGGTCTGAAATTCGAATCTTAGGAGTCACCGCCAAAACGCTTCTATCCAAGGTTATTCAACTCGTGACGTCAAGTGTCATGTAAACATTACCGACGAACGTGCTGATTAATGGTGTAGTATCAGTCTTGTATTGGAAAGGCTTTTGTATGGTGTTTATTGAAAGGACGGTGTAAGAGGTCGCACCAAAAAGTGATTTGTGTTGTTTTGTACATGGTTACAAAAGTACTTTAGTCAGTACAGCTAACAAAAGTTTTGTAACCGTTCCTCGAGATTATCAACGTATGAAAAAGTTGTTTAAGGCCTCTAGACATGATATGTCGAAATCGCAATGTTTATTTTTCTGTTGTGAAGATCATCTTAATTCTTACTGTAAGTTTTATTATTCTTTTTGGGGTTATAAGTATTTACCGTTCAGTTTCCATTTTGTTATAGCATGAAGGGTATATGAAAAATTATATGCGTTTTAAGTTGATAGAGGGAAACGTTATAATAAAGAACGACGTTGTTCCCCATATATTCGACTGTTAGCCAGACCGGAAACGAACCGCAAGAGCCCCGAAAATAAATGGCAATTTATATTTATTCTGACCTCTAAAATAAATGTCAAGTTTAGGGTACATTTTTGATTCCTACATTTTTATGTTTACAAATAGTATGTTTCCAACAACCCACTGTGATCAAATTATCAATGCTACGTAAATTTGATAAAAAGTTCACTTATGCTCTTGCTTTTACATTCCTCATCTCCGCCGCGTTGAACCGCTCGTCGCTGTACAAATTCCATAACAATTAGCATGCCTTCAGAAGTCATAACTCATAATTATTTCACTTTTTCTTGGCGTATTTTAATTCGCTTGTCACAAAATGAACGCAAACAACAAACATAAATTGACGGGCTGAGGATGACGCGTGGGGCGCTGACCCCAGATGTAAACAAGCGGCCATTTACGAGACACCTGGCGTCACGGCCAATATGTTCACATTTTTAATATTAAAAATACACCTTACGATTAATTTTTTCGAATTTATAAGCTGTCACAGCTGTTGTGCGGATTAGATGCTACCTATTAATATGCAATTTAATAAAATATAAATACATGGCAAATACCCAATTATGCTAGAACATGACGAATAGAGATAAAATGCATTCATATAGTTTGAAGTAAATTTAATTTAAGTTAATTTAAATGCGAAGTTCAATATAATTTTAAGCACAGTATAACAGTTTAAAAAACTCCATTGGATAATTCTTATAACTTGTGTAAAATACGTAGTGGAAGTTTATTGTCTAATATTCAAAGTCAGTAATTTATTTTTGAGCTTTTTTGTTGGTAAACCTACAGGGTGAGGTCTTTTTAGGAGGAAAGATCATCACTTACGGTCCCTAACATAAAAAGGTGTAAAACATGAAAATAATTATGTTTATTTTTCGACATAGTCCATTTGAACATCCAACGATGTTCCAATGCTCTGATTAATCGAAAACAAATTGTTGTGGTTGGTCCTCTAACGAGTCATTTGCTGCTATCATCACTTGATAATCGTCGTCATATAATCTCGTCCCACGAAGATATTCTTCAGTTTCTGAAATAAGAAGTAATCGCTGGGAGTTAGGTAAGGTGAATACGCAGAACATTCGTGCAATTCAAGTTCTGCATCATGAATAACACTAATTACAAAATGGCTTTTGTATACAGGAGCGTAGTCCTGATGGAACAAAGTTCCTTTACTCATTTTTTCTGCCTTTTTTGTTTGATTCATTCGCCCAATTTGGAAATTAAGTTGGCATCGTCAGAACCTTTTATTCCGTCCGCATCCCACAAAAATGTGGCCATAATTTTACCAGCAAACGGCTCAAAAATTTGCATTTGCATAATGGAGGAGAACATTTTGTTATGCCTCTCCATACTCTGTTGTTTTGACTCTGGGTGAAAGTGGTCGACTCTTGTTTCATCAAGAGTTACAAATTGAAGAGAAACTCATCTAGGACCGCTAAAAACTTCACCAGACTGGGTTCTGAATGCAGGACTCTCGAACGTTTTTGATCAGGTGTCAACATTCTTGTGACCTAGCGTGCAGAAAGCTTTTTAAGACCTAAAATATCAGTTCATTTTTTCTATCGCACCATGTGAAAAACCTGTAATTTCAGCTTTCATGTAAACGATTAAAATTTTCCTGAGTAGTGACAGTCACTGACCGTCCCGCACCCTTTGCATATTTACATGTTACCACCACCACCAAATCTTCATGAGCTTCTTTTGGCGACAACCTTTTCTTTTGCAAATATTTTATAACTGCGCGAACCTCAGATTTTTTCCGTTACTGAAAATTATTCAAACACGTTCGCGTAAATTCTAAATTATTTTAACAAACAACGGATGACAAATCTGGCATTGCACAAGTGTCACAACAATTAAACTTTTACCATAGAAAAATTTTCAGAACGCCAACTAAATAGGGAAATTGGTTCGGTTTTGAGCGAAATTTTATCCTTGTTTAACATTAGCATTATTCTATTACTTTTATCTCTGTCTTCAGTTGGGAAGGAGCTGAGAGGGCAGCACGAGCGCAGTGATTCTGCATTCCGATTGGTCAATCTCGTAGCAGCCCCAAACTGTGTAGTTGCCAGATTGCACAATTTTTCCTTATTCTGTTATAAGAAATTCACTTTATTCCAATCACTTTTATTACAAACTTTTTATTAATAGTGCTTAAGAATATTTTTGATTGTGACTTAATACTCTGAAATATTGGACGATATATAAATAAGCTTTCGCTGGATTTCAGAGATTGATTTTAACATTATTATTTTGAAATAAATGTGGCATTCTTGCACGCCTGCGTCGTGCACATGATTAGGCATTTGTCCGCCATATTGCTTTTTCGAATTATGGGGTTAAGTTGTTAAGTACGATTTTGTGTTTGGACGTTTATTTCCTTTCGTTGCGTTATTATTACATAAAAGTGTTAAGAACTAGTGAAGCCTGGTAAGTTACCATTGTTGAAATGTCATGATGTAGTACTCTGGGCTCTTGTGTTATATAGTTGCACCGATGGCGTTGGTTGAACTATGGCTGTGCGTGGCGATTGCACTGCTACAAGAGTAAACTTGGTAAGTTTGTAGTTATTGGGGGATAAGATATTGTTATTGATTAATCTTTGATTTATAGTGGTCTTGCTGCTTTGTGGAGACACACGGGGTTAGTGACTCCAGCATCTTTTTTGGCTGTCTGAGTCGTCTGAGTCTGAGAGCAAAAGCTAAAGTACAAAAGCAGCAGGAGTATGCGTTAAGTAATTATTTTGAGTAAGGAAATGTACTTCGTTAATGTAGAATTCATTAACGTAGCAGCAGTACTGGTTGGTTAAAGGTGTGTACCCCAATATCACCACCATCTGATTGTAAAATGTAAGTAGTACAATAGCAATTGTGATACTATTTTTGTTAAGAAAACTTATCATAGGTACCTCTAGATTCCCGTAGCAATTAACATTATGCAACAGTTCCGTTGCTTGGTCTGCAGATGCAGTGATGTGCTTGTGGGAAAAATGCATTATTTTCCTTCTAATGCTGAAAAGTAAGTGCATGCTGCTTGTTAATATAGCTAAATTAAATTAACAATACTTTTATATATGCATGGCTTTTCTTTTGGCAATTATAGAATTTGTAGCTTGAATCTAGTTACGCGAAAATTGCGACTAGATGCTGTTCCCTCGTTATATCCAGCAGTTACATAAGCATACCGATTTAATTGGTATAGAATGTGCTAACCTAACCTGTAAAATAATTGTGCATTTATGATATCTTAGGAATTAACTTATCATATATTTTAGCTGAAACATCTAGCAGATAGTTGTTCTGGTTTACAAGACAGCCAAGACACATCTAATGTAAGTGGACATCCTGTTTCCAGGGCATTCCAGACATGTCAAGGGCAAACGCTTCATCTAGAAAAAAGGCGTCTTATGCATACGGTGGAAAACAAAGAGGCCTACATTTCCAAATTGAAAAGGAAGTACAAAAATAAATCTGGAGATGTGGGGGCATTGACAGAACTTGCAGATTTCCCTTCTTTAAGAAACTTATTTAAAGGTAGGTGAATAATCTAGATCTAATTTAAAAAATAAATAATTCTTTGTTTTTTCAGTGGAATCCCCATGGAAGACGTACGACGGTAGAGAAGGTACTGGCAATTGCACATCTGAAGAGGAATCCTAAATGTTTTAGGTTCTAATGAAAAGTTGTTGCTCTACCATTTCGTACTACTTTGTTGACGATGTTGCAAAAAGTATCCTTCCATTCTGGAATAAACGAACACCAGAATTTTGTCATCGGGGACATTGTACGTTCTGTCTTCCTTTGTGGTGCAAGCGATGGCATCAAGAAAACCAGCAGACTCGAAAAGAAGCAAGATAAGTAAGGCGGAAGATGCGGAAGTTCCAGCATTAGGGATAAATAAGTTATTCTATATCGTTACAAGTGTCAAGTTTGCATTTTATAGACATACAGTATTATTTTATATTATTCACATCCACAAATGCATATTCTTAATGATTCATTACTTACAATAACTTTGATATCAAGCACAGACTGCATGCACTCAGTATAGTAATACAAAATTACAAGTAAATACAAAAACTATCAGTGTTTTAAGCTTTCTGTTTATAAAACTTTGTTTTCTGAAAGTTTTTAAGAGTTTTTTCTACAGTCTATATTTTGAAGCAATAAATTTACGAACTACCCTAAAACCCATGAAATTATTGAATAATAGTAACAATAAAAACATTTCCTATTTATTAGTTCAGCTCAACATTGTATACAATTGTTATAAGTTTAATATGAAAAGCTAAATGAATAAAATAAGAATAGAAAACTTCCACTTCATTACCTTAATTACAGCTTAATGAGTTTCTTCATTAATTTGTTAAAACTTGCATTGTGTTGTTTCCACATGTCTTTAAGAAGTAACAAATAAATGGTTCAATTACTGAACTTCCATAATTGTAAATGCCAGTAACAAAATTTATGTATTGTGCAATATTCCTTCATGTAGGAAATCAAATAAGATTAACACGGTGCCTTAAAACCATAGATGTTTACAGAACATATTGATTTTAATGAAATTTTTGGCTAAAGCTGCACAAGAAGCTCGTTAAACTTTTTTATATACACATGATGTCATATTTCTATACCCCTTAATTTGAAAATGGGAACATTTTAAATTATCTATTGCATAAGCAGCGTTATTGTACATACAATATTTATGCACTATACCACGAAATTAGTTTTATTTGCTATTGTACATATTATTTATGTATGCATATCAATTATTTCTCTTTGTGTTCAGCTATTTGAATTATTGTAATTAGTAAATAATTTTGTCTCATCCTATGATTTACTATTGTATTTTTTTATTGTTTTGTAAATAAACATTTTCCAATGAGTCATTTTTCATTTTGAAGTTAAATAAAAAATACCAGCAGATTAGCAGTGCAACACTGCTTCTAGCACATTTTCAAACCTGCCGCCACACGCCGCGCGCGACCTCTACCAGCACCTTCCTATACAGCGGCGCAGACCGAACCTGAAATATATAGGGAGTCGTACTTCTCGACGTTTTCTCTGCTTTTACTTTTAATATATCAAACTGTCACTCAATGCTTATTATATTAGGAACCATAAATAATGATCTCCCCGCGTACGATTTAGTATGGGAGAATGAATTATAGCATGCAATAGAAATACCTAACTTTGTTTCAGCAAGAAATATTCCTTGTTTGCTATATATTTTTATATAGTACATATGAATGGTAGCAAATACATATAACAAAAAGACTAATTTTCTGCTACTTTTGGTAACTTGGTACATTGATTTTTTTATTAACGAAAACCTTACTACTTAAAATTTCTGTAGAATATTTATTGAGAAGGAAACAATATCATGAAATTACTGTAAAAAAACATAATTTTAAATGTTGACAGTTTTGTACTTATTTGTAACATAATTACCGATATGTTGTGATCGGAACTTGCGGCACACGTATGGTATATAAAATGAGGTTTTCATTTTAAAAATAGTGTCTTTAGTTATAACTTGAAGTTTCCTCGTCATCACTTCTACTGTTAAATAAAGGCATTGGTTTTCCTATTTTGTACTGATTACTTAATTAATATTTAAAAAAATTCACCATCCGAGAAACTGCTTCCATATTAAGGATAGATGTTTTTATAGGATAAAAGTTATATGTTGCCAAAAGTCAACAACATTTGTTTGCAAAAGATTCGCATCTGTATCTGACCCAGTACAGCCTGAGGTATACAGCAATATACAGATTGTTTCAACTAAAATTTGCACCTCCTAAAATCTCTAATTTGTCCAAGCTTGGAAAAAATGCTGAAATAGGTCAGTTTTAACTTGAAGAGAAACCATGCTATTTTGGTTTCCATGCATATATAGCCACAAATTGAAAAAAAATTAAATATAAGACAGGATCGATTGACACATGATTTTGAAAGTAGCTTTCATGGTGAACCTTTTTTGAGAATCACGTTATTGCTTAAGGCTCATTTAAATATTCGCAACTGTCAATCCTGAACACTCATTCAAATTGTAAACAAGTCTTGTGGTATTGATGGACTAAAAAAATGTTATCTGCATGTCTGGTGAAGATGGTAAAATTAACATCATTTACTGAGATTCTGTATACTTGATTTCATAACTTATTGTCGACACACACGTGTGTCAGTGCAACCAAAAATATGTGGAATAGAAATTTAGTTGTCAGTATGCTGCTATAATTGCGAAATTTGAGGAAACCGTTGAAATGGATCGACATTTAGTTTTGTGAAAATTTTACTGACCGTTTAAATAATAACCCAGGTTTACTTTACAACATTTGTTTCTCTGACGAAAGTACACTTATGTTGTACGGTGAAGTGGACAGGTATAATTGCCGCTATTGAAGTGATACCAGTCTACACATTTTCAGTGAAAGTTACACCAAACGCCTCAAAAATTAAACAATTGGACAGGCTTCCTGGGCGACCTTATTATCGGTTCAATTTTTTGAGGCAGTCTGTTATTATTTGCATTTGTTAGAAGAATTTATTGACACCTTAATTACCCGGGTAGCTGTCTCTTTGATACACCTGTAATATTGACGTTGACACGTATATCTTAAATATATACAAGAGGAAGTAGTGAATTTCGAGCCAAAATTAATATGACAGACTAATTAGTAAAAGTACTGTTCTATATAAGCATGCTGTTGCTGTTTGGGACAATTCTAGAACTGAGATACAAGAAACAATGGAACAAAAAATATCTAAAAACTGGTCCTCGCACTTGCTCCTCAGTTCTCTTTCGAAAATGACTGGGCTAAATGTAAAATGAAGCAATAAGCAGCATGATTTGACGTTGCGCCTAGTACATTTAGGTGCCACTCTCAAGCACTATTATACAATGAGCCTACCTTAATCAGGAGTTTTATAAAAAGAGCGCAAGTATAATTCTGACAATTGAAGGAAAATTGGTCTGTTGACGTATTTATTTAAACACACGAAAATACATTATGTGAATGCAAAACAGGAAATACTCGTTTCCAAAAAAATGTCATTCTGATAAGGAAAAATTAGGGCACCTGTTTAGGTACCTACCTATATTTAAACACAATAAAATTATATGGGTACTTATATGTAAAAAATATTTTTTTAAACAAATACATGTTATTCTGACAAACGTGATCAAAAATTTAGGAGTAGTTTCCATTTAAACATACAATAGAAACACGTAAGTGTAAAACAAAATATAAAATAGTTATGGCTCAGAAACATGCAAGACGTAAGGATTGGAACTTCTTCAGGATTTAATACTTGACCGTCGACATTTTCGTCGTAAAATCAGATACATCGATTTATGCATTTTCTGTTGGAATGTCTCGTTTGTGTTTATAGCATTATGTGGTGCGCCAATTACTCTTTCTAAATATTCTTCGGTCATTATATCTTCAATAGAATCTTTCGGTAACGGGGAGAATGGCATTGTTTTAAAATATGTCGAAACTCGCATACGCGTTTTGTAAAACGCCTAGACGTATGGCAAAACGCCTAAACTTATCAGGAGCAACGTCAAATCATACTGTTTACTGCTTCATTTTACATTTAGCCCAGTCATTTTCGAAGATAACCTAGGCGTTTCATAAAGCGCCTGCTTTTGCAATATGCCTACGACATGTAATGTTTGTCGATCTGTTTATGTTGGACAGACTTGTAGACATTTGAACAATAGATTGAAAGAACACAAAAGAGACGTTATAAATGAAAAACAACAACGGTAATTATTAATAATTGTTTCCATTTTAACCACAAATTCAATTTTAAAGATCCTACAATTTTAGATAAAGAAATAAATTGAAAAAAACGTCAGTTTGACAGGGAAGAATTTGTCTTTAACAGTTGATTTACTGAGCACGCGCACTGTGTAAATCCTGATCTATATTATTTATCCGTTGCTGGGTTGGTAACACTATCTGGTGACTGTCTCCACTCTGAAATATATTGTTGGTACGCTTGCTAGTTCAAAACTCGACATTCGTTAATTCATAGATGCGTTAATTCGTAGTGCGTTTTGTCGGTTTTGCTTTCGAGAACAGACAAGACAACGTTTGAATTACAAAATTTCCAAAGTTGTTTATAATTTTATTTTGTGTTAGTTCGCTAGCGATATCGATATCTTGTAATGGCGGGGTATCCCGTATTCAATCATCGAGGAAACGAGAATACTGGGGTACATCGTAAATCATCAGAGGAGGGGTATTATATTTTAAGGGGGTGATGCCGCTGCATCCTAGAAAACCATGGAAGGGAGTAGCATCACTAACAGGACTTGGCAGTACCTTGAACAGCACTTTATGAAAAAAATGGCTCTGCGGTTGACTACCACCTATTATGACATCCCCCGGAAAGAATTAAAGTAGATCCACAAAGCTTATATGTCTACTGCCCGTACAAGTCCAGAATATTGTGACAGTGATGAACGTAGTGATTAGCTACGAGCATTTGAAAATTCTGAGGATAGTTGTTAAGAGATTTGTATATAGAAGTTAAGCTTTTGTTTATTATTGCAAATTTATTTTGTTATAATGTCAAAGAATTTATTTAACAAATAAAAGAAGTGATATACATAACCTGTCAAAAATTTACACCTATTCACTATTCACGTTATAGAAATTGATCAAGTTATAGTATATGTGTTAGCACCTTCTTCTTTTAAAAATACACCTCTTCATCAATAACACCCTTTATTTCAAGTTTTCAAAGACTTTTACAACCACCAAACAAGTTTTGACATATTCATCACTTTTTTCACACCTGTAACTGTTCCTGCCCGTGCCTACTAAATTTTTCCCTATCAATGGTGTTTACACTCGTCCATCCTGACATAGTATGCGTCCTCGCACCACTAACTAATTTGATTACATCAATCGGTTTCAACTAAACATTCATTATTAACAGCAAATAAAACATGTCACCTTTGTTACATCAACATAATGAACTCTTGCAAAAGAAATAATATTAACCCATTTTTAATCTAACTGATTGCCTCAGTGTCACTCAGCAACAGTGGTAATCTCTCAACCTTGTCGGAAATTGCCTTTTTCTCACCGGTCTTCCTGCATCGTGCTCTTCATCTTCTTCTGCCACTTGTCGTTTCTCTTTGCCCTCCTCTAACTTCCTTTCCTCTGGGTTGTCTGTCATTCCTGCTCCCATTATTTCTTTAAGGTCTTCCTGTATTTCTCCTTCTGAATCATCATCTTCGCTTTTGTTTGGATTATAGTAGCCCTTCAGCTGAGATACATGAGCTGTAGTTGTGATTTTTCTTTGTCCTTCACCGCAATTAATTTTTTCTAGCAGACATGTATCTGACGGTAAGACCTTTATTACCGTAAATGGACCTTTATATTTTTTTTGTAATTTTGTTGAATTTCCGGTCGCAACTGCTGCTGCTTTAACAACTACCACTTCACCCACATCATAATAAACTCCAACATATCTCTTTTTATCGTATTGTTTCTTATATCTATTCTGTTCTCTTTGAATCACTGCTTTGGCTTCGTCTTGTATTACTTCTGGCGGTCGCCATGTTGCTCCAGAGGTTAATCCTTCCAACTTAGCATTTTCTTGACTTGCGTTATACCCATGCAGCATCTGAAATGGTGTTTTCCTTGTAGTCTTATTCTTAGATGTATTCATATCGAACTGTATTTTCTTCAGGCATTTGTCCCAGCATCTTTCATCTTCAACTGTGGTTTGTATCATAGGAATGATAGTCCGATTCACCCTTTCCACCATTCCATTTCCCTGCGGATGCCTAGGTGAGTTTAAAGTGTGGTGTATTCCTCTTGTTAAACAAAACTCTTGGATGTAAAACAAGTTCCTCTGTCCGTCACAATTACTCTTGGAACTCCATATTTCATCACCAAATCTTCCATTCCTTTCACTACTGCTATTCCTGTTGTACTTTTTAACGGATATAACTCAACATAACGAGTAAATGAATCAATGCACACCATAATGTGCTCATAGCCTCGACTGCTCTTAATGAATGGTCCCACATTGTCGACATGAATTCGTTCAAAAGGTCGTTGTGGTAGTGGTATTGGTGCAATAATCCTGGTCTTTTCCCTCCAGGTACTTTATTAGCTAGACATTCTATACATCCCACAATATGTCTACGTACATATCGTTTCATGCCGCTGAACCAGTACCGCTCTAATATGCGCGAAATTGTTCTGTCAACCGAAAAATGACCGGCAAGATCATGATTCTTAACCACTATGCTTTTACGCATGCTCTTTGGTATCACAAACAATCTACGGTCTTCACCGTCTATGTTCTTATTCTTAAACAGTCTACCACCGTCGTATTCATATTCACGTATTACCTGATTTTCTTCTTTTGTTCGTGTACTTGCTGGTTTTTGGAAAATTTTTATCAGTCGAGTTAATTCCAAGTCACTTCGCTGAAMCATCGCCATTTGTTCGTTTTCTGTAAAGGTCATCAATACTGTAAGCCGTTTATCATTCACATAATCTTCAGTATCTCCACTTAATTCCACGGGTGCTCTACTCAAAGCATCTATATGTGTCATCCGTTCTGCTTTTCGATGTTCAATAGAGTAATCATATTCCTGTAAGGTCGCAAACCATCTTGCTATCTGCGGATGTACACTTTTCTTACTGTTCATGTACATTATCGCCTTACAGTCGGTAACAATTTTAAATTTTATTCCAATTAAAAGTCCACGTAATCTTTCCACGCACCAAACTATCGCTAGTAGTTCTAAACGCGTTGAATGGTATTTACTTTCCGCCTCTGTTGTCTTCTTTGATACGCAATAAACTAATCTCAATCCATTGTCCTCATCTCTTTGTAAAAGCATTCCCGCCAACCCAATTGAACTTGCATCAGTATGTAGCTCGGTTGGAGCCTTCGCATCATACAATTTTAATACAGGAGCTTTTGTCAATATTTCCTTCAGTCTATCAAATGCTCTAATTGCATCCTCATTTAGTTCAAGGTCACAATCTCTTCGGGTTAGATCACTTAATGGTTTTGCTATTTGCGCATAGTTCTGTACAAATCTTCCGAAGAAGCCTGTTAATCCTAAAAATCGTTTTATTTCATGCACATTCTTCGGTAATGGAAACTCTCCTACGGCAATTATTTTCTTTTTCCCTGGCCTGAGTCCTTCTTCTGTCACTTCGTATCCTAAATATTCCACCTTATCCTTTCCAAATTCACATTTTCTTAGGTTCAATGTCAAATTCGCTTTTTTGAAACATTCTAAAATTAATCGTATTCTTTCCATAAGTTGACTCCAGTTCTTCGCCGGTATGATAACATCATCTAGGTAACAACAACAAATTTCATTTCTTAGTGGACCCAAAACCAATTTCATCATTCTGACGAACTCGTATGGTGCATTTGTAAGTCCAAAAACCATCCTAGTAAATTCTGCGGTTGTGTCAGGAGTGATAAACGCTGTTTTTGGTTGTGCTTTTTTGGTCAACGGAACCTGCATATATCCATTTGCCAAATCTAATGTTGCAAATATTTTTCCGCCTACTAAATACTGGAACTGTTCGTCTATCCCAGGTACTGGATAATTCATCTTAACTGTCTGTTGATTCAGTTTGCGATAATCTACAACCAATCGTGGTTCTCCATTTTTCCGTTTTACTAACAACACTGGCGATGCATAAGGACTATTTGTTTCCTTAACTATTCCGCAACTTTTTAATTCATTAACCAATTTTTGCTATTGTTTTTCTGTCCTCCTCTGTAGTTTTGTATGGTCGACATCTAACTGGTATATCATTATCCACAATTTTCATCTTTACAACATTTGTCCTTCCTAGTTCTTCTATTTTTAACGCAAAGCATTCCCTATATTCATTTAACATTGACACCAGCTCATTTCGTTCCATTTTTCCTACCTTCTCGTCAAAATTAACCATTTCCTCTTTTATTGTTTCCCGATTCTTCTCATAAAAACTTAGCTGCTTATCATCTTCAGGTTTTGGCAACTCTGTCTCTTTGCGAACAGTCATTAACTCATCACTGATCTTGTATACCCTCATAACAACATTCTGTCTCCCATCCGTGAAATTTAAATTCTCTGCTGATTTTTCATAAATTGTAGAATCTTTTACTGCTCTATATCGCCCCGCTATTGTTAATTCTTCAACAGAGGTCCACGTCAAAAAAAACAACTTTTCTTTCAACTAAATGGAGCGCCTACTTATTATGTATGAGTACATGCTTTGCTATAAGCTTGTTTTTCCTGACAATAGGTAAGCTGGAGCTGAAGAGGCCCCATCGAATTCACCCAGTTAGGTCTCCTGATTTAACTCCTTTGGATTTTTTTTTTATGGATTATTAGCCTAAGATTTATACTAGACCACTTGAATCTCATCAAATGCTTCGATAAAGAATCCTCCCAGAGTGCCATTTGATCATGCTGGAAATGTTGCAAAACTTTAGACAAGCTGTTGAAAATAATTGCACCATTGTGTGGAAGCTGGAAGTGGACATTATGAGTAGTACCTAAATTTGTTAAATTCAGTTGAAATTATCGTTAAAATGTGAAAAAAACATGGATGCATAGACTTCAGCTTCACTTCACTTGTCACTCGATCCCTTTTGCTATTAAGGTTTTTGAAATAAGTGTGGCTCCGGGCGCTAAAGGGATACAAAATAACTTTGAAAATTTAGCAGTATTCATATATTATATTGTTCTTTTTCCTGATTTTTTTTTATTTTTCAGGTTATCAAGCAACTCCCGAAACGAACATTCATACCAAGCTGTTGAGGCAGACACCAGCCCAAACAAAGACACTTCTAATGCTATACCTTCCCAACAAAAGCCATTTCATGCAACTAACGAGGAGCATCATTCTTCCTCGGCTGACAGAATGGTTTCTCCCAAACGAAAAATTGAGCATTTTCCTCATTTGTATGTTGCCAACAATGTGAAGACTTCGACATTTAATGAACAGGCCGATAAAAATAATTTGGCTAATAATAAATCAAATAATAATGAGTTAAATTCAAAATATAGCTGTTCACATGCGAATGTCAGCATGGTCCCAGAAAGGGACACTGGACCAGCAAAAACGGCTAGTAACGTGGGAAGCTTAAGACTACCCCCTTGCCATAGTTCCAGTCAAAATGGGGGGAGGATTAGGCATGAAGGGAACAGTGGAGATGAGCACAGAGTGTCTGGGCGGCAGCACCACCATGTCAGCGTGCAGGAGTTAAGATTGCAGGTAAGTTAGTTTAAAGTCATTTAAAGGATATAGCAGGCTAAGCATGCAAAAAGTGTCCCCAAACGTCGAGTTAGCCTTTTGAAACCACATTGTCAAAAATTTTCCCTCAATTTTTAACTGTTAGAGAGTTACAGTTAGAGGAGAAAACACGTAACTTCGTTTTTGTTTGTATCATTCAAAAAATTTGAAAAAATCATTTCGATCATTACCAACATCCATAATTTTGTGTAATTTTTTTGGGCAAAAATTCAAACTCTACAATTTTTGTTTTTTTACGTTATGACTTGCTCACATTGGATTGCTTTGAATTGTGTAAAAGGAGCAGTTAGTAATCATATTGATTTACTGCAGAATATTCTTGTCGAACATAAATAACAGCAAAATCTTACATTTGAGATTCACCTAGATAGGTGAATAAAATTCTGAACTTCAGTGGATAGCAAGATATGTTTACCTTTAATGTATTCTTTGTACCAAGCAGGCCATACTGTCGCATATGGCCAGCACTCATGATTCAGTGTGATTTTTTTTCTCGTGCCATTTTATGCAAAACGTCTACTATAATACTTATGGACATTAAGCACTTATTGGGATGACGTTCCTCCCCCTGATGTTTACCAGCAATGGGAGATATACAAACAGGAATTGCATATACGCTTACTCTATTAGAGATACCTTGCTTAATCGACATACATACTTGTGCGTTAGAAATTGGAAACTAGGGTTGCTGTTTTAAAGCACTGATCGAATCCACATTTCGAGTTATGTGCAGCAGTATTGTTGATTATAGTGTGGCTACACCTCACAGCAGAATGTTCAGTAATTGGTTAAGGCTTTCGCGGCCAGGTCATGAATTGTTGTCTTGATTCGGGTCTAAAGGCCGTCATCGGTTGGAATTGCTTCCTAACGTTTCGCTAGCACGAGTGGAAAGCTTCTTCAGAGGTCCATCCATTTCCAGTGCTTGATGTAGACGTAGACATTTCAGAGCTATTTCTGAGGAAGACACTGACATGAGTGTCGAACCGTCAAGACCAAGCAAGCAACGTGGGAAACAGTCCAAAAAACAACGTGTCATTGTCTGAGATTATCTCTACGACCCAGGCAGCTATGCAGCCATTTTATCGAGTTTGCCGATAGGACTAATTGTACCGGAGATGGCATTCTTTGAAGCCACAAAGTTTTTAAAATCTCTTTGCTGACCTTGTCTGCAGCTAGTGTCCTCATCCTATGTAGCAATTGTGAGGACCGTTGATCTCCCATCTTGACTTAAGTTAGTAATTTAAGCAATTGTTTTTCCTTAGAATCTAAGAATGATGTTATGAGCAGTGCAAATCATAATAATCATAATTGGGTATTATCACCTTTTTGGAAAATTACGTAAAATGAATCTTGAAGTGCATATATATGTTGTATGCCATGTTAAAATAAACAAAAAAATATTTGTAGGTAGAGAATTTCAGGTCCGAAATTCGAATCTTAGGAGTAGCCGCCAACACGCTTCTATCCAAGGTTATTCAATTCGTGACGTCAAGTGTCTTGTAAACATACCGAGGAGTGTGCTGTTTAACGGTGTAGTATCATTTTTGTATTGGAAAAGCTTTTGTATGGTATTTATTGAAAGTACCGTGTAAGAGGTCGCATCAAAAAGTGTTTTGTGTAGTTTTACAAGCATCTATCAAGTACGGAAAACAAATCAGTTGTTGTTTTGTACATGGCTGTAATACTTCAGTCAGTACCGCTAACAAAATTTTTGTAACCGCTCCTCGAGATTATCAACATATTAAAAAGTGGTTTAAGGCCACTAGGTGTAATATACCGAAATCGCAAAGCTTGTTTTATGTTGTGAAGATCACCTTAATTCTTAATGTAAGTTTTATTATTATTTTTGGGGATATAAGTGTTTACCATTCAGTTTCCATTTTGTTATAGCTTGAAAAGGATATAGAAAATTATATGCTTTTAAGTTGACAGAGGGAAATGTTATAATAAAGTTGTTCCTTATATATTCGACTGTTAGCCAGAAAGTAAATGGCAATTTATATTTATTCTGACCTCTAAAATAAATGTCACGGTTAGGGTACATTTATGATTCTCACTTTTTTATGTTTGCAGATAGTATGTTTCTAACAACCTATTGTGATCAAATTTTCAATGCTACGTTAATTTTATAAAAAGTTCACTTATGCTGTTGCTTTTATGTTCCTTATCTCCGCCGCGTTGAACCGCTCGTTGCTGTTCACAAATTCCATAACAATAAACATGCCTTCAAAACTCATAACTCATAAGTACTTCACTTTTTCTTGGCGTATTTAAATTCGCTTGTCACAAAATGAACGCCAACAACAAACTGATAAATTGATGGGCTGAGGCTCGCGTGACGTGGTGAGCTCAGATGTAAACAAGCGGCCATTTACAAGACACCTGACGTCACGGTCCCTTTAAATATTAACATTTTTAATATTAAAAATACACCTTACGATCCATTTTTTCGAATTTATAAGCTGTCACAGCTGTTTTGTGGATTAAATGCTACCTATTAATATGCAATTTAATAAAATATAAATACAGCGACAACTAGCTCTTGATCTGCAACATGAGAAATATTGTTCAATTATTTTTTTAGTAAAAGGAATTATACTGCCGATATATTTTTAAATTAAGACATCACTTTCAGAATCACATTTTATATCTATCCATAGTTCCCACAAGAATGTAATAGATGATAAGAGAAAATGATAATTATATGATTTCGGAGGACTTTAAGAAAAGGGAATTAAGTTTACAATAACTCACCTGAAGCAGGTTTTTGGAGAAGAATTGATAGGGGTTTTGGTTAAAATTGAAACTCTTCTTTTTCTTGTCCATTATATAGGGATTCTGCTGATTTATTTGCCTAACCCCTGGTCATTTTTTGGGCTTATAGCTACAGTCCTAGAAGATTTGTCAAATCAACCAGTTAATTGTCTAAAACGTTGGCAGTTAGTTCAAAAGATACAGCAAAGCTTTTCGAAAGGTGACAGTACTATAAATAGAGAAGGGTAGTCTCACATTAATCAAGAATAAAATGACACCCCCATGGATGAGTGGCGTTTGTCAGGTAACTAAATTCCATCTAGAACATGACGGTATATCTCGCGTTAAAATTGTTTTGACAACTGATTTGAAAAGCAGTGAACAAGCGAGAACTGAACGAACAGAGCGAACCAGATGTTTTAATTGCAAGTTTGAGACCGCAATCGTAACTGTGAAAATGGATCTGGAAAGAATTAAAACCCGCAAATCGACGTTTCATCCAGAGGAGTAAAGTTAATGCACCGCTGTATGATGGTCAAGCTTTGTTTGAGATGTGTAAAATGCAGTTCGAAGCAACTGGTGAGACAAACAAGCCACCTCATATTTTTATTTGCAATAAGTAGGATGTACAAAAGAATGTTTGACAATTGAGAAAAAATTAAGGAATGTTGTCCTTCGAATATTACGAGTTGTTACACGTTTAATATCAACTGGTAAGAAATACATAAAAAATGTAGTAGGACTTTCCAAACAAATATGTATTGTATTTTTTTTGCATTTGAGTTTAATAGTTAGTTCCACTTAATGGTCAAAGAATAATAATAATAAATAAATAATAAAAGTACTTAAAGTATTTCTTATATTAAGATAAAAAGTACCAAATATAGCAATAATTCATTAATTCATAATGTGCTTTTTGAATAGTCCTTAGCCACCTATGACGTGTATTTAAAAAACGAATGTTTAAAATTGTTCATTTTATGAATCTGCATAGTAAAGTTCTTTAATAAAAATTTCCATTAACTTATTTTCATAAATAAGCGAGACTTGTGAGAAAAACAAAATTGGTAAAAATAGATTTTTTTTTACTCATGAAACAAACACGAATTTGTTTTAAAATTTTCTGTCACTTAAAAAAGTTGTCCTTGACAGCCTTCATATTTGACCCCATTTAATGTTTCCAAGATTCTCATGCAGTGCAAGTTAAGTGTGACACCCTAAGTATACAGGGTGTCCTCGAAATACACCGACAATGTTTGACAGGTGATAGAAAATGCAATTTTAAAAACTTTTTTCGAATACAAACTTTTCCGAAAACACTGTTTTTGATATACAGGGTGTTGAAATTGAATTTTAAAAAATGATGTTTTGAGACTATTCCTGAACTATAAAAGATATCAATTTCTAATTTGGTGGGAATCATAACGGCATAAGGTGCAATAAAAAAAGTAATCGGGAAGTTTCTAAAGCACCAGTGGCGTGCGCTAGGGTAATGCACACCCCTCTTTTTCTATAGAACTTTTAGGTCTGTTCAATTTTATACAAAACTAAACTAAACTTGTATTCTCTAATCAATTCTAAATAAAATATGTTTTTTATTGAAAAACTACACCGCCATTATTTTGTGAAATCACAAAAATGTTATTGAAACTGACCAACTTGAAAAGTAATGGAAAAAGCAATTTTAAAAACTTTTTTTCAATAAAAACTTTTCCGAAAACGCTTTATTTTTGACACAGTTTAAAGGACATTTTTTAAATTCAATTTCAAAACKCTGTGTATCAAAAACCAAGCGTTTTTGGAAATTTTTATTCCAAAAAAAGTTTTTAAAATTGCATTTTTATCACTTTTCAAGCGTTGTCAGCTTCAATAACATTTTTTCGATTTCACAAAATAATGGTGGTGTAGTGGTTTTCAAACAAAAAAAAATCAATTTTTAGGGGTGAATGAGTCGTTTTACGGCAAACTTCAAAGAGACATGTTTTATTTAGAATTGATTGGAGATTACAAAATTGTATTAGTTTTGTCTAAAAATCCTCAGACCTAAATGTTCTGTTAAAAAGGGGGGGTGCATATTACCCCAGCGCACGCCTCTTGTGCTTTAGAAACCCCCCCATTACTGTTTCTTATGGTACCTTACGCCGTTATGATTTCCACAAAATTTGAAAATGATATCTTTCAGAGTTCGGGAATAGAATAGAAAATCATTTTTCAAAATTCAATTTCAACAGCCTGTATATCAAAAACAAAGCGTTTTTGGAAATTTTTTACTTGAATTTTTTTTTAATTGTTTTTTCTATCACCTGTCAAACATTGTCGGTGTATTTCAAGGACATCCTGTATATCTGTCCTTTCTTCCTTACTAATCTATTATAATTTTTAGCAACGAAATCAGCATTGCAACAGTTCATCAGATGAAAACCGTTCTTCTGGTCATGCCAGCATGTCGGATACAGGCAACAGTTCTCCTAGGGGAGCATCAAGTTCTGGTGGTGTAATTCAAAAAACCAGAACCAGAGCTAGTGCACAACATTCAAGAGCTAGGCATCGTGCTACACCAGCCAGAGTAAGCCACTCTAAATGAAGCATAATAATCCTTACAAAAAATTTTTAAGTAAACACATGACATGAGAGATATTTTCATTGCTTTTTCTTCCTCTGTGCTTAGCTTCAAGTTCCCTGGACTGGATCTGGAGGTCTAGAAGACATCAAAGTAGCACTGCAGCAGCTAACAATGAGATCTCATACTTCAACCAGCACCTATTCAAGTGTAAGCGCTGGCTCTGAAAGTTCCGAACCAGCTATGAGAAGACTGATGAGACATTCCTCTTTAGAAACTATCAACACAAATATTACCAATGCCGATGAATTTGTTTGGGTTGATTCTCACAACAGGTATGACTTCAGGAATAACAAAATTCAGGCGCAATATATGTTCTTGATCACCAATTGAGTGAGCTTTGGATTATAAAATCTTGTGCTTTTTCAAGCAAATGTGTTGCGATTTTTCATTTATTTGTAGATATGTGATCCGATGGGTAACACATCTGCCTTTGCGCCCTGAGATTGTGAGTTTGAATCTCGTTCAAGGCATGGGTGTTGTGTTTCTCTAAAATTTAATTCATCATGTGAATACAAGAATTTTAACAAATACATAATGAGCTGGCTAAGTGCCCAAAGCTGACAGGGCCAAATAATTTCCTTATTGTGGATTTGTACTAGGTATTTAATTCTGTATTTTTGTTTTCAAAACAACCTGCTTTTTGGCTTTAAAGGCTGCACTGCCTTTGCTATATGAAAATTACATTGTAAAATAGAAAAATTAAAAAATTTACTTTATATTGTTCTAGTTTTTACTACTTTCCACAAAAAGTGATGAAAAATCATTTAAACATTTAATACGCCATATTAAAAATCGTTATTGTCTTATTTAAGTGGCAGTATTTTTTTGTAAAAATTAAATAGAACTAGTCTTTGCCTGCCAGTAACAAATTCACTTATTTTTCCCCAAAGTATTATATCTATAGTTATATCTGTCGACTTGTGAAATATTTGTCCTCTGTCAATCATACTTTCATCAGTATGTACATATCCAGTCCACACCACTGTTTAGGCGACTGTCTGCTTTAGTCAATTTGCTCTGTACCCCACCTGATAAATCCAAAAAGGGCGTAACTAGTAGTAGGGTCAGAGTGAATTGACCAGGGCAGATGTTTTATTTCATACTTTCATGAGTTTTGCTTCTAACTAGCTTATTTCCAGTATTTCAATCATCAGTCCAAATTTAATATATAATAATAATCATAATAACAGCAATCAGCATATATTTTTAACAAACATTACGGTGGAACACAAGAACAGAGTAGACAGTTAAATATTGCAATTATGTAATTATGAAATTATACTTGAGTGAAATGTGTATCCTAAATTAATATAAATGAAATAAAAATCATGATTGCTCTAGGCTGAGCTGCTGCTTTTCTGTTGGTTCTTTTTTGAAGATAATCCTAAAAAAATAGATGTATAAATGAAAAACATTTCAATAATGGACAGTTATAGCGGTAATATTTTATATTAGACACTATTTTAGGAAGAATACTGAACTTTACATCTTTGAGTAGATTGAAGCTAGATATTTCTCTAATAAAAATTTAGTAAAAAATTAAACATGCCACATTTGTCTTATTAATAAGGAAACCACATTAACAATATTGAAAAGTTTCAGTTTTATAAGGCCATTTTTTATGTTTATGCAAATGAAACTCAAAAATTCATATAGCTGTAATACTTGTAATATATGTGAGAAATGAGAATATTAGGATTCGAGACAGTAGGTACCTATCGAATCTAAATTCAAACATTAAAAAACGGTATTCCTCTCATTAAATGATTGGTAACGTGACACATTCACCCTTTTGGTCTAGCACTGAAGATTTCAGTGTTGTTCGTAGTTGTTTTCCAATTTAACTACTTCCATGATACATAAGTAGTGGAAAATAAATAGCAAAAACAAGTTCAAACAATAAAAATAGAAATGAAAATCATGAAAACAAACCTATAATAATTACAATAACACAAAATATACAAAGATAAGTAAACTGCAATCCAACGATATTTTCTCAACTTTTCTTAATCATGTCCCACTAGCTCAATTGGCAAATTTCCTTGTCTAATTGTCTGTTGACCAAACCATTTTACCAAACTTTGCTTTGTCTGTCCGCCTGGCCTGTTTAGTACAAATATTATAATTTTCTTGTAACTTTAGCAGAAACGATTTACAAAGTATACAACAATATTGTATGAAAAGAAAAACAAAGTCTGCTACTGCTAAATAAGTTATAATGTGTAATAGTGTCTTTTGTTTTTTTGCAGAATTCTTTTCTTAGATACACCTACATCTATATCTGCAGCTTACAGAGAATTAGTTTGGTTTGCCATTAAAGTTTGCTACAACGTTATAACTGTATACATCATCTATCAGTGGTGTATCTTTAGTATATTTTAAAATGAATTACAGATTCATGATTAATCGAAATTTCCCCGAATTATGTAGACAATTCGACAGTTTTTTTAATAAAAATGTAAAAAAGTACCGCTGAAATGCTAAGTGAGAGACCACCTATGTTGTTAACAAAAAAAAATTACAATATACAGTGGGTCCATTCAAATTAACGAAGATATTTTAAATGAATGAAATAACGTGACACTACAAGCAGCAAATTTTCAGAAAGAGTTTCCAATATTCTTCCAATGAAACACTGACCTGACACACCGTGCACACATGATAAATAAGCTGGGAATTGTAATTTCTATACAAATTAATTATTTATCATTTTTACCAGATTAGTGGAACTTCAACACCTGCCATGGACAAACCACTGCATCCTTCGTGTTCTGCAGACAGGTCGCTGCCGTGATCAAATGTCCAGGGTCAGTGTTGAAACTATTCCTCGTCTGTCCTACCTCCTTCAGCGTGCCATCGTCCGTATAGGTAGAGAGGCACAGCGGCTCTCTTCTACTTTAGGAATTTGTACAAAGCATGACATAACGGTTTCATTTCGCATAGTTTTATGTCCTCCACTGGCTGATTCTTGCATCAAAGCATGTTTGAGGGCAGCAGCAATGTTGGCAATGTCGGGTGATGGTGTGCTAAGACAGAGTAAGTCTTCAAGGGCAGGACTGCAGTTGCATATAGGGAGGTTTCATCAGTGGATGCGTGATGTCAAATTAGGAAGATTTATACATGAGTAAGTAAAATTTTTGTGTGTGTTACTCACTGAGCGCTTTATAATGACTTAAGTAAGAATAGTCAAAGAAAATTACTTTGTTACACAGTAAGTCAAGCAACACTAAGCAGAAGGCAAACATTTTCCCTTCAATGTAGGCAAATTTATTTCAAGTATGAAAATTTTAAGAAGGTTGCAATGACAGTGTTTTTATATGAAGGAGAACAGCATTAAAAATTTTCTATTCTATGTTTGTAGTAATACTTGTAAATGCTAATTAACAAGTTTTTCTATAAATCAAGGTTGCTTTAACGTGTTTGCACAGTGCTGCAGAATCAATAATTTTTGAAAATTGTAGCTTGAAGAATCCAGTTATGATTTAAAGGTAATAACTGGAACAAGTTTTGTGAGATTTTTCAAAAATTATATTTCATAAAATATATGTATATAAAAATATACAAAATCTTTTTGCGGCAAAATTAATACATTTGCTTTATAATTACTAAAACAAAAATGACAGAGTTTACCAAAATAAAGATATAGTCACTAATAATTTATATTTTTTTAAGCACAGTAAAGTACGAGCTTCGAATTTATTACTTACTCCAAATTAATATGTAATATATTATGAGCCAAAAAACTTTTCAGTGTTTTTTTTTATTAAATCTAATATAGGATTTTTAGGAAAGGACAATCTTAAAATATGGAAATAGCGAAAACATCTTATTTTTATCATGTTCATCTCAGATCTGATAGCACTGTAGTTAAAAAGTGTTTTTAGCAACTATTAGAATTTTTTTTATAATAAATTACAAAAAACAGTACTGTCTTCCATAACAAATGGTCCAATAATTGTTTCTTCCAGTGACCTAGTCTAAACTAAAAGCTTAATTTTGATGGGAAATGGGGCCTGGTATCTTTAGTGTTTGACTATTTTATACATTTTCAAATTATAAATTTCTTTCAGAGGTTTTAAGAATTGTCTACTGATCCTTAAGAAAGTGATATGATTGCTACAAAATTGCCATTTTAAAAGATCTCTTGGAGTACCTACGTCACTAGAAAGAGATAATAAAAAAATACATTTGTTACTTAATTTGGAAATATCCTTCGAGGTTAAACAGATTAGTAATAAAATCTCCTGTTTTTACGTTATATAATATACATTAGGAACAGGAAATCTGTGAAATGAAGATCTTTTGCTTAAGAACTGGCCTATTTAACTACTTGTTATTAACATTTTCTAGATGGAGCCTTATATATCTTATTGATTATTGCTAAGAACAACTATATTTACAAGAGAAACACATTAAAAGTTAGCCTTGCATACCTATTCATCATTTGGTGCACTGGCTATTGTCATTAATATCAAGCGTGCTACTAAAGTATGTTTAATCAGCCTATTTTAATGGAAATAATCTCCACTAAACAGAATTCAAATTCATTATAATTACTGTACTATGTATAGTAATAATTCAAACAATGTCTTTTGGTATTGATGATCTCCTGTGATGCAGTTTTCCATAATGAATGGGTCAGTTAAATAACTAGCGAGCATTCCACACTACATGTTTACCGAAATGCAGAAAATGACTGTTGCATAGGGATTTTCTTCTAACTATATTTCCTCAAATATGAACATTATCCACACAAGAGCAAGGTTATTGTATTAAAATTAAAAATTGGAATCTTCATTTCAAAATCGATAGTTAGAATTTATATTGGATTATGTATGAAGAATTTTGCTTAATAAGGTTTTTTAGTAAAATAATAAATAAAGATACTTCACTCTTGGAACATTTTCATTTTTTAAATTTACTGATACCCTGTATGTTTGACTTCAACTTTTCTTAAGGCAAACCTATTTTTTCAAAAAGCAAAACTTTTAGGCTTGAATTACATGACTTTTCTCTGTATGTGCATATTTGTATGATACATAGCATGAATATAACATTTCATTTTCATACCCATATATTTGTTTCAAATATTAAATAATTTTAAAACTGTCTTTACCGTGCATTGACAGTGTAATTTTTCTGGTACACTTAATTGTTTACTTAATTTTAATTACTGTAATGTTGTAACATAATGTTGCAATTTAACATATTGTTCTACAGGTTGGACTATAAAGAACTATTTCACCTGTATTACATTTATTTATTAATCAAAATAGAATTTATATTGATTAAAGCATTCCTATTTTTATTAGAAACTTTGTACAGCAAATTATAGGATGTTCTTTGACTCTTTCCCAAGTAATGTTACCTTGATATTAGTGATTTCTAAAACCAGTGAATTTTAACGTACTATCAGCACTTTTATTTTCAGATATGCAGCTGTTTATTTGTGTGCCGGTATGGAAAACCTCCTGGAGGAGATATTACTGCAATGTTTACCAAGTGACTCCGATGTTACCTTGACAGCTACACTTCTTGAACATGCAATAGCAAATAATGGCGACCTATGGGGTTTATTACAACCATATGCACACTTAAACGCAGGACGAATTGCATCAGGTGCTCTTGCACTACCGAGATGGGCCTCAGTTTCCAGCATTGGGTCAGGAAGGGACTCAGGTCGGGGTTCCGGAACCCCAGAGCCATCTCTAATGATGACCTGTGTGGGTTCACTATCAGAACTGCAGGACGTGATCAGCAGGATGCAGCCAAGAATTCCGTTGTGTCCAAGAGCTGTTAGGGCACTGTTTTATTTTATGAGGTAAGCTAAATTTATAATATAAGTGTTTGCAGTTTCAATAGTTTTCAAATGCAGAATGCACAACCTATATTATGATGTAAACATGTGGAAACTGCAAAAATAATTGTGATGCAGCTGTTTTAATAGAAGTACTGAACTGTTGTATTTAATATATTAAATAACTTATTAAACTGCTTGAAATTATTATAGGGTACATTTTAATACAAGTTTCTAACTGCAACTTTGCATTGCACATATGTAAAATTTTAACATACTTCATAATACAAAAATTGGCAGAAGACTCAAATGCTAAAAATTAGAAAGTCAGGTAAATTTAAAATGACTTTTTTGAAATCAGTTTTCCTATTATAACAAATTTCTGTTGGAGTTTTTATCAGTTAGAGTACTATACTTTCTGTTCGCTTAAGTAAATAAGCTACTACCCTTACATCTACTCCCCAAGAAGCCTTATTAAGATTTGAGTCAAAAATTAGGCATCTAGCTATTTCCACCATGTTTTATTTAACCATGCTGCCATTCCATTTTGTTCAGGGTTTCTTGGTACAGTGTATTGTATATTAATTTATTCCATAGATTTTGCAGTCTTTTGAATTTGGTTGAACTGTACTCATCCCCATTATTATATCTTAACCTTTCAATCTTTGTTCCAAATTTTGACTGTACTAACTTTATGAATTATTTAAATTTTTCTACTTTACACCAAAATAGGAATAACAATCTCTAATAATGACAAAATTATTTTTACCATCATATATCTGAGAATAACTTCTAGTACACATTTCATCTGATATAAGTTGGAAAGGTCTGTTTACATTTTAAACAAACTTCACATACTCCTTCGACGAATGACCCGTTCATCTATGAAATATTTCCGAGGCTCTTGGGCTATGTTGGCTCTCTCAATCTGTTCTTGATACTCTATAAATTACCAGTTAATACCTAGTCATCTTTCATTGTGAACTTCACACTATTTGAAGTTACATTCAGGTTTCCTTTTGAAATAGCTTTAATTTGGATGTCAGATTTTACAACATGAATATTATGATCAATGCTTTCTTTGTACATTATTATTTCACGTTTTATGAGGTGATTTGTATCACCACTATTAAAGATGAATGTTATTTTCTTGTAATCAGATTTTGGTACATAGACATTTGAATCTGTGAAAATTAAAATTTCTCATTCATATCTATCTCTTCCTTCATCATTATTTGCTAAGCTGGCTTTCCTTCCTCCTTTGCTTTTGAATCCTTTGTACCATCTTCTACAGTCTGGTCACGTTTGTCCAACCTTTCCAACAGTTATGACATTGAAAAAGAAGTAGCTTTCTTTTGACTTTCTGCCCTATGAATACCAGCTCTGCTTTGACTACTTCTATTCGACTTTTCTAGAATTTGTAAACATCATGTTGCCACTTACATTTTCTTCTTTGTTTTTAAATTATCTGGCCTCTGTAGTTTATTTTTAACAAATCCATGGTCATTTTGATCTCATCCAGTGTGAAAATAACATCTATAGCAGTTGTTACACCTTGAAATGATTCGGGATTTGCTGCTATACCATTTTGTTTTGTTTCAACTCACTACTTGCAGTAGCCAATTCATACAAAATGGTTTAATGGAATAATCATAATATTCCCATTATACTTCATTTTCATTTTGATGACATGCAGTATGTTGTCTCAAAGAAATTCAACTGTAATATTTTTTACTTTTAACTTTTTTAAAAGCTTTAAACTCAGCTGAGCTTGTTTCTGCTTGTAGGTTGTTACTGCCTTGGCCCATAACCTATTGGCATTGTTATTTTATTTATTTATTTATTTATTTATTTATTGATATTCACGGACAGCACCATTTTTACATTAAGTATTACAGAAGTGCAGAATGCAAAATATAAGTACCGTAACATCAAAAGCTAAATTTAACATAACAAACCAACATGAAGCAAAAATAACAACATAAACAATTTATCATGCAAATCAATAACAATATGAAWGCAATATGTGTCTCTTCAAAGCATTGTAACTACACCTAAACAAATCTATATCACAATCATTACCCAGTCTCTGGATTCTGGACATAGGGCTATTCAAGCCATAATTTCTACTAGAAAATGGAGCAATAAACAGCTGTCGTGTTCGGGCTCTTATACCAGCATTGAAACACAGCTTCGAAATTAAAAATTCACAACTTACTCCACCATGAATGAGTCTGTGCAAGAAGCACAGATCAGCTGCTGCTCTGCGGTGCTGAAGACTTACGATATTTAATTCCCTCATAAGCACTGGGTAATCCAAACTACAAACACCCCCATATGATCTGTATCCCCAATTACGAACGAATGCCCTCTGAACACTCTCAATCCTATCAACATGAGTGCAATAGTGCGGGCTCCATACCGTAGACGCATACTCAAGGATGGGTCGCACCAGGGAGCAGTAGAGAAGCCTGTATGTACTAGGAGTAAAATCCTTACTAAATCTATTTATAAATCCCAGAACCTTAAAAGCATTTGCCACTATATTACCGATGTGCTTAAACAATGCCAGCTTGCTGTCAAATGTCACCCCCAAATCTTTTATTTAAATAAACACATTCAAATAGGTTCCAAAAATATAGTGGTCATCAATTAGTATTCAGTCTCATAATCGGTTAATCACTGKTAAAATTTTCAGTACTAAACAAATAACAGCATTAAAATTGTAAATATTAATTCTAGATGTGGTATTTATGGAATTAAACTTCATGAAAAACAATGTTTTGATAAAAATTACTACAAATACACATTAACTGACATACAATAATACAATTGATTACAAAATTATTCATTAATGAAATACTAAGTAAAATTAAAGAATTGTCTGTAGTATTTGGTATTTTTAAAGAATTATCTTTCCTTTAGGAAGATGTCCTCATACCATATACAGTAAAACAGCAAATAGAATTCTTGCGCCATTTTTATCTGTAGTTTAAATATTTATCTACTTCCTGATTTGATCGCAATTTTTCCTAATATGAATGGCCCCAATTTTTAATATTTTAAAGAATCGGTGAGATATTGCTCTCGCCAACTATAGATTCATTTAAAATATGCGGGCTATCTCATAAGTGAAGAATACCTATAAGTTCAGTCTATGTGAAGAATTTTTTTCTTTTAATATAAGTTCTAAAGGTATAAAAATTGATATTGAAAGCTAAATAAATGTAGCTACAACTTTGTTTGGTGTTATTTGCAGGTGTTCACAGTTAGAGCAAGGTGAACAAGGAGGTGGAGCAATACAAGAATTATGCTATGAAAGAGCGTATGTTGTGTTGCCACCTTTGGTTGAGTGGCTGAGGGTGGCTACAGCTCATGGTGAGCATAGATTTGCTGCTATTTTAGACAGAGATGATATTATGCAGGCCGCTAGACTGTTATTGCCTGGAGTAGATTGTCCTGTCAGACCTTTGGGAGAAGAGGCAATTAGAGTTAAGAAGAATACTGGAAATGATGATGACCATGTGGAAGCATCTAGACAGATACAGGTATCACATACGTTTTATACTCAATAATTCTAAAGTTCTTTGTGAATCTTTAGTAGAATTTATGTATAATAAATTGCTAATGAAGTCCGTAATGTATCAATCAATATTTTAGGATGTTTCTTTTCCTTTTTGTTGAATTTTTAATTACACTTAAAAAAAATCTGAACATTTTTTTAAAGATTTTGTTAAAACATTTAAAATTTTATTTTAAATTTATTTTAAACATTTTAAAATTTTGATAATAATGATCCTTCATGTTTTATTTATGATTGGTTATGCTGAAAATGATTTTGATTTGATTCACCTTGTATCTTTTGTTCACAGATTGAACTTGCTTTTCGACTGATGCTTACTGGTCGCCCTGAATTAATTCATCAAGCATTATCTCTTCTACCTCCATCAACCAGATTAGACACTCTTAATCAACAGGGACACACAGCTCTTATGTTGGCTGCCCTATACAATGACGATATAACTCTGATGGTAAGTTTATAGAGTTTCATTTATTCCACAAAGAATATCTAGGTTGATAATATAGTAGATAGTAATTAATTAGTTAACTTATACTTTTTAGCATCAGAATTTGATTTAAAATTTTCATGGCTTCTTTTTAAATTTAAATTAATACAATACCTATAATTATATTGAATTCTATCAGTACAGTATTGACTACTCCTTACAACTTCCACCTATGACATCATAGCTCTTACAAATTTATAGTTTATTAAATTCAGCATAAACATTTACACAAACTAATTTACAGTCATCACCATTTTTACTTCACACCTCTATATTTTTCTGATGTAGTAATGAATAGGTTCAAAACATGGTAGCTAATATAGAATACCTGTACATTAGTGAAAAGATTTGGTGTTAATAATGCTATTTTACACATTGCTTATTCATGCTGTATTTACATTTTTTACAAAATTTTAACTCTAATATGCCAGTAGAAAATCTAAAATAAAAACTGTAGAATCTATATGAAGATAAAAAATATGGCACTTTGGCAAGCATTGTATGATGTTTTTTATGCAGTAAAATGTTCCTTCATTAGTACATCTTTATTTTGCTCCTTTTATTAATTTGGCTTTTATAACTTTTTTATTGCTCTTGCATCATTTATGATCCATTTATATAACATCGAAGTTCGACTTACTCCTTAGCTAAATTCGAAACATATTATATATTAGCATATCTCCTTTTTATTTTTCTTCCTTGGGATCAGCTGTTATTTTGTTTCTACATTATAAATTCACATGATTGTTGTTATGCTCTTCCATAAATGTAACAAAACAAAATATTCCTTCTTTTGTTCTTTCCAATAAATTTTATTTCTATAGCTGATGCTGCCATTGTAATTCCATTGCAAAAAATTATTGCCTATACAATATTTTTTATTATAATTTAATTGGTGCATTCAACCCAGAATGAAAAGCTATTTTAATTGACAACTATTCAGTTTATAATTTTTATTTGAATGGAACTAGCTTATCTCAATATATTCTTTCACAGCAGATAGTGGAAGGTCCTAATTTGAATTTTCAAAAAGATAAGTAGAATAATTAAATATTTTTCCTACGTTTCTTTAGCCTCGGATGAATTGTTGTCCCAAAAGCACGAAAGAAAGACTACATCTTTCAAGTTAATATTTTTGAGGGCGTTTGAAATGTTTTCCTCTGCAGCCAGACATGGATCAAATTGGCTGATGCAGGTTTCATTTAGGCCACAATTATCATTGCTTGTCAAAAGCAGTTTCTCGTTAAGATTGCTTTGTTTTGAAATTTTCATACTTTTTTTGATGACAGTTGTATGAAAGCATTGAAGGAATAGATCCGAATTCATCCATGCATGCTTTATTGCACTTACTCAACTAGAATATTAGTTTTTTTAAAGTTCTGAAATTTACATTGCTCTCTAGAAATTTTTGCTCCTGGTGCTGAGGTTTTTTTAGTATGTATTTACTATTTCTGCATGATCTGGCAGCAGCTTCCAATGCAGATTCATCAACATTGAATATCTAACTAAGTAATATATGGTAATAGCTTCAGCTCATTTTTTTTATATTTAAAAGTCTAAGCTATATTTGAATTTGACTGTTAATTAATAATTACTGTACCTATTGTAATTTGCATGTATCATTTCCTTTTTCTACATACCTTTTGTTCTATAAAAATCTTTGCATCAACCAATTTCAGGCCCTTCTTGATGCCGGTGCATCGGTAGACACAGAAACACCAGCTCCTTGTGCACCTCGTTTCACAGCAGTAAATGGTGAGACACAACACTGGACTGCCTTAACTTATGCTGCTGCTAGAGGACACACGAGATGTGCAAGGTTATTGTTGGAAAGAGGTGCTAACGTTGAAGGTGGAGCACAGCTCAGTGAGGAAAAATGCACATTAACTCCTTTACAGGTAACTGCTCCTATACTAAATTTACAGATTTCCTTTTGCAACTACTAAAAGAAATTCATTTATAATCGCCCAGTGTTGTTAAGTAATTAATTACAATTACTTGCAGAAACAATTGAATAACTTGCTTTACAAATGTAATTCATTTGTAACTGAATGACTCATTTTGTTACAATTACAATTACATTTTCACAATTACATTTGACAGAACTATTTTTAATATTTTCAATCTGTGGAAAGTTTAAATCCTATTGCAAACCAGTACATATGAAAAGACCGTTTCCAGAAGCAAAACTATTTTACATAAAATTCATTACAGTGCTTTAGCAAAACTTAATTTATTTGGATTAGAGTATTAGTAGATCGACTAAAGTTTTCAATGAAGTAGAATGCATTTGCACTAAGAAATAGAATATACCATACCCTACCTACAAAATTGAATTCACATTTTTACTGTATCATCTATCCACACTAAAAAAAAAAATACTTAGATTCGATTTGTGGTGCAATCAAAGCAACTAAACATAAATCGGCTAAATTAAATTTCTTACAAGAATACTTTATAGTTTGAAACCATAGGCTACTGCCACACTCTTCAGGAAAAAGCCAATTATATATGTGATAGGCTTTGCCAACTATTTTTAAATTAATCCAAAGGTCATGAATAAAAATTAAAAATTTGAAATTTTGTGCCGAGCACTAGGATAACAATGTCACATAACTTGGAGAAAACAAGAAAAAATAATATATATAAACAAAATAGAAACATAATATTTATATTACCTTCAAAGATATAACAAATTATATTAAACATGCTTTTCACATATTTTAGATTTCAATTAGTTAGACCAGTGATTCCCAAACTTTTTGGAGTCGTGGCGCCCTTAAATATTTAAGGGTTTTCTACTGGTTCCTACCTTAAATTTAAAATAAAAACAGGTCTAGTCATTAGCATTAGAGGTAAAAATAAATAAAACCCAAACACTAGGAAAATATAATATTATTATTTCGAACGAAAGTTGCATTATTACAGATTAAACTCATGAACTAAATTTATTCTATTAAAATTAGATATTAAAATAATGAGATGGATGAGCTTAATGATCACTGCACAATTTAAAAATCTTGGAACACAGCAACTTTCATTTCCTTTTCAACATTTATTTTCGATCCATACTTGCTCTTTATAATCAAAACCGCCGAAAATCCAGCTTAGCACAAGTACCATATTGAAAATGGGATTAAAATCCCTTGGGCCTTATTGCTTAAAAGAGCATATTCACATTTTGTTGAAATTTAAAATCCGGTCTACTCCATGCTGGCAAATTTCGCTTTCAAAGTATTATCGCAAGATAAAGCTCAATTGAAATTCTCTTCTTCTACAGAAATAAATTCCAGTGGACCACAGGCATTGAAAGGATCTTGAATCCATGTAAACGTGTCAATTTTTTTAAAATATATCTCAAACTAGTTGTTCAGATGTTCCAAACTTATAATGTGCTGTAAAAATAAGCAATGCAAAAAATTAAGTATTTTTATTAAAAAGACTGGAAAGCTATTCCATGAACATAACTAATGATTACTGAAAGTTTTTTCTGCAGAGGAAGAAAATTTGTGATGAAAAAAACAAAAGCGCAAAATGATATCGGAGTTTGATGTTAAAAAGGTTGTGGATTAGTTGGTAGCACTCAGAAACTCCAATTCTACTACAATCCAACAAAATCGTCAGTTCAAGCATGTTAGCATGTTCTAATTGTCTGTATTTTTTTTTCTTTCCAAGACTGCTTTCGTTAATTTTGTATGTGTTGAAAGTAGCCCTAATTATCGACTTGCTACTTCGGTTAATTTTCATATGGTCAAAAAGTTACAAAAATAGCCCAATCGAGCAACTCTGTTGTTGAAACTACAAAACAACCAACTTAAACTAGATTCTTCTCTAAAACTTTGGAGACCGCGCCAATCTAGTTTAGGCTGGCAGGTTGGTAGTTTATTCAAAAAGCTGCTTTATTTTAGTTCTGGAGTATTACCATCCCCAGGGAGCCGCGGCTCACAGTTTGGGCAACTTGTTCCTTGCCACAGTTTAAACTTAACTGTATTCATTCTGATAAAGATAAATGAAATTTATTGCATTTAGAGAATTCATCATTAGTAAAGTCACACTTTTTGCCTTCAAGTGATAATAACCAAAGTCCTTGTGATTCATCTTTAGAATGTAATATACTGTCAAATTACTTCCACATCCAACGGATGGGAAGTATTGTATCGCGAAAAAATTTTCGAAAATTTTTATTTGCTCATTGGCTTTAAAATGTTCGAAAGCGCAAAAGACAAAATTTGAGCAAAAAAAAATTTCTTGTCTGTGTGTGTGTGGTTTTGTTTGTATACACGATAACTTTCGCAAGACTTAATATATGAACTTGAAATTTGGCAAACGTATAAATCTCAACTACCCAAAGTGACCTATTGTTTGTGGGGTAAGTAGGGTATCGGGAAGGGGGCGAAATTGGGGGGTAACTACCCTTTTTGCAAATTTTTATTTTTTTTTGTTTTAGTATGTGATTAGTAGTATAACTGCGAGTATTATTTGCTGTTATAAATTTTCGGTGCAGCAAACTGTTTAGAAGATATTAGCAAAAAAGCGTCACTTAAAGAAAATGGTTTTTCCTAAATATCTCTGAATATATTTAATATATTCAAAAAATGAAAATATCATCAGATAGGAAATGAAATTTCTCACAAAAAGTGTCTTAGAAAATTAATTCAAAATTTTGACATTTTCGAAATATTTCCAAAAAACCTATTTTATGTAGAAAATCAAATTTCTGTATAGAAAGCACTCTTGTAATTTTTTTGTTAAGTTAAAAATTTTCGAGTTATTTGGAAAAAAATGATTTTAAAATTTAAATATTTTTGCTAATATCACGAGGACTGTTTGTCTTAGAAAAAATGTGTAAAGAGAAAAAATGTTCAAAACATGATTACTAATCGTATAGTGTAAGAAATAAACGTAAATGTCATTTTGACAATTGGATGTGGAAGTATTGATACAATTTGCAGCGGTTTTTTTTATTATATGGATATTTCATAGCCTGATGATGTCAGTGACAATGCTTCAAATCCAGAATTTTTAGCTTATCTGAAAGTAAAAAATTACTATCTGTAAAAGACTATCCTACAATATTTATGATTTTCATAAAATATGTCATATTACCCTCATCCACTTCTGTAGAGCGAATGCTTAATTTCGGTGGTCAAATTCTGAAACCTATATGAAACAATTGGTCAGATGAAGAATTTGAAAACCCATTCTTTTTAAGACATAACAGTGATTTGTAGTCTACATTAATAAAATTAATGAGTAATATAAGTTAGACTATCAGTATCTGGTTAGAGTTGTATATTTGCATATAAAAAAAATTAGGATAGTTATTGGTCCTCCTTCAATTAAATGTAAGTTTTTGAGCTTTGCGTTATGTAATAAAAACTACAATATTTTATTATCAAAACAACTAGGTATGAGTGAGGGTACGAGTACGAGTAATGTATTATTTATTGTTTTAAAACTCTCCGACTTTCTACCTGTTGCTATCCAAAGAGTAGATGTAATTGATTATTTGAAATTAATTTGAAGCGTATAATAATTGTAATTAATTACATTAACATATTTTGAAAATTCAATTGTAGTTAATTAAAATTTACCTAAAGGAATTGCAATTGTAATTAATTATAAATTGTGAATTAATTTTAACATCACTGTAATCAGTAATAAATGTATTTTATGCATTTTATAAAGCTATTTTTATGGTAGAACTGAAACCATACATCAAGGATATTCTAGAATTCTAACCTTTGTCAACTTGTCACATTTGTCACTGTAATTCTACTGTTTCATATTGACTTCAAAGAAGATAGTTTATAACAGAAATAATTGTAATACATTAAGGACCGGTTGCACAAACACGGATCAGTTTGATCACAGCGTTAACCTCGGATCAAACCATGGTAGCCACAAATTTTAAGCATTCTTATTGGTGTTGCCATGGTTTGATCCGTGGTTAACACCGCGATCAAATTGATCCGCGTTTTTGCAACCGGCCTTTAAAGTTAAAAAACATGTCAACAGCATTGCTAGAACATATTAAAACTTTTCACTCAAGAAAAGCTTTTCTTTGATGTTTAATAACCTTTTATTCTAAACATGGAAGTAAAAATTACAGTTTATGTGTTGTCGTGACAAATATTTTTACACTTGTCAGTTCAGTCTGGTAACTTTGATTAATTCCACTTCTAAACATAGAAAATTGCAAAAGGCAGATGCATACGTTAAAATAGAAAACTAGCACAAAACTTTTTTTAATTATAAGTATTAACTCATACATACGAACTTAACGTTTTCAATCCAGGTAGCATGTGCCAGTAGCAATATTGACATGGTATCTCTCCTCCTGGCCCACGGTGCTCATCCGTTTCTGTCTACCCAAATGAAAGACAGCCTGTGCTATTCGGCATCAGCCCAGAGAGGTTGCTACAGTCCCATATCAGTAGCAGCAGCTCATGGACAAAGGCTCGTCTTACAGAAACTCTTATCACAACCAATGGCTCCCATTAACAAAGAAGTATTATCTTTAGAAGAAATGCTGGCAGAAGGAACAGTTACTAATCGATCTAGCCCAGTGAATAGTCCTCCTCAGTTTAGCAAGATGCAGATTAAAGCACTTCAGGTAAGATTATTGGTCCCTGTATCAAATTATAGGAAACATGTTCATTATGTGTGTGTTAACGAGGATAATAAAAGTATTTATACTATTATTGTGGGGCTCAAAAGTAATGCAACATGCAAAAGGAATTTTTTAATGTTTATGTAGTAATTTTATTGCTTAGTTTTTATTTAATCAAGCAATTAAAATTTGGTTTAAGAAGAAAAAGTGTTGTGATAAAGGAATACCAGACTTGTTTAACATATATTCACAATTAATTTATAATACTTGATGGGGCAACCCTTTATTAAATTATTGTTCAACTTGAACTAAACCTTAATAATTTTTTGTGACATAAAAATTAAGCAGTAAATTAATATTTTTCTTTGGGAGTTACATTATCTTTGAGCTCTAGTATATACAGGGTGTCCCAACTAAAATTGAATCCTCTAAAATCTCTGATTTTGTCAGGAACATGCATGTTACCTGAAATGAGGACCAAATTGTGGTTTCAAATTTATTTCTCCATCCCTCTAGCACCCAAATAAGCCACCCCTTCAAAATTTTAAGTATCAAGAGAGGTTGAATAATAAACGCTTCATTTTGAAACTACTTTTGTTGTCTATGCAACAATGGTTTTTTGTTTGTTAATGAGAACTCCCCTTTTTTGAGAAAATTGCCTAGATTGGTGAAAGCGTTCCAACTTTCAAAAGCTTTTCTAACATTATGTAACATATCCAGCATGCTCAAACAGCACTCTGCAACGATTATTTCTCAAAGCACTTATAAAGTAGCATAAACCTTGGATCTTAAGCACCCCACAAAAAAGAAATCCAAAGGGGTTAAATCGTGAGACCTAGCTGGACATTCGATTCGACCTCTTCCAGCCTGGGGAAGTCCTCCATCCGGTAAATTAAAAGTTGTTTTTCTTTTTTAGAGATATTCTCTCTCTTCCAGTGCTTGGGTGATTAAAAAGCCAATAAGGTGCTCTAACAATTGCAAGTTACTATCACAAATTAATCATTCAAAGCAATTTTTTGACTGGGCATTTGCAATAGGCTCAAACTTTCATTGGGCAATCAGCAATGTAGGTCGCTGTACTTACCGATTGTACCATTGTAGTTTGTAAAGCCACCACTAGATAATACCAGAAAATTATTTTAAGTAAGATGTTTCCTTGTCAAAAGTCATGTTTATGCCATTTTTTTGTAATACAGGAAAGTAGTTATTAATTTTATAATATTCATTGAATGAAACTCATTATTTTTGTACAAAACATTTATTTGCAAAGTCATATAGTGGAGTGGGAAACAGGTAAATATTGAAGTAGAAAATGGTATATATCTCGACTTTGGCTTCTTCAATATCATATATAATGTGTGTGGTGGTACATAAAGCACCAGGCCAGTAGCCACTTTTGGCTTTTTTTAACAAGAAAAATAAAAAACCGCTAGGCTGTTTCAGTTGTCAGCTGTTAGTGTAACTTGAATAGAAAAAAGTTTTTAATTTTTTTTGCCAAGAAGTTTCAGTCTACCAGTAGGTGTCAATGTTAAAACCAAAGTCTATGAAACCACCCAATAGCAGACAAGGTTTCATTTGAAAGAATTTTATTCCTATATAAACTGTGATGTTACATGCTAGAAAGTAGTTATCATACTGAATGCAAAAAGGTATTTTCTCAAGTTCTACCCTGTAGTTCTATCTAAATATCAATTTTTATCAAACTTTTTATATATGTGATTTTCACCAGTTTTAATGTAATTAATTTTTTTAATTATGTAAAAAGTTTTATACTGTCATACACTGTATTTGAGAATTTTGAAAAAAATCCATATTTAGGTAGAACTTTCAGAAAATGCCCTTTTGGGCTTGGAACGCAAACTATTTGGTAGCATTTAACACTTTACAGAGGGTTAAAAGTTTTGAAAATGAAATCTTGCTCATTTAAATCAGTTAAGTTAAACCCAAGAATTTAGTGATCCTTTATTTTTATTTTCTTAAAACTAAAATGGTTTTTTACAGGAAAAGTGGGTTAAACATAATTTTTCTATTTGGGAAATACTAAACTATCTTTTGCCGTTAGGCTACAAACTTGAAATTAATTTCCAGCAATTTCTCTTGTACACTTTAATTAAATAATTTTTCCCTAAAGCACCAGAACTACTGGTATACTAATTTCTGCAGATAAGTCTTAATCTTTTCACATCAGTGTGGTAAGCGATTGTGTGCTTATAATGTGCAATATGATGTGCCAGCATCAATGTGTCCTTATTTTCAAATATTGAATTCGCTTGTAAAAGAGGCACCCCTAAATAAGTATGATTTTCATGTTAGTCTATATCTTATGTGAAACAGGAAGTATTTTCTTTTTAATGCCTTCTAATATACATTAGTTAAAAAAAGAAGAAGAAATTTCCTGGCCTAACTATGAAAAGGCATGGATTAGCAAATTTTATTTTACTATCCTCACTGTCAATGCATTTATTGCATGATTTCAGCAACTGTTCAGTACATACTCCTAAAAAAATATGCTTTTAATTAAAAACGTCACCAAACTGAAGTAGCACTTTTCATAGACCCTTTCAAAAATTTTTACTCAGGTAGTAATCTTTGGTTACCATATCTAGACTTGTATGGAAGATAATAGATCTCTTCAAAAGTGCATTCACAAATTAAAACGCATGATTTCAGCAATGTGCATGCAATACAACAAATACAGATCTCTGTTTAGTTTCCCATGTGTTTTCTTCAAAATATGTCATAATAATTTGTCAAGAAGTACTGGATAATAAAAGGGAGTTTTCATCTTGCCCTATTAAGTTTTTTTTTAATAAGATATAATGGTAGGGTAAGAAATCACAGTTCCGTCCACTGCGACTGTTCAGAGCTCAAACAAGTGTTGATCACATTTAACATTATGTAGACACTAAACTGCTCTGAATTTTTACCACAGGCCATATAAATTTTAGTTACTTTTATATACTGTGTCACATAAAAGATTTGATAACAAATCATATTAAAGAAATTTGCCATCACTATTTTAGTTTATGATGGATTCTCCAGAAACATGTTATGCATGGTAGTAATGCAATGATTTCAGCTTATTTGATACTTCATTGCCACGCTTTCATTTTGTATTTGTAAATTACAGGAAGCAATGTATCACAGCACTGAAAACAATCATTTAGACATTACAGTAGAGATCAGGACGTTAGGAGTACCTTGGACATTACATTGCTGGATGCATTCCCTAGGTGCAGCACATGAAGCCAGACTGGATTGTGTCATCGATCAGCTCTTACAAGATTTCTTACAGGTTTGCCCTGATGATTACAGTTCACAATTTGTCCAGGAATGTTTGCCGTTACTATTCAACATATTTCGATATAGTAAGGTAAGCAACTCATAGTTTAATCAAATTAAATTAAACGGACTTTAATGATTTTGTCTAAGAAAAAGGAAATGAAACTGTTACTATCTTTCAAAACACTTTACCTCTTTGATCTGGCATCTATACATTATATCCTTTGAGAAAAATGAGAAATTTGCTTTTCTTAAAAATGACCTGTAATTTGTCAACACTGAAAGACCAGTATCCATTCAAATTACGAACAATAAAATAGTCACACAGCATGTCTGGGCTGTATATGGGGTGGTCAGCTCTTGTAAATTCACATTCACCAATGGCAGTGTTTAGAATAACACCAGTTTTAATGCAGTATCGTTGTATAACAATATCTACATATGTTGCACTTTTCACCATAAAGTACCATGAACCTTGTTGTGTGTTTAACATATTAATAAGTGTTGCCAAGCTTTTATGCAACCATGCAGTTTTCATAATTTATTAAAAATTTAATGACATAATGAAGAGCATAATAGTTATTTATGCAATAAGAGCGAAAAATGAATTTTAGTGCATGTAATGAAAGGTTGGTAAAATTTTTACTTCTACCCATGTCAAAGTATTAAAATCTTAGTTAATTTGTATCGTTAAATGTGTATCATTTGGTTCTTACAGTTTGCTAGAAAAATAAAAATTTCAAAGTAATGTAGCAACAAATTAAAAATAAATAAATAAACTGAGGTGCAAATGACTCCTGAATAACCCTTTAATGAAAAACATTATCATGGAAATATTTACATAAAACAAATTCAACTGCCCGTGTGGCTAGACCTTTATAACTGAGTAGAAAATGCATATCAAGAGTATGGGTACAGTTAGTTTGAAAATAAAAGAAAAAGCTAGCATTTGTCATCTACCTGTAACTGCTTCATCATTTATGGATCTGATTATGTAGGTACCTGTACTATGTATATAACACTGTGGCCCGGTTGCACAAACTTGGATCAAAGTTAATCCGAGTTTAATCTGTGCTCGTTGCTATAGCAACACCAATTAAAACACTGGATTCATGACATTGCTAGGCAATGACCGCAGATTAAACTTGCATTAACTTTGATCCACGTTCGTGCAACCGGCCCTGTAGGTGTCTAAGTACCTACATTTTTGCTGTTTACTGTACAAGTAAATGAAAATTTGCATAAATAATTTGTAAAGATTTCCTCAGATATATTATCATATTTTAATTATTTTCATAATAGCTTTAAAAAAAATCATACTGGAATATATCAATTTGCTAAGATTTACTAATGGTGTATCAGTACAATAGAAAAAATCATTTTACATCATTTCTAATCCAAATATATTAATTCAATTTTTAGAAGGAAGGCACAACTCTTCTCCTTGCTGATATCTTTTCAACTTGCTTTGGCTGGGAGCCCATTAAGGCAATCAAGGATTGTTCAGGCACTAACACATCTGGGTCCAGGATTGATCCCAAATATGTAAATAACCCTGAACTGAGCGATGTAACATTTCGAGTGGAAGGTAGACTGTTCTACGCACACAAAATTGTGTTAGTTACTGCCAGTCCGAGGCTCAGGGCAATGCTAAGCTCTAAGCTTTGTGAAGGAGGACTACCTACTGTACAAATCAACGATATTCGGTATCACATTTTCCAAGTGAGTATGAAAATTGTAGTTATAATTGTGCAGCAAAATAGCCAAACTTAACAGTGAGTTGTTTTAACTGTTATGCTTTGGACCACTCTAATATGACTGTGGCAACACAAAATTTAAGGTAGACTCTTTGTTCATTAGTTTTGTCCATTGTAAAAATCGTGGCACACTGCTGAGGTGTCACAGCCGAGACAAACAAATTAAGTATCGCAGGATTCTTTAGTGTTTATACAAATATAATTGCATCCCTCCATCTTTTTATTATATTAAGTTCAGCTTATGTGCATTTGCAAAATGGTCAACAACAGAACCAACATAAAATAACACAGCATAGTGTTAGCATACCAATATCATTATACTAGAAATATGATTTATAAATATACGAAATAATAGAGGTTTGAGCATGGACCTCTTAGATACCCCTCGTACAATTTTTCTTTGCTTTCACGACTATTAAATTAAATATAGTGTATTGTTTTGTATTTGCAAAAAAAACATAATAATTTGACATAAATTCAAAAGCCTGACAAAGATTTAAAAAACTGCAATTACAGACATACTTAAATGAATATTTGTATATATAAAGGCCATTACTGAACCATAGCACTATGTGTACTTCGTTTACTCAAGAAACACATGCTGGTCAGCAAAGATATACCCTGGCTCATATTCAGTCAAGGACTTCAAAAGTTTTTTTTGCTGCATCACTTCAAAGATTTTGCAAAAACCAGCTAACACAGAAATAGGCCTTTAGTTTACAGCACTATTGACACTGCCTACTTTCGCTACTTTTAATATATAGGCAAATGATCTTTCATATTTATGTGTATATTGATTATCTTAGCTAGTTTTGGAGCCAGTATAGTCGAAAATTTTTTAATAAAGCTTGATTTAATACCGTCACATCCTGGTGCTGCATTACTCTTTCATAGGTTTTACTCACGTTTGGTTTTTTAGATAATAGACATGCCTTTTTTAGTATAAACTTTGCTTTATTCTTTGCAAAGAAAGTATTCTTCTTGTTTTTTACAGAAAAAATATACCCTCTTGGTTCTCAGAAGTGTTTAATGAATATAATGTTATTTTTTTGTGTATAAAGGTTTGAAGAAAAATAAGAAGTAATACTGTCATGCACATACATTTATGAAGTGGACTAAGTCGTAACTGAATCTTATTTTGTATAAATAAAATAAATGGTTCCAAATTATTGATTTTAGGGTATATTTCATGAGAACTACTAAATATTACTTGTGACTAATTTCAGTCCTTTCATTGCAAAAATGATATTTGATTAGCTGCTGTCTGAAAAAAAATTATTGTTTTTATTTCAGATTGTGATGCAATTTTTATACCAGGGTGGTTGCCAATCATTAGAGCCAGCTCCGGAAGATATTTTAGAGCTAATGGCAGCCGCCAATTTCTTTCAACTTGACGGACTTCTATGTTATTGTGAAAGTCGCTGTGCCTCCATGCTTGCCTTGGACAATGTTGTATCCATGTATATTCACGCGAAAGTTTACAATGCCATGCAACTCCTGGAATATTGTCAGGGTTTCCTCTTGCAAAACATGGTTGCCCTTCTGACCTACGATGATTCAGTTAAAAGACTGTTATTTGCTAAGAAACTACCTAATCATGACGTCCTTGCAGGGCTGCTGAACACGTTGCAAAACAGAATCAAATCTAGGAGACCACAAGCCAACTGCAAACTGGTTCAGAACTTTAAGAATGGAAAATGAGAAGTCGCTTATGTTTTTATCTGTTGAGTTGTTTAAGAGTTATTTATATTTGGGATTAAGTTTATTTATGTCTAGGGTTAGTTCTGTATAAGACTAATGTGTATTCTTTATAATAAATATTTTTCTACCCATAAAGCTTATTTATATATTTTTTATGCAATTTAATATTTCAAAGCATAAATTATTATTCTTTTAACATAAACTATTTCTATTGTTAATGAAATTTTATAATATAACATTTATTGCCCAACGTAAATAACGCCAATTATGGGACAAAACAGAACTGAATGAAATACATAAAAGTATATAAAAATGATTCTGAAATAAATATAATCAGGAATTATGCTCAACACAATTAACAAGAGCTTTTATAGATGTACAGAAAATATCGCTTGTATTACAGATGTTATTACATCCCCTGCAAATAAAAGAGACCGGATATTTTAAGGAGGCATTTGTATGGGATTGTTCAACATAAAATGTGATCGAAGTACGAGAATTTAATCGAGGTACAGTAAAATTAAGCTTCTCAATKAACGCGGGGKAGTCAATATTGTAGGGTATCAAAAAATGCAAAAAAAGAAACGCCTGGACATCTACGCAACTCAAGAGAATGAATATCAAATTCAGACAACAGAATTTCTTATGGAAACAGTGAATATGTATCAAAGGTTTTATACTACGGATATTTCAGAAATTTTTTCTGTATAGCGTCAATAACGGTGGACACATTAAACATTTATAATGTTTATAACTAAACTTTGAAACTTCCTCTTTTCATGGCTACAAAAACTGTTAATTTTGGATTCGAACTTTGATAAATAAGAATTTAAAAAAAGGGCTCCACCATTTATAAATATGGCTAGCAACAGCAACATCATCACCATGCAGGAGCTCCTCTCGGTATATAACGCAAAGCCCATTTTAGAGGTATGGATTTAACTCAAATTCCTAATTCTTTTGAACTTATGCAGAGTGCCCCGCACCACAGTGTGGTGGCAATTATAAAGCCATTATTTAGTTACATCGCAAACTGTGTCACCAGAATGTCATCCGATGAAGCATTAGATTTAGTAAATTAACCCAGTGTTAAACAAAATCATCCGAAACGAAATTACTGGGTAAATCCGTACTGGAAAATCGAGGAAATATACAGTGAATATAAAGTCTTCAAGGAACTCAATGTGAACCCTAAAAGGTTTCAGTCATTCTACAGAATGAAAGAATAAACTTGATTCACCGATTAGTTGCGTTGCTACCTTGAAGAAGGTTACAAATTACAGGCTAGCAATATCCCCTCTCTACATGTGCGTCGACAGAAACAGAAAAACCGCTGCAAATTGAATTAATACTTGCACATCCAATTGTCAAAATGACATTTACGTTTTTTATTTATTATACTATACGATTATTAATCAGGTTTTGGGCTTTTTTTTTCCTCTACACATTTTTTTCTAAGACAAACAATCCTCGTAATATTAGCAATAATATATAAATTTTTAAAATCGTTTTTTTCCAAATAACTCGAATATTATTAATTTAACAAAAAAATTACAAGAGTGCTTTCTAATCAGAAATTTGATTTTCTATGTAATACCAAAATTTAAAAAAAAATCGTATGGCAGGGTCCAAAATAGGTTTTTTTGGAAATATTTCGAAAATGTCAAAATTTTGGATAAATTTTCTAAGACACTTTTTGTGAGAAATTTGATTTCCTATCTGCTAATATTTTCGTTTTTTAAATATATTAAATATGTTTGGAGATATTTAGGAAAAACCATTTTCATTAAGTGAATCTTTTTTGCTAATATCTTCTAAACAGTTTGCTGCACCAAAKATTTATAAGTACGAATAATACTCGCAGTTATACTACTAATCACATACTAAAACGAAAAAAAAATAAAAATTTGCAAAAAAGGGTAGCTACCTCCCAATTTCGTCCCCTTCCCATTACCCTACTTACCCCGCAAATAATAGGTCGCTTTGGGTAGTTGAGATTTGTATGTTTGCCAAATTTCAAGTTCATATATTAAGTCTTTCGAAAATTATCGTGTCCACAAACAAAACCACAGACACACAGACAAGAAATTTGTTTTTGCTCAAATTTTGTTTTTTTGTGTTTTCGACCATTTAAAGCGAATGAGCAAATAAAAATTTTTGAAAATTTTTTTCATGATACAATACTTCCCATCCGTTGGATGTGGAAGTAAAATTGATCTGATATAAGCAGATTTAGTTTACAGTGCTGATATGCTGTGCTGTGTTCGGGCTAGTGAATACAATAATGATATGATTTGGAGTACTTTCAAAGTTTCTCTTCAAAAAAACAAGAAAATTCCCAGTTACAATGCCAGTTTAAATAGGTCAAAGAAGAAATTTGAACATTCTGCTTCAATGGGTGGAGGAACCATTCTATAAAAATATTCGAATATCAAAAACTAAGAAATTATAAACGAAAACCACAACATAATCTGTATTTTTAAAAATAACCTAATAATAAAGAGTATTATTTTGAAATCTGCTTCGTTTCAGAAACAATGCTAGTCCATTTTTTAAATTTTTATATTAAAAMCTTAAAGTTTCTAGTTTTACTCAAAATTTTCAGATATACTTACGAAACATTTTTTTTCACTTCCAAAGTGACATAGATTATTTCTGAAATAAGCGATTCAATTATTATTCCAACAACTGAAAGTCACTCGCAAGAAGCATGACTAGAACATAGAACTAGCTCTATTGTAATTACACTGGCATGCCATGCTACAAGTGACAACTAGCCTGTTGCTTGCCATGTTAGCTCAGTGGGTGCTGATTGTTTTAATTTCTTTGTTTCAATTTCAAGTAGCATGCTAGATGCACACCACTTGCCAGATCATATGCCATGCTACTTTGGTGGGCGCTGTGCTTTACTTGACAACTGATATAATTTTTTTTTGGTAGACATTCCCAAATTTGAAGCTCGTCCAAGCTAGCATGTTTCTGAAAATTATGCAACGTCTCCATTGAAGCGATGCAGTCTCCCTAAATTTTCCCGTAAGTTTCATGATGAATTGTAATAGGCAAGTTATTCAGATGCCATGTACTGAGGCTTCAAGCAGCAGCTGCAGCACAGTAACTTTTTTATAAAATAGAAAACAGCTACACCCACAAAAAAAGAATGAATTGAGTCATTTAAACTTTTAAGGAAATGGAAAATCTCTATGTTTGAAATGATTTAACACTGCCAAATAAAAATTGAATGTTCGAAAAAAAAAATTTCCTATAAAATAAAAATAACCACTCGACTCGGTGTGGATATGTACATTGATGTAAAGTTACATGCACTGATGGCCTGCTGAATTTACAGGTTTACTTCATGTGAAATGATGATTTATATTTTTCTGAACCAAATTATTAGCAAAGTTAGTTTTCTGTCATTAGCATAGATAAAACATTCACAAATCGTTGAAGTAATGTTCAAAGAAGATGTGATCTATTAAGGACTACTGCAAATAAATTCTTATACAAATCACAAAGAATTTTTTTAGCAATCTGCCATTAGAATATCTTAGTAGTCGTCAATACACTTGTGTACAGAACATCACTCATATCTAGCACAATGTACTTGCAATATATGTAATAATCAGATTAAATACAAGGGGTGATTAAACTGATAAACTGATAGAGCCATAATTGCAACTACTTGTCAGGCAATAACGAATATCTAGATAGATGACTGTTAGTAATGGTTGCCAACAATTTAGATCAAATAAGAGAAAATTTAATTTTATATCCCATTATACAAGAAATGCTATATCAACCATTTATTTAATCATTAACATTTTCCAGCTTAAAGAGTTGTTTCCATTACACCATCTTGAAAAAATATTATTACGGTATGAAGCTTAAAAAATCTGGATACTGCACATTTTTTTTTGATGATGATTTGATACTTGTTTTTCATATTGTTAATTTCAATGTTTGACAGTTATCGAATGTTATTTCCCATGCTTTGCATGATTAAGAAAGTGAGTTGTTTGCATTTATTTTGCAACATGTTGGGTATTGATTCAATTATGAAAATTGTTACAACTGATTATAATATAATGTATATATTAACATTTAAAACACTATAATCAAAATAAAAATAAGCGGTGTTACCCGACTACCTATACTCAATCATACGAAAGAATTTGTTTTTAAAATAATGATAATTTGTGACACAACTAATTTAAAAAGTATATCATATTTATGTAAAGTATTAATTAATTGCCTTTTACGCTATTTCCTAAAATTATGAAAATAGGTACCCAGTTATGCAGTTATGGAAAAATACTTTGATGGCCCACCCTGTATACAATAAATTGTCAGGGACATAGCAACCACTACACCAGGTACACCAATGGTGTAGAACTCACTAGCCCTAGTACTGATAAGAAAACGAATGGGCCTCGATACCCGATCTAGGGACTCACTTCGTTGCCGGGCCCTACTGTTTTAGTTTTAGAAAAGTTTCTATGTCACTTCTGATTATTGGTTACTGTACTACTCCATTAGCTATCCCATTTCCGGTTAATAAATTTTGCTATATGAAAAGAAATAATATGTACATATTTTCATGTAAGTGATAAAATACCTATAATTAAAAGGTAAATGAGTTGCATAGTGCACATGGCAACAGTTTTTTTGTACAGCGATTTAAACAGTCGATCTCATCAAATATTCGTTTTTTATTTATATACAGTTATGTACAATTATGTATATACTATGTAGTATTGCATTTCTTTGTTATAAAAGCATACTTCTGAACTACATGCATACTGAGTTTTCCATTAGATTATTTTTAAAGAGGCATTATTAAGGAATTGGTTGGCATCACAGAAGGTTTTAACCCAAAAAACTAAATGCACTTAGAAGCCCACTGCTATGTTATACTAGTGGAAGGCCTACTGATAACGAGCTACACCCTGATAAATATGTTATATTGCATTTGAACTCTAAAGGCAGCTGGTGAAGTCAGTTTAACACAATACACATATCAACACCAATACTTCATGTTTTAATTTAACACTGAACATACATTTCGGTCCCACATGGACCATTTTCAGCAGTGGCAATGCTACAAACATAAGTTTTTTTGATAAGATCAAACGACAAAAACCAAATATGGGTGTATTCGTATCAATAAACTTTCATGGACGCTACAATAAATCTTCGGGTCGTTATTGAACAGCCTACTCCTGTGCTTCTCCATATACATAAATGGCTTCCCATATATCTAGACTATAGCTATGACTACTATTTAAAAGGTTTACATCATAAAAAAAATGTCCAGTATTGAAATAGTGTTTGGCTAAAGCTAATTTTTCAGTCTCAAGATTTCTTGTAATAATAGTTTATCCAAGCTCCTACACGTTTGACCTACATATAACCTTATATAACTTATCACAAACCTCGCAACTTATTCCATAAATTCCGAATTTGGTTTTGTCATTCCCAGGTTTATTTTGGTTGTTTAATTTATTTTTCATGGTGTGTTTGTTAGAACAAATTATAAAATTTCTACAACAAATTCGAGAGCCTGTGTTCCCATACAGGATGATAAGTTAGTTTTTGGTGTTTTTTACAATGTAAGGTGTTAAAGTGGATGTGTTTGTTTTATCTGAATATTTATTTCTACATTAAAAAGTCTATGAAATAAGCTGTTAAACACTGCCTCTTAATATCTAAAGTATCTGTTTGATTTTTTGTGGATAAAGTAATCTGATGTATTAGTACTTTTGCAATAAATATCGAATTTCAACCTTTCATTAGCTCTAGATAATTTTAAATCTAAGAACGGTATACTTTTTTCCTTTTTTTCCATTGTAAAGCTAATAGAGGGATACTGCTTATTTAAAATTTCCAAGACGTTATCAAAATGATTACTAACCATCGCTAGTATATCGTCAACATACTGGTCCCAAACCTTCAGGGAAACACCTGAATTATCATTTAGGAAAAAATTAGCAATAAAGGCTGATAGAGGATTTCCCAAAGAAGTCCCAAAGCTTTGTTTATATGCTACCTAGATTGTTAAACTAAACATATTTTGTTCCATACACAACTTTGTTAGGATAAGATACTCTTTAATTTCATTACATCGTATTAATTTTGAAACTAAAAATTCTCCCAACATAATCAGTGCTACTCTAGGAAGCAAGGACACCACATCAAATGAAACTAATTTATCGTTTACATCAATTTGACATTTTTTAATTTATCAATTAGATGTAAGGAGCTTTTCACATATAAATCGTTATCAAATAGAATTAATGAATACTGCCTAGCTTAGCATTTGCTAATCTTGTATGTTGGAGAATCTATATTAGAAACAATTGGCCTATACTTATCACCCGGTTTGTGTATGTTAGGTATTTTTGTACGTAATTTAAACTTAAGCCTCAAAAATCCAAAGTTACCGAAGCCTTTATCGCAGCACAGTCAAGTTGTATTTCCGGGACTGGTTTGTAATGCTTAAGGAGGACCTATACAGGCACCAGAAAACTCAAATCTGAGTGATGACAGCACAGTCTGTTTTCAGCAAAACTGCAAACTGCTGTAGTTAAAATATGCAAATCCCACCTTCATTTATAACCCCAATAAATTAGAGTCGCTGCATCCGACATTCAAACATATGACATCTACAGCGAGCCGATACCTGTGGTAGACGGATGTCTGGCATTTCTATATTTGTGTAATAGGCAATAATCTTAGATGTAAACTTGGTCAGCCTAAAACTGTCACTTCATTTGGATACCGACATGTAAATTTGGCCACTTATCTTCTTTCAAGAAAACAAAGYTATAAATTAATAAATAATAATATTATAAAATAATAAGCCACAAAACGAAAGTGTAAACAATACACATCATTCGGTGCCGAAAATTTATGTTGTTCATGAGCAATTATAAATACAGTTTTATACTTGGATGCAAGCAAGCAAAGTGATCAGCAGTGTTTACACTGTGGGAAATGTTTTGAGTATGTGCGTGCGTACAAAAGTGATTGGAATAGTGGACAATGGTGCACAAGCATTACTAGTTTTCCATCAAATCATTATTTTATAATCTTTAATAAATAAAACTAAACAATACTATACGTGTATCTTTCAAACTGTGTTTTTAGTGGTTAATCAAATAGTAAAACCAGCATTTGTGTTTGTTTTCTTTATGGAATATCTACTTTAAAAACATGTCAATTAATCTTACTTTTTTCGGAAAAAAAATTAAAAAGTAAGGATGGCGCTACGCTAGATCAGAATACAACTAAAATATTATATTACTTTAGTTGCAATCTGCCTAGATTATACAATATATTAAAAAAAAACACTCGTTATAAGAGGTACCTGCTATGAGTCACTTTCACTTTGAATGCGGTTGCTGTCCAAACACCTATATGTATCAGTGATAACTACGTACTATATAAATGTAGATAAGTAAATATATTAATTCATCCATGATACTGACGAACAGATAGTTACTGCCTTCATGCTCTTGCTAATTAACTAATTTAGGTACTATTATTAGGTAGCTATCGTGAAACGTTTATTAGGTATGCAGGAGGCACGCTAACTTTATTACTGTTCGACCTTTGATTGTATGATGTAAAGCAATGAGTTGCTGAAAAGATAACAAAGATAACACCTCCCTACCATTTTCAAGCGATAAATAAAAATTTGCCCTTAAAAATTGCCGACGAACAGTGACGACGTCGTTTGCTAAAAGATTTTGTGGAACTTCACAACCTTGGTCACCTGACGATTCTGAATTCTGACTTGCACATTGCAGTATCGCCTTGGTGTTCAAGCGGTTTAAGTAGGCAGTAACTGCTTCGTAACGTTATGAATTATTATTATTATATTTTGCTATTTAATTATCGGTTTTAATTTCAAATGATAGTTGCGCACTGTATTTGTGCTCGTAGGTGATAAAAATCAATAAATTTGAGGAGACGCTTATAGCGTACGGTGATACAGGTGTTGCTGTGTGTATTTCGAAAATAACATGAATGCTAGCGCAAACGAGTTGAGGAGACGAAAGGTAAATAATTTGTTTATCTCACATTATGACATCATGAACTTTCATCTTCATGGTAACGACCTCGTTTGCCGTATTGCCGTACATGCATAAAAAAGTAATGATTTAATGAAAATTATGATAGTGTACACCTGTTATAGTATTGATCGTTAATATTGTAGATTTATTAGGTTTTTGAGTTCCTTTGATGGTACTTTGATGTTGTTACCTTTAGTAAGTTTTTTTAAAATAATTTATGACCTAACCTTTAAAGTTTTGCTGTTTCAATTTTAAACTGATTTTTTTGCTTAGTTAAGGTCGTTAATTTTTTCTTTTTTACAAGGTCGTTACGAAATTAATTGTGGCGTCGATATTGACAGCAGATGATAGTTACCGTAAATTATAGGCTTGAGATAACAGTATTATTGTTATGGTTTTGTTTCATGTACCTAAACGTTGATGTTTTGTTTTCAGTTAAAGGACCAAAATGGTAAACCAATCGCTAAAAGGAAGCGAAAGGATGTACAAACCTCGTCCATTCATCGATCTTTAATATGTGTAATTTTAAGCGGTACTATTTTGACTCTTTTTATAGGTAACTAACCTAAAATTATATTTTTTTGTTTCTAATGGTCTTCTTCAAGTTTTATATACGGATCAGATTCCATGGCACTTGGGACACAGAGCAGTCGATAGGATAGCAAAAACATTCGGTTATCACAAGCCAATATATGCCGTCGTATTAGATGCTGGAAGCACTGGTTCTCGAGTGACAGCGTTTACATTTCATGAATCATATTTTGGTTAGTAAAGGTTGATGCGATGTTGTTCTTGTTTAACCCCACATTTTGTTTTTAGGCCAGCATTTAATATTAGACAAAGAATTGTTTGAACAAGTCGAACCAGGTTTATCTTTCTATGCAAACGAGCCAAAAAAGGTAAATGAGCTAGTGTGGATCTACTATTGTCTTGCGCCACAACTTTAAGCCTTTACCTTTACTTCCACCATAAACACTTCAAATACAGTAAGGGATTAATAGCAAAAATCTACAGTCATGCTTTCAGTTCTTCATTGGTGGCATACACTTTGTCTAAATTACGTCAAACTTGCATAACAGTTGAATCCTGCTTTCTATAGTACACTATCCAACATTAAACATTAAAACATACATAGGTAATTTTCCAAACCTACTGGTTTACACCTTTATCTGTGGTAAGAGCAGGACAGGGCTGTACACAGAGGACTACTGTCTGAGGCTGGACTATTTGAGGGAAAATCAATAATCCACATCCACACTTTTCTTTTAGGGGGCTGCTTCAATTAATCTGTTGTTGGAAAAAGCAAAACATGAAATACCGCAGGAGTACTGGCGACAAACTCCTTTAGTACTTAAAGCTACGGCAGGTTTGCGTCTGCTACCACCAGAAAAGGCAGAGGGTTTATTAAATGAAATTAAAGAACTGTTCAAAAAGGCACCCTTCTTGACAGCAGATGATTCAGTGTCAATTATGGACGGCGTAGATGAAGGCATTTATTCTTGGTTCACTGTGAACTTCCTAATAGGTAAGATCTAACATTTATTGTAGTGTTGCCTGATGACAGCACTAAAAAAAAAAATCCCTTAGTATTGTCCGAAAATATGTTTTTTTTTTAATATCTAAAAACATTCAGCAAAATTATTGTTTTTAAAACATTTTAACTTTCTTATGTTTCAGTTTTTATAAGTAGATCTTGTAGAAGTTTAATCTGTATATATGATAAGTAGCGATTGGTCTCAGAGCACATATGGCTATGTAAATAACTGCATATGCACTTAGTTCAGTATAAAACCATGGACACGTCATTATCATAGCTTGCCATAAATATAGATTGTAGCAAACTGCATTCTAAAACTGAGGAATTTATTATTTAAAGGTTTAGAAAAAATAATTTGTGTTGGATAGAGAACCACTTTCGTTGCTCTCACTATCTTCATCAACATCAATTTAGTGGTAATATTATTCGAATAGTCAATATGGTGACTAGGGAACCATTCCTTAATATTTGTTCCATTTGGTGCCTTGTCTAAGAACATTCTGTGATCGGGAGCTTTGTCAAGAATAATTGCTGATGGTTTAGTTTAACTTTTGAGTGACTGATTTTAAGCAGGTTTAAAAGGTTTTATTTATTCATTTCACCATGGTGGCAACTCATTTGAGTTATTGAAAAAAATATGGTTTCTGCTTCTTTGCTTTCAGTGCCTGTGTATTTGAATAATGGTAATTACTTTACATATTTATTTTTTAAATACTTTTTACTTGAATAATGAATTTGATCTATTTTTCCTCTGAGTGAAATGCATGAATATTGTGCGGCTTATTTATTAATCCCAGGGGAGGCCTTTTAATTTTTGATATTTGGTCATCCTTTTTCCGTTTGAAACTGATGTGTTTTAATAAATTTAAATGTACGGCCACCACTGGAACAATAGGGCTGTTCAGAATTTTTTATGTGCTGGTTACAATAGCTTATTACAGTAGAAATTATGTCTAAATATCCATCGCTGCACACAAAAGTATAAAAATGCATGTCTATGCTATGCATATGCTGTCTGCACCATATAGACAAATTAACCTCAAAAGGAGACAATTTGATAAACTGGAAATACGCTACACCAGCGACATCATGCGCAACCCAGTTGCACAACGAGATTGTGCAATCACAAAGTTCAGAAAAGAAATTTTCGAACTTAACAAATTCAACTGCCATATTCATACAGTACACTAACACCACTAGTAATTGTACATGTATAATAATAGTTAGTCGAGCACGTTTTTAATTAAAGGTAGCTACAGCAACATTATTTCTTAGTAAGGCATACTTTATTTTGCGTGGAACTTAGCTAGCGATAAAAAAAAAATACATTGGCACTTTTTATATACATTAAAAAGTGATTCTATATTTTTGATAACAGGAACATCTACGAACCAGGGTCTTGTTCTCTGTGTGGGTCCAAAGAAAACTTAGGCCCAAGTATGAAAAAGACGCCCCTTTCAGTTAACATTAAATTAATAAAGACTTAATTACATCACCCAAAAATCTTCTAAAACGCAATGAAAGTAGGAATGGTGCAGTTTCAAAATTTGTCGATACAATGTCGCTACCACAAATAAAATATCGCTGCACGGAGGCAATTTGTTGGAACAAGTATTATGTAGCACCATTCACACCAAATAGACATTCTTTGCTATACTATTTACATTACATTACAAACTTTTATTTATATATTTATTGTTTTTATATTTGTTTCTTTTTTTGTGATTTTATAGTTTTTCAAACTGACATCTAAGACTGATCTTTAATTAAATGTTATTTTTGTTAATGAGTGGATTGCTTCAGTATTCATATATTATTTAATTCATACATATTTTTTATTGGATATTTTCCTTTTTAGGTTTAAATTTTGTTGGTTTGTGATTTCTGTTAATCTTTAAAACTTATAGTTAAAACGTTTTCGTTTCAGTAACTATATTATATTCTTTCTAAACTATTTAAGTAATTCTTTGATTTTTCTACAAATACAGCAATAATTCGAGCTTTGCCCCAAACCTTAATTGCAGCCAAATCAGCAATAATTCGTCCTGTTATTTGTGGTGGCGCTGCACTCGTTCGTTTCCGAATCGCTATATAGAAACAAACTGTCTCCTTGTGAGGTTAATTTGTCTATTAGGCTTTTTAAGATTACATCATCCAACACAGCTTCCAGGGGGCACCCAGCACGCACATGGGACATGCCTACGAAACCGTGGAAATGGACGCATGGCTGATAGAGTTGGGTCGTTACTGCCCAAGTCGTTCAAATTGAACGACTCATGCCTTCATTCATTTGATTCGGCTCACAGCTAAATCAGCGTCGTTCGTGCGTCGGCCATGGTTGACGGTTGGCTGGCTGGCTACTGTTATGGCACACAAGTTGCAGATGTCAGCTGTCTTTAAGCAGGTCTAACAACTCAGCAACTCGTTCTCGGTAATGATTGTTGAACGACTAAAAATTATCCGAATCTATGAGATTGATTGAACGTTTTGAATTGAATCGAATGTCCCAGCTATAGTAACTGACTTTGGCATTAAGTAATAAGGTTTCTATCACAGCGCATTAAAAGCCGCATCGTTTTGACAGGTGCCTCCTGGCAGGCACTTCGAATGTCACGTGTTCTAAAAAGCCCAATGCTGCACCACAACTAACTGTCATGACAGCTCATCAGAGTAGTTTAGGTCTAATGTGGACAGCATGGCATAGAACTAGTTTTGCCTATATAGCAAAAGGCTATAGATGGCAATGCCATCTGTCAGCAATGATCTGACATGATGACAAAGCAACCTAGCTGCCTTAATGGGTACCACTTCCTAAAGAAAGTGACCTGTAATCTGACAAGTTGGCATGCCATCTGTTTTTCTATTAAAATCAAGTATAAAGTTCGAAATAAAAAGAGAGGCTAGTGCTTGACGTAAAAAACCAAAGTGGTATAAGGATAAAAGTTTTAACGAAATCTGATGAAATTGACACTAATCGTTCCTTTTAATAAGCTGGGAAGCAACTGTTGCATGTTTTAATGCTTTAAAAATAAATAATTTTATGTTTCCAGCATGGATTACTTATGATATTCTATGAACATACACCTAGACTCACCATAAGGAGGCGTTTTCTAGCCTCTGCTTGGCATGCTAACTTTATAATAGAATAATTTTGAATTTATCTGAAATTTTTCCTCTGTTTGTGCCGGTAGGTTTCTACAACCAGTATGAGCATATGAGACACAAAAATATAGTTTCGTGAACAGGGCTATTCTTTTTATTTTACTTTATCCATCAAACTAGACAAGTTACTTGTTCTAGAATTATTACATACAAATATTAAACTGCAAAAGATGTATATTTCTATCCTCATTTCTGAGAAAGAAAAAATATTTACATTTTACTGGATGCGTCATTTAGTTCTTAATTATTTATTTTTTCTTAAACTCACTGTTTTTGTACATATCATAAACAATATTACCAATAGCACCAATGTACTTTGCAAGTTTTTACAGCTTGAAAAATTGAGGTAACAGTTTGAAATTTTATTTAAATCTTCTAAGACCAAAACTTGTGGATATATTGTGCTCTAGCATATAAATAACTTACTCCTCTTACAGTGTTTAAAGGCAATAACCGAAAGTTATTATCACGCTTTCGTTCAAAATATTTTATCAGAGGCAAGTTGTATGCATCAGCTGTTCATTTTATTATGTTTGTCAGTAGCAGTGAGTCACCGTTCCAACAACTTAGCCAAAAACATACAGCATGTCATGCAAATCTAAATGAAACAACACAGAAAAAGTTATTGATGGCTGCAGTCTGACATCATGATCTTTATTGTGTTTTGAAAGTCAATTTGTACATTATCTTGCGAACTGCAACGTCATTTGTTTGTAGAACTGACATTTGTTGTATGCAGTAATTGTAATTATGAATTGAATTTTTAGGTAGAATATATGYACCTGCAGCAAACACAGTYGCCGCTTTGGACTTGGGCGGAGGTTCCACACAAGTAACATTTGCTGCACTGGCGCCAMCTAGTCTCAAAGAAACACAGTACATTCACAAAGCTGCGGTTCCACAAGGATCTCTACCAGTATACACGCACAGCTACTTAGGTTTAGGTTTGATGGCTGTGAGGAAAGAGATTATAACTTTGAACCAGGGAAACAAAACAACTGTTATAAGCGAATGTGTTAATCCTATTATCAAAAGCCAAAAGTTCCATTATGGTGGCAAGGATTATTTTGTCAGTGGATTACAGAGCGGTTACCCAACGTCGAAAATAATCGGCAACGATATCATTCTGGGAGAAGAAGTACCTATAGTCAATTTCGAAAAGTGCAGTGGATATATCAGGAATTACGTGAAAAATAAAGCTAACCCACCTCAGGAATTAACAACGAAGCAGATTTTTGCTTTCAGTTACTATTTCGATAGGGCAAGCGATGTAGGACTGATCGGTTAGTATTTTTATCTTATATGAAGACCTTTAATGAGCTGTATATTTCACAGATCCACTCACGGGAGGCCAGGTTAAAGTAGATGACTTTAAAGGAGCTGCTGAAAAAGGTATGTAATTGTTTTTTGTGCTTGCACCAATAACTTTTAAGTGACTGATTTTGATATCCGCAGGATGACAGTCAATATACTTAAAAGGTTAGATAGTAAAATGTAGCGATAATTGAAAATTGCACAATTTCTTATGAAATCACTTTGTGAAATAATTTCATATGTTCGATACATGTAACAATAGATAAGAAACTTATGAGGCAAACTTGATTTATTGAAAATTTAACGTGGAATGTAAACCATGCGCTGCTTAACAAATAAAGCCTTAAGTTTGTGCTGAAAATAATTATGATCTGATGTGGTAGTGTATCATGTTGATTATTATACGAGTATTACTTAATGTAACTGACCCTTTTAATGGAGTTAAGTGGAATAACAAATTTCAGGGGTGTAGTTATCATTAGTTGTCTCTAGCAACAAAAGTTGAGGATTTTCACCTTTTTAGATTTCTAATGTGCTATCTGTTGGCTAGCTTTTTTTCATTATGGATACAGGGTGTTCCATCAGTGCGTATTTCTTCTGTATCTCCGAAAGTATTAAAGATACGAAAAAAATTGATAAAGCAAAGTGAATTGGTTTCAAAATCCCTACAACATAAAATTATGTATGCATATACAGGGTGGTCCATAGTAGCTCTGTAGCGACTTTCTTATTTAAATAGAACACCCTGTATATTATTCCATTTTTGCATTCTGTGTTGAATTTTAATGTAACTTTGTATACAAAGTATACAGTATACTGCACTGAGGAGCTGTAATGACAGCGAAATAGTACTATCTGCAGTTGGTTGAGGTGTAGACAGCACAGCATAGACATGCATTTTATACAGTATACTTGTTTACCATAGCTAGATATTACCATTTTTTTGAATTAATATCACTTTTTTTAAATTTGACATTTGTAGAGGTTCACAGAAATTTGAATAAGAAATTTGGTAGATCTAATTTTAACTAATTAAATATTATTGTCTTCTTTTTATCTGGGCACTAGTTTTTATTGTGTTACTCATACAGGGTGTTTACTAATTGAGGCTAAACAATTCAATTTTTAAATGACTATAACTTCTTTATTTTAAATCGAACACCCCGTTTTTTATTTCAAAAGCAAATATGTAATAAAATTCTTTTTATAAAAATATAAAGTTGTCCTATGCCTAAAGATGCCAGATTTTGAGTTTTCTTAAAAGAATGATTTTTTTTTATAAGTGAAAATGTCAACTTTGGGAAAATGACATTCAGTGTATTTTTTATCAAAAAAATATGATACTTAAACAAGTTTAGTAAATTTGCTTGCTTTGTTTTTATAAACACAGAATTTTTCATTTTCCAAAAGCTCTACTAGTTAACATTTTCACTAATAACAATTTCATTCTTTTAAGAAAACTCTAAATCTGGCAACTGTAGGCATATGACAACTGCATATTTTTATAAACCATATTATGCATTTACTTGTGAAATAAAAAACGGGGTGTTCTATTTAAAAATTGTATTGTTTATCCTCAATTAGTAAACATCCTGTATAAGTAACACAATAAAAACTAGTGTCTAGCTATAAAGCTGCCATTAATATTTAATTAGTTAAAATTACATTTGCTAAATTTTTTATTCAGAAAAATATCTATCTCTGTGAATCTCTAAAAACATCAAATTTTTTATAAAAGCGTTATTATTTCAAAAGCGGTAATATCTAGCTATGGTAAACCTCAAATAAATTACATTAAAATTCAACACAGAATCAAAAAATGCAATAATATACAGGGTGTTCTATTTCAAATAAGGAAGTTGGTTCCTACAGTGATATTATGGACTATATGCGTACATAATTTTATGTTGTAGAGAATTTGAAACAATCCACTTTGCCTTATAAATTTTTTTCGTATCTTTAATACTTTCGGAAATACTAAAGAAATACACACTAATGGAACGTCCTGTATACAGAGGTATTTAAGTAACAACTGACACTAACATTTCACTATATTTTTTTTAATAGTGCTGATTTCATATTGGCTAGGCTCATCTAAAAAATTGCGAATAAAATACTTTCTTCAAATTCTGTCACTTCTGAGTTAAAAAAGTGTAAGTTGGATTAATGTGATTCCTTTACCCAGGGTGAAGTATTTGATCAAGAAATCTTAACAGCCTTAAATGAAAACATTTTGTTGCTCATTTCAAATAACATTTAACATAACTTGTGTCTAATTTTAGCTTGTCATGAAGCAAATGCCGATCAGCCGTTCATGTGCCTGGATTTAACATTCATCTGGATTTTATTAGAGGATGGATTGGGCCTAAGTCCTCAAACTACATTATATGTAAGTTACTGATTAAAGGTTAATTTAAGGTCAACACATTTAACTTTAATACATATTTTTCAGTTGTATAAAAAAATTCAGACCCACGAAGTCAGTTGGGCTTTGGGAGCAGCGTACAGTATCTTAAGATAGGATAAGAGCTCAATGTTCGCACACGATTTTTTTTTTTTAATAACTGCAAACTGTGCCTTAAATTGCAAAGTTATGTTGTGTAGGCTGTGACGTTTTGAATTCCATGTTTGATTCACCACTACCCCCAACACCCACTTGTTATAATGTTTTATTATTTAAGAAATAAGATACGAATAAAAAATGTGTATCCATTCTACATTTTGTTTTTCTTCCGTAAAAGATTTTTGTATTATATACAGGGTCCGCCACTTAAAACTCCCCAGGCTCGTATTTTCGCTATTTTTTTTTTTTAGGTACAACCTTAAGTTATATATGAAATTGTAGGTCTTTTTAAACTCTTTAAAAATGGAATATGGGGTTTCCAAAAATTTTTTTTGTTAATTATCATATGCAAATAAAGTTAATTTTTGTAAATATTTTTTAACCTTACCCCGTTTAATAAATATTGCTTTATAGTTGGATGCCACCTTTTATTTTCTTCAATTTGTGTCTTTACCATGTATGCGTAATTTTTACTCCTTCTTAGTGAAAAACAAAAACAAACTATTCCATTTTACACCATTTTTGTTAATAGGGTTGTTCAGAATTTTTAGTTATTTTAGTAGCTTATTACGGTACAAATTATGCCTACATACCCATCGCTGCACACAAAACCCTAAAATTTGGAGTAACTTTTTAATAAATAAAGTACAAAGTTCGTTCTACAGAGAGAAAGAGGCTAGAAAACGAAACCCTGCGACGAGGCTAGTTTGGTTTTCTACATCATGCACTAGCCTCATCGCAGGGTTTCGTTTCCTAGCGTCTCTCTCGGTAGAACGAACTTTGTACTTGATTTATTTAAAAATTACTCCAAATTTTGGGGTTTTGTGTGCAGCGATGGGTATGTAGGCATAATTTGTACCGTAATATGCTAATAAAGTAACACTTAAAAAATTCTGAACAACCCTATTAACAAAAATGGCGGCGACTAGCTTTTCTCGTTTTTCACTAAGAAGGAGTAAAAATTACGCATTCATGGTAAAGACACAAATTGTGGAAAATAAAAGCTGGCATCCAACTATAAAGCAATATTTATATATAATATGATGCAAAAAATATTTTTAGACACCCAATATTCTATTTTTAAAGAGTCTAAAAAAATCTACAATTTGACATATAACTTAAGGTTGTACCCAAAAAAATAAAGAAAATACGAGCCTGGGGAGTTTTAGGTGGCGGACCCTGTATATATTTTTTTAATTACAGTTTTATATTACATATCATTCCGAGGTGTAGTAAGAGGAATAAAAACTACCAAATTTTTAACCTGTATGATGCAGAAAACTTTTATTTTAATGATTGCTTGTACTTGGTAAGTTCTGTTAAGGTTTATGAAATGCAAAAATTTATTTATATACTATGACTTACAGAACAGTCTAAAATAGAAAACTGATCGAATTCTTTAAAGGGAATATTAATTATTATACCTTTTTTGTGTATTTAACAGATCCAAGTACATATCCACTTTATTAAATAATTGGTAAAGTGCTTTTGGGTAATATAAAGCCATCATTAGTACCATTTACTTACATTTAAATAAATTCTGATGTCAAAATGGAAGCAAACAGATTTTACCTCAATGTGACCTGCATGTCAGTAACACAAGCAGATTTTAATGATTGAATAAACAGTTTAATGTGGGGCATTTAAAATTACAAAAAATATTCAAAACTTAAATTTTGATTATTTAGAATTTTGTATATTTCCAAAATTTTTAAATAATTTAGTTTTGAAGATTGTTACAAAGTCACAATGCATTCAAATTGTTTAATTATGGCGTTAAAAGAATATTTTTTTTTATCCTTTATTAGTAAGTTGTTCATTACTGTAACCGTTTTTCTTTTGTGGGTGTGGGTTTGACGGAATTAAAGTGCACACACGGTTTGCCAAACTGAACTTTATTTAACACACGTTATCAAAACTTTAACACACAACTTAAGATGGGTAATTAGCAATATCTTAAACTGCAAAACTATATAATTCTATCAACGAACAGAGCTCCAGCACACGCATCCGGCGTTACCGAGCATCGACCGCCCAGTGTCTGCGCATACCGCATAGCCATAGCTTCTCAGTTTAAATACTTCTACCTCGTTCACACTATTCATCACTAGAGGGCGTTACGCGGCACAACAGAAACACTTGGTACATTACGCACTCTGTACTTGATTAGTAAATTCGCTATTACACACAGTGTTATGTAATCACTAGCACATAATTTTTTTTTATTACATTACAGTTTTAAATTCTGTAATGTATTTATATTATTATTATTATTTATTCAGGGTTATACCTGGTCCCTAACCAGTTAGAAACTGGTACCCGGCCCTACAAAGTTTTACAAATACACTCATAATTCTACACAATGTCTTATAATCTAGGGTTTGTATTTCTTAAGTACTCTGTTAGATGGTGGTAATAAGTRTTGTATTTTCTTWGTGACGTGATGTGATCTGAAACATTATTATATTGGATATATATATATTGGCCACAAAAGGGAGAGTTTTGCATATGTTAGTTCTCTGCATTACGACGCACCGTGTTGTTCCGTATGCGGTGTGGTGTTGTGACTTATGATTGTGTTTTCAAACAGATTTTGGTGTTTATCCAGTGATTTTTGAGGCGTTTAGGCCGTGTTTTTCTGTGTGGTTTGAGGACACTCGCGTCGTGGCACGACCGAACGTAAAGGAACCATTAAAGAAGCATGCAACACTATGCAGTACCTACAGGGAGAAACACAGTGTGTATAAAATAATTGGAAATTAAAACACTAGATACCTAAACCCTTACATTTCGAAAATAAGATGCGATCCCAAGAAACGGATATTCATGTTCCGGAAGACTGTTCTAGGAATGTGCAAAATTTCACTTATTTGACGAAGGTACGGTATTCTGTATAATTACCAATATTGCTGTTTAGTGTATTTTTATATGTCCCGTCAGTACGATGCTTTTATGCTTTGTAACTCAAAATATATCAATGTATCCATTAGGCATTTCAGAACACGTGACCTCAGTCCCTTTAAAAATGGAAGCTGTTGGCACACAAAGCTAGTGTTTACAGTGAGCTCTTATGAGAGAAAACTTTTACAAATTTATTTCAGTATTTTGTGACACAAAATTTTAAGCTAATTCCTATATTTAGATTCGTTATGTATAGTTGGATATATGTATATAATTTTAGTGCAATATACGCTGTCATTAGTGAAAAAGAGTCCGAATAAAGACAGTTGTTTTACTTTGATGCGAGTATAAAACACGTAATCATCATGTAGTCTATATTAAACTAGATCCATTACACTGAAACTATTGTTGATATTAGTAGATACGGCGTATTATATGTAACCATGATATAATAACTTGTTCAGTGTGTTTTGTGCAGTACGAAAACAACAATCACAACAAATAACAGCATACAGCAACCATCTTGTTTTTATTTCTGACAACTGACAAAACACAAAACATTTTCTATGGTAAATACAGGGACAGGGAGTGTGTCAACCTGCCAACAAGAAGTTCAACGTCACCTTCAACAATCTTTTTCTCGTTTATTACGCTGAATATTGCGTTAAAATTATACAGGTATATCTAGCTAATCATGACAAACCTAAATATATACAGTACGCTACTAATTTCAGCCCCGAACATACATTAAAAAAATCTTAAAATTTGTCTCCCGTAAGAACTCCATGTAAACAATGGCTGTGTGCCAACAGCCTCCATTTTTAAAGGGACTGTGACGTAATACTGAAATACCTAATTTTCTGTGATTAAACCGCCTTTTGACAGAACGCTGTAGGTTAGGAGTACCCACCAGAAATGTATGAGCTACCTGCTTCGAGGCATTGCAAAGTGGTTTGCGCTTATAGCCTATAGTTATGCTTTTACATGAGGAGTGATAATATGAAGGATTTCAATGTGGAACATATTTTAGGAAAGAAAAATACCTCTAATGATTGTTACTTGCATAAAAAAAATTTATTAAAACCATAACCGTTTCATATAGGTAAAATTTAAATTAAAGTATTTAAAATTGGCTTTGTACTTGTGGCAAACACATGTTGTAATAAGAATTTTTATCCCAAAACTCGACTCCCTTCCAACCACACCATCCCTTCCCTTGTATAGTTTTTAAGTCTTCCTGTCCTGTGTAATGAGGATCTAATATTAAAAACTTTAAGTTACCAGTCTGCTGATTGTAATCTACACCCAGAATTGTATGTGCCAAAACACCTCCTCCTAAAAAATTTTAGTACAAAAAAAATACAATGTGTGCTCATTTCTTACCGATCATAACTGGTGTTCCTTGAGTTTTAAAGTGGTACAATAATTCTGGACCTTTGGAACCTAATTCAGCACCTGAACTAACATAAATGATTTTTGAAGTTATGCCAAGAAGAGAATCCAAAACATAGTTAACTTCAGTGGAACCTATCCATTGTCTTGAACCAATGAAGCTAGCTGGCTTATCACCAATATCCACCAGACATATTTGGATGTCTTTGAAAGTTGGAACGTTTTTGTCTGTCAAGCCTTGCAATACAAACCAAGAGGCCAGAGTTTGCAATGAGCGGTACGCACAACCCCAGCCATTGTCATCCATGTTGTCTTGACAGTAGTGATAATAACGATATTTTCCCTTTACAAGTGCAATTTCTCCTCCTAGAAACAAATATGTGACATCAGAGTCAGACAGTAATGGAGCAGTTTTATAGGGGGTTACAATCTACAGAAATGCTATGTCAATTAAAACATTAAGATTGAATATTTATATAAATAAGAGACTGCTACAACTCAGCCAAACTGGAGTTGTGTTTCCATAGGCACAAGTTCAGTTTTGTGCTGTTCAAAATTATTGCACCATTAAGTAATTATTGGAATACTCTGTTATATATTGGTGTTTCAATGAAAAAAGTAACATGCAATAATTTCCATAGGAAAATTTTAGTAAAATGCAGAAACAAGTCGATTTTATTTTGGATGGAGATATCTTGTGACGTAACATTTGAAGTTGTCAGAACAGCCCTCTACTACTGGCACCTTTCACCCTTAAGTTTTAAACAGGGTAGATGGATTGATTAATACCTCACTGTGAAGGCTTTTCAAAGCTTAATTTTGGAAATACAAAGAAAAGCGACCGAATTTAAAAATTAATCACATAAATTTTCCATTTCCTAAAAAGTTTAAGAAGACTTAATTTATTGATTTTTTTTCCGGTGGAGTCAGATCACTAGACCTCTAATACATTAAATCTGAAACAACTTAATCAGTTTTCAATATTGTATCATGTTTTTATCTTCCTGACCCTTTTTGCCCCATATAAATGGAATTATCTAGCAGTTTGAATTTTGTAATTGATTACTACATAACGTTGAAAGTTGTACTCGGAAACATTGAGATGGGAAGTCCTATACTACCCGATATATTCTCCAGATGTTGCTCCCTCTAACTATCACTTGTTCTGATCAATGACACATAGCCTGTCTGACCAGCACTTTTGATATTATGAAGAAGTAAGAAATTGGATCAATTCATGGATCACTTTAAAAGATGACTAGTTTTTTCAACATAGGATTCTTAAGCTGACTGATGAATGGGAGAAAGTACTGACTAGCAACGGACAATACCTTGAATCATAAATGTATAACAATTTTTTTTACAATAGTCTCTTACTTTCGAAAAAAATGGGATTTACAGAATTGTACACCTATGTAAATACATAAATATACTTATTTCACACTTGTGTAAAACAACAAAATAAAATAGTCCATTTAATCGTTTTGCATCAATAATTTTGGGTAGGTAAAACAATAATAATTGTGTGGGCCTAACATGGAAATTTTTTATTTGTTTTCAGTTACGTTTATACCTTATAAGATAACTCTAAATAAGTGTACAATAGTTTATTGGCGTGTTCTGCACCCAAAAAATTCTATACTCATCTATTTATATGTGAAAAAATCGATCTCAAATTATGAAATGCTGGGGTGAGTATGTAGTTATCAGTACAAATAATAGTAGTTTTAATTCTCTGTAATTTAACCACTGTGTTTAAATCAAAAGTCAACAAAATTTTGTTTTGTTACCTTTTAGAAATAAAGTACTTGAATGCAAACATGGTTTTAAAATATTTCTGACAGATAAATCTTTTGATACAATTCAATGAAATAATTTTAGTAATCCAGATGTTGTTTGTACTTTTTACATGTAACATGTAAATTAGTACCAACAGGATACAATGCTTGGATGCAACTATTGCAAAAATTAGCAACACTAACTGCAATTCTTACAAGATTTTTATATAATTAAAAATTAATTTAATATTATTAATGAGTCAGTATAAAATAACTAATGGGCTAAATGCATAATTTTTGTAATCTGAATTTTTTGTGACGATTTTTATTGATTATAAAATGAGCAATGACTTGGAAGCCAAAGCCATACTGCTCTGTAGTACTTATGACATTTATAAATATTCCTATTTCAAATACTACTCAATTATAATGGTAATACTAACATCATACATATATGAATATTCCACAGCCACTTTGCAAATTGTCTTCAAATTGTTAATTCTGTACATAAACAACACAACAGCAAACTAAAATGCAGCTTACAAATTCTCTATTTTGCAATTATGCCTGGAAAAACAAGGTGATCAAAATAGATTGAAATCTTTAAGCATCCCATACCGTTTCCTGTATGACTGATTCCTTCGTGTGGGTTTAGAAGTGACCTATCACTGGGGGATTCATCTTTAAATAAATATTTATTAGCCCTCCTGAACACAGGTCGATTCATAGCTAACAAAAATTGGGAATGTAGCTTCTCTCGTTCTCCAGCTGAAAGAGATAGTGAAAGGTGAATAAATGTATAAACTCAAATTCTGAACCAAAGCAAACTTTTCTTAAGGCAAAATATATTTTTCTACTAAGGGACATTAACCAGTGCAAGAAAATTCAATAACTGTGTCAAAAATGTATTTAGAACAAACCTTGATAAAAATGCCCCTACACATACAGCTGTTAGTTTAAATATCTAGTAGGTAAGTAAATGTTAAATGTCAGACTTTATTGACTCTTTCCTTGTACACAATGTATTATGCGAATAAACTAATAATTAATAGCATGGATTTAAAACCTGGGAAATTTTTTTTTTTACCTTTAATAGGAAAAAGCAATATCTACTTACATGGTACGTACCTATGTCTTTTCTATTTAAAACGGTTGCTTATATTAATCACGATTGGTGACTTACGAACATTCAACTGTTTATCATACAACGATCACCAAATAAGTTAAATATCTTACCTAAACTCTTTTCATCGTCATTCTTCAAATAAATCCTGGTTAAAAAATGATCACATGCATCAGGATAGAAATGAAAAATTTCAGGCAAAGACAATTCTTGTTCTCCCTCTAACTTTTTTAGCAGTATACTTTCCAACAGCCTCAAATTTCTCACTGAACTCTCCACAAGTATTTCATATAATTTAATAACTTTCGTGTCCTTATGTACCATTGAAAGGGCATCGATTGGCGCTTCTAGGGTGATCGATTTACGACTGCCTAAAAATAATTTGCATTAAATACACAAAATGCTGCAATATACATAATAGATTCTTGTTAATTATATTAGAATTGTGTAAAAAATTAAAACCTTTTTGACAGTTTTAAACATTTACATTGACATCACCCGTCATTCAGAAGACGTTAGCATCTATAACTCATAAGAATAACCACAGTTCAGGTATAAAAAGCTGAATATGAAATAAGTGATGTATCACTGAGCAAAAGTAGACAGTTTCTAATTCAATCTACTAAGCACAATATATATTACCTAAAGATGTTAAAGATTTGTGGCATTATGATATCAGTATGTGTTTAAATATAAATAAACCTAAAATGTGGATAGGTAACAAACATACTTTAAATGGAATATGCAATATTACAGTTAGTGTTAGTGAAAAAATGTTAAAAAGAATAAAAATGATCAAATATCTTAGTTTTGCAGAGGACACTCCATTGAAATTCAACTTGCATGGTGATTTCACAGGTCGAAATATGTCTAAAAATGCCAAAGTTGACTTTAAAACTAGCTTATTACTGTATAAAACTATTATATTGCTATATATTGATTACTGTAGTAGTATATTGTTCATTCTGCAAACGGGTGCTGTTGAGCAGCTTCAAAAATAACAGAATAGATATTTGACAACAGCAGTGGCATGCAGTGATGTTTCAGGATGGATGTGCAGTAAAGGTACAAATGTTACGCCATCAGTTCTTCTGGTTTGCTTTACAAAATCTTCAATAATATTGTCATAAAATTGAACCATTGAAATTTTTCATATAATGAATTTTGAAAATGTCATGTGCATTCTTATTATGAATTTTACAATCCAGGATTACATGATTAGGCACTTATAAGATAAGACAATTCGAGTCTTACATCAAAAGAAAGCAATGCAGTTAATTTAAATTAAATTACCACATCGAATGTTATCCAGCAAGATGTATTTCAATATTTAAGTGCAGGATTTTTGCTGCACCGTGAGCCCGCTAAATCATGCGTTCTGATTGTGCTAAATGTGAAAAGGTGGGAGCAACACTCTTCAATTTTCTAATGCACGCTGGTGCAGGTATTTGTCTGCACTCGTAACCCGATTGACGGCGACGATTCGCATCTACGGGTTGGGCCAAGGAAGCCTGGCAACCGGTCATACGTATTAGCGTACCATATTGCAGCCACAAATACTTTGCGATTGCAAATGAATAATTTTATTTTACTTTAGATTTTGGTAAATACGGGCAGGTGTGCAGTGCACACCTTGCACGCCCTGACCACACGCCACTGGACAACAGTACTAAAATGTAGCAGATATACTCCTATAACATCAATGCTAAATGCTTTGGAAGTTATGAATGTGAATCACAGAATAGTAAACAGAACCTTAAAATATATACTTAGGATAAAAATGGGGATGACACCTGAATATTTGCATGCAACTTTAAGGTATAATTTTCATATATACACAGACACAAATATAATATCTATGCTAAATAAAGACAAATTATTATTATCAAGACTTACATTTGTTTTGACAGACACAATGAATAGTAACTAAATTTTTATACAATGCTTCATCTTAGACTATGTAAATTCTTTGGGCCGGTTTCTTTTCTCTATTTTAAGCTAAAATCAACTCTGTATTTAACATCCAAACCAAAAACGTTTCTTACTTTAAGGTATCGTCATGGTTACTGGCTTGATTTCAGCTAATATCATGGCGAGAATAAAGTATGGTGTGCCAAGTAGCTGAAGCATTTTGTGGATCTACCACACATGACGTTATCTTCGACGCAAAATACAAAACTGTCATTTGTCTTGAGCGAACATTATTATTAATTGTTGGTTTCCATGCAGTTTGCATCTTATTTCTGGTAGCTGGTAGTGACTTTGTTATCATTTATATGACAACAACATGTGCATTGACATAGTGAACCAGTTATTGAAGGATTTGTTTTACAGCAGAATGAAATACTGGAGTACTTTCCGAGAACTTGCCGCAACCTGAGAATGTAAATCAGATCGAATTTCCTTCAACTAGGTTGTCATTTATCAAACAGAATTTGATTTTACGAAAATGTGAATTTATAAACAGGCATGCACAAAAATTGTAGATATTAGGATGAATAAAAAGTTTACAAGTGCTATTATTTACATAATATTCTTTAAAATTGCATAGTATTTTTTATTGAACTTTCCTGCAACTGAATAATATCGAAATCAGTTTTTGCAAAACTATACTATTAATTACCCCATATATAAATTCTGCTTGCACTAAAAAAAAGTATTTGCTGTATCTGATACACTAGAGATAGGTTGTTTTTTTTTAAATGTCAAAAAAGCATTGGCCAGGAACATCATTCCTTATTTTTTGTTTTTCAGGAGCAATTACTAGAATTCGTTGAATATTTATTGGTAGTGTTCTACTTGTAAGTGTGGAGGAGTGCTGTGAGTGAATTGCTCATCCTCAATCTCGTACCTCATTTTTACTAGATAATAAACCACAAAATATAAAAGCTTTTCTTGTTGATCAAATAAGCTGAAAGATTATATCTAACAACACATTCAGTATGCCATCAATAATCTTAAGCATGATGAGGAAGTTGTGCAAAAAGTAAATTTTAATTTTGTTCGTCATATAAATTACTGTATTCGTGGAAATGGTGGACACTTTGAACAGTTGTGAAATCTATCTAACATTTTTTGTTTGGGTTCATTTTTGTATACCTTTATTACTTTTATGTAATAACTGTTATTAAAAATTAAAAAAAAAACACCATTAGAGTAATCAAATCTTATCATCTTTTGTTGTAAATAAGTTGTGTTAGCGTTTGATTATTTTGTAGTCCAAGCCTGCTTTAAACATTCCATGTTCTTGAAATACTTGAGTTTTATATTTCAGCCCAAAAAATAGATACAGCGAGGCCCAAAAAATTTATGATGCTTTAAGTACTTGAAAAGCCCTGTAGATGGTGCCACATGCAAGTAGCAGGCAATATACCAACATATTTGAATTCCTTGACTTAAAAACCCCCCAATACACAATTTTCTTTAAAAACTTTGATGCCAGCAAGAAGAATATCAAAATAAAATTTGAACTTTAACACTCTGTATCTTTCTTAGTATCAACTTTTGGATAAGATAAGTTTACTTATATCAATTTATTTTCATCTAAGGAACATGTGGTAGAAGTGTGGGTATCCTCAGGAATCTAGGAATGGTCGAATCAAGGAATTACGAACTAGCAAAACCAACACCGACGAACGTTGGATACGTTGAATCATGGAAAGAAGTGAAATTAGTTACATAACAGCAGTACCTCAACTGTTGTACGAATCAACGTCTGTAGTCATCAATGCCACATATTATTGTGTTTATATTCTTTCGTATTGTACATTAACAAATGTTATGAACTACTATACTATATCTAAAATTATTATATCATGTGAGACCATACATAGTATTTTTTATGCTGCCTGATTATTATAATTTTACATAAACAATTTGTGCAACAACTGTAAAGGTTATGTCGTACTTGCATTGCATTTTAAAAACTTGCAATCTTACATTCAATGCATTAATATTTTGTAAATAAGTGGATGTTTGTTGTTTTGTAGAATCAAATTGCTGATGGTATCTCCACCAACTTTAAGTTGGCCTTAAAAATTCAAGCATAATGGTATCTATATTGCTTCAGATTTTTGCTATAATTCGAAGTCTTAACAAAATATAGGGCTTCCCATTTAGAATAAAACAAGTTAATGGCACTACCTTAGAAGCAAATATATTTCCGTGATGGATTAAATAAGAGGTATTACTATTGTATTATTATTCTCAATAAAGTTTAAGAGAGCATTTCAAAATATTGACAAAATACAAAAGGCAGACCTATTACTTTCTGCAGATACCCTACAATGATTTATATATTATGTTAAGTACAGTTACAGTTTTGACCCTAATCGTCAATTAAAATTCTGCATAGTTACATGATAACTACTTATTAAATTTAATGACCTTTTAGACGTGATTAGTCAATTTATAAGATCTACATTGTTTCGGTAAGTATATGAACTTTACTGTTATCTACTTATGTGATATCTTCATATTTTATTACATCCACACGTGTATAAGTCACTGTTACCATTGTAATTAATTAATATTAAGACAACGCTGTTACTATGCATAGCTGCATATTTGGTTGGATACAATATACTAAAATAGGTTTAAGTACCACGTTTAATCTTTTCCCCGTTCAACTTTCCTATGTTCGTCAGTCATATACAAACGGAATGTTCAGTAGTTCGACGATTTCCTTGGTTCGKCATTTCAGAATTTGTTATGGTCTCGAAGTGTGTAAAGACCTATTAGGGACAGTCTGTATTGTATATGGCAGTCGAAACAATGAAACAGCCCTAATTTATCCAATATGGACCCCTTTTTGTTAATGTGTATCACCACCAAATGGCCCATTAAAAACTGTTTCGACTTTATAACAACAAAAGCTACTAAACATCAAGCGAATCAATTGGAGCACTTACGTTTGTCCAGTACAAAAATTGGACCATGTGGCTTTGTAAATAATGACTGACCCTCAGTTGTAACACGTTTAAGCATTGAAACACAATGAACAACCATTTCGACTCCATATGATTTCTTTTTTCTGTAGCAGCCTTCATTTAATTCTGAAGATTGATTACACAGGTCTGCAATAATTGGGTCGCCAGCTAGCCCAATCAAGCCATTTTCATTATCGTTGCCCATAAGGCAAACATTTGTTTTTGGAAACATAAATACCATGAGTCCAGATGAAAGCAGTTTCCGTAATCCCTGTACAGCATCTTTCACTGACTCGGCAGTGAGTTCACAGACTAGTGGTATGTTAGCCTTCAGCCTTATATGCACAAACTGCGAATATATTTCTTGTTCACTGATTTCTTCATAGGTTGTTGACTGAAGACGTTCATTTAATACAAAATGAGGTACAAATTCGTTTGGACTTCCTATTTTACAAGATATGTAAATAGGATTATCTGTAACATCCACATATTGTAAAGTTTTATTGATCCGACCTGCACTACATGGTTGAGTTTGGTAAACGTCTACTAATCCACACAAATCAATTTCTGTTGGAAAGCAGTGCGTCACATCCAAACTATTTTCATCGTCTATGCTCAGACCAACTATTAAGAGGTTATTCTTGAACAAAGTGCCGTACAGTTTTCCGAAACATTTTGTTTTCAAGTTTAAAAGTTTCTGAAATAGATGGAAAATACATTTTAATTAAATGTTACATATGGAAGTAATGTAAACATGTAAAAAGCACTTTAAATATCTTATTTTTATAACTATTAATTTCAAGCATAAGCCATCTTTAAATTTATTTGGGTACTAGAACATTTTCGCAGTAAAATACTTACATTTACAACATTATGTGATATTTTTAAAGTAGGTGTCATGTTTATATGTCACTAAAATTTTGTCCATTTAATACATCAAACACCAAACGTCAAATAGTCAACCACAAAATGTCAACGTTAGATCAGCAAGGTGGTGTCAGAGATTTTCAGTATTGCCACTTGCCTCAAAATTGACAGATCCAGAATATCTGTACAAAATATAGGAACTACGACTAAAGCCCAGTTGCACAATGCGTGGTTAGTGGTTACTATATCGCGCCAGAGAGACGTTCGACATGGGGAATACAGGGCGCCGTCATTTAAATCTCAAGAAGCACTGTGGTAGCATAACCTCAACCTTGCTATTTTGTTGTTTCACACTACTACATAATTGTTATATATGTAGAGAATATTGATAATTTAGTAAATTTTTATTCAGAAAATATTATTATCATTGCAAAATTGCTGTTTTGGGAGGGTTACATAATGTGAGGTTAGAAATCTAATGTGCAGCTGTTGTTATGTAAACACAAACACACCATACGTCAAATGTCAAAACGTAAAAACAATAACAAACAAACTGCTGTTGAAGATCACATTGGTGTTAGGCCTCATCAAGGAACAAGGACCACAGCTGATGCACAAAGCACAAAGCACATTGTGAAACATCTAGGAAAAACTCAAATAAAAATAAATTGATATTATATTCAAGGAGGCAAAAGACAACAGGAGGGAGCACTTAGGCACTAAGGGTAATAAAATTCATAGATTGCCAAGTCGTTATTGATGATTGCTTGTGCCAAGGTGGTATATTCTGGTGTTACAGCTCGTCTTAACTACTGACCCCAAAACGCGTGCCCGTTTCAGATGGCGCCAGGTTCGTTGTCTCCCAGGTCGACTTGATTTTGCTGTTGTGTCAGATTGTTGTCTCTGTCAAATTGACAAATAGATTATCACAAAACAGTCAAAGAACTATTAATATGAGTTGTAATTTTATCAGGATGATATTCAAGAAAATGTATGCACAGCGTTTTTTACCTATGACATTAGCAGTTTGTGTATTATTTGAAACTGGATCAGTTTCAGTAAGGTATATGTGACACAGGTTTGTTTGTTACCATATACGTACAATGTACACTACCTTCAAGAAGAAAGGCACACAATAAGGCATTTGACGAGGTCTGCTTATCATGTAGCCTGTAGCTACACTCTACCTAGTTCATATATATTGATCCTGAACGATAGAAAACACATCTGAGTTGTCTATGCAAGATACTATGAACTATATTAAAAGCAGGTATATAAAGGCTACAAAGATATTGTGCAGTAATTAATGCTATTGTTTCAGCATTATTATCTGTTGGTTACAATAAAATGTTGGTGAAGGCCAAGACTACAGGGAAATAAACGACAAAAAAGTTAAACTGAATGACTGAAGCAATTGTTATAATAAGTCCACTATAATAGTGGTGCCAGTTATAATGCAATGAGAAATTCACTTTACATAAGTATTTTCTGAGCTTATGTATATATCTATTCAGTATTCCTATAGAACTAGTAGTTGCTGAAGCAAAAATTAAATAGTATTTAAAATGTAAAACGTAACTACAAGAAATATTAATAACAGGAATCATTATTAATGAAAAACACATGATAATCTATTAAATCTTGTTGATAATAAATTGGAAGACAATAGATACATAATTTTTTATAAATATTAAACAATGTTTCAGAAGTTTGAAATTATATTTATCATGACAGCTTTTGTTATTACATGCTTATTATGTTAAATAAATGTCATACCATATACCTGAGGCTCTTTGTATTTAATTTACTATTTCATGTGAAATGAGGTGATTAGCCCTCCGGGAATTTGTTTACAAATACTGATATTTGTGCTAACTTAAAAATACTTATTGTAAAATATCAATTTATACTTAACGTACTTATTCAAAATACCCACATTTAAGTAATACGACTAATTCATATTCCTCAGTAGACAAGTCTATTTTATAAGTTTACTGCCTTACCCAGACGAGTAAAACTGTGACAAAACCAAAGTTTATGGACAAAACCGTCAGCTTTGCTTGTTGGCACTTGTTTTTAAATTGCTGGTGTCTTGATGTGAACGTTTACAACTGTGCTATTTTAATTCTGTAGTGGTTGGAAGTAGAATACCTATATAGGTATAGTAAATGAACACCATGTCACATTTATAAAACTGCAGAACTGACGAATTGGTTAAAGCTTTCGCAGCCAGGTAAAGAACTATTGTCTGATTCGCGTCTGTAGGCCGTCGTCAGTTGGAGTTGCTTCCTAACGTTTCGCTAGCACGAGTGGCAAGCTTCTTCAGAGGTCCTTCCATCTCCGGTGCTGGACATAGACAGTCTACGATCAGCACCGGAGACGGAAAGACCTCTGAAGAAGGTTGCCACTCGTACTAGTTAAATGTTAGGAAGCAACTCTAACAACCAGGACAACAGTTCAGATTCCACAGAGTAATATTATAAGAACCATCAGTATTTATGTAAAGTTAAATCCAGAGAATAGGATATACATACATATTGATCATCGTTAGGCCAAATACCTATCCAATGGTTCCGATCCGTTGAGGTGTTCTCGAGCTATAAGTGTGACAGACGGACAATAGTACCTTTTGGAAAATGTGCTAAAAATAATGCATTTGATGAATTAATAAATAAGTTAAAAGAAGTTGATAACATATTCAGAGATAGTGTGGAGAAAAAATTGATTCTTTACATGAAAAATTCCAAAAGAAATTTAAAAAAGGAAATGCCCATTGTGACGGTTTGTGCTTTCTTTCACATTTAACTTTTACTGCAAATGCAGACACCATTATTAGTAAATTACTACCACATTCGATTTTGTATATCACTACAAAGAGAACAAGACTGCAGTCTTCAGTTTGCAATGTGTAGACGCATCCCGTCTTCGTTCCTGTCTGCACAACTTTACCTGTTTAGCTAAAACCGTCTAACACGAACAATGGCTATGTCCACCTTTACGTCAGTTTTATAAAATCACCAAAACTATATATTAAGCAATATATTAACACTAGTTTATTTTACTGCGATCAGTGCATAAGTTCTGCTACAAAGATTACAAAATATGGTTTTAAATTAATATATAAAAGTAATATCCTCTGGCTCTGTATGTAAAGTGTCAGATCTTTCTAGGCATTTCAGTCTTTTCACCAGGGCCTTGAGCTCTGAGACATTTGCTCAGAATATTGGACATCGGACACTTCTATAGTAGACACCACGAAGAATTAGTGCACTGCACTACAACGACATCAATCCCTTGGACTGGTCAAATACTTTGCAACTATACTCTATTGTGGGTCTAAATTTAATAATGATTCTTTATGAGACTCAGCAGGTTTTTGTACTCCTGTGTATATGTGAGGACAAGTGCTTTCTAACCATCAGTTACACCTTCGGAGTTGGACAACAGCAACGCAGCACACTAAAAATAAACAAATCAACGAAATATTTTTCACCTTTTGTTCATGTGTATCACTTTGTATTGATGGATTATACCTACCTGTAATTGCAATCTGCAAGCCCATATCCCATTGTTTTAATCCGTCACCATTACCGCCCATACTGATGGTAATGTACAACATGGTATAGACTTGTCGTCTTAAAGGTTAAAATCTGCACATGGACATTTATGCCACACTTTTCTTATGCAAAAAACATAATGCTAGTGACAATTTCACAATTTGACCATTGCTCGCTGGTTCTGTCACGGTGCTTTGCTTTTTATATTAATCAACTTGGCCTGGGAGACAACGAACCTGGCGCCATCTGAAGTGTACTCAGATTTTGGAACCGACATTTGAACTAAAATGGCCAAAGCTGAAACACCAGAATCTACCACCTTGCTTGTGCTAAAGAAAATAAGTTGTTTTTAAAAGGATTAAATAGTAAATGTTCAGATCGCAAGATTGACTTTTTTTGGTTTGCTTGCCTTGTGTGTTCTGTTCGCGATCTGTGGTTCGCCATTATGCTGTATTTAAAATAACGATTTTAGTTCCAAAGTTCACAGTAGTTATTAACTGTCATTACGAATCTAAGACTGACAGCATGGGATCATGCAGCGCGTGTGCGTTGTCCCACAAAAGACGACAAACGGGACTTTGTTTGACATTACCGAACAGTAGCGTGCTCGCGGGTAGCTAACTAATAAAAAAATATTTAAATATTGTATACATTTGCAAATAGCAGGTATACTTGGTTTATTATTTATTAAAAAACAATTGCTTTGCACAAAATATAGAGATTATAAAACGTTTGTGTAATAAAAGTTATTTCAGTTAGGCAAACTTTTAGTAGATTAGTCCTTATATTCGTAATGTGCTGGAATAACTTAAGTCATTGCTTTAATAATAGTATAATTCGAAGTAAATTATTGTAAAAGAAGTCAGGTGTTTTAGAAAGGCTACTGTTTTAAAATTAGCTTATATTTAAGATGTAAATTAGGTAATATATCATAATAGTCAGAAGTGTGAACATTTTTACTACTGGCCTTCATTACCTAAAGCCTTCTAGGTATATTGTATACTGGTAGGTTATTGAATGTACTTAACGACCTTTTAAAGAGACACTTAAATGAACCACTTAAATTTTGTTTACCTTTTGTATCTGCATTATAAGATATTTTTAGTGTGTAGGTGATATGTAGCTTTTCGAAAGACGAAGAACAATGTGCTTTTATCAAGAGGGAGAAAACATCTTTTCAAGAAATGCATATGTCTATGCTCACTACCTGCAGAATTTAACAAAACTTCAAAACGCAAAGTTATTCTAAAGAAGAAAGCAGTTTCCATTGTAGTTATATTATCAATACAAGAATCTTGAATCAAAAGCGACATTATCGGCACTGCCTTTTTAATAAGAAAAGATAGTTTTTATAAGATAATATTTTGTCGGATAGATCGCTGTCTCTTGAAAACACTGACAAAAGTTAATAGTCTGACGTTTGGATTACACCTGTAATCTTTGTCAAAAACGAAGATCCTCAAAATTTGCCTGACACAAGTTCAAACAAAATTTTGAAAGTAAATAAACAAATCACCAAGGATAAAAGAAGCTATAGAAATTTGTAGGAATACTAATAATTTTAATAGGGATTGTGGAAATTATGAGTTAGGTGATATTTGGAAGGCTATTTTGTAGTCTTTTATCAAGTAGTTCGTGTACATCTAGTAGGTAGGTAGTTCCTTTTTCATCGTTAGGTTCCTTTTTATCAGGTTGGCACGTTGTTTCTATGACGTCTCGCATCCTTGGTGATTTGTTTATTTACTTTCAAAATTTTGTTTGAACTTGTGTCAGGCAAATTTTGAGGTTCTTCGTCTTTGACAAAGATTATAGGTGTAATCGAAACGTCAGACTATTACCTTTTTGTCAGTGTTTTCAAGAGACAGCGATCTATCCGACAAAATATTATCTTATATTATGGACGCTGAAAGCATTCACCCTCGTAAAGATAGTTTTTATTTGTATGCATAGGAAAACGAAATAAAAAGACGTTGAAAAATTTAATAATATACAACCATACAAATACTATTAAGAACTATAATTCAACAATCACGTAATTAAAAATGTCTAAATACATACATTGTGTATTATTTTAGATACAAGTATCCCTGTCAAGAGTTGGATAAACTTTTATATCCGCGTGTTAAAAATGTAACCGTACCTAATGCTTATTGGCTGTATTCATAGATTCACAATTTAAATACTAAATAGCTTATTTGAAATGATACAGAACGCTATCATTTTCACAAAAATGATGTGCTTGCGTGTATGTGCCTACCTACTGATGCATTAGGAATTACGTAGATTTACGACCCTTTGATGCAAGAGTAGAATTCTTGATAGCTAGCGCTGATAAAAATAACGGAAATGAATTAAAGCTAGGGTAAGGGGCACCCAATACGAAATTCTTTTTAGGAATCATGCACCTCAGATAATTGATAATTAAAATCTAAAGGTTTTTTTTACAAAAACCAATGTCTCATATTCGCTTCTCAGTTATCCATATAGTTGTACTTGATTGCTTTTTAATTCCTGATGGCAATGTTACTTATAGTAAGCAGTCGATAATATATGTTTTCAAAGAATCTATTTGTGTTATAGGTACTAACTTTAGTATAAAAAAAAACAAAAATTAAAAATCAGCTTACTTATCCGTACAAGTACATTTATTAAAAATAGGCCAATCTTACCTCTTGTGATCTTAAACGGCCGCAAAAGCTGCCGTGGATTTGTAAAATACCTGTGTTCTCCGTATCGTCAGGCCCGGCGACAAAATGATCCTACCTGTGTGCTCCTGTGCACCTGGGAAGTCAAAATTCAATTTTCCTTAACACAAGTAAAAGTTATCTCTTGCCCATATTTTCACGCAAGCCGTGTTCAGTAAATGATTAATTGCAGGTGGCTTAAGTATTGAAATAAGGGAGTATATTATCTTGCAAGGAAATTTTTTCACCAATTTTTCCACATAAGCCCATCGAAAGTATGAAAACGCACGTTGTCACTATATTCCGAAAATCCGATTGGCTTGAATGGCACGAATGGATTTTCAAAGGTACAAGTTGCAGGTATGTCAAATTATAAGTCTATTTAAACTTAAAAAAATGGCGTAGTGGGTGTCCAAATTTTTTTTGCAAATTATGATATTTTGCAAATAAAGTTCATTTTTGTAAATATTCTTTTTATCTTATCCAGTATAATAAATATTGTATTGGCATCCAACTATGAAGCAATATTTATAATACGGCGTAAGGTAAAAAATATTTACAAAAACCTACAATTTGACATATAACTTAAAGTTGTACCTGAAAAAATAAAGAAAATACGAGCCTGGGGTTTTAGGTGGAGGACCCAGTATTTTACTTATTCGTACAGAGAGTGAAGCATCGGTATGTGGTATACGATATGCACTAACACGTGTATGGGTTCGAAAAAATTGGTATTTCTTTGTATTTACGTATTGTTACTGAAATACACCAAATTCCATGACCACTAATTCAATACGACACTACTAACGGTCATTCATAAAAAAAGGGTCACGCAAGGGATAGTTTTCCTTTTCTAACACTAACGTAGCGTAGCCGTGCAATTAGTCCATAAAATTTGATGAACGTATGACTTTTGGGCCGATTGACGTAATCGTCGTTTATTGCACTGAGAAAATAAGACGCCATTACTGTTATCTGTGACTAACACGGGCACAGCTTGTTATTTAAAAACCTTCGCAAATCGCGTAATACCTACCCTAGGCCCTAGGGATAACCAGCACAGTATCAGTAGGTAAACTGTAAATGAAACTCGTTTGAAAATCGACACAAGTGACAGTCCGGTGACAGTTCAGTTTGTTGCACGTGTTGCACCACCACTGGGACGTACGTTCACGATGACAAAAACCATCAAACGCTTATTTGTCCCCTTCCTTATGAAAGCCTGTTAACACGCACGAATGTTCTAGACCCATCTCTAGCATGTAAACTTCTAGAAGATATGAGAACAAGAAACCTTAGGCAACTGCACGAACGTTAGTCTGGTTGCCTAATCCAGAAGCGCTTGTTTCTCTACACCAGAACAATATTAAGAGGTTTAACACACATAGCGGTTTAAATGAATTAGATTCTATCATCGTTCAGTATGTTATGGCATTGGCATTGGCTGAGGTACCAGAGACCGTGGCAATTTCAAAAGAACGGCACATTATATCCCTATTCAAGTTTTGCAAATGAAAAAATTGTCGGCATGATGGGTGTTGAAACTGCTTATTCAGAACCAAAACTAACCCGTAAAATCACATCTGAGCAATGTTTGGAGCTGTTTCAGTAGATGAATTGTGGATACACCACGAAGAAGGCGAAGACAGTACCTTTAGTCGGAAAGAAAATGGCAAAAATTTTCTGAAACACGATATGAGTGCTTTTGGTTCACCACTGGAATAAGAAAGAAGAATTATCCAATTCTACGTTAATGTATTGAAACAGCCTCACAGAAAAAAACTAAGAAAAAATATTTGTTCCATCAGGATGGTGCACCAAGCCATAGATCTAAAATTAATCAGTTGGGCTTCGAACTGGTAAACCACGCACTCTACTCAACCGACTTGTCTCCGTCTGACTTCCGCCTATTCCACAACTTAAAAAAATCACGCTGGAAAGAAATATGAATTTTGAGGTATTTGTAGCTACAAACTGCTACTCCTAGGGAGGCGATAATAAGTTTGGAACACCAGTGATTCAAGTGCATTCAAGTTAGATGCAGATTCCATTGCATTTTAAAAATTATTATGGTCTAAATTCTAAATTATTGTTTTCCTTGTTAGGCTCTGTACATAATATAATCGCAGTATGTTCAAAAAATTCAATTCCCTGTACTCGACTCTCGGAAAGCAAGCATTCGATTGATACAAAGTACACAGTACATGTTTTTCTTAAAGTTGTCTTCCATATTTGCCGAGAAAAAATTACTATTATCATTAATTATTATCGTTGCAAATTAATTTTTCTTTCTATTTTAATGTTATCTACCACAATTAAAAAAATACATTCGCACGTCCTTGTGTGTTATTTTTAAATTCAATAGAATATTTCTGTCTTCCAGTGTTAACTAAGAGTATTTAACATAAGACCATGAACATATTTGGTGGTGAATACCGGCAAGTCTTTATCGAATCGTCGCACGATTTTTCAAAATCAATAATAGCATACGTAATTCTGCCGCAGCAGATCTATAAGCAGCACAATTACCTCGCGTACCGCCGATACAAACATAATATCCTTTTATCCGTGGCATGTTGAAATCGTCACGAAACATTAGATCATTAGGTCGCATCCGGCTTAGTACCATATGCTCGCTACATGGCGAAAATACGAGTTGGTCCGGTCAATTAGCTTCTTTTATGCAGCAACGTGTGGTCAGAAGTCTCTTTTGCTTCGATCTTGCAAATGAGTGAAACCCCCTTCGAGGTCTAAAACGGTTTTGATACGATTTGATTGCGTATATCGTATATCAACAAAATAGCTGCATTTCGATTTCATTCTGTTTAATAAGTGTATCGCATAACTGCGTATTTTAAACATTTTTAACAATTATCATACTTAATGTGTAATGCAAGATATTGTTCAAAAAACGTTTTGTTCTAAACAATAATAATGAATTGTAGTGTGATCATATGCTTTCACAATATTTAAAGAAGAGTACTGTTGTATTTTATTAACGTAAAGTGTAATGTTTCCAGTGGTTTAGGAATGATGCAGAACGCTTGCCTGCTGAAGTACTATACATATATTTCTACTTCCTTTTTTATATCAAAACTAAGTTGTAACGTAATTATACCTATTTGTATATTATTATTGTCCCTGGATGATTCTTCATCCTTGGTAGATTGTATTACCTGTTGTTATAACGTTCTAGTGCTCTTTATATTAGTACAATGTTGTCATGTAGTGTCAGCCAGTTATAGACATTGTGTGCTAACATAGAACTCGCCGACAGTACACTGGAATCAGTTGAAGACTTCAAGGCGACTGAAACTGCTCATAATCCAAAGAACGAAACAAAATCCGGCGTTAGATATTGGAGAACCATTGGTAATATCATGCTGGTTTCCTCTGCAGTCAGTGGATATTGCCCTTTGTAGTCAATTTCATTCGATACTAGAAAAAATATAAACTTTCTCACTAACATACTTATGTAAGTATAGTATATATGTAGATAGTACTTGCTAAACAGAAGAATGTAGATAACACTATAAGCGCATCATTGATGAAGTAAGGGGAAAGATCATGTCTGCGAAGTATAAGCTGTACCTATGTGTTGAATGAAATAGAGTTGTTGTTTAGTATTCTGTATTTCATTCGTTGTTTAGACACACCATAACTGGCGACGAGGATGGGACTGAGAGATCTTGAAGGTTTAGTTTTGTTGTGAATGCCATAAAAGATTTTGTTGTCCCCCGAATTATCCTGAGCATGCAGTTAAAGGAAGTTTGAAGTTTTTCTGAAGTTGTATTGTCCTAAATGGCTCATAGCAAAACAATATAAATCTTATGGTTTTAAACAAGTAAACGAAGATGTACCAAACTTTTCGATCCGGCTGAAAAATCTCGCTATACATTGCTAATTTAGGTGCTCTGTAGATAAATTGGGCCTTAAGTCAGAAAACATTAGAAGAAGACCATCGACCGACCGCTAGTTTAAAACTTTCTGAAGAACAGGCAAAAGCATTAGCTTCAGAAACAGTATACAAAATTACCAAGATTTATCCAAGAACTAAGTTAATTCGACCAGTAGATGATCTCGTGTGCACGAGAAGTCGGAGCCAAGACCGGCAGCCACAAATCGTTAAAGAAGAATACGATTCCATCTGGGCCCTTCAAGATGCCCAGTGGGTACCATTTTTTGTTAGTTGTGGATAATACAACCCGCTGGTAAATGTCTATGTAATGAACTACACAAATGCAGGGAGAACTATTGAAAAATTGCGACATTAAGATGCAAATTTCGGACTTCCAGAAACCCGCGCTATTCTGTAGCAAAGAATCTAAAACACCCCAAATAATAGGCCTGTAGAAACGAAGTGGGCACGATTAAGAAAAAAAAACAAAAAAAACATACCCAAGATTATCTAATAACACATAAAAGCCCTGCCGAAATGTTAATGAAGAAAGTTAAGGTTTAGGGTAGTATGTGATGGTAGTTGTAGGTAGGTACTCAAAAACTGTAGGTTGGAGGAATAGTAATGAAGTTTATCATCAGAACGACTTCCTAGTAGTAGTACAGGTCGAAGAAAGGATTCGCACAGTTCACTTTAACCATTTGAAAAAACAGCAAACGCCAATGGAATCTGAACTGCCATTTTCTAGGCATACCACTTTAAAAAGAAGGATACCAAAGATTTAAAAGCTAATCCAAAGGTAATACCGTTTTTTACAAAAATATACGTATACGGGAATAATAGAAAAATGATGAATTTCCTGATCTGAAATCAACAAGGCAATTCAGAAAGACACATATTGACATATATCGTCCGAAATTTGTATAGGTATCGTTTAACAATTGTTTACCAAAATGCTTGAGATCCTAATAATAAAACGGACATATTCTATCAGTGTTGTYAGTTTGATTGTGATTACTGAGACGTGGTTAAACTGCTAGGTATTATCAAGTGAATACTTTTGCTCTGATTACGTCTTTAGAAGTAATGGTGTAGATATAGGGATCAAGGAGTCCTGTTAGCTGTGAGAACAGATTTTAAATGCACACAAACTCCTCTGGTATCTCACCTTCTTGAAGTTGATCTGGTAGCTGTCAAAATACGGACTGACTCCAATAATTTTTGAATGTAATTAATCTATGCATATCCCCTGCTGCACATGGTTGCTTGTGACGTAATCTTTGATTACATAGAGGACAATTGCGATATAGCAGTAGCCACAGTAATGCTAGGCGACTTTAACATACTTCACTACTACAAGCCAAGCTGTAAGCGCATATACGTCAAAACAACTTTGGGGTACATGAATTTATTAATTTCAATAGCTTGGCCCAGAATAACTTGATTTCAAATAGAAATTCTAGAATTCCGCACTTAGTTTTAACATCCTCAGTTTTAAAGTGTTTCGTTCAGCATTGCATGGATCCTCTGGTAGCCGAGGACTTACATCACCCATCATCTTTGCTAACAGAATTGTCCAAAGTGAACTTACCTTCCCAGAACCCAACTCAGATGGCCTCTGACGATATACCAAAACTTAATTATAAGAAATGTGGCTACATTGGATTATATAATGTGTTGGCAAACAAAGATTGGCATGATTGTCTTCAACCGAATGACGTATTTGAGGCCTCCCAGAATTTTTATCAAGAAATTTACAGTTATAGACAAAACCAGTTCTATGCCGTGCTGTCTGCACTGGACCTAAACTGCACTGATGAGCTATATAGTGAGAGCGAAATAGATCTATCTGCAGTTGGTTGCGGTGCAGACAGCACAGCATAGATATGCATTTGAAGAAATTTGCAGCTTACTTGAGACATATAAAACTAGATACAGTCGCCGTGTCTGGTTTACATCGTCAATTATAAAAGCCATTAAAACTAAACGTTCCCTTTGGAAACAATCTACCTAGACCGTGTTAAATTTACGCAAGTTTATTAAAATAGAGATTAAAAGAGGAATACGAAGACTATTTCGCAGATTATGATTCATGAAGAAAAGGAACTTATATCTTCTCGATCTATTGTAAACGCCTTCGCTAATCTTTTTAAATCTGTTTATTGCAGTGATAGTGGTGCTGCAGTCATTGATCCCGATTCCAATGCTGAGCCTCCGCACACGAACGCAATGCACAGTTTTAGTTATCGGAACGCGATATCTTTGATGCGGTAAAGAAACTGAAAGCTAACATGACAATGGGTGCTGATGAAATACCGGCCTTCTTGGTGAAAGACTACATTAGCTGTTTTTGCAAACCCTTACATTACATCCATAATCTAATTGCAACGTTCCCGGATATGTAGAAATTATCAAAAGCAGTTCCGGTGTTTAAGACGGGTGACCGAAATAATATACTTAATTACAGTCCAATCTCTATTACTTGCATCTTTGCTAAAATTCTTGAATCTATCATAGCACTTAATGTTTACTTTCATGTGTCCAGTGAACATCTACAGACCAACACGGCACGGCTTTGTTCAGACGAAATCAACAGCTACAAATCTTTCTGACTTCGTTCAATATGTTTCGAATGGTCTTAATTTGAAATGTCAAGTTGATGTTGTGTATACACATCTTTCGAAAGCATTTGACGTTGTTAATCACTGACTACTTCCTAGTATGTTGTCAGCTTCAGGAATCAGGAATATATGACAGGTTGCTGCGACTCTTCGAGGCATTGATGTTGGGCCGTATGTAGTATGTTGAATGCTAGAACGTTCGCTCATTTACCTATAATACGCCCTAGGGTGTAATACAGCGTTCCTATCTTGGCCTCATTCTGTTTTTGATGTACTTCAACGGTTTTTGCGAAATTTAACTGTTCTGTATACGCCTATGCAAATGATTTAAAAATTGCTGGGTATATAAGGACTGAACAGGAATGATATATGTTGCAGAATGATCTGGAGATATTCAGTGATAGGTGCACCTCCAACAGATCATAGCGAAATATTAGTAAGTGCAAGCTCGCTATTAATGTTAAATTAGGTTACAACATTAATGGTGTCCCTATCGTTGAAGTTGATCAAATTAATGATCTTGTGGTGGTTGTAGATCCTCGTTTGTCGTTTGTGCCACATGTTAATCATATATGTTCCCAAGCAGTAAGTATGCTGGGATTTCTTTTAAGAAACACAAGGGGTTTTCGTTCTACTGAACTGCTCTACATCCTTTATTATGTATTTGTGAAATCCAAACTAGAGTACTGTTCGGTGGTATGGAACCCCTACTATCAGTGACAGAAATTCATTAGATCGTATACAACGCAGATTTTGTAAATAATTGTACTTTGTTAAATTTAATGTCTTTACAAAAAAAGGAGATTGGTTGCATCTGTATTATTTTTATATAAGCTACTGCATGAACAGTTTCTTTAGAATTTATTCAAGGTTGGTAAGCCAAATCTCATTTCATGCGCCGCCTTTAGGTAGTCGTAAATCACTCACTTTTCGTCTGCCTACTAGTAGAACTAATCAGCATCAGTTTTCGCCGCTAAACTATATCTGCTCCACATATAACAAATTGTGAACGATTGTAGCTTGAAGATAACAGGGATGTGTTCTAGTGCTAACAACTCTTAATATTTATACAATAATGATGTCATATACCGTCAATCAGTTAATTATGTTCTTGCTAAGCATTCTATTTCACTGGAGTCTGGATACAACAGTTCCCATAAATAGTCCCTATGTCGTTGACACCTTTCGTCGCTTTTCCGTACAATAAAAAAAATTCATCCTTAACTAGAGTAAGAGCGACAAGCTGGATGCTAATAAATATAATCTCCTTAATCTTGTGGACTGATCTTCTGCGATAGCAGTAGTGGCATCCACAGCCGGACACGGAGCAAGTGTTTGGGAGCACCGCCTTTTGCTCTTAAACAAAAACGGCCGTGATAGAAGCCTAAGGAGGGGTCTCATTGCAGGTATTATTCTCCGTATTGACGAGGGACACTCCGTAGACACTACGCGGACCACACCGCTGTCTTCACAAAACCAATAGATCCACGTTTGATCACTCGACGTCTTCAGAAAGCTTCCGATGATCAAGAAGACTGGTTCCACCAGCTCTGCATTGTTTCTGAGCAAGAGAGACCAAGTACCTGGGCATCAGGGAACTGTTGTAGAAATCTCACATAAAAACCGATTCAAGACCTGGGTGCTAATCCCCAATAGTCGAGCAGCGACAACAAGCTCTAGATCTACAAGACGATGCTTCGGCTACTGATGACATACGGATGTTGCATTGGGTTACACATCCGCTACACATATAAAACCTCTCCAGGTTACCCAGAACAAGGTTTGCATGATTTTTTTTGTATGATATGTTGAATCTTCCACAAAGTGACTGCATTACTTATTTTTCACATAAATAATTTATGAATGTATACCGGCTGTAGCAATTAAGACATGCTTTTTCCATAAATTTTGTAACACTCTTAGAGTTTGATAGTACATTGTTGGCAAACTACCCTTACAATAGGGCCATTGTTTTATAAACATTGCAAGCTCAGCTATTATCAATATCTATATAAACTGATTGCGAGATGAGCTCGGTAAGTCGCAGATTACCATCCGTCTAGCACGTCACGCTGTCAGTCAGTTCATCGGTTTTCGTCATAATAACCAGTTCTTTAAATTCAAATACTGTAATTCGGTTCATGTCAAAAACAAGTGTAAATTAGTGTTAGAAATTGTGTACTTCACTCTGTAGTGTTTACGGAGCTTTTCACTTATAAAAGCTGCCCTGGTGTCAGAAATAAACGTTTTTTAAAAACTGTGTTTTCCAAGTGAGGAATACAACATTGGTGTCAGAAGTGGGATGAAGTTCCGGGTGAAGAGTGAGATGGGCACTTTCCTCGTGACAGACTTGGAAAAATCCATCGAAATTCACCGTGAGTTTCAACTCTTAAGGACAAACGTCTCCGTCGCCTGCATCAACCATCCTGCAACAGCCCGAACTACTGTGTTGCTCCTTGCACAAGTGGGAGATCCACAGAGAATTGGGACAAGTCCATCAGGTCATGCTGCTCCTTGTACAAGTGGGAGATCCACGGAACCAGAAGGACAAGAGGCTCCAAAAGTCAACCCTAATCGTGCTGCTCCTTACAAAAAGTGGGAGATCCACAAACTGGGAAGGACTCAGGTAGGTCTCTAAATTATCGATCTTAATATCTACGTAACTCAAACTCAAATCAAAACTCAATTCAAATCACAATCAATCAATCAAAACATGGAAGGTCATGTTCATAACACAGACATCTTAAATAATTTAAAAATAAATGATGACATCATGTCCGAAACTTCAGAAGATAGCGTATCTCCACAAGAACTGCCATTAACGGTACTCTTTAAATTCTATAAAACCATTCAACGGTGATCGAAATGGAATCAATACTTTCATCCAAAATACAAACAGCGCTTTTTCTCTAGCGACGCAGTCACAAACGGCAAGTTTTTTATTATTGTTGTTTCACAATTATCTACAAACGTAGTAAATGAACTAGAACTGACAGACATAACAACTTGGCATGAACTAAAACAAAAACTGAAACTATATTACAGTCAAACAAAGCATCTGGTGCAAGCACATGAACAATTAGAAACGATAAGACAACAGAATCATGAAACAATTACGGAATTCTTCAAAAGAGTTGAAAAAGCCAAAAACGATTGTATACAAGCCGAAATTGCATCTAACTATCGAGACGAAGAACTTCCGGGTATTAAACGCTCAATTCAGCAAACTGTTCTGAGAAGATTTATCATTCATTGTAAAGCAGAAATTTCACAAATGTTACGTGCTCGCGATCTCAATTCATTAAACGATGCTTATTCAATCGCTTTACAAGAAGAAAAAATCATTAACTATACAAAAAACAAAAATACTCAAATGTACTGTAAAATTTGTAAAACTAATAATCATAATACGCAAAATTGCAGAAACAAAAGATCATTCAGATCCAGTAATAATAATTATCGACAGGTAGCAAAAGAAAATCAAAACAATATTACGATAAATCTCATAACAGAACATACACTTTCAGAGAAAATGATTTAGTTTTAGTATACGATGCACATTCGAAAGCTAAAAGTAAAAAGCTTGCTCCAAATTACAAAGGCCCCTACAAAATCGTTCAAATACACGACAACAATACAGCATCAATACAATTGTCAGCAAACAAACTAAAAACTTATCACTTCAATCTGCTAAAACCATATACTATTGTTCCAGGTAATAATGGAAACAACGACCAAAATCCTATTATTATTGACCCCGGTCCTAGCACTTCAAAATTATAAACTACATCAATTAAAATACTCTCCAGGAATATTTTATTACAACTTGGGAAGCGCACAAATTTCTAACAAAGACTATCAGAACATTATGCCATCGATTGTAATAATCAATTAAAATACATTCGCTCAAAATTATTTGGAATCCAAAAAGCTTATCGTATAATTTCACATCACTTAAAAGTAATTTCAAACCGAAAGAAACGCGGTATATTTAATGGAATAGGAGATGGATTAAAATGGTTATTTGGTGTTCCAGTCGCCGACGACGCTGAATTTTATACAGATTCCATAAATGCTCTAATTTCCGATTAAAAACAAACAAAAGTATTAATGCAACAACAAATCTCTATAATCTCAGATACTATCATAAATTTTAATTCGTCATTCAATCGCATTAACGAAAACATTGTAACGTTAAACAACAATTTAAAGAAATTTAACGAAATCGCGCAGAAAATTACGAAGTCACAAAAAGCATTAGAAACTGAATTAGATATTTCAAATCATATGATCTTATTAATGGAAATGACAGACGAGCTGCTAACTTTATTGAAGGATTACGTAAATGATGTTTCATTAATTCAAAACGGTATTATAAATTATCACGTGCTACTTCCAGAAACTTTGTTTACTGAACTTCAGAAAATATCCACAAAATTCACGCTTCCAATTCCCTTAACAATTGACAATGTATATAGTTATTATAAAATAATCAGCTTCAAATCATTTATAAAGAATAATTTACTAATTATTTATTTTAATATACCACTTAGCAGTACTTATGAATATACGCTATATCAAATGTATTCACTTCCAACTAAACATAGAGAATCTCTGCGACACTATTGGTAGGCGATGGCAACAGGAGTGTAACGATTACAACTTGAATGACTTAGGTAGGTGACTGATTCAAATCTCGAAAAACTGGATCAAAATGCAATTCAAAGGTTCATTTTAAGTACAGGTCGTTGTTGTCAAAATATTATTCGGGCCAGAGGCGGAAATATTCTTTCACACTGTATTGATTTTCTTTTTTGTGTTTTAATGTCATTCGTTAACCCCAATAAAATAAGTTTTAAGATGGATATTCTCTCTTACTATTGGAGATAATAATAAAGTTACAATTTGATTTAAATTACAAATTTTTGTTACTACTGTCAAACTCTATAGTGTTGTAAAATTTATGGAAAAACATGTTATCATAATTGTTGCACAATGTATACCTACCATTCATAAATTATTTATGTGATATAAGCAATGAAGTCACTTTGTGGAAGATTCAACCTATTATACAAAAAAATCATACAAATCAGCTAAATAGTTTGGACACCAACTAACATCAAAATTTTGGATACTTTTTGGTGGTGTGTTAATTCCTTGGAGCATTATACTATTTTTGTCCTTCAGTATTTCATTATTCTTTAATTATTGGAGCGCAATATTACCCGTCCGGCAATACGGTTGTCGTGCTCTCCAGTGGTATATCCGGCTTTTTAAGACAGCAATTCGATACGGTGGCTAGATATGGCACGTGGACGGCTGACGCACACCTGTCGCGGACGGTAAAACACCCCCGTTTGCTTGCGGGGGATAGTTGTTAAAAACAAACGATTTTCCTACAAAGGTGAGTTACAGGTACGTTTCCTTCACAACTTCATGTGGTACTTTTGTCTCTCAGCGTACCTTTAGATGTGTACCATGGAGGGTAAGAACACTATTTTTTTAGTAGATTGGACTTACTGGTTGTTCAATAAATAGCGGATTGGTAAACCGGAAACAGTTGTAAGTGAGGCGGTGGTTGTCCAGTATTGGTCTGTGGTGTACAGGTGCTGCATAGTGGAAGCACTCGAGCCTGACTGCATTTTACTTCCCACGATGTTATAGCATTGTGGATGTTGGCCCTCCATATAATTTCACGAAAATAGGGATTTGCTAATAAAATACGTATAACATGAAAGAGTTTATGAAAATAGTATATTAATCATTAAGAACGGTAAGGATTTACCGTTCGAAGACAAAAGCGAAACCGCCAATTCTATCTGAGAACAGTAGGTACAACCCTTAACGTATTATAATTGTATTTAATTTTCCATGTTATAAAAAACGAGGTTTTTGAATAAATTTTCGAAGCAGGTTTCTCTAAAATGTTTGATGATATTCAGTCAAGGCTTCCTTAATTATCGAAAATGATAATTGTGGAACCGGTATTAAAAATTGGTAGATGTTTCCATAAAGTGTTTGTAAAATTATTAGTGGCTTGTCCTTAGAAGCTTGGAGTTTTGGGCGTTCTGCAGTAATTCCCGAAAACAGAAAATATGCAATGGGCGATGTGACACAAAAAAACCAACATGTTAGCCAGAAATTTATTACGGTGGCAACGAAAGATTAAAAGCTCCAAGAAGCTTATCGGCAGAGTATTCATTATTAAAAGAATACAATTTTTGTTCATGACTCACTTAAAAATTCAAAATTGCAACATTAACTTGCTACCTCAAGCGGAATAATTTTGGTTATAAATCAAAGAAAATCAGTGTCACCAAACTGTTTAAGTTTTGATATTTAAGGATTTAAAATCAGATGCTTTATGTCAGAATCAGAAAAATCAACAAGGTCAGTAATACACTTAAAACGGCATCCCTCAGCTTTTTTGGTTTAAATAAATAATACAATTGCGTGCCAACGACATATAAATGATGCAGTTCTTAATACTTGATATATGGCAAAAAGTACAGGTCCTATCAGATTGCAAACAAGGATCTCCACATTTAACATTCTGATATCTATTAGATAAATATTTTCAAACATTATCGCATGCATGCTTGCGAGAAGTCGAGCAATATAATAACTATCTATCTTTAAATACTAGAGTTGCGGTTTGCGCGTTACTATCCTACTTTTTAGTTGTGTGTTGAATTGTACCGTCACCATTTTTAATCGTCCTTTGTTTTTAAGTTATAGCCAAATTTTTGAATAATATAACATTTCTCCAGTCCTCAGTATCTCGTTTGGGTATGAGATACAAAAAATTTTGAAGACTTAAAAAGGCATAGCATGATTGTTTGACAAAGTAGGTATGGAATCTTGTGGAAGGTGTGTTAGAAGTGACTGAATAGTTGTCTAACACAACGTGCAGCACAATCATTACAAGAAGAATGTACCTATACGCCAGAGAGGTTTGAAGGTTAAATTTTATTTTTATTATGACTAATTTGGATCCTAAGCTACATTTTGTTGAAAACGAAATATACGTACAGGATGATCAGTTAAGGCTAGACAGCGGCTATATCTTGGAAATTAATCGTGCTTGAATTTTTTGGTATTTTTTTTAAGCAAATGTGGTAATTTATAATTTATTGCAACTGTTTGATAACGGGAGGCGTTATTTTAGAATATTTTATATTTGATCAATTATCTTTAAAAATCAAATGCGACCCTATAGACTTTTTTATTATTTTTACGACACCTTAATCAAGCGATATGAATATGAAAATTGAAGGTGCGATATCTTTCTTTGTTTATTGGTTATAGTAAAAGAGCTGCGAACTCATCCTTGACTTAGGTTTTTTCCTTCAAATAAAATTAGGCCATCAATCGGTGATTTGCAGCAACGGCGGACATTTTGAGGATCAGTGATAATCTTTCTGTTATATTAATTGGAACATTGTTATGCTGCATCTATTATAACGTTAGTTTGTTGTTAACTGTTTTCTATCGTTTGATTTTTAATACAAAGGGTGTCCCGCATGTGGGCAACCTCTCGGAATCTGAAATCTAGTGTCAAAATTACACTATTTTGCAGTACCTATAACTTTTTTGAAATAATGTTCAGCTACTGAGATATTCACTCCTTAACATGGGGGAAGCGAAAGAGTTTTTCAGAAATATGTTTTAGGCCTGTTGATACAGTTTCATCAAATTTTATTTACTATTATTTGAAGTGCAAATTATCACATAAAGTTTATTTGGATGTTTCTTACTGGTTCCGCTAAATAATTTTGTAGATACCTAAGTGTAAAATTTCGATCTCATTCTAAAACGAATTGAAGCTGAATTTTTCATAAAGCTGCTGTAAAATTATACCATGAATTTGATAATTGTTTAATTTGCTGTAGAAAAGTCGAATGAATCACAAAGTTTAGAGAATTCAAAACTTTTTGGATAAGATTTAATAGCCAGAACTTTAGATGGTAATTTTTTCCTAAAGTAAATTGATATGCTGATATGCTGATTTTAATTAAGAAATTGTATAAACTCTTTTTTACAGTATATTAATGTGTTGTTATATGTGTTATTGTAACTGATGGAGTAGTTGTTTTTACACATTATAATGACTTCTACTATACTGTTGTATATTATTGTACTAAGCTAGGACATAGGCCTTACGAATAGGATGTAAAACTATTCAAATCACTTAACACAATGTCAAAAGAAATAAAACATTTAGGTTCAATACCTTAATGTGGAGCATTGTTTCTTTAAAGCTAACTGCGATAAATGTCGCTACAATGGTAGTTATTAAACAAAAAAAAATTGTTTTTCAAACAACCATTGTTACAGCTAAAATAAATTACATAAAACATAAAATGTTTATAAGCTAATCAATTGCTTGAACGAATTCATATTTTTTTTTAATAAATACAAAATAATGCCATTTATTTTGCAAGTCTTAAATTATTTTTCAAAAATTTCTATCGTGTTCGATCATTGCTCTTTGGCATTTGGCATTGCAGTCTTAATTATCAGTTTTGCTTTTCTTTGCCGCTATCAGCTAACAAGTTATTTTATTAACAAGCCGCAAAGACTAATTTCCCCCAGCCACTGTACTGTTTGTTGACCCTACGTGCAATTGTGTACCGTCCGTCTTCACCGACGACTTTGTTATCAGAGTAAAGTTATTTAATTTATACGGCTTGTGTTCCTGAACCATTAGTAAATTACTTGCAGGTATGTGTTTATGTCGCGCCTTTCTTCTTGTGTTGTGAATACAGCATAAGATCTGCGAAAAATTCGTGCTTTTAGAAAAAAAAACAATTTTTTTAAAAGGCAAAACGCAAACTTGCCGTTGGACTGATTTATTAGTTCAGGATTTGATTATAAAATTCTTTAGCAATTAGTTTAGTCAATACCTTATTAATTAATAATACATTTGATAGGTCAAGGGATAATTTAAGTTAATTTTTTAATGGAATACAATTACAAACATATTACGGTAGCTTCCAAGCTAGTTAACAAACAACAAAATGGTAGATTTCCCTTCAATAGTAGAAATTTTATGACACACGCAGTGAAATCGGTAAAATTCATATTCATTGTTAGTTTGTTGTTTCATTGCTGTTTTAGCGTATTTTGAACTATGTGTGTTTCCTAGATTTGTTTCGGTAGGTGTTTCGACTAGTCGTTTTTGTTGTACTTTTAGGTACATACATATAGATACAGTACAGGGTATTACAATATCCGTATAAATTATAGACTATGCTATCTTTCGAGACACTTTTCATGATATAAACTCATAGTTTGACTATCGTGATTCTGCATGTCTTGTCTGATTTACGAATGTAAGAATAAAAGTTTTTACCGACAGAATTTGTTGTATTTACGAAATACTGTTCTACAAAGGAAAGGTGATTTGGAATATTCGATATGCATAAGAGAGGATTCTATCATACCTACTCATAATCTTTTCCTTTCGGGTTTTAACTATTAAACTCCTCCATACATTTACAACAAAATTATGTCTCGAACAGACTAGCATAATCTAAGTTTGCAGCATAAAAGCGTTTTTGACTTATATCGTTGTTATAGAGTAATATATACATTATTGTTATATTATTAGAAAAAGTGTCTTTAATTTATAAAAATAAGGAGCCAGAACCTACAAATAAATACAATAAGAAAAATTATTGTTATATATTTTAAGTCTTTAGTATACGGTGAAATTATTTTTGGACATCTATATTATTAAAAGTTCGCGATTCAATCAGTGAAGTGCTACGATCCTGAAAACTGATGGAGTCCATACCTATGTAACCTAGATGAACTAGTTTATTACTTCAACGAACAGTAAAATTCTCGTTTCTCCATTTATGTAGCTGTAAACCGGAAATGGTTCCATCGACGTTCTGTAACAAGAATAACACTATCCAACGACTGTAAATTCGTGGCAAAGTGGAAAGAAAGCTCATAAAAACACGATGCATCAGTAACTTTTTCCAGATTATATCCCATATAATTCTTTTACAGACTATGAAGTGCTGCATAAATGAGCTGAAAAATACTAGAGCTCAATTATGTTGGTAAGGATGGATAGATTTATAGGAAATAATATCATCTGTTGTACACGCTGGTTATTTAAAATTCGAAAGTAAAGTAGGGATGTGATGCGTTACGTTAATTAACAAATCTAGGAATTTCGTAATTAATAAAGGAAAATTAATTATATCAACTTGCTTACTTTTAAAAAGGCACAAAATATCATCAACATGAAACCTAAAATCAGCATTAGAATAAAAACAGATATGCTGAGATAAAACTTTTTTTTTAAGTTTATTCATAAATAGTTCTGCCAAAAGAGGGCTAAGAGAAGAACACATAGCTAATTCTAAAGTTTGTATAAAATTTTGATTATTGAATGAAAAGAAATTTTGGTCCAAGACAGATTCAGTTCAATAAAATTAAGTTATTTTTATGAATTAAAGCTAAATCAGAATCTTAAGAACAAATTGGAGAAAATAATTTTTCACAACGAAAGAAATTAGAAATGAATCTTTAGTCATAAGTATCAAGGCTACTGAGTTTAATAATCTAGGTAAAGCCTTTTTAATATAACAAGAACTATCATAATTTAGAACTCCACGGAAAGCAAAATTTAACCATTTTGCTAATTTATAACAAGAAAACAATCCTCTTTATGAATGCTAGGAAGGCCATAAAGTAAATGATCTGTGACTGTGCCTTCTTGTTGGATCAACTCTATTATAATTTTCTGGTCACTTTCAGTTCATTTAGAAAACCATAAACTTTGTTCATGAACTCATTTTTATCTGAAATGACGAGACAGTTTCCTTTATCAGCTTTAGAAAAGAATAAGTTAGCTTTAATTCTTTTGTTAATTTCTAAAAGTAATTTAGCTGAATTGATGTTAGATTGCTTATTTGGTTTCGTTTTAACTTTTTAATAGTTTCGTTTAAAATTGAAATTATACCTGATATTAAAGTGTTTTTTTATTCCACAATTTATATTTTCAGGAATAATTTTATATTCAACCGCAAATAAGTTGACATCATTAAAGTTTTTAGCTGGAATAAATTTCAATTCATCATTTAATAATTCATATTCTTTATTTGAAAAACTACAATAAAAATTATTAAACATTTAATATGAAGTAAGGTGAACCTTATTTTGCGAAATAATGTGTTACAGGTTTAATAACATTAAAGTTGCAAAATGTACGTCAAAATGTGAACTGTATGTACTGGATTTGAATTTTCGCTCTGCAATATTTTTGAACCTAGCTTCGCAAAAGGACATGGCGGCCCTATAAAAATAAAAACAAGCACAATCAGATTTGGTGTTAAAAATGGTTTTTAAATGCAGTTACCTAAGGAACGTTCTCGATGAACCTGTTGTGGCTCTCTTTCTTATATTTGTTGGAAGTTGGCATTGAAAAGATAGTGTGCCCAGCAAGAGGTCCAGACCTTGATCCAGTAAAGCATACCGAGGGCCCGCTCTTGGTTTAATCCTGGATCATACAGAATTCGAAGGCTTACTCTGAACATGAATCGCCGATGTCAGGATACATTTAGAAAAAGATGTGGAAATATCCGATACTAAATTAAAAGTCTTGCTTATAACTACAAATTTTAAATTTGATAATTTATATAGTATATACKACCGTCCAGAGAACTTTAAAGTTACGTCATCAATGACGCATTTTCATTAGCATCCTAAGATATCCGTGAGCACAACGCACAGAGAAGAACAGAACTGTTTTGAGTTGGTATTAGTGTACAACGTTGTTAAATCTTTTCGTTCACAGCATGTTGATAGGCTTAAGGCACAGAAATCTTATTTATTACGATATATACGATTTATGTGGTTTAAGGCTGGCAATGACAGCTGACACTGATAATCGACACTTCGTTTTTTGCTTTCAGTGCGCGTATTTGAAAGTTTGTAGTACGTACAGCATAACACAATAAAACTGCATATGTACCTGCAATTATTCTATAACCTATTAGGAGTATTATCTGGTTTTACTCGTGCATCATATGATGTGTCTGTTTATCATTGTCAATTTTGATTTTTGAAGTTAAAATTTGGTATGGCTTGGTAAAAATCAACACACTTAGCAACAATGAAAACAAGTGACTTTAAATTAATTGATGACGTAACTTTAAACGTTCTGTGAACAAACGGTGTAGGCCAGACCAAAAGAAAAATAGGGACCCGTTTGAAAGAACACATACGTGCTATTAGGCTGCAACATATAGATAAATCTTTCGTAGCTGAATTTTCATATATAACTAAATATATGATCGATTTTGACAAAACAAATGTTTTACACAGAGAAAAATATTATAACAACCGTTTATAAAGATAAGTTTAATACGTTTAATTTTTTTATTTTATTGTTTTCTGATTTATTAACTTTTGCTGCATCTTATTTTTGTTTGTTCTGAAACGAATCTTAATAGCAATCTACCTTTTTACGGATAGAAGTAAATACATCACAAATATCTGAATTTGGTATTATATACTCGTGCTTACAAACGATTGTTATAATATGAGTACAACAAACGACGATCCATGAACCATTTTTGATGGTACAGTAATACTCACGGATCCAATTTGTTCTAGTCTTTGCCTTATCGATTAGGATAACAGTGTGATGACATTTACTACTCTCGATATCTGGATTTCATGTAAGCTTTGATCAGTAAAGGATCTTGGATAGCATTGTCATGTCAAGCATAATCGAACGTAGTTGTTTGGCGTTTTGGTTGCAGTGAATACGATTGCAATAAGAAAATGCCTTCACCTATATGCTCTGAGTAGTTTTGTCCAATGTGGTGTACTTGATGTCAAGATAAGGACATTTGAGTCGAGAAAGATTAACTCCTCACCAATAAGTCTTAGACGGTTTATTGTGACGTTTATTCGCGATTTCATTATTGGAGCAATATCCTGATGAAGTGTCAGTTAAAATAGGCTCATGAAATAAATTATAAAGTACGAAAGCAATTAGTATATAACCAAAGTCATGATTTATTGTTACCTTATGGACTGACAAAGCAAAATATTAATTTTTTTCGGCGGCCGAGCACTAGTTTAATAACACTGCAACATTTTTTGACAAATTTAGACATATTTCTTTCCATCATTTAAAGTTGGCTAAGTCCAGGTCAATGAACATAAAATTGCTTAGTTCCTGGAAAAAGTACATCCCTAAAATCTCTATCAACCAAAATGTTATCACCTTTTACAATTGTATGCAATTCTTCTCGAAATGTACAGAAACAGTCTTCAAAAATAGATGCATCTTTATATTTTGAATACATAAAACACGCAAGTATTCATTATATACATTTTAAACATATTTTTCTTACCTATAAGTTATGCATTCACAATACAATATATTGGGAATATAATGAGGTCTTCGAAAAATATATGCGGCATATTTTCGACTACATTTCAGTTTATATTTTTTCCATACGGGTATAACAATACTTCAGCGGAGTTACTTTTGATAAAATCTGTCAGAATATTAGAAAGGAACACAATCTGTTACGTTAAAAGTGGTACTGCTCGAGTTCGTTAAGATTTCTCAGGTAATGCAGTGTCACCGAGTGTCGAATTCGCATTAAATAAAATAAATAACAAGTTTAACTCGTCATATCTCAAAAACAAAATCTATGCTCAACTTGAAATTTTGCCTACTTTAAAATATCATCATGGACTATCATTTAGAACACTTTTAAATAAAATTCACGAGGTCCACAAAAGGGACAACAATAGTTTTTGTGTGACACTTTAGATAATTACGAGTATATACCCAGTGATGATCAAATTTCCTCACAATAACATTGGGTAAATTGTAATTAATTAAAATTAAAATTACAAAATATGTTATTGTAATTAATTACAATTATAATTACACGCTTTGATGTAATTTCAGATAATCAATTATTACATCTACCCTTTGGATAGGATCAGGTAAAAAGTTGGAAGAAGTTTTAAAACAATATGTTACTTATACCCTTGCTCATACCCAGTTGTTTTGAAAATAAAACGTTATAATTTTTATTACACAAAATGAAACTCAAAAACATCTAATCTAGTCAGGACCAATTATCTTAATTATTTTTATATAAAAACTTACATCTTTAACTAGTAAGAAATGCATAAAGCAAATCATTGTCTAGTCCCACACGTTATTTTATTTAAATAAATAAAGAAATTCTAAATATTTTAAATAATGAGGGACTGGAGTATTATTTCCTTTATTCATTTCTGAATCACTCGACTACTTGGAATGAATCACTTCATCATCTCTAACTAGTAACTAATAATCTAATCTATATTACATGCCCATTAATTTTATTTATATAGATTACAAACCACCGTTATGTCTTAAAAACAAGAGTTTTTCAAATTGTTCGCAGGACCAATTGTTTAATTTGGGTTTCAAAATTTGGCCACCGGAACTAAACATTCGCTCAACGGGAGTAGATGAGGGTAATATGACATTATATTTTTTGAAAATCTTAAATATTAAAGGATAGTCTTACAGATAGTAACTTTTTACTTTAAGATAGGCTAGAAATTTTATATGTATGTGAAGCATTTTTGTAGACATGATCCCGTTCTGGAATATCTATATAATAAAAAAATTGACAATATCTATTCTAGAGGTGAATCGCAAGAACTTTGGTTATTATCACTTGAAGCCAAAACGTGTTTTTTGGACTTCACACATGACAAGTTCTCTAACTGTGACATAATTTCCTTTATCTTTGTCAGAATGAATCCAGTTAAGTTCAAAATGTGATAAGGAACAAGTTGCTTAAATGTATGTCGTTCTGAATAAGTGACTGAAATCTAAAATATGTAAAAAGCATTATTAATGTTTGTTATAATTGAATCTCAGAATTTGGCAAAAAATGTCAAATATTGAATTTTTTGTTCACTACTCTTGGATTAATTTAAAAATGGTGGCAAAGCGCATCCCAGATATAACAGGCTTTTTCCTGAAGGCTGTCGATAACAGTAGCCTGCAGCAGTATATACATATTTTTGCAAAAAATCTAATTTAGTCAATTTAAGTTTACTTGCTTTTATTGCACCGCAAATTGAATCCAAGTGTTTCTTTAAGTGAGGATAGTTTTTGTAGGATATTGCTATATTCAATTTACTAGCGCAAACGCATTGTACTTTATTGGAAGCTTTAGTCGATTTACTGGCACTAATCCAAATAGTTTTGCTAAAGGACTGTAATGAGTTTTACGTAAAATTGTTTTGCTCCTGGAAATGGTTTCTCAACATCTACCTGCCTACTGGTTTGCAATCGAATTTAACCTTTCCACACATTGAAAATATTAAAAATAGTTCTGTTAAATATGGTAAATGGTTAAATGGGTAATTCAATTATAAATTAATCACAATTGATGAATTACGAAAGTAATTCAATAACTTTTTCAAATAATTGTAATTTGTTACTTAACAACACTGTGTATATCTTTATTAGCAATTACATTCAGTTGTTTACTAGAAGCCTCTTGAAGCAAGTGGAGACCAATACCGAAGATCCTAGAGATGAGTTGATGAGTATCAGCTTCCTCGTGCTGAAGAGCCCAAAATTTTGCAACATTACCGTCATTTAGAAAATTTCTATGAAGCACCCCGCTATGCAGTACAGCACATTTATTAACCCGCCGACATTCGTCCTCACGTAGCAACCATCCTCCCAAATATTTGTTTTACCATATCGATATCGCACTCCACATCGACACGCACTTCCTCCTACCAGAAGGACCAAGGACCCCCACAACCCAATTTTCCATTGCCCACTTGCGAGACCGACCTCTCCTTCGTCTCCCGCCTGTTTTCGCGACGAGCGTCTCCGGCGTCGCGGCGTCGGCGCAGCGCGTCGCTGCCCCCTGTACCCCGACGCCGGGTGCTGGCAGCGCGCACCAGTCTCCTTCGGACCGCGGAAGCGCGCTTACCTCTTCGCACACGGCCGGACGCAACTCCTATTTCCCACCACCACCACCACAACCACCCACCTGGGGGTGAGAGGACATGTGCACCAGGGGCGCGAAGTGATGTGCTGCACCGTCTTAGGCGATACCATGCGGGGGCCACATTCGACCGACGGCTGTCCTTCCGGCTGAAGACGTTGCTCGCGGCCAGGATATACAGGACATGGCCTGGTGCTCCTTGGCGGCCTGGACCGCCGTGCTTTGGATCGCTTCAGGTGAGTGGTTTTTTTATTTTCCCGTGAAGCCTCGCAGGCGAGGCTCCGCGGTGGGGTTCCTAAGGACCTCGTCGAATTTGGCCAGGGACCAAGGCTTGGTGCATGTGCACGGTCCCTTGGAGTGTCGATCTGGCCACCTGGTGCATTCCGAAATTGGTTTAAGGATTTAGAAGCTCAGAAAAATTCGTTAGTCCTACTGCAAGAGATGGATGCAGGAATCTTAAAATTTTTATAGTTCCCATTTTACAATAAAAACTATTTTGCGGTGATCCTAGATAGAACATAAAACATAAAACATAAAAAATTGATGATTGATAGCTCGGACGGATTTTTACTTGAAAATTTTGGCAAGATATTTGGGATTCAACATACGCTAAAAAATAACACTAGCTTGCTAGATATCTATTAGCGAGTAGAAAACTGAAAAACTAAGAATTATCAAAAAGTTGTACTATATAAAAAATGCAACATGTCGAAAAAGTAGGAAGATAGTTGAACTAAATATAAAAGCTCGTTTTATCACCCTCATTTCTTGCACTTTGACTGGGATCATCATCTGTATTTAGATATCGGTTTTGGGCTAGGTACATCAAAATTGGTACTTCAAATGTAGATTATCCTAATCATTTGTGGAATTAATACTAAACTTGCATGCAAAATTATGAACCTATATTTTCGCTCGCATTTTTGTAACTTGTCATGATTTAAAATATAAGAATCCACCAATAAGAACGTGTACTTTAATCGAAGCGAATGAATATAATTGAAGACTTTTAACATTATTATTATTCTCATTATTGAGCAATATTTTTGGGAGCTTCCATTAAATTGTCACCTACCTACGGACCTTCTGAAATTTGGATTGCTCCCAAAGATTGGTCCCTTGGCTGTCGAGCCGGCCACCTGCTATTCAGAATTACTTTAACGGCTTTGAAGAATGCATTCTATGTATTCTATTTGAAAAAATCATGCATATTGGTAAATTGCAAAATTTATTGTATTTACCAGTATACTGTCTTAAATTTCTGTCAGAATATTATTAAAAATATCGAGCTGATGTATTCTTTAAAAAGTACGAATTTGTCAATAAATAATGGTAAATAGTCAAAGTAATGAAGACCACTAGCAATCAAAGAAATGTTAAAATTACCTTTCTCGTTTCTCCTTCGCTGTAGGAACCAAAGCTTAGTGCATGAGCACTTGCCAAAGCATTAGAAATTGAGAAATATAATTCAGTAATTAACTGAAGGATGTAAAACCAGCTCAAGATAACAACCATAAGTAAACAATGCTTCATCGTAAATTTGCAAAAGGCAAGAAAGTTTTATGGTAAAAAAATATTTTCAGTTTAAGAAGTTAACCAAGAACAAATATTTTATAGAAAATATAGACAAAATATCATCCAAGAAGATTATTTATAATATCTCTTATGATAGAGTAAGAGAAAAAGCAAAGTAAAAAGATGAGTGATTTCAAATCGTTTGAGAAATTAAAATAAATCTGTAATTATCCCTCTTGAACATTGGAAAAATAATATGCAAAGCATCGTTTAAGGAATGTATCCTCAACTTTTAGCATCTTTTGAGATCACCCTTTACATTTAGAGCTTCGGAAATCTTGTATTGGACAATACGTTATGCTTGTGTGCGGAACGAAATTTCCTTGACGGATCCTGGGCTTCCTAAGAGCCTCATGTAATTTGGCTTCGAACCAACCATTGATGCATGTGCGCGTTTCTTTGGCATGTCGATTTCGTCACTCAGTTTAATTAAAAATTGGTTGTCGTTATGAAAGACAGGTCCTATGCAAGTTTTTCGATGTATTTATGAATGTGCCTAAAAGATGTAGTTTTACCTATTAAGCTAACTCGTAGGCACTATATAGACGCTTATTACAAAACTTATATTGCTATAACCTTTTTAAATGCTTTAAAAAGAATCTGTACGTCAGAATGAATGAAGACAAATTGCAGCAGAAGAAAACATTTAACATTACTTACTCTGCTTATTGCTGCGAAGTTTTGTGATGCTTACCAGACGGATCGTCTGCGTAAGCTTGCAATATTCGTTGAAGCATTGAGAGGCCCAGAAAAAAGATTGTTTGGTAGAAAGAACGGCGAAATGAAGTTTTTTTTGAAATGATTACCTTGTAGTTCTGATGTCAAACTGTAGAGAACAATTTTGGTACTAAACCAAGTTTATGAGAAACTTTTTAATCAACACTCTTATTGGCTTGTAGCTATCATAATTTCTGATGGTTCCAGGCTCTGTCATTTCCTGATAAAGAGAACGAAAACAAAAACGGTGTTTCATTATATTTTAGTTGTTTTTTCATATAACTAATTTTGTATGTCATATTCATATAATATACACCCCCTTACGTTCTGAAKAGGCCATAATATAAATCTGTTCCAGCACATGACAATTTGCATTGTTATATATAGATCATATAACAACAATGATGCGTCTAGGTATCTAGGGTATCTAGGGTATAGAGCATTTTGTGAAGTGGACAGTAGAAATTCTTGAAAGTCCCTATAACTTATACAAGGGACTATATTTGAAGTCATCAGTAAATAGGTATAAATATCATCATAAATCTTATACCGATATAAACAGTATAAACTGGAAAATTATTAACGACGGCAAAATCTATAAACGTGACCCTTTCTTATTCTACTCTGAGAACGGTGTAATTATTTGAACATACGTATACATACCGACTATTCTTTGCCAAAATTAAATCAATTTCGCCTTGTTGGCAAATTGGGTGTTTTTTCTAGTTTTCAGCTTACGTTTGTTATTCTTATTTGCATCTTGTACATGCTGAAATTGTTATTTGTTTCGTGTTCTCCTTTTCTGATTTTACTATGCTACGTTTGGACCATTATCAAGTGAAGTACGCAATTATAGTAATTGTATAAAGTGTAGTAGAAATGTTCAGTATATACCACTTACTTTTCGTGAAAGCAACACTATTTATTTTTTATTAGGCAAAAACAGCATGTACTTAAATTATGTGGCTTATTTAAAATTGTATTAAACCCATTCTTTGTCTTTTATTTACAGAAACTTGGTATTAAAAAAGGTACATATCAATAAGAACTGTTGCCTCTATTTTCATTACTCTGCAGTCCAAAAATTTTAGTGAAATTGCGAAACACTAAGTATATTCTATTTCGTAATAAGCATGTTTGAATTTATTTTTTTTCGCTAATACTTAAGCTACAAAAAGCATTGGTTATGAATCCGAGAACACACTATTTCTGGAAGAGATGATGATTCATTATTAATTAAGAAATATCAACCGTTATTAATGTAGATTTATAAGAGGCACATGTTTTATGATTGCATCATTGCCTAATTTTTTGGCTTCAGTTACAAAATATAATAAATCAGAATCACCAAATGTTATCTGTAATTACATCATTTGATGGTTAAGAGACTATGTCACATAACTAAAAGTTTCAATCTAGCACGTATAATTGGGTCCAAAACAGAAAATATTAATTATGTTTTTTAAAGGTAAACTAGTGATACACTTTCGTGTAACTAAATATATTGCATAGCCGTCACTATGCAGAAGATTTGTCCACGTGCATTTTATTTGTTAGTGTATTAGCGCAAAAAAACTAAATGCGTTTGCCGCAATTGAAATTACCATCGCATTCAGCAAAATTGTTCGAGTTGAATTACATCCAGCAAGCGAAAAGGCCGCTTCCTGATTCACGACGAATTTAATTGATGTGCAAAAAAACGTCCAAATCATGTTTCTTAGTAATTCATAAAATTATGTGGCGGGCAAGAATGTTAATATAAACGAAGGCGCAATAAAGGGGGAATCGTTAATGAAAAGAACCACCCTTAGGCATATTAATCACTTTTACTTTGAATGCCACGCTATCACGCGGATAAGAACGCTGTCAGTTGCAGGCAACGAACTATATAGCGCTTTTTAAAAGCAGAAATGTATGTATAATGTGGATGAACGAGGAAATACTAAATGGGTGTATGCAAGCATAAATAACATATTTGACACACATTATTGAAAAATTATAATTCGCATAATTTTAGCTATGGCATCAAACTGTTTTAAACTGTGTAAGTCTTTAAAAAAATTATTAACGCGAGGAATATTACATAAGTGTATTGCTTTGAAGCTCTGTCTGATATATTTCTTGAATGCATTTATCTTGAGAAAGTAATGCAATGACCGAACCGAATTAACATTCTGTCTTCTATGACAGGTTTCTTATTTGGCAAATAAATATGCTCGGATATTTGTTGAATTGATAACTAATATCTCTACATCGCTTCTAGATTTATTAGTTAAGTACAATCCAGTCTTCAAATACACGCGATTGTCCTATATATTTTGAGAATAAACTTAGTGCCGTCTTAGAATAAATATAGATTTTGATGTGATAAAATTCTTTACTTTATAAATTTCTATGGCATGTTGTGAAATAAATTTTTAATACTAAATTACTTCATAATTCAGAAAAATACAGTGGTTTATCGACTTAAATTACCTTCATGCTAACTTATTAACGGTGCAATTTTAGACACCTTGTTTATCATCCTTCTCACTTACCCCTTTTTATTAATATAATAATAATTTATTAATATAAAAAAGGTTCGTGTTTTAACTGACCCCTTCTACCCTTGATACGCCTACAGTTCAAAATTAAAATTTGGAATGACTAAAAACATTACCTAGTATAAATATAAATTAAGATTCTTCCTGTATACCATAATATTGTAATTTATTTACTATGCTTGAAAAAGCATATCCGGAATATTAATTTTCAAAACTAAATTACAAACAATAAGTATGTGCATAACACAGCCATATGAAAAGATTAATTCATGTCACTCACCAAATTGCTTCAGATTATATTTCATCTCCGCCTTATAACAAATCTATTAGTCTCTTCGGTATTTATTTCTGTTTTCTTTAAACGCTGGATAGTGATTGCTACTTGGCGTTTCATAGTTCGAAGTTTTATAGTTTTACAATACAGTAACTACACTAGGCAGTATGCTGAAACATTTATTTGGAAGTATTCAGTTTATAGAAGTCTTAAATGCAAATATGTCTTATACCGTTATACCGGTTGATAATCATACGAACTTCTCAATAAAAAAGGTAGTTAGTTAAGTAAGAAAACGGGAAATGTTGCAAAGTTTGTTGGAAGGTAGGTATGTGTACCGTGAAATGCAACGTGCAAGACTAAAGTTCACACTAGACGTTTTTCTACAAAAATCTCTTATTGTACATATAATACACAAAAAGACATTATTTGGATGAAAAGCTTAATTCAAAAAACAATTCAAACGATTGTTTAATAATCGACATTCCGATACAAAAATTAGATCTTGAATCTAGACGTCTTATTACCTACATGCCACATGTTTCACGTGCAAGTTTGAAAATCAATTTTTTTGTTGATTAGTAAAAAATATATGTGCTAAATAAATGAATTTAATTTAAATTTATTATGCATCTGCAAGCTACTGTAACTGCATTGATTTCAGTTTTATTTTGACCAACAACGCGTTTGTGTTTTAAGTAGTAATGTGTGAAAGCAATTTTCTGCGTTAAGACTTTTCAAAATGATTGTGTTGGACGAAAAAAATCGTGACTTGTAAATGAAAGTTATTATGTCGAATCTTATGTGAAAGGTAGTGCTAATACACTCCAGGTTTCCGAAAAACTGTCCGTAGACTTACACAAGATATGGATGGCGAAAAGCCAACACTGTTTTTGTAAGGACAATAAAAAGGTCAAAAACGGTTGACTTACCAATTTCCATCAGGGTTAGACAACAAATTTATGAGCTAGACAAGACCAGTTTGCTAGTGACAATGAACTTTTTAAAACATCATTAATTTAGAAACAAGATTTCTCTATAATGGCATGAAGGACCTAGTAAAATCTCTAGGTTTCAAATATAAGAATTACTGCAACCGACGATTTCTTTGTGTAAAGCCTCATATTGTCGGGATAAAATTACAAATGTTTAAAGAGCCAAAAGCAAACAGTATATAGAACCTTAGTTTTCTTAACGAAACTTGGATTTTTCGAAAAGGGGAATTAAATGCACTTGGCAAGATGACTCACTTCTTTCTTGTAGACTATCAGATAGCAGTGGTGGGAACAGATAAATTAATTTTACACGCAGAAGAAGACGTGTTTGTGAAAGGTGAAAACATGGCAAAATCTAATAGAAGAAGATTTTATGTTTATCTCTACGACTGCCAAAATCAGTCTATTAGGGGACAGGGTGTCCCGCATTTTGTGGGCAACCTTTCGGAATCTAATATCTGGTGTAAAAAAAACTGTTTTTTAAATAACGCCCGCTTACTCTTAAACATGGGTGAAATGAAATAAGTTTTTTAAAAATATTTCAGACCGATTGATACAATTTCATCAAATTTTGGTTATTATTATTTGATGATATATTTTTAATAAAGATTTAGGGAGGGGGCGGGGGAAGCAACCCTCCACATTTTAGCTCTTAACTTTCAAACGGGTGAGTATTTTTTAAAATACCTTTTTTACATTCTTTGGGTCTTGTAAAGAAAATAAGATACTTCTTGTTTATCAAGTTGGCCGTGATAAATAATAAAAATTAAATGAATATTCCATTTTTTTATTTGAGAATTTTTGTAATAAATTTTCTTTTTCTAAAGCAATTACAATAATAATTAGTAAAACAGTTTTATATTGTATTTTTATATGAATTATTAATGATTTTGTTTGAGGTACTTGATATTTGGGCGATCACCCCTTTGCTTTGGTCCATAAGACTGAAAATGTCTTTATACCCAACAGTTGTACAGTAGTACAGCACAAAGATAGGCGATATCTACTTTACCACTACTTTAACTGTTACATTCCTTCCTTTGTGTTAAATGGCTGAAAACGAATATGATATGGACGTGTTTAGCACGGTTTACAGCTTCTTGGACATGGTAAAATATTTTCATTATATATAGGTTATATGGTATTAAAAGGATATCGAACTGGGTGTTACGGTCACTTTTTCTTCAATTAGGTAGCTTGGAAACAAGCTGATTGAAAGTATGTGCTTTGTCTCACTTGATTTATCAGATAACTCTGACGATCGTTTCGACCTAAAACGGTCATTGTCAAAGAGATAACAGCGTTATACTCCTTGACAATGACCATTTTAGGTCGAAACGATCGTCAGAGTTATCTGATAAATCAAGTGAGACAAAGCACATACTTTCAATCAGCTTGTTTCCAAGCTACCTAATTGATTCAGGATGTTTCACAATGAATGCACCTTTGAATCCAGTCAACATATACACTTTTTCTTGTTTAGCTAGAAGAGAGATTTCTTTTTCATAACAGTTTATCAGTAAAGAGTTCTATATAGTTTCCTATGGTTGTTTGTTAACATCATAGCAATAAGTGCTTGTGAAAATGACAAAGCGTATTCTTTAGTGTGGATTCATTATCCTGGTATGCCGCAACATCGATATGTTTTCTAAAACTTCTATAAATCACCTCAACGCTAGTCAACCAAGAAACTTTAATAAACATGAATGAGAATTTTCCATATTAAATAATTTTGATCTCCACTGATATTTTTAAATAGAAAGAAGCGAATGATTTATATAGTTGGTCTCAATAGCTCAGTTTCTGCTCCACAAACCATGAACCAGATTTGGAAGTTCGCGGTATCTGCTGTCGGCACCCACAATTTATCTGCGAATACCTGCAACAGAATTTCGGGCAAATTTCTGCTGCATTATCTTCCCGGCCGATTAATTTCCACCGCCTATCACTTCCGTGTGAACACTGCCGTTATTGTGTCTCTCCGGAGCACAATACGGCGATTTGAGAGATTAATAAGACACAGCCACCCCTGTCATAGGACCAGTGTTGATACAGGCCCATTGGATAGAGGTAATCGCCATACCCCTAACAGATTTATTACCAGGCACATTGAATTCGGCGTGCAATTAACTTGGGTACGTATGGCGAGAATTGATTGCACCGCCTTTGATCCGGAGGCGCTCCATAGACAGATTTACGATATAAACATGTCAACAGTCTGTTCGAGGCAAATATTTGCACAGATTTTTAAAAATATCGCATGCTAATTAAGCGAAAGTGTCTGGGGAGAGAATGGGAAAAAGTTGTCTGGTCCGGCTAAATACAGTATGGAAAATATATTTAAGTAAACAATACACTTCATGCCAAATTACAAAAATATATAAAAAGCCAAAGACAAAAAGTACATCATTAAGTGGAACATACTTCCGTCTTTATCGACATAATTTGGTTGCTGTAAAGTAGGATTTTATCGTCCTAGCATAGTTTGCTCTTAATCTACTCTTAGCATTGGCATGAAGCTATTTCATTAGCTGTTTCAATGTCAGTCCGTAGTTTGTGGTTCGAGTTACTAAGTTTGCGAAATGTCAGATTTGTGCAACTGTCAAGAAAGCGCGGCGTCGTACTGGGTCCATAGGTTTAGGAACGAAAATTAAGCGATTTTAATACATAGGTAAAGCTTTTCTAGCAATTCGGGCATGACTGAACTTTATTGGACCTGTCTTATTTACTAACATCGTTGCTCTCAATCAGCCATAAGTTGTACCTAGTCCAAATAAATTTCACATTATTTTTCTTATACAGCGACTAACAGATTGCAAACACTAAAAATGAAGCAATGAGATTATTGATATGATGTAAATTAAGGAAAAGTATCTAGTCTGTCTTGATTAATTATGTTGGCTAATTCTCAGACGATATATTGAGCAGCAGGTATTAATATTTTTATGTAAAATAAATAACGAAACATTGAATTAGGGCTGTAGCGTATATAACTACAGCACCAGATGTAGCGAAATGTTGTATAGGATCGTCCATTTATCCCGCTCACCCAATTAAAATTTTTATTTAATATACTAGGAGAATGTTTCTAATAAACGTTATAGCAATACGTAAAATTTATACAAGATGTTCACTTTTTGAGTACCAAACCAAACCTGTATTTTTTAAATAAATGGCTTAGTACTACTGCTATTTACAGCAACTATTAACATTACTATAAAAACAAATGAATATCGGGGGGTTTGTAACTTTCTAACCCCCCAACTTTTGTTGACGTACGCCCATGCGATCAGTGGATTTTTTCTAGTAGAAAACTCATTGTCAGTTTTTTTGGTCTCTTGTAAGTTTTAGACAACATGCTTAGATTCAGAGATAAACACCGTGTTATGAAACTTTCCATCTTGTCTATTAGTACTAATGATTTTCCCCGCGTTGTTGTAAATAGTTAATGTTCTCGTTGTGATATTTTCCACTGTAGCATGTAAAGGCAAATTATTGCCATATTGGAGCTCAAATTATGTGTGTTTTTTAAACATTTTTGTCCTCTATGTGGCTTTCATGCTCAAACCAATAGTTAACAAGATTTCTAAGTAGGCTTGGAAAGACATTTATTACTAATAGGCAAGATGGAAAGTTTTACAAAACGGCGTTTATCTCTGAATAGGCATTTTGTCTAAATATTACAAGAGATTAAAAAAAACTGACAATGAAGTTTCATACTAGAAAAAAACATCAGCTGGTCTCATGGGCGTACGTCACAGTTGGGGGTTAGAAAGTTACAAACCCCCCGATATTCATTTGTTTTTATAGTAATGCTAACAATAATTTAAGGGTAGACTTAGACGCAAATACTAAAAACTAGTACCAAATTTCAACTCGATACCTCCATTATATCCTAAAAAGACTTTTTAAATATCAACTTTGACACCCTGTAGTTTTTAAATGAAGCGTTTTTTTTAGAAATTTACCAATAACAAAATCGTCATATTTTGGCCTCAAAATCTAGGGTTAAAGGGATGACCTACTAATTTGCAACACCCTGTATAAACATCTAGGATGACTTGAAATGTCACCATAATTATTGCGCGTTACAAAGCACAACAACTTAACAGTACTTTTCAGAAAGACTTTCGATTCCATTAATATGATCTTTACAAAATGGTGAGTAGATTATCGTGCAGTCATAAGTGGTAGCGTAAATGGGAGTTAGAAAGCACCTCTAACCTCTAACCTCTAATGGACAAGGTTTTCAAATCAAGATAAATCTCAGTAATTTTTTAGCTTTCAGCTTAGTGTAATTAACTTTAACATGCAATATTTTAAATATAAGGTAGTGAAAACGATTAGTGTGAACTCTTTAATTCATACCTAGATACATTTAATTCCAATTTGTTTGTACGACATCATTTCACAATGGCATTGTTATCTTAAATTCTCTTGTAATTTTAAGATCCTCGGTAAATAGTAATATTTGACAATCAATGCTTGACTGCCCACATAATGCACTTATACAGGATACTTTTTTTTTAATTTTAAAAAAAATTAATCAATCACCTTTCCATAGTTATGGTATGTGTATCTATATTATAATGATTATTTCAGAAAAAAATCATCCAAAGTTAGTCATATTAATTGTTGAAGAGTCGAATAAAAGTCCTTATACTCTCATAGAAAATTTTTATTTGTTATTGTAAATCAGGCGACGCCTTTCGACAGCTTCACAACTGTCATCTTCAGGCTGTTTAAAGTCCAATTCTCACACAACAATGGCATTGTTTAGACAGCCTGAAGATGACAGTTGTGAAGCTGTCGAAACGCGTCGCTTGATTTACATTAACAATTAAAAATATTCTATGAGAGTATAAGGACTTTTATTCGACTCTTCAACAAAAATTTTCTTTAAAAAATGCAGGTATACCGTCAGAAATCATACTTTGGAAGACTTTAACAATCACAACTTACTTAAAATAGTGTCACCACAAATGTCTATTTGATTTAAATCAATAGTAACGTCCCATGCAGTAAATATATTTAGCGAATGAACGGAATTGAATATTTGGAATGCAAAATTTTCTGCACAATCTAACATAAAGTATTATTTCTTGAAATAACTAAATATAAGTAATCGCACGGTTTGTACCTTCTAACATAAACACATCTTTATTAAATATAAGTGATTTAGTATCGCTTCTGAACTAGTCAGGAACTGTGCATTTCCAAGAACAGTTTGCCAAGGAATTAATTTAACTGTAAGTAAAAGAGACATATTCATCAATAAGTAGTAATAGTCTTTACCACCCATTATTTAATTTAATGTAAATAAGTCTTTATTAACGCCTAGGGAGCGTTTAGAAAATCATAAGACAAATGGAGCACTTCGATACTTAATAGTATGAGTATGGGATAGGATGCGGGTTGACACAAAATTACAGTTGTAGTTTATAGGTGCACTTTATATAATAACACAAGCGATTTTCTAAAACGTTTTGTGTAGGAACTGTTTTCTTATCTAAGACAGGAAAGTAAATATGAAGTAAGTTGTAAAAATGTATTTTTATAAACATGTGAAAACGCGATTATTTTTAAATTTTTTGAAAGAGGATAACATCGAAAAATATATTTCGCTTTGGCCGGAATTTGAACTTGGGTATACAGGTTTACACCATGACACGCTATCTCTGCGCCATCAGAGGCTCAGCTAAAAATCTCGGACAGAAAGTTTTATTAACGATCAATTTTATATATAAAAATAACGCATGTTAGACAAAAGTATGCTCGCCGTAGCATAGCAGATTGTTATAAAATGAGGGTTTAAAGCCAAGATCGAGAATACTCGTTAACTTACCATTGGCCATTTCTAACTACGTAGTCGTAATGTTAATTACAGCTGTATAGACTAAGGTAACATTTGTTAGTCTTAAAAAGATTTTCTTTTCTCTATTCAGAAAATTATATAGAAAATATGCTAAACGAGTCACAGAAGAGTATAAAATATTAATATAGTCAAATACATCTAAAGCTCGAAAAGAAATCTCCCAACGCAATCCACCAAATTTCCCACATTTTCCTGAAACGCTTTATCATTCCGAAAAGGGTACGTCTCTCAAAGGCCCTAAACGCATATAACCGCCGACCCTAATTGCAAACATCCAATGCTATAAAGAGTACAATCAGCGCCGGGTTCACTAAGGACTTTCCGGAGTCCCGAGGGAAAACGATAAGACACAGAAATCAATAATCAACCACGGAGTCTGGTCCGAATCTCGACGGGGTCAGCAATCATTTGTTTCCCAATTAGCGGTGCTGCACATTCTCCCGCAAAAAGGGCATTAATCAACATTATCAGACGGGTTAACGGGCTGTCAAAAATTTTCCGCCGCCTCGGTGCTCACGGGGAGCACGCGTCTTTAAGCTTTGACCTAATTTTGAAAAGGGTGCGAGGGATGCACACTTATCTTTCGCAGTATTCGAGGATTTCAGCTTCTGCGAGTTTTCTTTCTTATGAGAAGGAATTTTTTGAAGGAATCTTTGTGGGTAATGATTCAATTTAAGGACATGCTCCAATCAGCAACACAGGTATTTGCATATGTTATTTGGTGTCATTGAATCATACAACACGCATAAAAGGCACTGCTGTTATATAGTTCTTAGAAAGAAAGATAACGATTTAATGAAATTTAAGCAATAGATATATCGTGCTTTTGGATCCAGAAACCTTCTTCCTTTCTGAAATCGTCAAATAAAGTTAACGAAATAAGTAATTATGTGGAACCATATGTCGTTCTTTAAGCCATCTACCAACAATATACCAATTCACTTTAGGTGAAATGTAGATATTCAAATTCTATTTAAACAAATTAATCTTACTTACTGTTAGTTGTTCATTTATTAATACTATTAAATATCTTGCAGTTTTGATTGTTCAAACGGTTCAGCTCCTCTACTAGCACAGCGTTTAACACTAGGTAACACTTGAAGTTGTGTGAAGATTTACCTGTTTATATTTGTTCTTCGTGTTTTGTTTTTGGACTATGACCTCATCAGCAACTTTTTAAAATGGCAACTTATGCTTTTTCAATGAATTACAGTGGAGTACTTAAATGCGGAAAGTTTTCGAGATATGCAGATCCAAAGATTTAAAAACGTAAGCAAGTTATATGAGATGAGACCAATTATTGATCAAGAAAGCACCGGAAACAGTAAACGATTTTGACAGTTACAATTTTGAAGTTGTTCTTTGCAAATTTTATTACACTGCTAATTAGTCATTGCCTAATAATATTTCGAATTAATTTTTCTTGCATGCAAAATGGTTCGTCGTTTGAGTGAGAGGCAAAAAATATAAATTTTAATAGTGCTTGATAACAGGCGATAAAATTTACACACAAGTATAAAGATATGCCATTTATTGAATCATTTAATAACAAATGTCCAACAACCAATCCACCAGTCGAACAAGATGTTAAATTAGTCCTTCTACTCCAGTTTCAAGTGACCGACGACGAAATACAAAAAATTGCACCTGTTGTTGTTGTTTTAGGTACAAGAACTAAGTGAAGATTATCGTGATCGCAGGTTACAGTTTTGCGAAACCGTTTTTTTTTATTGTGTTTCAATGCCCGAATGATTTCGCGATAATGTATTTTCCAACAAGGCTATTTTTTATTTCGACGACACAGTAAACCTGCAAAACTGTAAGTGTAGATATTAGTATCCTGGAAATCCATACTTGAAAATGGAAACTTATAGTCAGATTCCACAAAAAGTTAACGTTTGGGCTTGCATTGTAGTTAACCGTATCTTGGTTTGATTTTTCTTTGCAGACTCGTTTGAAAGGTAAAAGATACCTTGAATCGTGGATCAATATCTGCCAAACAATACTATGTGTTAACGAACGAATTGATCGTAGAAATATCGAATGCCTCCCCCCCAGATCTCATGATCTCACGCCCTGGACTACTTCTTATGAATATATGTAATAAGCAAAGTCCATTCACTATATTTTTGAAAGCAATAAAGAAGTACATAGGTGTGGGATACCTACTAGTAAAATTAGTTTCTTTACTGTTTTAGTTGATTTTCTAACCCTTCTTGCCTCACTAAATTCAAAATGACTTGATTATTATACATATATGRGATTAACCCTATCAAAGAATCTATGCAATAATAATAATAATAATAATAATAATAATAATAATAATAATAATAATAATAATAATAATAATAATAATAATAATAATAATAATAATAATAATAATAACAATAATAATAATAATGATAACGTCTTTATTGAAAACTTTGACTGGATGCATAAAATATAATAGTTAAATTTTTCAAGAATAATGTGGTTCAAAACGAGTAATACAATAACTAACTGCTACAATAAGCAAAAAATTGATCAAATGAGATAATATATCCATTTCTCGATAGTAAAAGGAGATGACTAAAAACTTTATAAAAGTTAAATGAGGATGAAAATAGATAAATTACGACATAAATAATAAAAGAAAGAAAGATACATTAGCAAGTAGATTAAGTATAATAGAGTAGGTTGTACTGATTAAATATAAGATCGTAGAATGAATCAAACTAACACAAATACAGCTTTCTTTACTCTTTTCTGCAATTTTATTGTACAACACATTAATAACTAACTTTTCACTTACCTACTTAAAATTGTCACTACAGATATTTTTAACGCAAACAAGCCAACTTCATTTTTCGGTAGAAGGGAAAAGTAACATAACTCTCGGAAGAAATTACTCATTCAACGAAACGGTAGGTTGTGTTGTATAGCTGTCTGTTTGAAAGATTGCTGCTACGAAGTAGTTTTCCTGGAAAAACTTATCACCACACGACCTCATTTCTAGAGGTTAATTGAACTGTTTTTATTCTTAGGTAAATTCATTATTACTGCTGCTCTTTGCGTGTGGGATCTGATACGATGCGTTGTGTAATGACCCCGTAATATTTTACTTGTATGGCAGTTGTTACTTGTCTTAAATGGAAAAGGGAATTAAACGAATTTAACCTCGTTCTTGTACCACTCGGAAGTTGAAAGAAAATAAAATGTGTCTAGCGTGTTTGCGCATTATCGATTGCAGTCCCTCTTGCCTAGGAGTTCGATAGACTTAAATCGCCTAATTGTCTCGAAACCGGAAAAGCAAAAATGTGGTTTTATGGGAGTTCCAAGTTTTATGATTTCCACGAAATCAAATGCCGATCTTAATAATAGTTTTATTTTGTTGCACAAACAAACAAGTCGATACCTTTTGCAAATTAACTTTGTTATGTAACTCTGGATTATACTGCCCCAAATATAAAGCTCACGCAGAAGTTAATGCATTTCACTTCATCTGCATTAGTTCGTTAATCCGAAAAAAGAACTAGCCTACAAGCCTAGAAGAGCTAACAAATTATAAAATAAACTGTATTAATTAAACATAGTGGAAAAAATAGTGTGATAAAACAACCATGCATTATTACAAAAAAATACCATAAACGATCTGCGTTTAAAAATAATAAATGAGCAAGGGTAGCAAACATGCCAGGGTCTGTTATATTATAGGTATGCAAAAAATCAGGTTAGTTTGGGTCCCTATCCAAGGAATCGTGTCAAAACGCTTTGTTGTTTCTCTTATTTGTGTAAAATCTGTACCCATTCTTTCCGCTTCAAAATAGCGCTAGTAAATTTTTACACTGAATTTGTAATTACATGTGAAGCCCTTACCTGAAACTAGGTGGTCTGCAAGAACTAATGCAACCAAAGCACTAGAAACAAATTAGGAAGGTACCTGCTCACAAAGTGAGTTAAGCAATGATGTTAATGTGACTGATACATGAGGCCATTGAAATGTTAAGATACTCTGAAAACGGTGCTGTCATCCGGCACCATATTTTTGGGGAGAGCGAATGCGCCCAATAAATACGTATATAATGCCAAAATATGTAGATTTGGGTTCTGTGATTCAGTAATTTAAAGCATTATTAATTTATTTGAGTTCGATAAGGAAATATTTTGAAATTTACCAGAAAAAAGCCAACGAAATTTACCAGAAAAAAGCCAACAATATAACGCAGAGCGAGACAAAGTACTTTTAAAAGGTCTGGAAACAACGAAAGAAAAAGTTCACTTGGATAACACCTGTTGAAATGAAGACCTGTTTTCAACCAACGACGCTGAAACTGTACATAAGCGAGTTTGTGTTTTTTCAGATTTTCGGAAAAATAGAACGTGTAACGTATACCTTTATTAATATAACTTTCGCTTATGAATGCATTCACTTAAGATCACATTTGTAGATAAAGTTATGCCACCGTTTGATGTGTGCAAATATTTAAGATGAGGTAGGTTTAATAACACATTTTCAAATTGACAGCTTTACGAATTTATTTGTGTACAGAGCGTTTCCCAAATTGGCAAGAATTTTTGATCGACTATACCACAAGTACGACTTAAGGAGTTAAGACAGTCAGACAGTTTATTAATCTGTAGAAAGTGAGATGACATAACCAGTAATTTAAAGTTCTTATTTTCAACAATATAACTACCTGCATTTAAAAAAGGATAACGATAATCTATCACGTTGCAAAAATGGGCCTCTTTATAATAAGGATGAATAGAGGTTTCAAATGTTACCGGTAGTTGGCAGCAACTTAAAGAAGGGTATAATTTTTATATTTGTGCTCTTTTCTATAATTGTATTCAGTGTGAAACACATATAATGATCATGCGATAGGAGCAAAAAACATATGAATATTTAATATAAGTTTTCAATGTGCTATGAGCCAGTTACAGCACGGATGAATAAGTTAGGTGCCCATTTTTTAAAATTAAGTACTATTTCATAAGTTGCCGTTTATCCTTTAGGTGTTATGAACTTATTTTAGTTTGAGTTAGGCTAAATTCGTTAATTAACAGTCGATTTGACGAAATTTAGGGTTGCTCTTAGCAGACAAACAAATAAATGTGTGGTAGTACATAAGCTTCTTAATTATTCTATTACGATACGCGTTTAATTATATGGTAATTTTATAGTGATAACGGTAAACAGGAAATTATAAAAAAAAAACAAAAATTATATTTTTAACATGTGGCGCCACCTATCAGCAGTCCATTAGAACTCGAATTCGCCCGCAAAAACAACGACGTTTCCGAAACCTTTGTTCGGTATCCTTTTTCCTTACGTTATCTGTATTCTGTAAATATAACCAATAACATTAGTTAACAACAATATTAAGATATTATACATGATTTTGGAAAAGAAAAGTCAAGGGGTCAACCGTTGTAATGCAAATATTGTGGTTTTATGAGGTATTTTATATATAATCACTAGTTCTTTTTCTGTACATTAATGACACCAAACGTGTGTTATGTACCCTAACATTTTTTTAGTTTCATGTTAATTGCCTTCTTGTCATTGCACAGATTCCTTTACTATTCCCACCTATCAAAGCTCAATGGTTTAGAGTGTTTTGACTATTATTCAAAAAGTCCCGGTTTCAAATCCCGATCAAAGCTGGCAATACTTTTTCAAAAATATATTTGCCTGCAAAACCCATTTAAATACTCCTAAAATCATTAATTATACATACAAGAAATAAATATCTTTGATATATTAATAAGTAGTAATCAGGTAGTTAAGTAATTATTCTGCCGTGCGACTGTTAGTATTACACTAGAAAATGCAGTTTTTTTGTAATTCAGGATTAGGGTCAAAACTGTAACTGTACATAATGTATACATTATTGTAGGGTGTCTGCAAAACGTAATAGGCCTGCTTTTTGTAATTTCTCACTATTTTAAAATGTTCTCTAAAATTTTAATGAGAATATTTAATTCACTACGGAAGTATATTTGCTTCTGACGTAGGGACACCCTATATTTTGTTAAGACTTCGAACTGTAGTCAGAATCTGAAGCAATTCAATTCAATTCAATTCAATTTTATTATTTTCAATCATCAAAAATAATACAAAGTACATTAAATTAAAGTTATATACCTATAAAAGATGTATGCAATGTGTTGCACTGCACCTAGGTACTGTTACCTGTGCGTACAGTGCAAGACATGACATGTTAAATTATAAGTTTTATTTTCTATTGATTTTTACTTAGTCTAAGTTATCTAAATACTAAATGCTAATTATACTACTACTTACATACCAGCATATACTTTAATGACAAAAACAAAAGTGAAGAAGAGGAGCTACTTGTATATTTGTACCTATCTGTATTGCACAATGTTTATATAATTATATTAAATGGTTCACGGATGGATCAAGTGTTAAATATTTCTTTGAAGTTGGCATTATTTCTAGTTACAAAGTCATTCATAATTTTAGAAAACTTTTTCTGATCATTTATTTGTCTTATTTGGGTGGGAATCATGTTATAAAATTTTGGTCCTAAGTATGTTATTGACTTTAGCTTTATGTTGCGGTTGCTCTGCGGAATGATCAAATTATTTTTATTTTTATCTCTTGTATTGTACTTATGTTTTATGGTGTTATATTTATGTTGCTGTTTGTGTATATATGAGCATATGCTACAAATGTAGATAGTCCTTACGTCCCTAATTTTTTCGCTATACAGTTTCTTTGTTGGATAACGTCTATTTTTTTTAAGTATGACCTTAATTATTTTATTCTGTGTCACTGCTAGCTGTCGCATAGCACTGTTATTCAATCCTCCCCAGGCTATAATACCATAACTGATCAGCGACTCTACTAAGCTCTTGTAAACTATCATCAACACGTTTCGATTTAAATAGTGCCTGAGTAGGTAGAATTTGTGAATAAGATTTCTTATTTTGCTACAGATATTTGAGGCATGCTGAATCCACTTCAGTTTATTGTCTATTGTTACGCCCAAGTATTTTGTAGTTATAGCTTCCTTAATATGGTCTGTGCTACTGCCTATTTTCAGAGCTTTAAAGCACGGTCTGTTTATTTCGGAAATAGAAAATGCTAAGTAGGTAGTTTTTTTTACATTTAAGGTTAATTTGAGTTCGTCTAATATTTGTTGGATTTTGTTGAGTTCGGTTTCTGTTATTTCCTTAACTTCACTCCAGCTTTTTCCGTGGAAGACAATTGCAGTGTCATCAGCATACGATATTATTCTTCCATTCAGTGGTAAGTTTGTTAATTCATTTATGTATATATTGAAAAGTATTGGCCCTAGGACTGTTCCTTGTGGTACTCCCACTCTTACTGTTGATGGATCACTTATTGTTTTATTTATCTTTACATACTGTTCTCTGTTTTCTAAGTAATTTTTTATAATATTATGTGCAGGGCCCCTGATTCCGTATTTATATAGTATTTTCAATAGAGTGGTATGCGACACAGTATCAAATGCTTTAGCTAAGTCTAGGAAGACTGCGATACTTTTTTGTCCAGTGTCTAGATGATTTGTAATTTCTTCTGTTAATTTCTGTATGGCCTCATTTGTGCTTCTTCCCTCCGTAAATCCAAATTGATTCTCTGATAGTATCTTGTTAACTTTAAAAAAACTTTCCAGTCGAATTTTTAGACATTTTTCAAAAACTTTTGCAAAATTGGTGATCACACTTATTGGTCTGTAGTTACTGATGTCATTTTTATTTCCAGATTTGTGAATTGGTGTAACAACAGATTGTTTAAATTGTACTGGAATTATACCCTTAGTGAAGGTTAAATTTATTATGTGTTTCAGAGGTGCAATAATATGTGTATGAATTATTTTAATTGTTTTTGATTGAATCTGGTCAATGCCTGCACTGCACTTGTTCTTCAAGCTATGGATATGTTTTATTAACTCGTTTGTAGTTACTGGAGTTAGAAATATTGAGTTATTGGTTAAAGAGTTGAAGTTAATATGATTTGTGTTATTCTTAATTTTTTCTGCCATTTTTGCACCAATGTTGATATAATATTCATTGCAGAATGTTGCTAGTTTTTTTTCGTCTGTAATTGGGTCGTTATTGTCGTCAATTATAGTTATTTTTTCGTGAGTGTTACTATTCTGGTTTCCATTAGTTGCTTCATTAATTAGTTTATAAGTATTTTTAATGTTTTTTCTGTTGTTATCGAATGCTTCTTTATAATAGGTATTTTTAACTGTATTAATTAGAGTCCTTAATTGATTTCTGTAATTTTTATATTCTTTTTCTTTTTCGGGGTTGTGTGGGTTTTTTATAAGTTTTTTTTTCATTTTTTCTCGGTTCTTTATTGACGTTATGATGCCTGTTGTGATCCATGCTTTTATTTTTTTATAGTTTTTATGTCTTATTAAGGTTTTGTTTGCTGATTTCATCACTTGACTTAAATTATTTAGGAATACATCAGTTGCTACTTGTGGATCTGTTTCATTCAAAACTTCTTGCCACGTTTTCTGTTTTATTAAATCAATTAGTTTCTCATAGTTTGTTACTGTCTTTGTGAATGAGTTATTCTTATTCTTTCCATTGATATTACTTATTTCATCTTTTGCTATTGACAAATTAAGCATTATTGGGTAGTGATCAGTTATATTACTGTTGATTATAAGAGTTTCCAATTTAAGATTCTTGTTTTTTGTTTTGTTTTTAATAAAAATATGATCTAAGCAGGTAGCTGTTGTGTTAGTTACTCGTGTGGGTTTTTTTATGGCACATGCAAAGCCATGGGTACCCAGAGTTGAGCAATATTCGTTTGTAATGTAATCTTCTTCAAGTAAGTTTATATTTATGTCACCAATAAAAACATGCAATACTTGTTCTTGTTCTTTCACTTGCAAGTAATTATCAATATCGTTAATAAACTGATGTACATTTGTTGATGGAGATCTGTACACTACTGATATATTGTATTTAATATTAGATTTTTCAAATTTTAATTTTGTAACTGTAACTTTACTTTGGGCTAATTGTACGTCTGAAATTTGTACATTAATATCTGCTTTATAGTATATTAGAATACCATCATTTTTATTAAGATTACTTTGGTTATAATAGTTATTGTAGTTTGGTATGTTAAAGTTTTCTTTGGTTTCTATTTGCCAACATTCAGTGAGTATAATAATATCATAGTTTTGTTTACCAGCTTCTAAGAACACAAGAAATTCATCAAAGTTTTTACGTACACTTCGTATATTTAAATGTAATAACTTAAGTATATTTTGTACCTATTAGACAAATAACTTACATAACCAGTTATTTTTTACATAAAACTGTTGTTAGACAGAAGTTATAATTATTTGTTTTATTTCAATCTTACTACATTGGACTGCAAGCTCCTTCTTTTTCGTTAGTACAATTTAAGCTTAAAAATTCTTTAATGCATACAACAATCGGATGCATTAACAATCTAACAACAATCCTTTATGTTAATATCCTTAGTGAAATTGTTGATCAAATTATCATAATTTTAACAACAAGCAACGACCTGTGAACTTTGTGTATAAGGTCGGATTTACCTTCAACAAATTTTGGTATAATTTTTGGCCCTCTTGCTAAATTATATTTTCCTTTAATGAAAATGACATACGTCTACAGCGCGGTATGAATCATGCAAGCTACAAACCTACTAAGTGAATGGTGTTAATTCTCAATCATCACAATAAAAGATTTTTATTTTTTAAGTTATTCAATCGGCTTCGTCTATTAAGGAACTTAAACAGTTTTAGTTCAATATAGTAACGTTTGCACTTAAATGTCCTGAGAGTTGGTATCATATTCCAAATGCATTTTATGAAGCACGCCTATTTATCACTGCCAGTGCAAATTTAACAATACCCTCTTCGACAGGTCATTTACTTCTGCACTAGAATTTAGGGAAACGTATATCGCATAACTCGTCTCCGTTATCCTGTTCCTTTTCTGTCCGTGCCGTCACTATATTTCCCCAAGTTATTTCCTTTAAATACCGACAGTATTATTGAGGGCGGTTTGTAAGCCATCTAATATATTTTTCAGAATGCATATTCTTTTATTATATTTGAGTCGACCTGACAGGTAATCAATGCCTCTCTCGTAAATATCCCATCCAGAACGGCGCTGTAAATGTTTCCAATACGACTGTCTGTAAAGCCAGGATTCCTCCCTAGGGAAACCTTAGTAGGGCACACCGCGAAAGCTTTGAAAATGAGCAATTGGTGTAAATCGCAGGTATAAGAAACACGTGTACAGTAATGAAGAACACGTCTTATTAGACTGGTCGAACTTGTCAATATATTTACGAATATACGAATGCAGCCACTTCTTTACAATGTATCTACAGGATGGGCCACGAATTAGTTAGTATTTCAAAAAATTATATAAAAAAACAATAAGATGTACTTAAAAAAATATTACCGAGATAGCTAATAGACAGGAATTTACTTCTTTAAAACAACGTCATTTAAATGACCTCTATCGCGACTTCTAAACGATAACGGAAACTCTCGAGTACCTACTCGTTGACATAAAAATCGTGAAATCACTGACATCTCTTCCCTGATCCTTGCCTTTAATTCAAGCAATGACTTATAAGTATACACACGCTGCTTAAGATTACCCCACAAAAAGAAATCGCCTGGCGTCAAATCAGGACTCCTGGGTGGGCACGGAATGTTGCCTCTCCGAGAAATCAGCTTTTCGGGGAAAATCTCTTTAACGACCGGTAGGGCCTCGTTAGAAGTGTGACAAGTGGCTCCATCTTGCTGAAACCACGTGTTCCGATTATAACTAGCAAATTCCTGCAGTTGTAGTGACAAAAACTCCCGTAACATTCTCACAGCCTCGAAAATTTTCAAAGCAATAGGGCCCAATTATTTCTTTTGCTGATATTGCTGCCCATACAGTTACTTTAGGCGAATGCAAGGGTCTTCGATGTTTTGTTTTGGTATTTTCGCTGCTCCAGTACCTGCAGTTCTGTTTGTTGACATGCCCGTTGAGATAATGCGTTTCGTCGGTAAACAAGATGTTGTCAAAGTTATGAAAGCGATCAAACATTGTTTGAGCATACAATTTGCGTAAATTCAAATCATTAGGTTTCATATCTTGCACTAGCTGAATCTTATACGGGTGCAATTTCAAATCATTCAAAATACGGCGTAAGGTTGTGAGCGATATTCCTAATTCAGCTGGACGTTTGCGCGTCGATAAACCAAGATCAAGTCGAACTGAAGCCGAAACCGTTTGCACGTTCTCTTCACTTCTTAAAGTCCGTGGACCGCCGGTTTGCTTCACATTTAGTATCGATCCAGTCTCTTTGAACTTCTTTACCAATTTCTTTATCAAAACTGGACTTGGACACTGATTTAAGTCATATAAATTGTATTCAACACGAAATAAGCGCCTCACAGTAATGAGAGATCCATTATACAGATATATTTGTTTTACGTAGAAGACGCGCTTCGGTCCCGTGAACCGATCCATTGCGACTAAATTTCCAACTTCCAAGAAACAAGCTATCCACTAGACGCCCCCCCCGCACCGTTCAGGTTTGCGCGGGAAATCAAATTTTAATGTTAACTAATTCATGACCCATCCTGTATAATTGATGAAAAACAACATACGTGATCTTATCTTTTACAGATACCGATTTTGTAGTTTGAGTACAATCTGCTAATTACCGATTGTAATTTATGAAATAATGGTTTAAAATGAGTTGAAACTATTCACTTGTGAATTTTAGCAACTATGCAAAGATCCCTGGTGGCTGTATATTTGATATACCTGTAAAATTATAAGATAATATTTTGTCGGATAGATCGCTGTCTCTTGAAAAACACTGACAAAAAATTAATAGTCTGACGTTTCAATTACACCTGTAATCTTTGTCAAAGACGAAGAACCTCAAAATTTGCCTGACACAAGTTCAAACAAAATTTTGAAAGTAAATAAACAAATCACCAAGGAAGCGAGACGTCATAGAAACAAGGTGCCAACCTGATAAAAAAGGAACCTAACGATGAAAAAGGAACCACCTACCTACTAGATATACACGAACTACTTGATAAAAGATAACTACAAAATAGCCTTCCAAATGTCACCTAACTCATAATTTCCACAATCCCTATTAAAATTATTAGTATTCCTACAAATTTCTATAGCTTCTTTTATTAGACGTTTGTGATAATATTTTTCTCTATGTAAAATTTTTGTTTTATCAAAATCAATCATGTGTCTAGTCAAATATGAGTGTTCAGCTACGGAAGATTTATCTATCTGTTGCAACCTAGTAGCACGTATGTGTTCTTTCAAACGCGTACCTACTTTTCTTTTTGTTTGACCTATGTAACACTTTCCGCAAGAACAAGTAATTTTGTAAACACCTTCACTCTCTAAATGTACTTTATCTTTAGTAGAACTTAAAATTTTATCTAAATTATTATATGTACTATCAACAACTAAAATATCATGTTTTCTAAGCATCCTCTTTAATTTTTCCGAAAGGCCTTGTACATAAGGCAAACTCAACTTCAACAAAGTAAATTGAAGTTGAGTTTGCCTTATGTACAAGGCCTTTCGGAAAAATTAAAGAGGATGCTTAGAAAACATGATATTTTAGTTGTTGATAGTACATATAATAATTTAGATAAAATTTTAAGTTCTACTAAAGATAAAGTACATTTAGAGAGTGAAGGTGTTTACAAAATTACTTGTTCTTGCGGAAAGTGTTACATAGGTCAAACAAAAAGAAAAGTAGGTACGCGTTTGAAAGAACACATACGTGCTACTAGGTTGCAACAGATAGATAAATCTTCCGTAGCTGAACACTCATATTTGACTAGACACATGATTGATTTTGATAAAACAAAAATTTTACATAGAGAAAAATATTATCACAAACGTCTAATAAAAGAAGCTATAGATATTTGTAGGAATACTAATAATTTTAATAGGGATTGTGGAAATTATGAGTTAGGTGACATTTGGAAGGCTATTTTGTAGTTATCTTTTATCAAGTAGTTCGTGTATATCTAGTAGGTAGGTGGTTCCTTTTTCATCGTTAGGTTCCTTTTTATCAGGTTGGCACCTTGTTTCTATGACGTCTCGCTTCCTTGGTGATTTGTTTATTTACTTTCAAATCTTATTATATTATGGACGCTGAAAGCATTCACCCTCGTATACCTGTAAAATTGACTGGGACAGGTATATTTAAATATGTGGTAAACGAAATAGTTAACTTCTAGCTAGAACTAATATGATAGATTAATCTAACGCTTAATTGGCATTCGACAGTGTAGGTCACCGGACTTTTCAATGTGCTTAAACGTTATTGGGCAAACGGCAATGTAGATCTCTGTATAACTTACCGTCCGCAATAACCTACGCGGTACTTCATAAAGGCACCGATAGGTGACTTAATGACGATTTTCACAAAATGACCCCTAAAGTACGGTGTGAGAGGTATCTACGTCAATAATAAGTTGCAAAAGATTGGTAAAAGTACTCCAACACCATCCCGTGTTTTTAAAGAAGTTATGTAACCCTTTCTTTCGAAAACATCCTTTATATGCATTAGAACTTGCTGTAACTTTAGGCCCCACGTATAGACCGAGGATTTTAATTTTCCTTACCTTGAAAGCGTAATAATGAATTCTTAGAAATACCCATTTTCCAGATGTGACATAATTGATTGTAAGGCTATTTGTGAACCAACACATTCCTGGAAATGTTAGTGTCGAAGGATAATAGAGTTGGTTCCCTATTTGATAAACATGTTTTCATTCACGTCGATTTGTCACTTGGCAACGACTGAATCGTACACTGGTATATCCAACAACTGTTTTTCAACGAATGCTATTTTTGATAGCTATTACTAAATTGGTAAACCTAATCGAAATTTTGATAACCAACATTGGTTTTAGATATCACAAATTTGAGTAAAATGAAGGGGGTGCGTTTGTAGACGACATTTAAACAAAAAATGCACGATACTATGTTTGCAGTGCGTACAGGTAGAAGCATTTGATTTTTCTAAAGTATATAACATTTGCGCTGAATCAATAAATTAATCTTCTATCATTATTATTGATTTTAATAGTACCTTATTACAAGTGTTTAACGAGTGTGATTAAATTGATTATCAAAATTTTGAAAGGTCTGTGTTAATTTAGAGAGGTACCATCGTTTGAAGATGCTTTCTATTTTTAACTAAATGGCTGTGAAGAAATTGGCTATATTAAAAAGGCAAATTTAGAAGACAGTCAAAAAAAAGCACAATAGAGGTGTTGAACGTTAGACCTAGACCCCTTTTACAATGTGTAGGATGATGGATGAAGTGTCAGGTATGATAGTTAAAGTAAAAAGCAACGTACTTATGCACTTTTATTTGGTGATAAATTGTTTTTATTAGCTTAATGTGAATATGAAATGGAGCAGTAAAAGATCGTTGTGCTGCTGGAAAACAATAGTATTACAGAACATAGTAACGGTGAAAGCAGAAAACTAGTTAGTAGACATAATAGAGGTAAAGCAACTGAATCGGTACGAATATAGGATGATAACGACACCAGAAAGATAGCCTTGAAAATAAAAAGAATGCAAGAAGCCAGATAGAAGAAAAAGGCTTGGACAACTACGACTTAGTGATGCTCACCGTTGATGTGACGTTTATTAGAGGATATAGAGCAACTGCTAAACAAGAAACGTTTTGCAGAACTGAACGTTTTGAGATATTTTGAGAAAAACTAAAATTTTCCGATTTCAAATTCCTTCATTAACTTGATAACGCCTGAAGCGACAGCCTTTAAACTTTTACATTGTTGAAACACTTTTTCAATACAAATTTGTGTTTTGGTATTAACAAAAATCCCTAATTTTTATATCCAGATAAGCGCTATTTTTTGTTGTAATTATGGTATATATATATATATATATATATATATATATATATATATATATATATATATAGATTTTTGGTTAGTTAGGCAATCTTTAAAAAGATCTTTTCGATGTACAGGGTGTCCCATTTTCGTTGTAATTGTAGGGTATCTCGGTAACTATTAATGCTAGTGGGTTGCGGTTTCGACATTACTGTATTACTTTTTTGTTCTGAGTTCAGCTATACCGTCGCCATTTTTGTATCGTCTTTTGTATTAAAGCCATAGCCAACTTTTGGAAAATGTAACATTTCTCCAGCTCTCAATTTCTCGCTTGGGTATGTAGATACAAAAAAAACTATTAAAACATTTTTATAGTTATTATTATTTTGAATCCAGTGGCGTATCCCGTAATTTTTTAGGAGGTCACATTTTTTTACATATAACACAAACTTGCATTTTTTAAAATGGAAACCATAGTTGGCTTTGCTATGGTTGAAAAGGCCTATTTTTTTCTGATTAAAATGTATACATTGATAGGTTTATTTTTACTAATTTTGGATTCAGAATAAAAATATGTATAAAAAATGTTTCTACAGTTTTTTTTGTGTCTACATAGCCAATCGAGATATTGAGAACTGAAGAAATGTTACATTTTTCAAAAGTTGGCTATGGCTTTAAAACAAAAGACGATACAAAAATGGCGATGGTACAGCTCAACTCACAACAAAAAAGTAATACAGTAGTGTCGAAACCGCAACGCTCTAGCATTAATAGTTACCGAGATACCCTACAATTAAAACGAAAATGGGACACCCTGTACAGTTGTGTTTGGGTGGTATTTGTTTTACTACAACATTTCAGTGTCTCAAGCTACACGACGAACTCGTACTTTTTATATTTTGCAAAATATTGTTTTCACGTGAGTATATCAGGATTTTAAATTACCCTTTTTTGTTCGAAGCTTCCAAGGTTCGCTAAGTTTCTAAATTTTCGGTTAGCAATAGCACTGAGAGTAACTCATGCAAACCTTTCGACAGTTTGTATTTACTTTAAAATACACTTCCAACATATTAACATATTCTTTATTTGAAAATTTATGTCATTATCAGTACTTACTAATCTCAATGCTCAATGCAAAGAAAGCACCGCGCCGATTACTTGGAAACTAATGAAAATTGGGGATGCCTGTTAACACCAAAAATTTGACTTAAAAAGTGTCCAAACAATCTCGCTTTGGTGTTATCGAGTTATTGCGGAATTTCAAATGAGATTCGTCGCGAACATTAAATTATGGAAAATTCTTTATTTAACCGCTCCCGTATCCAATAACCGATAGGTATATTCTTGGTGAGCATCGAAATGTGGACACACGATGTAATTGATTCCTAATAGTAATTAGTAAACCTGGCTGTCCTTTATTGACGCCTGTAGCCATTTAAAAGACTCCATTGAAAACGGTTAACCCCATTCCACACCATCGAGTAATGCATGCATGCCATCAGCCAGCCGTAAAAATCAAAGGTGTATTGATGCATAAGTCATTTGGCAGAGTTGGCAGCAAAAAAATCCTATTCACCCAATCTGTAGCAAGGTTTAAACAGGTTACCTATTAATAGATTATTTACGTTACATATGCACAAAAACAAAGGTGACACCGACGTAATGATGTGTGTCTGTTGGTATAAATAGCTGCAAATTCATGTGACGCTCGCCGTCGTCTTGAACAAGTGGCAAAAACCCACCGCGTCGACGGAGACACACTGTCTACAACTTCACGGCTTCAACCCGTAATGACAGCCTAACACCTACGCAATAATCAGTCTAGTCTCGTCTTGTACCCCAAAATACCGCAAATTGCATTTGATCATGAAAGCGAATGCTTTTGGAATAAAAGGTGTGGAGCGTAAGTAGTATCTAGCAGGTATAGAGATACAGTTTTTTTTTATGAAGAACCCTTTTCAACTTTTGTGTATGAACATCAGACAAATATACTTACATAACACTAAATATATAAACAAATATATACCTTTCAAAGTTGTGGAAGTATTGCAAAAAAGAGATAAATTGCTCAGAGGAAAATACAGTAAAAACTGGATTCTTTTGGACTTCATGAATGTACTGCACTGGGCTACCAAAAAACCCTAATTGATATTCTATTAGCGTATGTGTGATATTCTAATCTGGATAACGCCAGTTTTTTTAACTTCTACCTCCGCTATCTACTTTCTGGAATTCCTTATACTCAATTCAAAGTTCTTTTGTGCTAAGGCTTTATAGATTCAAGGATGGTTTGGTTTTTAATCTCTTTAATCCTTTGGAATATTGTCAATTCTTTTAACATGAGTACTGTAGTATGGTGACCACAAAGTACAATATTTTAAGGGAATGGAATTAAAAAGTATAACTAACGGACGTATGCTTTCACAATTTCAAACCCACCGATCAAGATCTCAAGATAAATCCTAGTAGCTTATTTGCTTTTAATATATTAGTAATTTTATTAATATGAGTATGGTAACTTAAATGATTATCAACCTAAATGTCTAAATTTCGGAATTCGTCGAGATGCTCAAACTGTAAAATAGTTAAAATTGGTAATGTGTATTTTTTACTAAACCCTAAAACTTACACTTGAAGATCTTCAATTCCAATGTATTTATTTAACACCAATACACAATAGCATTTAAATCCTGTGGAATCAATTTGCAATTAGTGTTAACAATACAACTCCTAAAAATGTTTAGATCATCGGCAAACAACATTTTTTTTTTACAATAATAATAACAAAATCACGTCTAGGCCACGTGGCCTGCGTTAGAACACTCCGTGGACAGCTGTTTCGGCATATAAAGCCTCCTCAGCACAGCTATAGTCCCAACGCAGGCAACACGGCATTATGCTTGAGAACTGCATTCTGCAGAAATCGTCGTTGGGGACCTCTATCAGTTTTTTAATCGTCCACAGCACAGTGGTATACCGTCCAGATTATAAGTGCCCCACAGAGACGAGTGGGTAACACCGTTAAATTGCCACTGGATAGCATGGTGTTATCCACACTCTAATCCTCGAATATTACACAATGCTTAACTACCCTCACTACATCAGTGAAATATAACAAAATAATATGAGACGTAGGTATGAACCTTGTCATAGCCCCGACGAGACAGTGATATAGTTAGATTTAACAGTATCAACCAATACATGCTGCTTGGGGCCTATCAAATATGACTATACAGGATAAATGGGGATCATCAAGATCAATGACGCTAAGCTTTACGAGCATCCCAATAATATTTAAGCAGTCGAAAGCTTTTATTAAATCAATGTATATATAGGTAATCCGCAGAAAGAAACATATTAGTTGTCATCAACAATTATTTGCTGTACATGAAACGAAGAAATGTCCAAACCTATCCCATCAAAAAGATTGACCACAAATGATATCAATGAAATACTTCTGTTTAATCATATCACGCTTTTAAAACGGGCTTAACGTKAGCTATTTTTCATAACTCGGGCATATATGTTGCAATGACCATGACCTGTATATAATTTTCAGGGGCCAAGCACATGCTACCAACACATTCCCTTAAAGAGTCGCCAGTATAAGGTCTGAACTTTAGAAAACCACAACAGTCGTAGTTTATTTAAAACTGCTTCTTCAAAGATCTCAACATTTTTTAAACTAACATCATTCCAAATTTTTCGTAATATCATTGTAGTGCATAGAGGTCGCAATGCTGCTGTTACTAGTTCCATTAGCATAAATAAAACTCAAAGTGTTTGGGGTTATACCAGACATATTTATAGTTAGGGCCGTTTTGTCATTAAAACAGATATTCCTTCGAAAAACCTTTTATTAACAGTTTCAGTTTCCTACAACCGCATTTCTTTTTTTCATATAATCGTCGTTCCTTTTTAGCATTTTGCTTAAGCTACATCAGCTTGTTTAACCCCTCTGGTCAAAAAATTCTCAACAAAAATCATGAATCTTCACCTTGGTTTTGGTAGCGTTGTGGGGATGAGCCTTGTCGTTGAGGAGGACTATTCCCGTCGYCAGTTCCCCACTCTTACAATTTTGATCTTCAGTTTGGAGYGCGCTTCGCAGTAGCTGTTGGCTCTTGTTCCATGAATTCAACCAATCWTCCTAGAGAATGGTAGCCATCAATTTCTAAGCCGTGGCAGGAGATTGCCTGAATTTTTCAATGAGAAAACAAGTCATCTCCGTTTTGTCGATAACGATCCGAAAACGCCCGTCTACTTGACATTCTTTGCTCTTTGTGCTGGTCATTTTTGTACTCACCTTCCACACAATTTGTGATGTCCAAACTTATCCGTAACAATCTTGAATATGGTGGTGCGTCTAACAAGACGGGATTCATCAATTAGAGTACTAACAATTGTCAATCGTCGATCAGATCGAAGCTTTTGGTCCACCTGTTGAACGAGTTCATCGGTCTGGACAATGGGCCGGGCCGTGGGCCTACCACTTCGCTCTTCATCACGCTTTTAGTGCGTCCATTCTTGAATTCTCGACATGGTTCTATACCTTTTCTTGACTCATTACAGTTGGTCCTTGTCCATAAACAAAGCCATAAGTCCTTGTGGATTTGAGCTGCTCGACACAAAGAGCTAATTACTTACTTGCACTTCGTAACTGGAGGGATGAACCATTGACGAGGATATTGTTGAGTGCATTCACTAATTAACAAACGGCAATTGAAACAAAATGTCTTCACAAGTAATCAAGAGATGGTGTTATATGTGTACAACTTTGTTCTGACCCACTAATATTTATGTACGCAAACGGCCCCTTTTATTTTACGAATATGCATCGTATGAAACATTTTTGGAACGAACGATAAACCGATGTGCTTTAATAACTTGTCACTTCTTTTACTAGTTATTCTTATGTTATTGACGCGTAAGAAAGCTGTAAGAAAGTTGTGTCGAAACAAGAGACTGGAGGTCAGAGGGTGCAATACTTGTCTTCTTGACAGAAACAGCACGAGTGCATACATCGTGAGACATTCGGTGCAACGTGCAACTAGTCTCCTCTTCAGGAGAGAGAAGGAAAATTTAAAGGGAAAAAAGGAATAACAAAAAAAACTGCATCCAAATTCCAACAGTTATTATTCCAAACTCAAGGTCATATGGTTATATACTAAGCTGCATGTAAGATATAAAAGAGCAAGCAGTTTGGCAGTCTCTACCTCGTGGGGCCGAATAATGCTTTGATCATAACATAAATTGTTTGGATTGGGAAATTGAATCTATGCTCCCTAGCCAAGACATAAATTGTGTGTGCAGATAATTTCGCCTGCTATGACCGACCTTGACTATTGCTTCTTACTTTTGTCATTAAGTATCGAAAAGCATAGTACTTATTCAAATGATAAGTAACGCAGTTAGTGGATAACATTAATAAAAAGGAGATATACGTTTTATTGCAGAGGTGCTTTCAATTCCATCATCACTTGGTAGTTCCGTGCTTTCGGGTAATTCTCCGCGTCTCGATGCGCCAAGACGCTCTAGCAGACGGTTATTACGTTCTGCCAAATACCCGTTTTAAATATAAACTTGGGAAACTCAGGAATTGCCTGCACCTAAACACCGAGATTATTTAAAAGTGTGACTCACCTTTTGAACTGAATTTATTGTGCCCGTCTAGACTGTGTACTTGAAAAAAATCGTTTCGGTACGCATTCATTCCACTCGAACTATTTTAATGGCTGATCGGGCAAACTTGGGAATGGAATCCGGGGCTCCTTGTTATTTTTTAAACGATCGCCCATTCAGTTTTTTTTTCTGCGCGAATTTTGGCAGCTCAAGGTTATCCTAGTTGTTATTTGAATGAGTTTCAGTTATTTCTAACAGCGGTTCGAGAAAGCAATTTTTTCTAGATGTTACATCAGATTTTGCGGAACGCAGGGCTGTTTTAGCACAACTATTACTGACTGATATGTAAAAATACGAACACGAGGTAATGATTTTGTTCGATTTTAATCGCTTTTAGTGTATATGTTTGTTGAGGTAAACCACTGCAGAACCGAGATTCGCACAATAAAATATTTAAAAAAATCAAAATGCGTGTAGCCTTCACCGCACGCATTTAAACATTCCGGCATACAATTCGGTACCCGTGACTATACCATTGATCATTTTCAATTTACCCCACCAATAATAAGCGGAGTGACGAAATTTTTACCGGATTGTCGCATAGTGCCGAAACGCAGGTCGGAATGGTGCGTAATGTCGCCGGCTTGTAAGTTCTAATTTAAACGGCAGTGTTGAATTGTTCTGAGATTTAAGTCTAAATGATTGTTTATCGCCTGTTATTGTGCGTGGTTGCTGAACGCTATGCTATACACGAATATGACTTTGCTAGCTTTATTTGGATATAGTGAACATAGTAATGGCACTTATATTACATCTTAAATCTTCCTATAAATATGCATAGCTTTTTCAGTCTTATGTACTCAATAAAAACGTTATCACACCAATTTTCCTTGATTCAAATTTAGAAATCCTATGTGGTTTTCTAAGATGTTGCAATTGCGTTCGTTGCATATGCGATCAAAGGTGTATGGTTGCATTTGCGGTCGATTAAAAGTCTTCTTGCAGGTAGCGTTGCATTATGCGGTCGCGTTCGGTGAGCATGCTATAAACCGCTTTCGGTTTATTGGACTTTGAATACCTTCTGCTTTGGTGACACATTTTGTAGTAGCCCAGTTTTGCTAGTGTATATTTAAGGTATTTTAATGCAGTCTTTGTTAAATACGCCTATAACTATTGTCTTGGATATATAATTTTGTATAAATGAGAGTGACGCTATTTGTTGAAAATAGAAATGTGATACGAAAACGCGACGGGCCAAATTCAAATTTCATGCTGTATATAAGTGAGGATGAACGGCAGTAAAGTTTTTATTGTAGTGCGAGTAAAAAGATTCGGGAGAATCGGTAAGTACGATTTAGATCAGCTGCTGATGATGCCCAAATTGTAGGGGAGAAGTGTCTACTAAATAATCTTGAATTTAGCACCATCAATACTAATATTTCTTCTACACCCCCAAAACATTTAATCGCGGTACCGCTAATCGTTTTCGAAATATTAGTTTACTACTAAGGATACTTTTTACGCACTTTTGATCGGTCGGCTTCTTAAAATTAGCGTCTACATTATCTAAGATATTCCCCGATTACTTGTATGTGAATTCCAGATATGTGAAATCAAAATTCAAAGGAACCATTGCAATAAACCTTGCAGATCTTTTTATTTTATTAAAATTGTGTGAACTGTAAGTTGTCACCTGTAAAATTTAAAAAAGTAAAGAAGTGTCAATGTCTGATAGAAAGGAAGTCGAGAATTGAATAGGTCAATTATTTTGGCTGCCTTGACACTACATTTTTGCGAGCTGTAACTCTAAAAATATTAACATGCGCATAAAAAGATTACGAGGTTCTAATATTAGCCCAAAGGCTCTCGCCCAACTTTTAAATAAATATGAAAAAGACATTTACTAAACACTTCTGTAGATAACAATATCAACTTTTCTGTGAGAGTGCGAGAACATTATTGAAGATATCATTCTCCGAAAAACGTTATTCCTTGCTTTAGTAATTATAGGTTGACGGAAAAAAGAAACTTAAGGCATAGGAATGACTACCCACCCTTTTTATTATCAAACATGCTATAAATTCTTTTGTTTATTTTTTGTTCCGAAAACGTTCTTTATTCGATTTCGATTCTCGTATCAAATATTGATACTTATGTAGCAATTGTAAAAATAGGGCTTAAACAAGTATTCATTGTAAGCTTCGATTTGAATCATCGTTAAAACTGCAACTTTTTAGTTTTTACTGACTAGCATAAGAATTAGAAACTACGGCAGTAAGTATACTTGTTTTAAAGGCATGCGCAGGTAAAGACATATTTAAGTAATGTCGTGGGGGAAAGCAATTGCCCATAGAAAATTACCCTTCAAATATCTTTATCAAAGGTAATATGACCGCCCAGCGTTATATCCAGGAAGTATTAGAACCACACTTTTACCTTACCTTATGAGAACACCAAGCACAACTAGATGCGTATAGCCAGGGTTACTTTGGACTACCTATATGAACAAAACATCAATTTAATTATTGAATTTACCCGATCCTTCATAAACTTCATGATACTTGCAGTTAGCCTAAAACGAAATACCACGGGAGGAAATCAAGTTGACCACAAGCGGCAATGAACGCGTGCGGTGGGCATTTAAACATTCCGGCACACAATTCGGCACCCGTGGCTATATATTATTGGTCAGTTTCAATTTACTTCATCGTTAGTGAGCGTAATGTCGAAATTGTTACCTGAATGTTGTACGGTGCCTAAAAGCATGTCGGAATGGCACATACTACTTTTCTGCTAGAGAGTGACTCGCAACATTGCTTCTTGCTGCCGTTGTAATGTTTGCAGGCTGTCCTAACATGACCGTGGTTAACATAGTTTTCTTTCTTATTTGTAAACCCATTGAGCTTACGACTAGGGAACGAAATAGTCTGACTTGCTGCTGCAACTACTGTTGCATATGCATAGGATGCATAGGATCGAGAATGATTAGGGTAACCACTGCTTACACGCCATCTGCCTGCAATAGTCCAGTTTTCAAGAGTACTTTAAAGTATAGGTAAGTACTCGACTATGTATCAGTTTTATTGCAACATTCTTATTACTTGCTCTTTTCTTAACAAATATACAGGGTGTTCACGCTAACAATCTAATAGCTAACTTTTATATTTGAAATTGTAGAATAGTGGTTTAAATGGAAAAGTTTCTTGATCTTTCGAGAAGAATTTGATGGTATTTACGAAAAAAAAAACAATTGAACATCATCTGTCAAATATTGACCACAAGTTTGTTATTTTAAATAGAACGGCCCCACCTTTTATAGCGCGTTGGATGCACCATATCAAATTAAACAAAAAAGTATTAAGATACCAACACCCTATAGTCATTTGTTTTTGAGATATTTCAAGTAATATGATTTATGTTCACGAAACAGTCTACAAGAGCTAACTTTTTTATTTATTTTATTATTAGACGTTTGTAATAATATTTTTCTTTGTGTAAAATTTTTGTTTTGTTAATGTCAGTCATGTGTTTAGTTAAAGATGATGATGATGATGAAATGATTTATCTATCTTAAGTAAATAATTTTTATCGGTTATGTTTATGCGTGCAAATCAAGAAAACTAATGCTTGAATGTATTTTATTAAAAATAAACAACGTAATCAAGACACGAAAGAACAAAACAGTTTTGTGAAAATAAGAACAAATACCTAAAAATATCCAAATAAACTGTGCTTAGTAATTGAACCTCATCCATTTACATTTAAATATGTTAGGGTGAGTAATATTTGCAATACAACATACTAAATCGAATTAAAAATTAACGTTTTTTTTACAAGAATGTATTTCTTTAAGAATACGTGTATCACTTGCCAGACGCTACCTAAATGATATCCTGGTTAATGGCCATATATGAAATAAGCTTTTCGCGCTTGTAATTTTTGACAAAGAAAGAACATAATTTTGGTCCGATTCGACGAAACTCCTCTCATCCACATCGATTTTTATATCGCTTTGTGGAACAAAGAAGACTGTATGAATGAGTAGCAACTAAAATTCCGTTACCCGACCCTCAAACAATTTCTTTGGCGTTACAGACAACGTTCTTGACAAGAAAAATGATTACAATTCTATATTCTTTGTAGCGCCAGCATCACAGAAAGATGTCCCAAAATTTTGACTATTCTTAACTAACAAATTTACAGAACCCTTTCAATTTAGTTACATCAACTGTGTAAATATGGAAATATCAAAATGTTTTCGATATCACTCCCTCGACGCTTATTGGAACACACTTTATGGTTGTCTGCGAACTATTGTGGAAAATACGTGCCACACAGCCCAAGCCTAGAACTGACTCAAAATTTGATTTCAGTTTAATGAACACATTTTCGCCCGTTATTCTTTTTAGTTCACCAAAGTTGCTATTAGTGTTGTCAGCTCATAATGCAAAAACCTTATTTTWTAGCTTAAAATTATCAATTACTTTTGAATTCCATAAAATCTAGCAGTTTTGTTMTCACTTCTTCACCAAAATTAAAGTAMCTTACAATTACTAGTAATAATTTTGTGTCTCCATGCATAGACGTATAGATAGATAAAGATGCAAAATTGACAACGATCAAGGCGTTGACTAACTCTGGTACACGTAAATTTTATGTTGTAAAATGTCCTTACTAAGTTAACTCTGGTAAATCTTTTCGCCTGTTTCATTAGTATCTGCTTTTTAGCAGAAATTAAATCATACAAAAAGATAAGGTAAGAATTAATTCTACATTAGTAAACAATAAATTAAATTTTTTTATATCCCTTAAATATCTAATTGAAATTGAAATTGAATTAGGCTGTTCTAATCTTCTACCATTAAATGCTCCAGACATTTTATTTTACCTATTGCTAAATTTCTTTTTCTGTTGCAAATGGTCAAATAAGTTAACCAAAGATTAAATCGTTTTCGCCACTTTCGAATTCTGATTTCGTAAATATTTCTGCCGTTGTTTCAGCTTTAGCATGTAGCGTTTTATCGAGAATTTTTAAAGAAATCTCCAAATATATTTTATTACACTTACTTTTTGAACTATAGAATTATACACTAATTTGGCCGCTGGTAAGAGTTTTTATTATTCTTTGATCAACCACATCAGTTGTCACTAATTCAATTCTTTCTGCTAAAATATAACTTAAAAATTGTTGTCCTGATCCGGGTCTAAAGGCCGTCGTCGGTTGGAATTGCTGTAGACATCCAGCACCGGTGATGAAAGGACCTCTGAAGAAGCTTGCCACTCGTGCTAGCGAAACGTTAGGAAGCAATTCCAACCTACGACAGCCTCTAGACCCGAATCAGGACAACAGCTCATCACCTGGCTGCGAAAGCCTTAACCAATTCGTTATAAGTTAAAATTTATTTACAAAATAATCTAATGGATTACAGTAATATACCTGAATCAATCCATTATATGGAAAGTTGGCTCACTGCGACGGTAAGCAATGCAATGAGCCTGTTTAAGAAATATTAATTTTGTGAGTTTGGTTGTATAAACGTAGGTACTGGCGCAAACGAATAAACGATACCTATATGATGTAATAAGTAATCCGTGCTATGCCATCCTACTCCTACTTTCTTTTTTGTACTTATTTGTGAAATTGTAGACTAGGCAAGACATAACCATTTTGCTTGTAATCAGTAACTGAAACAGCTTTTTGGTATTTTTAAGAAAATGAATTAGAATGGGTTTTACAGCTCTAAAACTAACTGTATTTCGAAACGAGCTTGCCGTGAAAGCTCCAGGTTTTACCGCTGTTTTGCCACGTCCAGCTATATACGGGACAAATTACACAAATTTATTTTTAACAAATTATAAATAGGTAAGGCATAACAATTAAAATACTGAATTAGCTATATGTAATATGTACATGAGGATTAGGGTCAAGTTGAGGCATTCGATGAAAATCATTTCAGCAATTGCTTAATCGGTTTGTTATTACCATCACTATCATTTCCAAATTTATTAAAGTTGGTACACATAAGATATATCGGAGATTTCGACAACAAATTGGTTTTACACTTGACAGTGTAAAAAGTCAGGCTGTATCGTGCTGTCGAACGCGGAACAGAAGACTACTGACCAGATAAGGGTAGTGAATCCGGTTGGTATTTAGTCCCTGCACAAACAAAACAGTATTTACAATGCGTCTTCGCGTCAAGGATTGCATACTGAATCGGTCAAGTACCTTAATTATGAAATGGTAATGAAATTATGAAAAGAAAGATACTAGTTCCTATGTTATAACAGAAATATCTAATACTAACTGTTACATTGACTGCATATTACAGTTACTAACATACACACACATTATATGCCGTTCTTCTAAATTTAAACATACAAGATCGGTKAGAGCTAGCCACAACTTATGTGATATATAACTTGGGTAAAGAATATGCTGTTGGTTAAAAAAAAAAAGTTTGGCACAAGCAGTTTTATTATTCTACCGATATGTCCATAGGCGTACCGAATGGGGGCAGCTGCCCCCCCCTGACCCGGACTGCCAACTCTGGGCCCTTTCCACCTTCCATACATTTAGCTGGTTAATTAAGTTTCCAAGCTTAGCTTGGTCAAGAGTCATAAACACGATTTCTACTTTGTTCAGCTCTTGTAATATGTTTTCCAATAGGGATTGTTCAACTATGCATGATTCTGTTATATTGAATACACAGAATCGGTCACATATTTGTATTTGGCGGTAACTCGAACCTTCTTCGTTAGAAATTGCTAAATTCACGTTACATTTTAATAATTAATACAGAGAAACAAAAACCTTTCAAAAAATCAGTTATTTCGAGCAAAAATCCATCCGAAGAGTCAGGAAAGTCTATTTAACATAAGTTTTAGGAATCCAGTAGCATTATAAGCACGAATTAAAACCCGGTGTGCTGTTAAAAATGTCAGTATACAAAAGTCTTTTGAAAATCCGATTAAATATATTTCAGTTTATTTAAATGAGGCTTAATTTGGTTAAAATATTAAGTGGTAGGTTAATTTTTGGGAGCAAAAAAATAATAGCTAAACGAAAAATGTGATAATCAAATAAACCCAAATGCTCGTTCTAAAAAAAGATGGTATATTCTGTACGGTGTTCATAACAAAGCATGTCTTGAATAATTTTATGCAAGTATCTAATTCTGATTTTACACAGTACTCATAATGTGTACAAAATCGTCGTCAAACGTTGAGATGTAATATGCTATCTTTTACTGATGTGTTGCAGTGTTTGTTATTATCTAGTATTGATATACCTAATCGACTTAAAAGCATTATTTTCAATTTATGCCCCGGTCATTATTTTAGCCAGAGAGTACAAAGAAGTACTTTTTTTAGTAAAATTAAATGTACGAATAAAAATTGTTAGAGATAAAACTGCCATTAATTTAATGCTGATTGGGGGTGTTTGGGCAGCTGACACATAATGCTGGGCCGTATAACTTGTATTTTTAAGTTTAACTAAGATTAACTAAGCCAGCAGCTTAAATCATTACAGTCTTAGGTATTGCTTCACGACCATTCTGAGTTTTGACAATTTGTTTATCTGTGCGAGATTCCTATTCATTCCTAACTTAAATTTTGTAGTGTGAAAAGTTGAAACTAAACTAGAAGCGCGTCGGTTAATTCATTAGTCTTTGATACGTGCGAATTCCAAATCATAAAAAAGACTCTACTAGTAGATGCTTAAGGAAAATATATTTTTCTTTAGTAATTCTTTTGACATTACCGTACATTATGATGTGGATTACGCATCTTTATTCTTCCAAATAAAATGTATCAACTCATCTTTTGTTAAACGTGATAGAGATGCAACTGAATGCGCTATATATCACCTAACTGAGATCATCAATAATTGAATTAGGAATAAACGAGCTTTTTATGATCAGTGTATATAAAAAAACAAAATTTGGGGTCTTCACAGAAGATGTTTTAAGTCACCTTGCGGAAAATCAACAAAGATACTTAGGTACATAATATGATAAACGCACATTTTTATTTATGTTGAATTATTCACTAACGTAAATTGATTTGCCCCCCCCCCTTAGATCAAAAGCTGGGTACGCCCATGAATATGTCTTTGATTAGTGATAAAAGAAAGTCAATCTGAAAAGTGAATGGCTTTATATTCAGTGACTCAGCTTTCGGAACTTATTTTTTCCTTTTCTTCATACAACATTCTGTCTTCATATCCCTTCTTATTGTCAAACTAAGTATTTAACCTCCTTATTCTCCAAAATGAATTATGTAATATTTTTTAATACACGGTAATAGATAATCTTCGTACCTGCATTGGATTCAGAGACCTCAGGGTACAGTTTGTCAACCTAGCGCACGTTGGGTGTGCTAGCTTACGGCTTCTGTCACACCTTAAAGGATCATGTTTATAATTAATTCCTGATGACAGCATGCCTGGCACACGACTACAACTTCTGTTGACACCGACGGCGGCCCAGCTGTTACACAAATGGCCTGTGTCCAAAGCCATTTAACGTATCATCACCACCCCAATGGAGAGTGTCGCACGAAAATAATTTTCTTCTGCTTGAAAACAATACCCGCTCTGGCTCAAGACTCGCACCTGGTTCCAAATTCTCGAGCGTCTATGGTTTCTTTGGGGGTTTAATTTCAGAACCAATTTGGATTTCGTGGTTCATTGCACATAGGCAGCGGGCCTTCTGTCGGAAGTGGAGGGAAGTAAAACATTAGCGCTACAGCTCTAAAATTGTATAGCGATCTCCAGATTCTAATTTCTTTGGTCTTTTGTTTTTGACGAAAAGGCTACCAACAAAATGTGCTGAAAAAATACCTTAACTGAAATGAGCAGTGAAATTAATTTCTTTTTTAAAGTATAAAATACGGTTATTATTATGGAATTATCGTAAATATGTTTTTCGCTAATTGTTATTTGATAAATAAAAAAATATGTAAGTGTAGAAGTTGTTTGGAAGTGCCATATTCAGACAGTAAAGATATTATATGGTTGTACGTTAACTATGTTATGCTGGAAATCAATTAAATGTCAAAATCACACGTTTTCTACGTATAAATATGAGTTATTTTACAAACAACTTTTTCGTTATTCTTTAAACAAAGTCGCAATTAGACAATAGGTATGAAAACTTTGATAAACGCGCACGCTCATCATCTCGCTCTCGATCTGGCTTATTGTACTACGAGAAATAGCAAAAATAAGCTTTCTGAAAAACTAAAAATGGTTTACAAGAACGTTTTATACAAAAACTTGTCTTACTAATTTTCTTTGTTGGGCAAATATTACTTTTGGTTTTCTTCTCGTTATTTTGACAGAAGAAATTCTACCTTCTTAAGGTAGACCAGCCGCTATTCCTGGGAATTGTTCGGGGTTAGAAAAGTACACATATTGCATATGCCACTATGTAACATGATGAAACTGAACGATAAATGACAGTATAGTATTATCCATGCGCCTATCGACACTCACCCCTGTTTACGAGTACCTATGTTTCACATATAAGTTTACAATTTATCGTTATAGGGATTGTCAGTGCATGTTTATAATTAATAAAAATAACAACCCATGTTTGAGAAACATTGTCAGATGGCTCGAGCTAAAAAGACTGCAATATTATTTAAACATTGAATGCCAGGTTATTGTACTTACATGCGAAAGAATTATGGTGCTACATTGATGGTTCAGTTGTGAAAAGAATAATGTGCGAAAATTACAGCCATAATTAAGATAGTCGTAAGTATGTGGATGTTTTCATGAAATGTGAATTTTGTTAAATTCATCCACAAGCCTTAAACAGAATTTTTGCAAATAGCTAATCTTGTTTGCTGGAACTGACCATTTTAAAACCAATTTTGTGTTAAGAATATATAGGGTCCGCCACCTAAAACTTTCCAGGCTCATATTTTCATTATTTTTTTAGGTTCAACCTTAAGTCATATGTCAAATTGTAGGTCTTTTTGGCGTTTATGACATTTTGCAAATGAAATACTTTTTTTAAATATTGCTTTACCTTACCCCGTCTTCTTCAATTTGTGTCATTACAATGTAAGCGTAATTTTTCTCCAACTTAATGAAAAACAAGAAAAACTCGTCGCCATATTCTGTTAATAGGGCTGTTCACAACTTTTTAAGTGTTTGTTTAACAGCATATTATGGCACAAATTAAGCTATATACCCATTGCTGCACACAAAAGAGTAACTTTTAAATAAATCAATGACAAAGTTCATTCTAAAGAAAGAGAGGCTAAAAAACTATACCCTGCGATGAGGTCAGTTTGATTTTCTACATCTCGCACTAGCCTCATCGCACTATGAAGCAATATTTATTATACGGGATGAGGTAAAAAAATATTTACTAAAAGTAATTTTGTTTGCAAAATATCATAATCGGCAAAAAAATTTTGACATTCTCTTATACTATTTTTAAAGAGTTTAAAAAGACCTACAATTTAACATATAACTTAAAGTTGTACCTAAAAAAATAATGAAAATACGAGTATAGGGAGTTTTAGGTGGCGGACCCTGTATAATCTCGTCTTTAATATTACAAATTGTCCGGCATAATTACCTTAAAAACTGGAAAATAATCCAGGGAGTTTCAGATATTGCATGAAACGGAAAAATTGAACCCTTTCCTTTCGTGTAATAACTCTCATGTTTTCTGTGCGATTAGTTTGAAATTTGAAAATACTGTAAAGTAGGTACAGTGAGAATTCTTTACACATAAAGAATTTTGTACGATCTTTTGTTTCGTTAGAACGATCTTTAACTTTTCTTTGTTAAGAGAGAATAAGTCGTACTTTACCTATTAAGCTCCTGGATGTAGACGTTAGTTTTCTAGCTAATAATTTTAAATGAAAAATCTAAGCATTTTATTTGAATATCTTCGTCTTGGTATGGTTTTGTTACGTACAGGAAAGTGGATTACCAATTTTTCAGATATTGCCATCTTCATCAGCATTATATTACCTACGTTCTCCTGGAAAATACACGTTGCTCCTATTTTGTCCGTTATTTTAGCACAGCTTAAGTAAATAGGCATTTACCGTTTTATGAAGATACGAAACGATACAAAACATATAAAGTGCGTTTTCCTTTATGTATAAAAATATTTGTACAAGACTCGTATGGCCTTATCTGCTTTACTTTACGCCTATGAATTAAAATTTAATGTGTACCCGGCGTTCTATATTGTACTATGTACCAAAAATCCGTAAAGTATTATTTTACGGACGTTACCAACACCCAAGCGAATTTGAAATCTCAATTCCTCGATGGTACGTTAATATTACTCAAATCCATCAAAATTGTATCATTTTTTAAAGCGGGTCTGAAAGGTTCCGGCATCATCATAATACCTAATAAAAGGCCATGTACTTAATGAACACCTTCCTATATTAATATAAAAAACTGACATAGCACCTTCTGCACAAAATTTAAATGACAAAACCAGTACAGTCATTTGATTGATTAATTGTATGCATTTCTGTCGTTCCCGGATATACCACCGGGCCAACCGTCTTCGCTGGGTTGGAGGGGTGACACGCTTGTTACAAGTGGGCCTCGACGTAGCGCATATTATGGAAACCCGAAGATTAGAATGGGCTGTATCCAATCAGCAAATGGTTTTGATGGTTTGATATTGGCTTAACTCGTCTGCAATATTATTCTTCCTCGCGTGAGCTTTTGTCTGGAGAAGTGCACCGATTTAGGAGCTCTTTATTCATTCTTGTTTTTGCAACTGGCTTGCTTAGGTTTCTCTAGCGTAATAGTGTTGACGCCTCTTCTGTTTATTCCTATTGCGTACTGGATCTCTAGATGGGATGATGGATTTCTGTAGGACATTTCTGGTCTTTTCTCTCTGAGATTCTTTACGGCTGTCCCGATTTGCTGTGGCTGGGCTTGTTTCTTAGCCTTCTTGACATTTTTTTAGCTTGGATAAAGGCGGTTTACACATGTTTAGCCTATACCTTCGTTCGCTTTATGGTACAAGTTCGGGTTTAAAGTTTGGTCCCGCTCTTGCAACGTGCGTAATAATTATATTAATCAACGATTTTACTACTTATTTTTTTGCTATTTGTGGCTGCGTTCGGCGTGGATGAGGGTAGATGGTCTTCACCTGTGTTATCTGCTCTGACCACATCAATCACCTGTTTACTGAAACAAGGCCGTGCAATATTCACTAGGTGAATAGTTAGATGGTTACTTTTCATACAAATGAAAGCGTCAAATCAAATCACAGTTCGGTCGTGTGCGTTCACTATGACGGTCGGTACCGTACTCTTCTTACATGACGATTAATTGAGCTTATAGATACATATAAGTACAAGTAGCTCGCCATAGAGCAACATTTATCAACTCAAAATTTTGCTACCAACCAAAACTATTCAAAGTAATACATTATTTTATAATCAGGGGCTTATAAATCAATTAGTATTATCAAATATATAACAAATTATATTGAATTAGAAACAACATAACTTATTATTTCTAATCAGCATCAAAATGAACGACAAACTTGAAAAATGTAGTAGAAAGAGTATTTGTTTGGTGGTTACCGACACCCTGTTCTGACGAAACCTCTAGTTGATTTTTTTGCAAACCGATGAAATGACTTGATCAATAGTTTGTAATTTAATAATGCGTACAGGCACGAGTTTGCGATGCGACCTGATAATCGACCGGCTACCTGCAGCATTTAATTTGGCAAAAAATCCTTCTACGCCGCTCGGCAGACCTGATTGCTGAATGCTGGCAAATGACTCGTATTGAAAAGTTTTGCGTAACGAGAGGGCTTTGGTAGAAAATTGTGGGGCAAATTATGTTGTTTTCCCGACCTCAGACTATGTTGAAATCATAAAGGATCTACTCTAAAAAATTTTTTTGACATTGGCGAACACAATGTCGTTTGATTGTGGCAGCTCGAGTACTCATTACCACAGCGGGCGTCTGCTTTCCTCACGCAAAATTGCCGTCATTATCGAGTTTTTGACATTAAGGGGCATTATACACTTGGGAAAATGATGGCGTTTATACGGGGCAGTCCATTTTGTAACGTATACGTGTACGCACCGTAGTGTCCTTCGCAAAGATCATTATAAAAATTGGTTTAATAATTTTGTATTCTATTGACTTTATCAGGAATAATATACCGTTATTTTATTATAGTTTACATTTTGTGTATTTGTTATTTATTATTCTATATACTTCTTTTAAATAATTAATCCTTCCCAGGAAAGACCTTTCACAGTAGTTTTTGTTTCTGGAAACAATAACGCAGGCTTCTTTTGACAGATATCTTACAGAACTAACAGCCACAATAACAAAAGTATAAATTACAAGTAATTACGTCCGTTGACCGTCAGTTGTTAAACCACTGGTCAATAGTATACCGTAAATGTATTAATGTGTCATGTCTGAGATACCCAATCCCGCGAACAATGAAAATGAAACGATCTAGGAGGATTCCATAAGTTAAGATCGCTAAATCTTAAAAAGTCCGACAACGGTTGGACGAATACTATAATTTCCATATAGCTTATTATCTCTGTTATTGCGGGATTTGACAGCTATGACAACGATGGTTGCTAGGCGGATTTTAAATTAGCCAATACTTGTCACTCTATCTCTCGTTCGCACGATAGGGAAAAGAGTCCGGATCAATCATGAGACTAGATTAGCGGTACCTTATAATGCAGTGACCTTAGCTTGAGAGATAATAGCGCCACACTGTGGTGAAGGCAATTACCCAGTTTTATAAGTTTTGCAGAAAACCAAGAAAGGTTTGCTGTGAACCTAAAAAGTCGTTCCTAATATGTTGTTTCATTTTAAGTTAATTGACATATGAAGAAAACAACAATCCACCAAGAATAATTTTCTATGCACGTATAATCTAAATCAGATATTAAATATATCTTCTTTATATTCACAAATACGTATAACAAACCCCATATATTTGAAAATGTCGCAACATACCCTACTAGATGATGACCTAAAATTAACTGCATGGTGATTTATGTAAAATTTATTCAATAATCAAGTATTTTTTATAACTTTTAAAGCATCTTTATTTCTTTGTTTAGTAGTAGTTTATTTTGTAGCATTATTTTGCAGAACGTAATGTGGTCAGACGAATGTCTACGGTCTTCAGATTTTAAAATGTTAGGTTGATTAAAAACAATGGTGCGCTTTCAAATTCTGAAAGAATTAAATAATGTAACAATTATCAGCCGGTTGAAGAAAGAATACTAATTTTCATAAGCCTTATGTGCAGTCAGCTACACGCTAGATGAAAAATTTGTAAAAACTGAATCTATAATCGATGTATCACCACCAGACGGACATATTTTATACCAAAATGTAGAATTGAATCTGTTGCTTAAATGTGAAGGACCAGACAACTGGTCTTAAATTACATTGTAGCGTTGTAGTCCAATCATCCGTTGTTGTTTAAAATGAAAAGATATAATTCCTACAAAATTCAACTACGAGTATTACATAAAATAAAAGAGGACTATCCGTATCTGTACTACAATTTGTGAACAACTTATATTCCGTTGTTATATCCCAAATTTTTAACTAACATGTTTTTCCGATGAAGCCTCCTTTTGTCTTAAAATGGTATGGTTAACCATCACAACTGTCAATACTGGTCCCGAGAAAATCTCCACTGGTCTCAAAAAGCACAGCCACGTTTTCTAGGGCCTTATTTGTTTGAAAAAAAAACGTAACTGGGTGGTAGGTGGCAATTTGGATCATTTTTCCTTGTTTAGTTTCCAATTTATTCTTATTTTTAGTTTTTTCGATGGATGAAAATGTTATCGTTCTGAAGGGTAATTTTTTTTCAAAAATATTATGTAATGTATTACTTTATTACCGTTGAATAGAGAACTGAAAAGTGTATCGAAAAGTGAGAAATGTAGGGGTTGAAATTTAAAAACGATGGTAATTTAAAAACAAAAATCGATCCCTATTTTTGAAAAAACATAGACAACTAAATGATTATGATTGCTCTATTTATTGCAGTCAAGGATATTCCAATCTATCTTTCTATGTCAAACATGGATTCGCACATTTAAGTGCGATAGTCCCTTTATACCAATGAAAAGATTTAGTAGGTAGCGGATTTTTTCTCTTAAACCTTTTTTTGCATTTTATTGATTTATAGCTATGTAAATGTTATATGAATCATTTGTAATACTCTTAGAGAATTCCCTAAATGGCTACGATAGCCCCTCTTAATACGCACTACGCAATTTTAATCAAGCTAAAAGAAAAATTAGTTGGCGTGGCAAAGATTGAATTGTAAAGTATCCTCATGCCCATTCCCTGACGATTCGAAGTCATTTATCTAATTTACAGCAATATCCCTTCCTTTGATGAAGTGCCGGGCGGTATATCTTTTTCCCCCCAGACAACCTCACATGATATCACATTCCTCATGCGTGGAGCTGGCCATTATGTCGAAAAGTTCTCGACAGCTCAGATTAAAGTGTGGATCTTGTGTTTACTTATTAAACAGGCGAGATCGTAAAGAGGAAAATTTGCTCGCAGTTTTATTTGAAATCTCAATAAACTAACAAATTTTGACTGCAAATTCAATAAACACTCGCGGTGAAATTATGGCGTTTAGTGCAAGAATAATAAATGGGCGTTCAGAATAACAACAGCTCGGCGGGAGTATTAATTAAATTCATAGTAGGAACAATTATTCTTGACGTTGCAAATAACAAATGTTCGCCAAAATTACAGAGGAATCTGGCACTGAAAAAACATCATTCGGTAAAGATTTTCGCAGACTGTTTTTAACCCCAGAAGTCCATAAATTCTTGATTATTTTCTTTGGACCCATTTTACAGTGAGCGAAAGTTAAATTTATCAATTACTAGTAGTTCTAGATACACACACAAACGATTTTATGAATGCAGTATTCTTGTACTTATATTTATTAATATATGAGTATATCTTAATGTAACGCACAATAATTATTCCTTCGTAGTAACTCACCATTTCCCAGAAGAAGGGTTCACAGCTTTCAATAATTCTTTGCGATGCTAGAGAATACGATGTCATTGATCTCGTTAGAAATCAATTACCTGCCTTGTTATTGGGCAGTGAACTTCTCTTCGGCGAAATAATTCCATTTTAATGCATTGTCTGATTATCCTACTTTAACATATTACTAGCGTGTCTTGGGGTTGATAGCACTTTAGCAATTACGTAATGTAGATCTAGGGTTAACACTTACACTCTTTCTTAATCAGAATTACAGAGAAAGCAGAAAACCATTCAATAATGCCAACATTAATGGAAAACGTGGAGTAAAAAACGTCTGCTTTCTTGCAGTTCGTACCCTACAAACAATGCCCCGTATTTATCACACTATACAACTACCTATTATGTAGTGAAGGCATAATATCTTTATCCAAAGGCATAAATTCTTATTTGAGATCTGTTAGCATTTTGTTTATTCTGTCAACGATTCTAGAAGATTATAACAGCCCGTATTCCATCCTAAATTAATAGTTCGGTAAAGGGTTCAGTTGTACAAATCATATACTTACATTCTGCATGAAAAGAAACTAAATGTGCTTGTATTGCTTCATTTGACACCTTGAATTATGACGGTATTGTAAGCTATTACGGTTTCAAGCCGCTGTTTTAGTTATTTAAGATTCGCCATTCAAACAAAAATCAATCCGTATGTCTCAGTTATAAATTGATATATCATAAATCCAGCAGTACCACAGGAGTCTATCTTAGGGCCGTTATCCTTTTTGTTTATATTTTGCAAACTTCTGGAAGCATTTGAAATTATGTCAGATTCCGGAATTTGTTGATGATAAGAAGCTGTATAGTTTGTTCATTTTCTACCCAAAATATAATCAAACCCAAACAAGCATACATTGGTATTAAATTGATACATTACATGGTACATACAAGTTTGCAATAATTAACCGGTTCTACTGAAAATTTGGACATAATAATATATTATATACTAATTAGACTTTAAGAAGCCCTTTTACTAATACAAAAAGCTTACATCAACTTCAAAAGTGTGTATAATACTGCGTTATTGAACTTTTACATAAATATTAAGCTTTGCGAACTCCTGGTGTTCGCTGACTTTAACCATGGACTATGTCTATGACCTTATTTCTACATTACCACTGTCGGAATTCCTGCTTCCTATTCATGATAATTTAGAAAACACGAACCCTTGGATAAATATACTATACAGAAGACTTATTCATTTCCTTTCACATCTTTGCAACTAAACACATTTTCAGGTTCATTCATTTCAGAGTTATGTCATAAATCCCAAACGGGAACGATTGCTGCCAGTACCTCCAAGTAAACACCTTCTTTTTTTTTAATTCAATGAAAATGCTGCTTATGTAGGTATTTAACAGTTTCCTGTGATTTAAGGAAAATGTCAATTGCTAAGTTTAGTAATTACCTATACGTATGTTAGCCTACATCACTCCTATAATATTTTTGTTAAAAAATTTGATACTAATTAGAACACTTAGCTCATTTTTGTTTGCTTGCTTCACCGCCTTTCAAATCAGCCTTCTCGCCCGGTCGCCCGTGCCTTCGCGGTCCCTTTTATACCGTTATTGACAGAAAAGTCTGTAAGCACTTTCGAGAACATTTGAGCGATCTGTAATGCTCGAGCATAGCAGAACATGACCTTAGGCAACCGCGCAAACGTCGTTGATCTGGTTACCTAACCAGCAGGCGCTGGCTTGTTCACTTAACAATATTTATATGAGGATCGAATAATGACGATTATTGACAATTCACGAAATCATCCATCCGTCTCTGTGAGGAACCTGTACAGTAAACTGTAGCCCACCTTGTAGTGGGTTTAAAAACTGACAGAGGTCCCCAACGAAGGTGTCTGCAAAGAGTGCAGTACTGAGCATAGTAACAATACCAGTCTATGCCATGTTATCTGCATCAGAAAAAAGATCAGAACAATCTGTGAACAGCTGTTTCGGTCTCCTCAGCACAGCTATAGTCCCAATGCAAATTAACTCCAGATCTGTGTAGGTATTCTACATATGCATACACTTATGTATGCCGTGGTTGCAACTGTTCAAAATGGTAATGGGGGTATAACCCCCTCCTCCCTCCAGGAAACCTGATCCGACCTAAAAGTTCTCTCAATTTTATTTGAACTTTGATTTTGAATCTTGTCGAGTAATTAGTGACCCATTAGTGTGCGCGTGCGTCACTTTGGCTCTGCAGCCTGACAGAAATTTTGAATAAATATACGGAAAATTTTAGACATAAAAACTCTAACGATTTTCCTTGTGATTTCGTATGGAACTCTCCTTTCTATGTTCAGGTTTATTGTTAGCCTCTGACCTTTGTCTAACTTTTGCCATCTGATAGAGGTTTTAAATGTCACTGGTAGATGGCGGCAACTTACAAGGGTATGATTTTTACATTTTTTGTTTTTGTTGTCATCGTATTAAGATGATCATGCGATCTGAGGACATGGCATACGAACATATAAGTTTTGAATGTGCTCTGAGTTAGTTACAACACTGAATAAATGAAGTGCTCATTTTTTATGAATATTATTTTACAAGTTGTATTTATCTGTTAAGTGTTTTTTTTAGTTTTTTGTTTGCCTAAATTGGTTGTTTAACATTCGAGTTGACGAAATTTAAGGTCGCTTAGAGCAGACAAACAAATAAATGTTTGGTAGTACATAAGCCTCTTAATTCTTATACTACGATACGTGTTCTTGTTATACGGTAATGTTACACTTATGAGGAAAAACTCAATGGCCGGTATTTTGTAGTTGTATTACTTGAAATGAAAATATAACCTAACGTTTACCCAGTAAGCAGTAAATTATGCCACAATGTGCCTAAGTTATTAGAAACCCATACATTTAACATGTGGCGCCATCTATGGTCATCCGAAAGAACTTTAATTCGCCTGCAAAAACGGGGACGCTCCCGAATTGTTTGTCCGGTAGTTATATAAGTAGTTTACAGCTACGTACAATGCTTACATTTTTTATTCAGTGGCGGTTGCTGGAAGTTACGGATCACCACACTTAATGGGATAAAGGTCTTTGCCATCTGTCATGCTACAAATGTCACTTGCAGATGGCGGCAACTTACAACGATATGATTTTTACTTTTTTTCTGCGTTTTATCATCTTATTCAGAGTGAAACACATAATAATGATCATTCAATAGGAGGACATGACAAAAGAATATATAATATGAACTTTTAATATGCGACGGATAGTTACAACACGGAATAGGTTAGATGAGCTTATCATAAATTCGTTGCTTTTTAAGATAGCTGAGAGCATACAAAAATAAATATGCAGTAGTACATAGTTTCTTAATTGTTTATTACGATAAATATTGTTATTATACGGTAATTTTATACTTATTGCGATAAACTGTATGTTAGTATGTATTTGTAATTTTATAACTTGAAATGAACATAAAACGTAACGTTTACCCAGTTAAAAGGAAATTATGTCGCAGTGTGCTTAACATATTAAAAATTATACACTTAACATGGGGCGCCACCTATCTGCAATTCGTAAAAGCTTGAATTCGTCGGCAAAAACAGGGACGCTACTTAACCGTTTGTTTGGTATCCTTAGTGGAGTTTTTCGTATTGGAATTATGGAAGTGTCAGTACAGTTATCTGTAACAAATTTCTCTTCATTCAAATACACTGCAGAGTGCAAACCGTGTAATATAAACATTTAATATATGCGTGCACTTGACTGTAGTTTGTGTGGTAAACTGTCAGCTGGACAATCCGCACACAATCAAATGGAAATATTGCGGTTCATCCTATAAATGCAAATTGCACCACACGTAACCGCCAGATTGCATTACACACATTATGCCACCGAAATGGCGCGTCTAGGCATGGACTAATTAATAGAGCGCTGTGTGCGACATGCTCCGCGGATGCCAAACTAATTAGCGAAACAAACTATTCATCATCTAATTTAAACGTCATGACGGAACAGACAGGCCAGTCACTTAATACAAAATCGATAGGTGGCAAACATCACTACATCTAGTGCTCGGGAACAGTAGCTTAATAATTCATTAGTAAAAGGTTAATTCGGCCAAACGCACACCGATCATGAAACATTTACGTGACGGCTCGTTTTTTTTTATTGCTCGAAGCAATTGATATATAGTTGAACACCCCCTGATAACACGGAATTATAACTCCGGTGCCTGTAATTTGCCTCTCTGTTTATTTTTCCTAACATTCGATGACCTCGTCCAATTGATGTTTCCATAGAATCAAAACAATATAGAACAAGTAACAGGTTCAGGAAATACTTATTTATATTGCATATTTGGAAAAACTGACGAGGTACGGAAATATTTTTAATAATAATAACGTTCTCACTTCCATTGAGTATTATTTATCCTTCGGTTAAAGCAGCCGAATATTTCAAAGAAGACGAATTATTTTTACTGAAGATGGCAGCTTAGCTGCTGAAATACGTAGGTAATTTTGCTTTTCTAAATTACTGTGATAAGGGTGTTTCATATATCATTTATATCTTAATCAAACCACATTCAGTCTCCACTTTATTTAATGGTAAGGTGGTATGCGTATACAACTAAGTGACCATGGTTGTTGCATAATTAATCTATCACATATCTTTTCTGTATAGCTTTTTATCCATGTGAAATATCTAAAGGTACTATTTTAGTTAAATTTTCTCTTGCATTATTTAATTCGGAATAATACGAAGCGTTGTCCATAAAAATAGATGTCAGTCCTTCCAGTAGTGATGAAAAAATTCTGAAATCTATTTTAAATAGTCCATGTTTTCATGATAATATTCGGATTTGTTTTTGGGACAAGAAATCAAACTTGCATCCTTATTTTCACTTTTCTCAAACCCGCCTTCTCCTCTTGCGTGTAGAATGATTTATGTTTTCCCATCACCTCTATTTGTGGAACTACAAGAAAGTACTGAGTCATCTTGCTATGTGCCTTTATTACCCCCTTTGGAAAAATCAAAGTTTCCTAAATAAAAACAGAAGTTGTATATACTTTTAGTTCTTTAAACATCCGTGAATATTTTATTTTTTCACAAGAATATCAGGATTTTCACAAAAAAAACTGTGGGTTAAAATGTTTTCTATATTTCAAATCTAGAGATTTTACAAGGTTCTTTACACTCGATAGAGAATTTAGTTTTAAAGAGTTCATTGTCACTGACAAATTGGCTGAATTGCACTTCATACATTTGTTATCTAATTTCAGCCTTGTTAAAGATTAGTAAGGCTTCTTTTTGCTTCTTTTTGCTCATCTATCTTTTATTGCTCTTTCTAGAAATAGTTTTGAAAAATTTGCAAAAACATTTTTTAACGATATATATTTTATTTTTATATACGAAAAAGTGTTCTATGTTAAGTTATTGTCCATTAGAACATTGCAAAGGTTTTCTCGAAAATTAAAAAAAAATTGTACTTTCAACATCCTCTATATCAAAAACGAAGCATTTCCGCACCCATAGTTAAAAAAATAATTTCACTTCAGGAACATGCACTCGAATTTATAACTTTGAAACACCCTGTAGTCATAGCTATACAATATAATACCACAATAAAATACATGCCTATTGAGCTATTTAATCGTCATAAGCTGGCAGTGCCATTATTAAAAAAAGAAACTTTACATTCTGCATATAATATGACTTATGTAAATAATATTATTGTATGTTGCTCCTTGTAATAGGCCTAATAAATTTTTAAAAATAATCTAATCGGTTTAGTGAAAGTCGAATACACTAAAATTTACTATAGGTCACAAGCGCGTTTTAAGTGTGGATAAAATAAGTCGTATTTAAATATAGAGTGTTTTTTCGATGTTTATGTTAAATGGTTTTTTGAATAAGTTCACGGCTTACTAGATATTTTGAAAAGAAAATTTTTTGACGATATATTTTTACGTCACTAGTATCCCGTGCATGTTTAGTTTTTAAACATATATAAATACTTATTAGTACTTTTTTGCAGAAAAAAATCAATTAATTCATCAAAAGTTGTTGAAATGTCTGTTTTTGCAAAATTTAACGAAATTAAAATCAGAATAAAACAGAGAAATTAGCATAACTCTTTATAATTTTATTTTGTTTTACAGCGACGATGGGAAGTTAAAAAAATGGCCTTAGCCAACATAGTTTGTAATAAAAAAGAGTAAGTACATCACATCTCGAAAACCATAATGCAAAATTGAATGACATTCGATTGAGGACATTATTTTCTACAACTTTTGAATTTATCCAAGAGGTGCATTAAATTCAGAAAACTACTAATCTTTCACCGTTTAACATTCCTTCTACTTCATCTAGTTTCCGAGATCTTCATGCTGAACATCGAAAAACCCACCCGTATACTCGTACCTACGGCAATGTTTTTTTTTAAATCTTAAATAAGAAATCTTAAATAGATTTACATTTAGATCGCGGTAAAAAATAAGAAGAATAATTGTTATCCATTTACTAAGATTTTCTATAAGAGATTATTATTATTCCCGAAATGATAACTTTTTGACATTTTGTTTTTGTCGGTCAGCCAAGAAAAACGTTTGAGACGATCATTATTCAAAGAATTAGCGTTTTGATAGATTATTGGCCCTAATCGCAAACCGCACGAGTATGAGGCAAGGTGCAAGTACTATATAACAATATAAAAAGGTGCTAAGACAAACACCTGTGCAAATCGCCGTCGCTGGGCCGATTCAAGTAAAAATACTTGGCAAATGCGAAGCAAAACAGGAAAGCGAGCACGTTTATATCCGTTTTATAATCGACTGCGACCGCTGATAGTGGACGAAAATCATGTGCCAGACGATTTATGAATGTACCTACTAAAATTTTGCCAAAGCACACAAGGACGCTCGACGTCTAAATAAAATTCATTTCGGCGAACCACGCTTTCGGGCACGGGACCACCGCAGGAGAAATTTAAGTGCATTCGTTTGTTGCATTTGTTCGTGTCTTTCCTCTTGACATTTTTATTGTACTTTGTTTGATGTAAATGCGTTATAAATAAATACAGTTGAAATTACAATAGTATGCGGCGCATGCCTACACAATGAAACACAACATACATGCTTACGTGTCAGTATTCAAATTTTCTTCCTAATGGAAATAGAATTCCCTAAAAGTATGTGCATTCTAGAAAGAAAAGAGAGAGAGAGTGTTATTGTTTTGCAAAAAAAGCAAATAAATCTATTATATTATTTAAAATCCACTTTCTTTAATAAATTTCCCGCCACTATTTTGCCCTAAAATCGCCGTCTATTGCAGTACTGCAATATATTTAGTGACTGCACAGCTGAAGCTGATAACCGATCAACGCTTTCATGCACAGTAATATAACTGCCAATTTGTTCACATTTTCTTAACCTTCAGCGGAAATTTCAGTACTTGTGACGTCACAATTGTTTGGCGCCAAAAACTTTTTATGTCTCTTATTTAAAAACTACAAAGAAGCAACTTCCATTGTTATATGCAGTTGATCTATGCTGTTAATAAAAAAAACAGGCGCGTTTCCCGTTGCTTCTAGGCTTGATGAACATGATTCTCCTACATCTGCTAATGTTCGTAAGACGAGTACTTTAATTACCCCATTAAATGTTCAAACTAAGGACCCCCTGGAGCTTTTTAGCAATTGCAGAAATTGCGTAACGAATTTTGCAGCCAGTTAACTTTATTTCTTCAGTTTCTTGTCTGACCCTTGCTACCATTTCTTGCATTTCAACACTTCAAATTTTAAATGACCCCACATAAAAAATGTAATAGACTTAAATCATGCAATCTAACAGGGTACAGGCTTTTCGTCATTTACTTAAAAATACGATGTTTTACAAAAATTTGCTATAAAGTCCATAAATAAACAGGATATTTAATACTTCTGACTAACCGTCTATCAATACCTATAGCCAAAAAGTAGTCATTTTATCTTAGCTGTTACAAAGTTCTTGACATTGTATTCATGAACTATAGCGTCTCATAGCCTTTATAAAGATTTCAGTAGTTAAATCAGCTACTATAAGATTCGAATTCGATAAAAGCTGGCAAAATTTTTCATAAATAGCCTAGCGTAATCAAAGGGAAAGATCGCTAAGTCCGTAGCCAGGCCGGTAAATTTTTATGAGTCCATTTGCAACACTTCAAAGCATCCGTGCCAACGTCTCACATCTAGAGAACTTCCACAATTCTTTACGAATAATGTAAAAAATGAGTTTAAAAAAAACTTTCGTTTAAATTGTAACGTAACTTTAAGATGATGAACATGCATTATTTCGAAGCTAGGAGGGGACGGAAGGGATAACTTCCAACTATGCTGTCACTTTTTGTTAATGTGAATGTCATTATATTCAGTAAGGTTTAACAATTCATCATAGAAACATTTACACAACAACAACGTCTCCAAATCTTCGAGATTTATAATGAAAATCAGTGTTCAATTATAGAAACCTATGGAGCCCTTCATCCAGTTTATGGTCCGAATAATCGTCCGTCAGAACGTGCTATTTGTCGTGTTATTGAACATGTTCGCGCTCATTTGACTTTTCATGCCCTCCGGCCACCACCCAGAATGAGAACAAATCGTTCTGAAGAAAATATTGCTGTCGTTGAGGCTAGTGTTGAAGAGGAGTCGAACTTGTCGAATCGCCGGCGTGGAAAATTTTGCGCAAGGCTTATAAGATTAATTTATTTGAAGAACTAAGCCATCGTTTACCCTGTGGTTTTGCTGAATGGACTCAAAATCATCTCGAAGAAGATACTTTGTTTATCGCAAAATTGTGTTCAGTGATGAAGCTCACTTTTGGTTGCATGGCTTAGTTAATAATCAAAATTTCCGCTTTTGGAGTGAAGACAATAAATACCAGGTACTCGAGATACCATTACGTCCTAAAAAAATGCACCATCTTTGTGATTTACACGCCGATGGGATCACTGGCTCACTCTTCTTTAAAAATGATGCCAGCCAACACGTTACGGTCAATGGGGAATGATACCGTGCGATGATTAACAATAATTATTTGTTTACAAATTTGCCTAACGTGGACGTCTTTTAGCAGGATAGAGCCATCGACTGAGCGCAGTTTTGTTGAAGACTCAATTTGGTGACAATGTTGTTCCACGAAATGGACTTACGAACTCACTATTAGTCTATTTTCTATGGGGATATGTCAAATCATTGGTTTACGCCAACAAACCAGCAACTATTGACGACTTGGTAGCCATAATCGAAAGTACTGTTGGTAAAACACCCCCTCCCCCAAATGTTCGAAAAAGTAATTATCTATGAAATAAAATCATCATTGTGGTCTTTGCATTAATTGTATGTGTTCTATTTAAATTTAAAATCCGGACACACTTAAAAAAACACCCCTTACTTGACGTTGATTCTATACCAATACATGTGTTGGATGGAGTAGGAAGTAGGAGTAGGAAAAGTTTTGATCTGAGAATTTTGATTTGCGTTTTATGAAAAGAAATATTTAAAGCTTCCATAACGTTTTTATACAAATGAGCGAGAAAAACTGCACCACATAATTCCAACATAGGGCAAACTTAATACATTATGAAGGGCTAGCCTGCCTCTTGTATGTCCCTCAACCTAGGCAGAAGTACAAATAGAAAAAGTACATATATTTTTGTTTCTGGAAAAATAAAGTCAACGATCCAACAATCCTCTTGGAGAAATCGGGTATATTTTTAAAATGCGTTTTCTCACACTTTATTTAATATAATTGTTATTCAAACTCCATAAAAAAGAGACACTACAGGAGAAGAGTTAATCAGTTAATTTCGAATATAAATGTTATTTATCATGCTAAGCATTTGTTGCGCATTGACTTTACTTATTAAAGTTGGTGTGGGAAAAGTAATCACAAATCATCTTGCTTCATCGATTTTCATTGTATAAGCATCGTCAGGGCGAGCATACTCATACGTCAACGTAATAAAATGAAAACTGGACCGTTGAGCTGTGTAATGAAAAATAAATAATGATATAATGCTAGCGAGGGCGGTGGTCGATTATGTAGGTGGTTATAAACTTTTCATGGTATTCTGGTTCACACCTGTTCGTGCTGAGGGCTACAAACAATCGCTGTGGTCGATAACGAACAGAAATTGGGGTTGATACGCAGAGCGCTCCAGACATGGATGGGTTTGAATCTACGCGGACAGTATACTTAAACACAGTAGTGTACCTATATATAACTGATATTATATTATTTATATACTATATTCTCAGTTCAGGTTGTTCGGGTGTTTGAAAATCCAAATGTCTTATCCAAATTGCGAGTGGTGAAGAAAGCAACTTTCGCTAGGACTGTGATATTATCAAATAAAATATTGAGACCTGTTTCATGCCGATGTTTAGATGAAAAGACGTGATTTGATGCAGAGTTTATGTTCTTTTAGCCGAGTTTTAATGCATCTGATCTGAAGAAATGCTGAAAAATTTTTCCCCGTGTAGTCCGTCCTTCAAACGATTCTCCAAGAACTTTATGATGCTATAGGTATTTGAGTCAATAGCGTTAACAATGGTCCTAAGCGGAATATCTTTTTTACGAATTTTTGGAAGGGGGTTTCAATTCCTTTGGAACTAGCTGTAGTAGCTGTAGTTCTTTAGCATTAAATTAAGTTCTTTTTCAATTCATAAAGTAGGATCAGGAGAAAGGCGAGTGTATGATTCGTCATGTAAAAGATATTTGATTTTTTTACATAACCGAAACTCACGTTGCCTTTGTCGGCCGAAGCAATGGTTTGAAAAGATTTGATGAGGGATGTTTTGGTTTTTGAAGAATCTGGACTGTTTCGAAACGGATAGGGTCTTTCGTTTCCTTAGGTAATGATCGAATACATGATTCTATACAGCTGAATGTTTGCTGAACGGGGATTTTGCTTTGTCAAATATGATGCCTTTATCTAGCAAGGTGTTTTCTGATCGAGACAGAGGGGATAAGAAGACGAATTAACCACCGATTTTTGATTGGGCATTTGAGCTGGGTGTTTAATGTGGAATTATAGACGGAAACTTAATATTAATTAAATTTGAAAATAATAAATTTAAAAATGACTAATCAGAGTGAAAGTAATGGACCAATGGACAACAGATTGACTTGTAGCATCGTTAAGTTGACAGGACAAGTATCACTTGAGATAAAAAGAGTCAGTGAGCTGATGTTAAGCTAGTTCGTGTACTCTAATGGTGGTTGCTACTTAGCGCTAAATGAACTAGTACAATACGTTGAGGCTGTTTGGGAGTCTAAGAGAAAACTTAATCAATTCTGTTAGATATAGCGGAATAGATATGTACACTCACCCACACAATTAATCACGGCAACGTTCGACAAAGAAAAACATGAAAAGGAAAGACAAATATGATTGCTGTTATTAGACAAACGTGTTTACGTCATATACAATTTGTTCGTACCTCAAATACAATACGTATATAATAAATTGATGAGTATACACAGTCGCTGTCAAGACTTATTCTGTTAAACAAGTCAAACAGTAAAACAGACGAGGGCAAACACTTAACGACTACAATGGTTATATAAAGAGATATTGGAATGTAATGGTCTTTCTACAGATTGTCTATCCTTCAAAAATATGTCATAAAATCAGTAATATTAATAATAATCTTTGCTCTGTTTGTATTTTGTAAAACAAAAGTTTAAAATTAATTTCAATAAAAGCTTTTATTATTGGTAAGCAAAAAACGTAAAATTGTATGCAGGAATATTGATCCTATATATCGTTTTAAAAAGTCTGAATAAATTTGGTCTTATTACATAACAATTTTTGGTGCGGTAAATATGATTAGTCAATAGGAACTGACATTACTGTGCTTAAGTAAAAGACATTGCAGTATACAGTAGATGAAGCTGCTAAAATATTAAGCTTCTTAAAAAATTTATCGAAATATTCACGTAAACAAATTCCTGTGATGATTTTGGTGCATTTCCTTTATATTATAAATACTTTATTTGTCTGAGAACAGTGACCCAAAACAATTGTATATTACTTACTTTTGATAAATGTGTAAATATTACTACGTTAAACGGTTAATATTCTTAAAACCAAATTTGTCTCATGTAATGCATTAAAGAAAAACAGGCTGATTACTTAAACGATGAACTAAAAAACATGTAAGATAAGCGAGAAGATTTTGCAAAGAAGATAAATTCTAAAACTGCATTTAGGATTGATATTTTTTGTAGTTTCATTCAATCCTACATATTTGAATGGTTCAAATCTTGGTCATCTAGCCCAACTCAGTAAAAGCTTAATGTCAAAACTAATTTTTCTGTTATTATAATACGAATACCTACAGTCTCAAATCTCACCCTCACTCTAGTTTTTTAACGCGTTAAGTTAATCTGTCTAGTCGATGATATCAGGCCTGTGTCAATTATTATAAGTGTTTTGATGACTTTATTTGATTGTAATTTGATGCTGTTTCTTTGTTCATGAGTATATAAAGCCAGTAAACCTAGGGATCGCACACGCTGAAATTGGTCATACGTGTGCTTTTGATAAATTTACTACTGTTACACACTTAAATTTGGCAGAAAGAAATGACTGTGGTGACAAAAATTGATAGCGATTCTATCACATCATAGTAGATTACTTAAACTCTACTGTACACAGATGTTTTTCTGTCATATAGAAAATATAAAGGCTGCAGTAACAGTAAACTTATGTCAATGATAAACAGGCATGACGAACTCTAATTTTAATCTCGTATATGTTTCATTGTTAATAACAAGAATCAATTTGAGGTATTTGTGATTCACTCAGTTTATGGTATAATGAAGTGTGAAATATGAGGATAATGAGTAGGTAGTGTATATATAAGTAGAAAATTGCGGTTTTGTCTCATTTGTTTTGCCGGCACCAAGCTTTAATTAAAGATTATATCAAGTGACGCAATTATTACACTTTGATAAGTACCTACTTATATGATTTTAAAGCTATTACATAAACCGGATACAGAATTTATCCAACAATCTACTGTTAGTGTATTAAAGTGTTAAAAAAAGCTGAGAGTTTAATAACTAAAAATAAATATACCTTAGTAATAATAAAAACTCTTTCTACATCAATTGGCAGATGGACATCGCCGTCCGCAATAGCTTTGTTGCAATGAGCTACACCATAAAATGCAAACAAACATTGTATTCCAGGAATTACATAAATTATACATACAACTAGTGCAACTTGTTTGTTGAACTAATTCCACAGCTTAATGTTAGAATATTTGCAGACCATCTGTTTTATATTTCAAAAGCGTTATCTGGCGAAATTATTTTCTTGGAAATGTTTCCTGAAATAAACGACTATCTGAAAGAAAGAATGATATTTATTTTCCGCGTTACGTTTATTACATCCGACACATGTTTGTATATGTGTACCATTTTGTTCCAATATATCCGGCAATAAAATGTTATATTAATTCATTATAAACCGCAAAATTCTAACAAACTTCTGGACACGTCCAATATAAATGCCCAACAGCTGTAGAGATGTTTGTTTGAATGTGTTAAAACTGTTCACAACAATATACTTCATTTTCCTTTCGACATCATTTTTGGATTATCATAATGCTTACTAGCAATTCATGTGCAAGTTGGAAATTGGATTCTTTACATACCAAATTTGAGTTAAGAGAAACGATGTCATTAGTTATCGCACATGGACCAAATGTGTAGCAAACTGCAAAAATGATGTCTAGGGTTTTGAAATTGCTGTCAGATATGGGCGACTAGGAGAATAATGGTTATTGGCAGTGGCGGCTCGTGACAAATTCTATTGGATCGGCAGTAAAAACTTTGGTCCACTCTAGTTGGTCAATATTATTTATTTATAAATTAGTAAATAATTTTGTATATACTCGTAGTTGTTGTTGTTTATTACTTGCTACTTCTGTAAATTTTCATATCGCCGCAAGTTAAAAAGATAGTTCATTTGGTAACAAATAGCCTAATCTGGCAACTAGCTTCATAATTTCAACGTCAAACGTGCACCTGTACTGCACCGGAGAGGAGAAGTCGATATATGTCGAGCCCAATCCGAAGAGGTATTCGGAAGTCCGACAGACAGCATTAAGCGATTATATGGGTATTGGCGCTTACTTATTTTGTTATTTTCTTTTTGTGTGAAATTCTTCAATGATTTCAGATTGACTAAATTTATAACATGTATTTAATTAATTCTGTTAAATGTTTGAAGGTATCTGCTTAAAATTGTTTATTTAAGAGGATAGCCATTACAATAATCTTGGGGAAATGAAAAATTTCGTAGAACATTCGGGTAGTTTTTCGTGATTTCAGTATTGAACTATATATGTAATTGTTGTTCAATGTACATGTCAAAATTAATTTTCGGAATCCGACGATTATGAGTGCCGGGCCTCCTTCATTAACTTCAATAAAAACATATATACGTAAAATTAAATTATGATTATAAAAAACTGTAAGCATGTAAAGGGTGTCAATCACATAATTTGTAATACTCAGTAGAAAACAGAACTATAATTGGTTGATTAAAAAAAGACTTGAAATAATTGAAATAAATGATGAAGTCTGTTTTAACGTTTTATGCTGTCTGCCGGACCCAAGCATTGCTGAGTCTCGATTTTCGCCTCAGGATTCAATATGCGCGCAGGGTTGCGTCTTTGTTCAGCTCATAGGAAAACGATGCTATTGCTTCCTTATACGATGCGGTCTGCCGACCCAGCGCTTGGATCACGGGCTTGGATGACAAACACATACACGGCCCAGCCACGGTTGCCGAGTAGCGTAAATTTTTCGGGATAACCCGTAAAAATGTGATTTTGGCTAATTATTAATTTGATGGTAATGTAAAAAAATACGCTCCAACTGTTTCAAGATATCTGAACATAATAAAACAAAATATACATAAAAATACGAAAAAAATATTTCTTCGATCAAAATTCTGGGTCGGCAGTGCCGACTCTGCCGACCCGGACGAGCCGCCACTGTTTATTGGAGGGATAAATAGTAGAATTCCAACTAAGAAGTATGGGTAAACAAAAAGTGAAATAAAGCAAGAGACCAATGGCTACAAAGAAAGTCGAAAGGTGATATTACAAATGTATTATATGTGGTCGCAGGTTGGCACCAAATTACATCCGGTTCCAACTGGCGATTCTTTCATTTAGGGCAAGACTAAAGCTATTTACATAAATAGGTACTAGTTGAACTTCTACAATAAAAAGTTGTTAAACATACTACTAAACAAATTAATCTGTATCAAGCGCGTGATTTATCAGATGCTGCAAACCATGAAAATTAAAAAGTCAGAACGATAAATTTTGACTTTACAACAGCCAAAGAAACAGGAAGCATTTTTGGCATTAAGTAAATTCAATAACACATAAAATTCCTGTGATACTGGCAGATCTATGTTTTAAGAATTTGGACCGTTTCCATTCCCCATTTTTTACGACAATTTATAACTACTGCAGTATAACTTCATCAAAATGGTTACAACTCCAAAGCACTCGACAAGGGGGCACGTTCGTTCACCCTGCTAATCTATTTGAAGAAACCTTCCCGTCTAGGCAAAAAACTGACCAGCATTCGTCCGTATAAATTTCATAGTAGGGGGACACCTCTAACACGGAACGCACCACTTTGCGCTGTGTAAACTCAATCCGAAAAGAATTCCTACCCTTATCTAATCTATTATTATGTTTAACTTATGCATTATGCATCATAATGCCCTCTAAAAGAGACCGCAAAGAATTCCAAATAAGGACCAGCTCGCTTTTATTTCTTTTAGTGGAAACTGTCGCATGACCGAAACTCGGGGGATATCACGCTATGACGACGTTTCCAGCTCGTAAGAAATTTCCCTATTCCGGTATGTTTATTGGACGTATGACTCGACGAAAGTAGTTACAGGCTACTTTCGGGTACCTATAGTTGGAAGCAATCTTTACTTTGCGATGGCAAACAAATTTGTTGGACATACAGTAATAAATAATTAACTGTTTAACAATGATGAAAAGATAGTTTAGGTATTTTTTACTTCCACATCCAACGGATGGGAAGTATTGTATTTGCTCATTCGCTTTAAAATGGTCGAAAGCAAAAAAAAAAACCAAATTTGAGCAAAAAATTTCTTGTCCGTGTGTCTGTGGTATTGTTTGTATACACGATAACTTTAGAAAGACTTATATGAACTTGAAATTTGGCAAACGTATAAATCTCAACTACCCAAAGCGACCTATTGTTTGTGGGGTAAATAGGGTATCAATAAGGCGGCGAAATTGAGGGTACCGTTTTTACAAATTTTAATTTTTTTATTTTTCTTTCGTTTTAGTATGTGATTAGTAGTATAACTGCGAGTATTATTCGTTCTTATACATTTTCGGTGCAGCAAACTGTTTAGAAGATATTAGCAAAAAAGCGTCACGTAAAGAAAATTGTTTTTCCTAAATATACCAGAATATATTTAATACATTCAAAGAATGAAAATACCATCAGATAGGAAATAAAATTTCTCACAAAAAGTGTCTTAGAAAATTTATTCAAAATTTAGACATTTTGGAAATATATCCAAAAAATCTATTTTGGACCCTGCTCGTACGATTTTTTTAAAATTTTGGGTTTATATAGAAAATCAAATTTCTGATCAGAAAGCACTATTGTATTTTTTGTTAAGTTAATAATTTTCGAGTTATTTGGAAATAACCGATTTTAAAAATTATATGTGTAGAGAGAAAAATGCTCAAAACCTGATTACTAATCGTATAGTATAAGAAATAAAAACGTAAATGTCATTTTGACAATTGGATGTGCAAGTATTGATTTATTTTGCAGCGGTTTTTATACAATGCATAGAACAACAAATGTTCTCTTCGTTATCCGAAATAAAATTGTTTTATTCAATTTAAACTATCTTTGTATACTTACATTTGATAAATGACGTCATTGCAATACATTGATGCTGGCTAGTACTTTTTATAATTATGCCGAATATCTGATAAAAATATATGAATGGGTCTAGCGTATWTCATATACATAGGTATTCCAGTAACGGTAAGAYWTACAAAATCGATTAATGACATGAAACATACAAAYCCTAATGCCAAGCTAAATAGTCTAAACGTAATGTGCCTATTGATTATAGCCATTAAAGTAAGCGTAAAAAACTGCTGAAGTACTCACCGATGCTTTACTACGAAACCAAACATGAACCAAAAAGTCTTAATTTTAACGTCAAAGTTCGACAAAATGTGTTTGGAACATAGAAGGGATGGCTATTTTTGTTGTTACTGTAAGGATTGTTCTCGTAGTAGACTATGTAAAACATCATTTCATTTGCAGCAATATCTGATGCGTGCTGTAATAAGTATTCATTTGTTTTGTAAATAATAACGGTGTTACTGCAGCAATTCAACAACTGTTAAGCACCTTCAGAAAACCAACCGCCAATTTTAGGAACAAAGTGTATTTATAAATAAATATTTGTATAATATAAGGTAACAAATGGTAAGATGTGCACGTCCATGCTGTGCCGTCTGCACCACAACCAAGTGCAGATACATCTATTTCGCTATCATTATAGCTCATCGGTGCAGTTTAGGTCTAGTGCAGACAACACGGCATAGAACTGGTTATATACTATATACCTATATACCAAAGGCTTGGAATGACGTAAGCAAGAATTTAGATGGCAATGCCACCTAGCTGCCATTATGGGAAGTAGATCCCATAATGGCAGCTAGGTGGCTTTGTCATCACTTCGGTGTAATGCTGACAGATGGCATTGCCATATAAATTCTTACTTAAACGGTAAGAAAGCTGCATTACAACATATTATGTTCAAACAAATTTCTTTCGATCGATTTCTTCTACAACTACCTTTCGACATCGTATACTTTATTTTTATTATTTCTCGAGTGATGTAAGGTAGGTAGATTTTACTTACAGTACTGTTTGTCCCAATCTATCTGGCTTGACATCTTCGATTTAAGTATTCGGTTACCAATCTTGCCTTATGCGCAGACGCTCCATCATATTGAAACCGTCAGTCCATTCCAGATTTTTTTTTCTATATCCCGAACCGATATTGACGTTTTTCAAGCACGTTTTTAATTATATTGGTCACTTTGTCATCACTGATGTATCTTTAACGGTTGTTAGTGGTTTGTTGAACGAACCATATGCCTTCATATCTATGGTCAATCTTCTAAATAAGTACATAGTTTCTCCATTGCTTTCCTTCGGGAAATTTATTCAACTGTATATACCGATACTATTCTTTCTAGACAATATGAATCAATCTAGTAAATTACATTTTTCTTCGTGTGAAAATATTGCCATTGTTGTAACGCACAACAAACAAATGAATACTGCTTAATACTCATGGGAGTAAAACAGCATTACGAATACCTCTACTAAGGATGCCGAACAAACGATTCATAACCGTCCCTGTTTTGCCATCGAATTCATGCTTTAAGGATTGCCCGATAGGAGGCGCCCCATGTCAAGTTTTTTGAACAAATTAAGCACAATGCGACACAATTTCCTTTTTACTGGGTAAACGTTATGTTTTATTTTCATTTCAAGTTATAAAATTACAAATACCAACCATTCAGTTTATCGTCATGAGTATAAAATTACTGTATAATAACAATGCTTATCGTAATATAACAATTAAGAAGCTATCCACTATTTCACATTTATTTGTTTGTCTGCTATAAGAGACCTTAAATTTCGCCAAATCGACTGATAAATGATGAATTTAGCAAAACTCAAACTATGATAACCTCAAAAACACTTAAAAGGCAAATAAACTTGTGAAACAGTACTTAATTTAAAAACTTGATCACCTAACCTTATCCGTATTGTAACTGTTCAGATCAGAGCATATTGAAAGTTTATATTACATATTCTCATGTTACGTCCTCCTACTGCGTGATCATTAAAATGTGTTTTACTCTAAACAAGATGATTAAAAAAAGAGAAAAATGCCATAATCTTACACTTGTAAGTTGTCGCCATCCACCGGTGGGACTTAGAACCTCTATCAAATAGGACCATTTTTGTAGCATAACACATTTCAAAGATCGTAATCCTTTTAAGTACAGTTATCCGTAATCAGCATATATTGTTGCAAACGAAAAATGATTTTACATAGTCTTCTATGAGAGCAGCCCTTTCAACAAGAAAATTGCCACCGCTTACTATGTTCCAAATACATTTTATCGAATTTGACGTTAAAATTTAGAATTTTGTCGTCACATGTTTGGTATTTAGTACATCTGGTGAATACTTGCAGTCAAGTACAATAACTCTTAAACTAAAAAAATAAAAAAATACAATTTAATTCGCCTTACAAATAAAAATGAAAATCGCCATTTTTCGTTTTTTACGATTACTTCAATAACTGTAAAAAATAAACACATTACGTTTAGACTGTTCAGCTAAGCATAAAATTTTTCACATTCTATTTCGTTTAACCGACTTTGTATGTCTTATCATTTCAAAGATTCCCATGTTGTGCATTGTCAGGTGGAAACACTGTATATATGATTTGTGTAATTTTTGGTAAATGTTGTACGAACAAGTTAATTGCGTTTATCATCACCCACCTCTTAAATTTTTAGGTGAACGATATCCACGGCCATCTCAAAACTGCACTATTGTTATTCTTAAAGAGTTAAATAGAATGTGGTAATTTACATGTTTTATCAGCACCTAGATGATTTACGGTGGCACAAAATTTGTAGGCTATAACCCTAAACGTCTGTTCGTACAAAGAGTAATAAACATCAAGTACATAACGAAAATGGATAGGTGCAGCGTTTGTTGAACTTGCTTAAATTGCATTCTGTTTATTACTTTTGCATCCATTTTTCAACGTTGCTTGTATGGGTAAAAATCTTTCAAAATGAGCTCTATCTTTTTGCTTATTACAATATTTCTTTAAATTAATTCACCGCTGGATAGAATCTGTGTAAAACGATACTGTAATTTTATATATAACTTTCTCATTTGCTTAAATCGCATCACACTTCTATCAAAGTTGTCTGCACCTCAAGTAAGTCTTCCTAGTCGATAAAATAGTGAAAAAAATGGCAACCCACCAACCCAGCTGCACGTTCCCTTGGAATACATCTCGCGGCACTTTTTATGCATTGAAATTCGTCGCTTAAAGTTTTTTTGGAATGGTTCCAAGTCCGGATATAAATATTGCAGATACACGATTATAATCTAGTTGGCATAGACTAAACTTGTCGTTAGGCAGGAGGCTTCTCTTAATTTATTTATTGGTCTGCAACGTAAGGCAGTGGCCGCAAGTTGTTATAGTAAAAAATTTACCTACAGTTTATTACGCTCGACAGGAGAGCTGACCTAGTAGATAAATGTTACGATCAATTATCGCCCAATTTAATTCTATGATACTTGGGGAAACCATTTATATACTAAACAAGTTTCGCGAATATTCATGCAAAGAGGGAGATTTTGTCTGTAATTTTCAAGAACGTTTACAAAATAATGGTTGCAGTCATGTATTTCAGTGACAATGTCATAACGGATTTTCCTTGTAAAGTAATGCATTTTCAATATCTACATATACTGTATACGCACGGTATCAAATCGCAATTAATGGGAAAAGTTTAATATTTTATAATTGTAATAATTATATTTACGATGCAATTAGTCCGCAGTATTTTACGTTATTAAAGTTATCTACACGTTTATTATCAGTTATGCAGATTGAAAGAACCTACCTAGCAGCAATAATTGGTTATTTTCACAATTTTTGAAAATAAGGCGAAGAGGAAGTGAACACGACCTTAAATGCATGTTACATACTTTGAACATTTTATTTTAATTTTATATTATTTGCAAAAATGAAAAATTCTCGGGTAAAACGGCCTTTTGCGGTTGCATCTATGACGTGACAAACGTATCAATTTTGGCAATGGTATTTTCCTAGCAGTTTTAAAATGGAAGGAACATCCCATACATTGTAAAATAAGTGCAAAAGGCCCAGTTTGAGCCAAAAAAATGTGAAATAAAGTCCAGTAACTGTCAAAATGAGAGGTTATATACGGTTATGCGTCTCATCCGTTTTCGATACTGTTTGTATAAAACATATATTCAGTGGCGTAGCCAGGGGGGGCAGAGGGGCAATTGCCTCCCTTCCCAGGAACTCCATTATTTTGATAATGGAATAGCAGCATTTTTACATTTAACAGTACAAATTTGTTGCAAATTATTTGTTTGTTGATAATAAACATTTTAGCAAATTTAAGTCACACCTCTTCTGGGTTTTTTCTTGTGTTTGTACTTAACATGTTTCTTGTGTTTGGTGCTTTGCCCCCCTCTCCCCAAGTTAATTTTTTGGCTACGCCACTGCATATATTTATATAGTCTCGTAGCGGAGGTGATTTTTTTTGTATATAACAAACTTTCAATTATAAGTAGGTACTTGTCATGTTGGAAATGAAACAGCTGTAATGATGTATCGTTATTAACAGTGGGGTAGTCAGAAAAATATTTAAGTAGGTGCTATCTACCAAACACTTTTGTATTTTCCTTAGTACAAAATTTTCTTCTGAGCATTCAGCGCTACGGGTAGGAGGAAATTGCGCAGTGAATTAGGTAATATTGTGCCTTTGCTAAGTCTGTTCCTTTAACATCAATTAAGGCTTCAAAAGCCTCGAGTATGCCAGTAATAGATTCACAGAAAAGTGAAACAGCGTCATGTATCCATACTCATATGCTTCCCATCCATAACCTCCATCAAGCATATCGGAGCTTCACTATCTTTTCAGAAAGAATAGTTGAGCGATGGGCAAACTTCAAATAAAATACTGAAGACATTTCTGTCATATAAAAACTTTAGAAGGATCACACAGGCACAAAACAAGGCTATGAGACATACAATGAATATACAGTGTCTAATTAGATTGTCGTAAAGGACGTTGGCTTGCATACCATTAAATGCTCCCCTCATGGCATAAGCACCATCATAACTTTGACTAAAAGCATTGTCTAGTTTCACTCCAAGATTTTGTAATTCATTTTTGATAATCCAAATCGCATCAGGTCACAAACCCAGATGAATTTTAGAAAACTTCGTAAACCATATTTACAATGACGAAAACTGTCGCATTCTCTTACGAGTACATTAATAGGTCCTTCTGCGAGAGCGGTGAAAGGAAACTGATGTTTCTGATTCGGTTGACTATATTTGAAGTAATGTCTTCGCTAAATTATTCTACGGCCTCAATCTGATTTACATGATTGATATGCATTGCACGTTGCTCACTTGCAACAAAACTTTGAACCACTTTGAACGCAAAATTTAAAAAATTCTCTGAAATTTGAATCATTGTTTATAAGGGTTACGTTGGGGATGTACTAATACAAACAGTAGTATTCATGAGACTATGACCATTAGTATATTTAACTAATTTTATTAATGCGAAACAGCGCAACGCATGAAATCAACATAAAATTACTTCATTTTCGTATACTCTGATGACAGTACCTATATTGGTACCTGTATGTGTAAGTAGTGAGGTCACCCTATAATTACGGTTGCGAGTAGGTAATTTGCTTCATACAGCAACTGTTGTCTCTCACAAAAACCTATGAAGTTGAAAGACCTCTTGATTAACAATTTCTTAAGTAAAACGTTTTCAGCACCGATTAAGAATAACGAAAATCATGGTTTGATAAAATACAAGTTATTCAGTATGATCACTCTATTTGACTGTTTTTGTTGAAAATTTCGAAAATAAGCCACATTGAAATTTATATAATAGGTATATCTTAATATTTATTATAGTACGATGCTATAAAACCTGCAGCAATGTCATCAAAATTGTTGTTGTACCTCCGTGTTTGTATAGTACGTCGATAACGACATAATACTGAATTACTTAAAAACAGGATAATACAATAAATTGTTTACTTATACTACACAGGGCCACATTATTCTTCGTTTGAGAGAGTGCACTTCAGTGTAAGAATACCTCAAAAAGTTGAGCATTGCACCAAACGTATGCGGCATCGGTTCATTTTATCGATACCACTGGAACTGCACTGTTCAATTTTGTGCTTTTGCCAGCATACTGCATACAAGAGTTTTGAAATCATTGACTACATTGCCTTCAAATGCCATTTGAACTTGTTATTGAAAAGATCATGTTTTAATTAATAACGTAACTATCTTAGAACTATATAAATTTTTCTTCAGTAGTAGTTCTATTTCTTCTCGTCGTCTTTTAACTGCAAATTTGATAACATAATATATGCGTACATAAAGTTTAAAAATCATAAAAGAAATAGTGCTTTATACACGTGCTGCTTTATTCCGTAGTTAGTGTCATTAATAAGGAACTTTGAATTTAGTTTTAAATTGGACTATAAAATCAGCTATCTAAGCATGTAGCAGGCAAATCTCATAGAATATGTGCATAGTATTAAACGCTAGTATGTGGTACAGGAAACTATTATTTATACTTTGGTAGGCGCTAGATGGGTGTATCAGAAGGTTAGGAATTTAAAGTATTATACTGTTAAGATAATTTGAAGGAATCGTACTACCTTTATTGAAACACATGGAGGTCGGCCATGAGTAGTGCCCAACTTGGAAATATTTCCTATAAAAGCTGTACAATAGTATCCTTAATTTGGTATCTTCAAGTTAAAATGGGAGATAAAGTGCATCCTCAGTAAGTAAGTTATTAAAATAAATCCATTTTAATTATCTTTAACAACTAGAACGATAGTGTAACAATAAATATTTATAGATTATATTTATAAATTATGTCCCAATACGTAAATGTTTACTGCTAATGCATTATACTGTATGTTGTATACCAGGTGTTTCAGTGAAGACAAGCCATCATCAATAATTCCTTAGGAATAGTAAAATCCTAAAACAAGTCGCCAGTTTTAGTTTTGTAATTTATTAAAACGCATGTCTATGTTGTGCTGTCTGCACCGCACCAACTGCAGATAGATCTATTTCGCTAGCTCATCAGTGCAGTTTAGGTCTAGTGGAGACAGCACGGCATAGAACTGGTTTTGCCTATATACGTCTTGGATTTTATGGAAAAATTTAAGGAGACTAGATACCGGTCCGAGTTTCTGCTGATGCAGCTACCGCTCTTGCCGTTTTGGGCCGCGTTGCTGTCATGAAAAATACGCAATATGTTCGAAATATATCGCAGGCTTCATAAATTTCCTTGAAATCTTAGTCTTTTTGACTAATACTAAGATTTCAATCTAACTCTGGCCGCGAAAGCCTACGTTCTTACATAAATTTTTCAAAATTTGCTTGACGCATGTATTAAATGGAAACTATTTAAATAGATAACTGGAATTCTGTGAAAACTTAACGGGACGTATGAACAATACATTCCATTACAATACTTGCTTCTCAGGCGAGTCTACATTCTTAAATGGCTGTAGTTAATCGGTATAACTGCAAATACTGTAGAGATGTTAATCTTCACACTCAAAGACAAAAAATTTAGTGTGGACGGGAATTATATCGTAGGTCTTTTCTTCCTTGAAAAAATCTTAACGGTCAGCAAAGTCGTTAGATTTTTCACCTCTAGATTTTTTCTTGAAGATATTACGTCAAAGAATTGCTTGAGTGACAACAGCTAACTTGAGAGATTTGAGTGGGGACTCAATGAGGTTGATGGAAGCCATATTAAAATTTTAATCAGTTGAAAATTGATGTGATCTTAACGAGCAGCTATAATAAAACTTTTTGGGCGTTTTGTTCAAGGCAATTCCATAGAGCTTTGGAAAAACCTTCAAAGTGAGGTATTATTCAACCTACTTTTTCTTTATAAAAATTGAGGTTGAGAGCTGCCAATTCTTATTTCAAGACGTTACCTTCCAAAATAAAATCGACATATTTCAACATATTACTGGAATTTGCCTTCCATAGAAATTACTGGCAATGAGTCGTTTTTAATGAAAGTGCGCTTATTTAACGTTATAGAAGAAAAAGTCCTAAAGAAGTAAGTTGCAAAAAAATTCAGTTAAATTTTTAATATATATATAAAACAAATGTAAATCTGAAATATAGGGAAACCTAAGTCACGGGAAAATAATAAATATGCTAATATCTGGATACACTTTGACATTCTACTTGCAATTTATCTAACTACTGTTATTTTAAAGGTGTACTTCAAAAGTAAAGGGCAGTAAAATTTAGAGGTGACATTATTTGCAAGCACGAATAAAATTTTTGTGAGGTATTTATATGTGCTTTGAATCGCAACATTTGTTTTGCTTGTGAATAACTGGGAGTTTTCCGCATCCTCTACAAAACTATAAAAAGCAATAAATATATAAATAAGAATAGTAGCATTGCCATGAATTATACTTATGCATTTATTAAGTAATGTTCATTTGAAAATCAAGCATTTTAAATCAGCAACGAAAACGAATGTGACGCATAAACGCATATAGAGGGAGGTATTTTTGAGTGTTATTGAACCTTACTTTACACTTTTTGAGGATCAGGCTGCACCTGTCGTATTTATTTTATTTGATTCTATTTTGAAATTGTTGGACTGAATATAACCTATGTTAACCCTGCTATCACCATTGTTGAAATTTACAACACATATGCGAAATGCCGTCACACCACTAAGCAACCGCAAAAGGCTGTTTTACGTGGGAATTTTTCCATTGAAGATATACTTAATATAATACTGTACTTGACATGCATTTAAGACCATTCGCGCTAAGTGAGTCGAGTCAAAAATGCGGTAAAAGTTTATATTTGCTTTGATACACATTTAATTAACCTATTTTAAAGCATCCGCAATATTCATCTAGTACCAAGATAAAAGTAAAACGTTTCTAATGCATCCATTTTAAATTAATTTCCTACAGTACAAGTCAGTTTGTCCTTATGATTAAAGGCACCCTAGATAGCTAATAATCGAATCCATTTCTTTCGAACAGCTGATGCAGCCGAGTGAAAGTAGCCGGAAAATTTGCTGGTTGTTACATAAGACAGAGACCGTCTGGAACGTCTGAATTTCAGCTGTAACCGGGATAAGGATGCGACGAGGAGCGGCGCCCGAAAGGCTGGCAGTAGCGCCACTATAAATCCTGGAATGGTCGCCGGCGCGACTATCCGGCCATTGTCACACTTACATACTTGCACGGGGCGTCAAAGTCCTCTGTTACATAACAGAATTAAAACAGGATATAAAAGAATGTTGTACAGGAAACGTCGACACTTATAAATCAGATTTAAAAGACGTACATTTGCCTGCTTCTGTGGCATCTTTCAATTCGTTTTTTTATTTACGCTAATGAAGTCTGCCTCAGTGGAAAAAAGGAATTGTAAACGTTTCTTTTCAAGCTTTTTACCCTTCCTTTCCTTGATGAAAAAGAAAAGAAACAATGCCAGTAATCTAGGCACCAACAGATAAAAGATAAAAAGAACTAGGTATACCAGGCTGGTGAAGTTACGAGTAAATAGCTATTCTGACCTTACAAAAAATATGTTTACTTAAAATTTAGCTTTTAGTCCCGTAGCTTGACAATTTGTCTCCACTGTTCTCTATTTGTAAAATTCACTATCCAATTTCTTACGCCTTTTTCTTCCAAGTCCTTTAACACACAACCGTATCGTTGGTCAACCTTGTCTTCTGCTGTCGCTGTTCACAAACACAACACTTTCTTCGCCATTCGTTGCGCTTTTATAAACTGCATTATTGGCTGCTTTCCGTGCAAATCATGTAGTTCAAGGATATTAATCTTTTCCTGTATTTCTCCTTCTTTTGCTTTCTGCATATACGCAACATTCAATACCCAGGTTTCGCATCCATATGTCACCGCTGGTCGTAGTATTGTCCTGTAACATGTATGTTTGTCCACCTTTTCTATTCTCATAACTCTACCCTCTTCTAATTCTATTCCTAATTTTGTGTCCTTTGTTTATTTGCATGTACTCTGCCTTATCTATACTTGTTTATGCTCCTATGTTTGTTGCTTCTGCTTCCAATTTTCTTATTCCTCTTTGCAACTATCTTTGATCTTCATCCAAAAATTTTGCTCAATACTATGCCTACTCTATTGATTCCTCTTTTTCTGATTACTTCCTCCAGTACTATATTAAATATGGTTGTTGATAAGGGGTCCCCCTATCTAAGGCCTTTTGTTCACTATGAAAGGTGCTGAAACACAGTTATTAATTTTAACTTTACGAACTGAATTATTCATCGTGGTCTTCACTAAACGTATCAAATTATTTGATATGCCAATTTCTTTCATACTAGAAAAAATGTTCTTTCTTTTCTAAAATCATTAATATCAACGTGTAGTCCTATGTTATATTCGTCACATGTTGTTTGTATTTCCTTGAGCTTTTACAGTCTTTACAAAATCCACCCTGATCCGATTTCTTCATATACCTGTAGTCTATGTCCATTAACGCGAGTTGCTTTATCGCCCTTCGTTGTTTCTGAGACATTCTGGTTATCATATTCTTAACATTAATGCGCATAAATCAAATACTAATAATTGTTCTCCCCCATACTTTATTATTTCGGCCGCCATTCCATTTTAGCTGACATTATTTTTTCTAGTTCTATTCCTTATATATTTTCTCATTTTCTTTATTATCTTCCTCAGTGTCATCGCCCTTTAAGACATCTTAAAAAACACTCCTTCCACCTTACCACAACAAATTATTCTTGTGCTACTACATGATCTATCTGATTCACAGTTTTGCAATCGGCTGCTTCGCAGGCTCCCAAATGGATCTGTTTACGCTAGTAATATATGCTCTTAATTTTACACTGTTCGCCTGCTGCAAACCCTGTTGGTTTTATACCATTTTCATTTGATGAGTCATGTAAGCGAATTATTCCAGTTGCAGGTTTATACCTTTATTCCTTTCCTATTTTTGGAAAAGTTCCACACAATTAAGTTTGCATCCTTTTTTTGAAATTTGCTGTAGAAGTTTTTAAGCATACCCTAGAAGGTATGCTTCTCCTCCTTGTGTGCAATGTGGATAAATCTTTACAAAGATTGATGACACTTTAAGGTTATCAAGATAATGGACCTTAATACTTTCAAAGTAAAAAATAGCTAACATTGGTACTATATAGTTTGTTGTAAATGTATGAGAAACACGCAAGGTATGTATTCTTGTAATGCTTTGTAGACTTCTATTGATTAACGTAATCGCCTTGCCCAATCGAGCTCTCGCAACTTTAATAATGTATTTATTGTGCCGTTTCTCATTATATACCATTATAATCCTATTGAATAAAAGCATTTTCAGGTTTAGATTAGAAATTTGGAAGTAAATGAGGAAAGCATTCATGCCTACAATACTCTTAAAATCATTTAACGTTAAAAGTTGACTATCATAATTCACTTAATCTGGTTATATGAAAAGAAACAGATTTTACCAGCACAAGTTAAGAATTTGATATACGTAGCACATCCAGAACCTAATGTTTATTTTTATGAAAAAGTTGTTCACATTGACATTACGCTGCCAGGTTAAAATTTTATTTAAAAATTATCAAACCTACAAATCATATGAAGCATACTGTCACTTTATTAAATTTTATGGAGAACAGGTTACCCAGATATCATAATTTCGAATGCTCAATGATGGAAATATTTATGAGGGCGAGCGATTTCATACGGGATCAACAAAATTGTTAATTTACTTTTAGCAGTCTTTAGAAAAGCTGTCCTGAAAAAAATCAATAATCTATTAGTGACAATTTGCTGATTCGACCAGAGATGCTCTGCTAGTAAGCTAATTACGTCAATCATATCTTAGGACAAGATATAAAATCCAGAATTACTGAAAAATTTAGTCGGAACGCCGTGCTTACGTGTTGTTGTAATATATAAATAATAAATATTTAGTATCGACAAAATGTTTGTGCCATGCTGCATGCATCAGAGCAACCGTGGACAGCTGTTTTAGCTTATTGAGCCTCATCACCACGGGTTAGTCTCAATACACATAATCGAAAGCAAGAGATACAGGCGGACGACACTGTGTTATCTATTATATTAAGCAATGCTACCCACCCGTCTCTAGTGGAGACCGTTACCTATCGGTAGTCCTCCTCGTAGCATCCATTTGAACGACCAATAGAGTTCTCCAACGATAGTTTCTGTGAAAGCGCAGTTCAGTTTGGCTATGAAGCAGGCAGCATAGAACAGACAGCTCCGCCATGCTATGAATTGTACTTATCTGCATGTGAAAAGTATTCGATAAAACAAGTTAACACCGGTAATTTTCGACGAAAGGAATTATTTTATTCATAATCATTGGATAAATGTATCTTGCCAACGTTGATGTAAATGTTAATGCTGTATGCAAGAGAAAGAGAAGAGAAAGGAAATCGGTCCTTTAATTATGGTCTCTTGGTGACGACGATATTTTGGGAAGCAGTTCCGATTCAGGCAAGTAGCTGGTTTTTTCATTCTCTCTGCATGCTAAAGAGAGAAACAACCGAAGTGCAATAGCAATAAGATAAATTGTATAGATACGTATAAAATAAAATTCATTCGATCTTTTTCATACCAGTGGGTGTACCATTGTCCTTTTATCAGCTTCCTAAATGGGCAATCATCTAAATGCTCCTAAACTGAACTTTGAATTTTATGATTCGGTAACAATTGTCAAATGGTTTCGTTTACAAAAAATAAAATCAGTAAAATTCTTTTGTTACTAAGCTAATCTGTAATATGTATGGGCATTTTAAGTCTCGACAACAATAAGGAATTGGTAGACGAAATTGACTACATGGCAGTATCTATATATTGTTACGTGGGTGGGTTTAAAAAATGCGAATTTCTGAGGAAACGCATTATTTCAACACCATGTACTGGTATACAATGAATTTTAACGCTACTAGTTAAATTCCCCGCTATTAAAACACTACTATAGTCCACTACAACCTCTTATTAATAACACTTAGATCATTAGCTCTCCACATATCCGTTCAATAATGGACCAATAGTGGATTGACCACTATAAGCAAACAAGTGCAGATTGTTTGTACAATTTAATAAAATATTTTGACTCACCTGGTGTACAAAGGGGTAAGTGGATCGCGTTTATGTTATTACCTTCTGTAACATACTGTTTTATTAGGGCAACGTATATTTCTTATATGTGATTTAAGTTATAAAAATTTATGAAATAGATATTTTATTAGTAAAAGTTGAGCAAAGTCTTACTTATTGCTCTACAAAACCTTCAAGAAACTGTGCCGCCAACGCGGTCAAGTAGACAAAGCTTTTCCTACTTAACTATAAAGCAAATAAGAATGATAACAACGAAGGTTTGTTGTGATGTTGTGAAACAGTACGTTGCCTGCGACGAGCGATCTACGAGTAGAATAAACGAAGTGGTATACTTTCGTTCGACATTGTTTTGATCCACGGCCGCACTGTGTCAATGTGACGATCTTTTCAAGAAATTCAAGTGTGAAGTTTTCAATCACCCATCGTATAGTCCGGTCTAGGCACCAGTAATTTTTATATCTTTCGAGAATGAAAGGAATTTTTGAGCGGAAAACACTTTGTCACCAAGAAAGGGTTCCAGTATGCTGTCAAAATATAATTGACCGAGTTTACGCCACAGTTCCTTGAAGGTGTGTCTCGATATGACAAAAAAAATGAGTAAGTCTTTTTATGAAAAGGGATCTTACTTTATATATAACCCATCCGAGTTAAAAAAAAGCCCTCTTACTATACCCTGAAATTTCCTTCTAGGCCATTGTTGAGCCGAATAATTTGTAGACTTCATATTTTACCCAGTACCCATAAAGCTATACTCCAAAAATAAAAGTCTATTAGAATGTATTAAGAAACCATCTCCGGTGCTATTAAAACGCCGCCAGGAGCATTAAGTTGTCAAAACAACGGCGTTTACGATCGGATTTTTAAAGGAGCTTTTAATACACGTATTACGGGATCCGGCACACCAAGATCCCAACATGAGTAGCTTGAACACGTCGCATCGAAGCTAGTTTGAGAGCTATGCATTTTAGAAAATAACGTAGGAATGCGGGGGTGCTTACGCAACCGCATTTTCCTGAAAACAAGCTGTACGTGAATTCCGATCGTGACCGCAACCTAACCCAACCTGGCCTTCAAGCCTGCTACGTAACAGTTTTACTGCGGACTTGGCCTACCGCAACCGCTTTGACGGTGTTGCAATACTAGGATTGCGTTTGCTGTTTCAATAAATTTATTAATATTATTCAGTACCGGTGAACGTGTATTAACACGCACATACATTCAGCAACTTATCCTATTTGATACCGAATATCATTGTACGAGTAGTTAAAACTATTTTCACAAAAAACGGAGATACATTTCGTAACAGCCTAGTCGAAGTTGTTTATTTCTTTATTATTATAAGAATATGGAAAGAATATATAATAATAAATGCATTAGGTATATAAATGCAGTTTTTTAATGTTCAGGCACTTCAATTAATATTTTGAAAATTTCGAATTTTTATTCCGTCTATTTACCTACTAGATGTCAAATCTCAGTGCCAACTCTGCGAGCTAGGCGGCCTATAAATTTACAGATATCGACGTAGTGCAGGTTGCTATGGATGGCGTTTGATAATGCTCCGCAAGCGAGATGATTTGAACAAATTTTCTACCCTGGTCAACTCATTCTCACCCTACGACTAGTTTCGCCCAGTTAGGGCTCATCAGGCAGGGGTAGAGAGCAAATTAGCCAAGGCAAACCGCCTGCTTATAACTATTCGTCGAATGTCATCGATGCATCTCGAACGTGGATACCTTTATTTAGTCTTTGTGTGAAAGTATTAAGTTTCCGTGAGAAAGACTTTTCAACGCAATGGTTATTTAACTGAGAGCCGCAAGATTGAAACTTTAATGATGATTATATATGGAGATAGAGCACGAACACAAAATGAAGTTACATCCCGATTTGCTCCAAGGAAATATAAAAAAGAACAGAAAAGAAGGAAACCGTTTTTTAAAACTGAACAGGTACAAACATAATATTTTCTGATAAATCCATGTTTGTGTTAAATACTGCGATAAACCAATATAATAACGAGTATGGAATATGGTGCAAACCTAACGTGAGAAACACGTCTGAACTGAACCAAATCCCGAGGAAGAAAGCGTTAGGTTTGCACCATATTCCATACTCCTTATTCCTATCCTGATGATGCCCCTTACAAGTGCGGGCGAAACTTCATTCCCAAATCAGACGCGGTCTAACCCCAAAAGACTAAGATTTCAGTCTAACTCTGGGCGCGAAAGCCTACGTTCTTACGTTTGGGAAGAGATTGCTGGTGATATTAGGATCAATAGTTTTTTTTAACAAAATTGTAATACATATTGTGACATTTGAAATTTTTGCAGGAAAAATAGTATCAAGTTTAGCTGTTTTGCTAGACCTGTCGTTGCTTCTATGCAGATGGATTGGTTTGAGTAACCACTCAGCTCTCATAACTTCACTACCTTGAACATTATGACGATATTTGAAACCGGCAAAATTTTTAGAAGCTGAAAGGACTAATAAGACATTAATTTTTTAGAACGAAGTGTTAGTTGAGTTTAGGATATGACAAATAGTGAATGGATAACATTTTGAAAATTTGTTGGAATGAATTGTTTAATTTCTGTTTTTGAAGTAAAATGTTTTTAACAATAATTTTTAATTAGGTAGTTACGTAAAATTTGATATACACTTTAAGAATAGTCAATAAATAGCAAGGCTGCCCTATGAAAAATAATCGATTCTCTTTGGGCCAGACTGTATAAATCTTTGTACAAGAAAGGCCGCTTTAACATACTAATGTTTCCGAGCACTAAATTAAACTACATTTGTTGCACTGAATTTACTCCAAATTAAAGACTGGCACTGTATAACTTTACCGAATGAATTCAGGATGGTTAACTCTTTTAATTTAAATTTTGAACACATGTTTGCCCCATTGTTTTTAACTAAACGGCGTACCTAGTGGAAGATGGAATACAATATAGAACATACAATGATATTGTTATTATTTATTATTAGACAATGGACAAAGTCAAAGTGCCGCAAATATGAGAACCAAGAACATCCTTTGAAATTGCAGAAATGTAAACTTTCTCAGCCAGTCAGATTGCAATCATGATCGTTATGGGGTTAAACCGCATCGCTTCTATAAATAAGGACGACTATCAAATCTCAGTGTGTGTATAGTATCAGACTCTCCCCCTCCGTCTTCATAAAACTAGGCGCAATCCCGTTCTCTCGTATGGTATCATCCTAATCATGCCCCTTACCAGAGCGGGCGAAACGTATATCCTATTCTGAAAACCGACGCGGGCTAACAGCGAATTCGGGTACTTTTATTTGCTAAAAATGTTATTCTGTTTGTAGCAATTCAGATTTAACATATTTAATCGTTTTAGTTACGCATCAGTATTCTCTTGCAGGCATTTTCAAATCGATTTTAGGATTTAAATTAATATAAAACGACACACGTCCTGCACAACTTGCTACAGTGCAGTATTCAGCCTAGTTATATCAAACTAATACTTTCTCAATAGCCGTGTATACACATATTTTGAAAGTGTTCCCGGGAGTTATTTAACTGTGAATCACAACCATTTCAGCAAAAGAGTAAGGTTGTTTTTTTTAACACCAACCAAATGACTTGGACGTTAAGCAATTGCAGTTTTAGCAAAAGATTTTCTACTACATTAACAATTTGCAGCTAATGCCAATTACATGTAAAAAAAACAGTTTAGATAGTACTTTCCAACGATTAAAAACCTTAAAAAACAATACCAACCTTTAACTAATATTTCTAGTTAAAACTAAAATTCAAATTTATCAGATATAATTTCCTATAGTTAATCTAGAAGACAGAATTTTATAACCATAAATAAGTGATTGCCTTGTCTAAACGTGTTTTACTGTGAATTTGGAATTCATTCCATTTACTCCTTCAGCTTCCAAGAGTAAAGTAAAAATTACAAAATAACTTGTTTATAAGAGCTTAGGGTTGCTACGGAGTATCAGAATTCTCCAAAACTGTATTATCTCAAAATAAAAGCTATTTTTGTCGAATTAGTACAAATTACAAAAAAAATAATGTTAAACATTTAAATAAATTGACAAAGAATGGAACGCTCCCCAATTTATACTAAAAGCAAGCTGTTGGATATTTCAGTACAGATTTCATTCGGCAGTTGTTTATTTCTCTTAAAAGTAATAAACCTTGAACCAATAGACTAAATAAAAAATCGAAGGTTTGTGTGCCAAGTGCAAACTTTATCTCACTTAAAATCGGGATTCTGTTACAACCCATCTTCTTTAATATTCTCTGCAGAGTAAATTTCAAAAAACCTACACTGGCGGTTTTTCTAAGAATAGCGAACGGGCGGGCATGCACTGCATATTATTTTTAGTCGAGACCACAATTTTACGATGTGGTGGTACCGGTAGTCGGGAAAAGGTTTACATCCGATATTTACTTCCTGCAAAGAATGCCCAACCCTTAAAGATCTATTATTTTAGGTAGCACGACACATGATTAATTTGATAATTTAGAAAAAACTCGCCGTGTATATAGTTTGGTCGATAGTGGTGAGGCCCTTCGTGTTCGTTCACAAAACGTTTTTGTTGCGGTGTAAGCCTCTTGGTACAGGCAGGACCGAATTAAGGGTACTTATCTGTTTTTTCATAGAATCATAATATTGGAATTGTAAGTTTAAATATATGGTTGAACTGTAGCTATTATAAATCTGTAAGACTTCTGGTATGAATAGAATGTTCCAAAATTTATAGATAAACTAAAAATCTGATATTTTCCATACTTGTCTTCATGGTGTAGTGGGTAATTAACATCTACGTAGTTTTTCTTTTTCCTAGTAAAGAAAAATTACACATCATTTATACTCATTTTTGTTTATTGAGATATTAAAAAAGTGAGCACATGCAACAAATGTGTCCCAATGTTAAAAAAAACATTTTACATTGATTGTAGTAACTCATAACAGCTCACTTATTTGTGTATCTCTGGCAATATGTACCTACTTCTCTTTTCAATGTACAGTAAAATATTGGGTGAAGTCGCAAGAGATCAATCCACAAAAAAGTACTACAGATATCGATAAATATTGGCGGTTTGAAATCTACGATACAGCGAATACTTAGGAGACAGTAGCACGATACCATACATTTCACAGTCAGCGTTTGTTTTTGTACTTGATAACTTTTTCTTTCTCACGTTTCTACCTGAAAACATAGTACATAATGTTACAGATAATCCTAATAACACCAATGCCCAAGTAAAGCGGACATTTCCGATGCTGTTCTCTAAGACTTAGTCTTGTTTTTTCACTTCACCGGACCATGACATTGATGTAATTGTATAATACCAAACTAAAGAATTGTAGAGATATAAAGGTATAATGACGCCGAGGCTAACTAACTTTCAATTTAAAGAACGCGTTTACGTTTACGGGGGTAAATGTTTTCAGTGTTCCATAATCTAAAATTATTATATATAGTCCTCACTCACCGACATCATGATATCGTTATATAAAAGTTTTAATTATGGTGATTTTTTTCTACTTAAGTGTGTTGTACCATTTTGCGCTAGTAGCTACGACTGGCTTTAATACCGCCATGTATTCCAACAAATTATACCTATAAGGAATTAAAATTTTGTTTGCAAAATTTTTTTGTAATCGCTATCTTTTATAATATTTAAGAGATTTTTTTATTTTTGATTACCTAAAAATCTGTATGGTACATTTTACAAGCTCGTATTAAGAGGCCCTTTCCCTTTTATTGCTTGATCACTCAAAGTCAAGTGAAAAGTATATGAAACATATTTTCATCGACAAGAATTGATACTCGCAAAAAAATTGAATCGTTGAATCGTAGTACTCAATGGTCGTAGACTGCATTGATTATATATTTTTAGGTGTCAGTAAATAATAATTATAATATTTTAATACGATCAACACCAGTTACAAAATAATATAATAGCCAGTCGCATAGCATAGGTACAAATTCATATCCCATCAATTATTTCTCTTCTCTCGCCTCCGCTCTCGTTCTATCTGCAGTGAGAATTTTGGTTACACGCTTTAGTTCTTGCGCTTGCACCTATTATATGTATTATACGCCGTGATTTTGCCAGTCCGGTCCTGTACGTTCACCCAATTCTGCCCGTTGATCGAACGTAACCGCCACTGTTTCGCCCGGCAAATAGAAAACCCCAATTTTATGCTTTCCATGAACTACATTTCATCTAGAATTACGTTCATTTTTCACAATATCGACCGCACTATGACTTTCTCGTTATTTTCAGCGACCGGCCTAGACCCAACCGGCCTGTTCTCGTCAGCACCGTCGCCAGGTCAATCTATCGACCTCCTCGGTGCCCTGGGACTGTACAACAACACCTGGGTTGGGGTCTCCTTAGTGCCAGGACCGCAGTCGCTCAGGCCTGCCTACTACCTACAAGGTAATTTGTTAAATTATTATTATGCCGGCGTACCTACGTCACCGTGATGTGCGTCACATGGACGGCACTCTTTGAAATTAAATATTGTCGCAATTAATATTAGGCCGCGCCGCCCTCCACGACATACATTGTGTAATTTTCATGTCTTTTAACAGTATTATACAGATGTGTGTAAAACACCGTGGGTAAATAATAAAGGATGTTTAGCTTTTCAGCTAAAGCAATTAATGAATTTTCGCTTGGATTGGTTTTAAAAGGCAGCAGTCTTTTCTATCCTACATTAAATTAATAAAGTCTTGTATAATGAACGCCTTCCAGATTTAAAAACCCAAATACCCAAATACTTATTAAAAGGTGTATACCTTATAATCGTTTACCAAATTTTATAAAGGAAAAAATGTTTTTTTTCTTACTTTCAAGAACATTATACAAGGTGCTTCCAAGCTAATCTAAAATATTGTTGTATCCTATTTTTACATTGTAATAATTCAGAACAGATGTTCAAAATGTTCACCTATAACTAAAATGTAAGCATCCAATTGCCGAATCCGTTGCAAACAGACAGGAGCGTTCCGAATAACGTTACAACCTCCTTCTATACGATTTTGAAGATCTAAATATTCAATCGTGGAGAACCCCAAAATGTGGACAAGCGCCGTCATGCGTGGACACGCTTTCGAATTCCAGGAGTTTCATCTTATAAATGAGTTGGAAGTTTAGTTTCTAAATAATGAATATATGTACCGCAGTTCAATTGTTGAAGAAGGAAAAATGGTCTTGATAAATAATCGTCGATAATCTTAACCCAAAAGTTTGTTGAAATTTTACTTCAACTGATATACATATGTGAATTTTCGTCAGTGGTAATTGTAAAAGTTCGGTCTTGAGAAATTGGCTTCGTCAGTAAACAATACAGTGGCATGGTTACTGTTATATTCCTAGACTACGTTTCCTAAGCAACCATTAAGGGTTCCATTATAATATTATCCTATTATTTTCCATCATTCGTAAGTCGAAAAATCACAACAAAGTAGTACTTTTCATAATTGATTAACATGTCCGGCACCATTATTATTATATTATTATTGCATAGGGTGTTGTATTGAGAAGCCACTGCACTGTGCTTACTGTGCCCCCATTATCTCCTGAGGCATGTTACCAGGGCTGGGCAAAGTATCGATACCCTTGAAGGTATCGATTCTATGTTTTCGTGGTATTCAAGTGTCGAAAGTATTCAAAAGTATCGAAGTATCGAAAGTATTGAAAAGTGTCGAAATATCGAAAGTATTCAAAAGCATCTGAAGTACCGAAAATATCAAATGTATTGAAAATATAGAAGCATCGATATGGACTGGACAGAGTATCGATATTTGCTCAAAGTATTGTTACTTTTGCCGGTATGGAGGATCGAAATAACTTTCGTGGTATTCAAGTATAGAAGGTATCAAAAGTGTCGAAAGTACCCAAAAATATCGAAGTGTCGAAAGTATCAAATGTGTTGAAAAGATAGAGTATTGAAATAATTTAAAGTATGAGAAGCTTCATAGGTATTACAGCATCCAAATTGTCGGCGGTGTTGAAAGTAATGAAAATATTAAAAACTGAAACAATACAAAATTGGAAAATTCAAAAATCCAAAATATTTACAGCATCAAATATATTGAAGATATCGAAATATCTGAATAAAGTATAAGAATATAAATAATAATAATAATAATAATAATAATAATAATAATAATAATAATAATAATAATAATAATAATAATAATAATAATAATCGTCTTTATTTCATTTTGTTACAGTGGTAACATAGATTACACATGCAAGAAATATTATAGGCGAGGTGTCAGCATGCTGTTTTTCAACCTAACCTAAATTATTGCAGTATTTTATTAGCGGTTTCAAAGGTATTGAGAAAGTATCGAAATATCGAATTAATTTAAAGCATGAGAAATATCTAAAGTTGTGAAAGGAAAAAATCGTGGCTCGTGGAGCATTCCAGGGGATTTGTTGCGCTAAAATTACGAATACAATAATAATCTAGTATTTCATAAGTTATAACTGAATCTAACATTTGATATATTGTATACATGCGCCTCAGCGCATTCCAAACTATTTCTATTTCAATAATTTCACCATTGATTTGTGGCACCTATATATAGTGAAGCAACTTTGATACTTTTGATACATTCGATACTTTCAATACTTCGATACTTTAGGTGCTTTCGGTACTTCGATACTTTTGATACTTTGATACTTTTAATACTTTCGATACTTTTGATACTTTCGATACTTTAGGTACTTTCGATACTTTTGATACTTCGATACCTTTGAGTAGTATCGMTACTGCACCGGTATCATATATCGGTACCTGTCTAATGGTATCGCCCAGCCCTATGTTACCCCATTAATCCTGTATTCTTAATAAATTTTAGGATACATTCAAAGGATAAACGTGCAGTCTCATCAGGCTCCGCAAATGGTACTTAAAAGAAACGTTGTTTTCTCCATAAGTGCTGAAGTCAACGTACATAGTTTGGCAGCACTCATGTGGTTGTCTTTGGTCGTGCTTTTCAGCTTTTAGGAGTGTTTGTGCTGTGTAATATCACGTACCTTTCATGAAGTTATAGTTCATTTCGTGAATCTTATTAATACAATCGAATTCCCTACAAAAAGGATAGTAAAAAGCAATTCAAAAGTGTTTTGCTCTTGATATTGCGGGAGTAATTGTAAATTGTAATTGGAACTATTTGAAATAACCCGTTGCAAAACAACAAGGCATTATTAATATGCTTGCATTTCACTTCAAATTTTGCCTTGCAAGTGTACTTGCTGTGTTGTGTTTAAAGTACCTGTGACTTAAAATTCCTAAGGATTTGCTTACAATGCCATCGTCTGCAAGCATAATAACACTCTGTCACTCCAGTATCATAGCAGTAAGCAGTCCATTGACTGTTCTTAGATAAGGCTCGCTTAATTGTAGCAGCTTTGCAACTTTCACTTGGGACAAACTTCCTTCGAACATACGTGACTGTCGTATTCCGGGGACATCCACCCAGTAAAGTTAATGCTCTTTTTTAGTAGTTCTCTGACTTCCCACTGTGCAGACTAATATGCCAGGCCACAGGTACGTTCAAGCCTTACTAAGGGTTCTTTAGCTCCGTTTCTTCTACTAGGTTTGCCCTATTATTGCCCTCGATCCACTAACCCACTGCAGAATAATTGTGTGCTCCCAAAACAATAGATATTCATTTACCACCTTGGAGCGTATAGTTGTGCTTTCAAAGCTCTTAGTACCGCTTGGCTGTCAGTCATGATTCGGATCCCCTTATTACAAATATTATGGGCCGTCCCTATCATAGTACCCTAACACATGCTGTGATTGCTACGATTTCGGCTTGGAATATGGTTGCAAGACTACCTAGGTTTATGCTATCGCATTCCCGAACATTGTACACTCCTGTCTTAATTCCAACTTTTGTTTTCGAGTTTTTTTTTCACTTATTGTCTGTACCTCTTTGCCTTAAATTGAATCTATTTTGCTTTTCTTTCTCAGTGTCCTTTTTCATCGTTGTTTTGCAATCCGTAGTTATTTTATTTCTTGTATTTGCGTCCATTTAATTGTTATTGGTTTAATGAATGAATATTATGCTTACATTTAAGTAAGCCTCTTAGTCCATCTCCATTCTTCGTTTTCAACGAACATTTTCTGAAATTGAATCTCTCTCTATTTTTATCTTACTTCTTTATGTCAATTCAACTTCTAAGCCACTTGCTTTTATTTCTTGTTCCATTATTTCCTTCCTCTTCACCAGTCTCTTAGTGACAAAACAGTTTGAATATATCAAACAACTTCCGTATGAAGTAACACATGGCGGGCTTGTGCAAAGTACATGCATAACTAACGTTATGCAAATAGGCTCGTTCTACCCCTGAAGTTTAAATGGCCACTAGAGGTTAAAATGCCCGAGCTTTAATGAATTCGTTACATCACATCTCACTGAACCCTCCGGGCCAATTTCACGGCATATTTGACCGGAAGTAATTGAATAATCTCCCGTCACAGCCCCATCCACATCCCTTTATCTCAGTCCCGCTTCTGTTCGGCCGGCCCGGTTTTACAGTTGGAGTTGGAATCAATCCTGCAAGTTTCTTGGCAAGTCGTATCTTTCATCTCTGGAGGCATGATTTACTGTGGAACACACATATATCTGTAGGCAACTCTGTTGCAAATAAACAGGGCTTGATATCGATCCTGGTTCCGTGAAAGCCATAAATATTTTTGTACAGTGCACATCACTGTGTTCCGCCAGTCTAGACTTTAATAGATATGCCTTTAGCGTGTTTATAGGCTACATTTATGCAAATGCTCTGTTTGTAGACGGAGGGGCTGTTACGTAAGGACAGCAAACTTGTACCATAGAGAGCTGCCGTGAAGTCCTTGGCAATAACACTTTATCATAGTCACAGGAGATAAACAAACTTTTGATATATACTAAAAATTTATTTAAGAAATTCAATCTTATTTCTTTTGCAAGCAGTACACGGCTACTGATGTTACAGCTATTTTAGATCGATTAATTATTTATAAAGCTAAATCAAGAACATACAATTTACTACAGTTATTTTAATTCAAGATTATAGAAAGAATAAATCAATACCTATTTCTGTACCTTGACCAGGTAAAACAGTTTTATAGATATAGATTGATAGGTAAGTAAGACTATTATCGGGGTAAACAATTTCCGGTTAAGTACACCGAAAATGTTCAGTAATAGTATATTACAGTACAACTGAACTTAATAAGTATCCTTAATACGTGGTAGAGAAGGTAGTTAACTTTAAGCTAAAATGAATATGACAAAGATTAATTATTTTAAAGCAATTTTATTTAACTGGGTTCTTTTTTCGCTGGACTTTTCCTATGGGCTCTGCACTTACCGACTGTACTAACCTATCTCGTAGTTCGTAAAACCACCTGTAAATGACGCATTACCGATTTATTCTAAATGACTGGGCGATTTGCAATGTAGGTTTCTGTACTTACAGACCGTACTAACCTATATCATATATCATAGTTCGTAAAACCACCGCTAGAAGACTCATTACTGATTTTCACAAAATGACTGCTACAGAGCGTAAGAGGTATCTCAAAAACATAAAATGTAAACGTAACAGAAAAAGTAACGGCAGCTCATTTCAACAGATTAAGAGCAGGTTAGTACGTTCTCTGTTCTTTGTTTATTGAGATTATTTTAATTTTTAAATCTGAAACTCTACTATGGTACTAGTTCCGGTTCGGCTTATGCATATACATTTAATAGAACATACTGCTAGAACTTTCAAAAACAAGCAAAATAGTATTGTTCCCAGCATTTGAAGACAATGGCACTAGCTCAATAACTGAACAAAAACATACAACATTTGCTTAATAATCAAAATATGTTCCACCATTTCCACCATACGTTTCGATAGTGAACAAAATTCACATGTTCTTTTTATACTGCTTGTAGAAGGTAAAGGTCAGATAATATGACTATTGCAGTATCATATTATTTAAAATTATTAGAAATAATGGTCGTATACTTACCTTAATTAATATGAAATTTTTGAACATATTAATAGCCTTACAGAGAACCATTCAATTTATCAACAATCTAGAGTAAATGATTTTAATGCTTTTTTTTCGAATACTTCTTAAAACTTCATCTAATTAGCTTGAAAAACCATAAAATTATTATCAATTATCGCCTAACGATTGTGATTAGGTTTCAGTCTGTATACATAGGTATTATTACCGTGTACGGCTCTCTAGACTATTGGAGAGAGAAAGCATTCTTGTTAATTCAATGTTACTCTGAAGACTATAATCGACACGTTTATGTGTAATACTAATACCTACTTATGGTCCAATGGAAGGTCCTCATGTTTTTATATTTCAGTTCTTCATGAAGCTATTGTACAGGGTTTCTATAAATGTTTCATGCAACGCGGGCGGCGTTGATTTGTGAATTCTTTGTGCCGCCTTTTTGTAACTGCTTCCAAGCTACAATATGCACGGCAATAGTAGTGAAGGTGGCAGATCAAATTACAGTCCCGAAATTGATGGCTTTATAAAGATTTTCCAACAATTTTCGGTTCTAAATTTCTGTCAAAGGTAAGAAATTACAATAATTATTGATATAATAGGTTTGTGGTAACCTCTATATCCTTGCACTGTTGAAGGTTTGTGTGGTGCAGCTAACGTTACTTACTACCACTTAGCTTGTGAATTTTACTATTGTAGCAGGCTAAAAGCATCTTTCAGTCCATCATAGTACAATTATTTAACAGGCTTACTGTAGCCGCAATCTCACAAATATGATACGAAAACCTAAAAGGTATACCTAAGCCGTGTCATCCCAAAGCTCCGAAATGTGAGTTTTCTGCAACCTTAAAGATGATTATCCCACAAAACACAGTAGAATATGTTGCAAATMTTCTTATATTAAAATATATCGAATAATTTGAAAATCGACAGATCAGAAGTATACGTCAAAGCAATGGTTGTGTTCACTTCCCCGAGAGGCGGCAAATTGATTTAATCGATAATTTCCAGAAGCGCCCTGGATGTAAGAATCATTTGAAAACCTGTACTTTATTGCACTAATTGTATATCTAACGATGTAGTCGATCTGTCGATCTGTAAAAACAAATGTATTCATATATTTCATGTAACTATTGAAGCGTATTACAACAAATAAATTTGTAGCGTACTAAATCAAACAAGGATGTAAGCGCACATTAGTTCCTCCTAATATCTGTTGCAGACGGAGAGGAATCCTGTTTCCAAAAAAAGTTCAAAAGCAGTTATTTCTGGCGTAACATTCAAACGGTTTTGGTTTATTGTGCGGACGCAAATAGTAGCAGCCAACACTCAAGTTCGGTGTTTTGAATGCCGTTATGCAGTTTATGGCCTCGCACATAAACATCTGAACTTTCGTAACGACATCAAACGACATACTGCTTTAGTAGAGCTGACGAAAAGCTCAAAAGCTTTACGACGTCTTTGGATGTAGACGTGACGAGCGACAAATTTGAACGTCATCCAATTAACACCATATAAATTAGGTTAAAGTTGTAGTCATTATTTTACGTTAGAAGAACTAGATCTATAATGATTACAAAGGTACTTAGTTTCTCATCATTCTTTATAAATTAGTAATTGATTACGTACCTTCATAGATCATAAGTTTTGCAAAAAATGCGCCAGATCACCTTTATTGGAAACTATGATGCAGTATGCCCCAGAAGTGAAAAATAAGATTCGAAATCAAATCGGGAACTATTTTTCAAACCCTCTGGGGCATCCTTTTTTATTTTAGTAACATTTTCAAATGATTTAATTTTAGTAAAGGGGTCACGAAAATATTAAACAAAATGCTGATTTCTGTAGGTTCGATGGATTTTAACAAAACTGGTTAGCAAAAATCGTCTCAAACCATTTTGAGCTAAGCGAATCATGTACAATGAAAATTATTGAAATAAATGTAAAAAACCGCATTCTGTTAGATCAGTGATGTTTGCCATCAGAAAATTTGAATGAAGACTTCCACCAAGATATAAGTATTTTAAGTATTTAGTATTTAAGTATGCACAAACTGTTGGGTCTACTAAAGAATAGGCGGACGATGTTTAAATTTTATGCAAGTAAAATATAACTGCCTAAATTGTCTTATGGTATAGAACATCATAAATTAGTTCCCTCAAGCAAGCATGTTCGCTTTCACAGCATAGGTGTGTTTCTGGGTAATAGAGATGGCAAAAACAGTTCTTTTCGGAGAGTCAGTTCGTGCGAGCTAGTTCCTACAAAAGAGTCGTTCGTTTCAATAGTTCGTTTGCGAACCATTTATATCATTCCACAGCCACAGCAGCTAGCGGTTAGCGTGTGCATTGTACCGTAAGCCTACCGATAAAACTAGCCGTGACACTGCTTTCGGGACGTCACAACTGGAGATGGTCAGCTACCGCGCTTGGCTGTACAGTTCTATGGAAATAGTTACAACTTGAAAGAATTTAACACAAAATTTAAGTCTAATTATTATCTATAGCACTTTCGGGGCAACTACATTACCAGAAAACTCATTAGTTATAGATCAGCAGTTATGTAAAGTATATATTTCAACGAAACATGTGGTATAGTGCCCAAAAACAAAAGTGATAGTTACGTCCTTACATCTCCAGTTGTGTCATCACAACCTCGGTGGGGATGAGTGTCACCGCTAGTTCTATTCTATTCTACGGTTGTATCCGTACGTTCGAGTGGCGTTTCCCATCTCTTGTCTCGTGATAGTGCTATTCAAACACATACGTTGATAATATTTACTCAAGCTTAATGTTCAACAATTCTTAGTTCCTTCAATTAATTTTAATTAAAATAATAAGGTCTTAAAGGCTACCAAAATTAGCAAAATCAGGTTTTTGATCCATTATCTGTAAATGTTTTCAGCTTTTCATATATGTAGTGGATCGTATATGGAAACAGTTCTTTAATTGTTTTGTTATTTATATGTTGCTTTTCAGACAATACATTCGAGGTTATTATTTTACCAATAACTAGTCACGCTGAAAGCATATAATTCTACTAATAATTAAAATCACCCATATCCCTTGATCCATTTTCATCAGCATCACACTTCGCAGCTCACTCTGATTCTTCTTCCGCTACTACTACACTACAGACTAGACCGCTCACGTCTCACGCGCGATACGCGAATAGCTGCAACAACAGTTCCTTCTTGTCACGAACTAGTTTGCGCAGTTCGCACCCGAGAGTCATTCTTTTTAACAGTTCGTTTGCGACCGACCCAACTCTACTACTAAATTTGTTCTAGTGCCTTACAATACAAAAATGCGACTACACAATCAAAGAGTACGAAAACGGGATTTTTTAATATAAAAAGTGTGTGCTGAGGAGGCTTTATAGGCCGAAACAATTGTCCACAGTTTGTTCTMACTCAGGCGACATGGTATATACGTAATTTTGTTATTATTTGACTGTTTGGAAGAATTAATCAAAGATTACGTAATAAGATTACAAATCCACACAGTAAATCTATTGTAATTACAGTAAATACAATATTATGAGGAGGTAAGACGTTGAGATATACATATATTCAGACGATACCTTCGTGATTTTACTAAGGGTATTAAAATATATGTCACATATGTGGAAACGGCATTGCAGGTGTTACCCATAATTGACACAGGTGAACCAAGTAATACATTTGTTCTACTAAAGGGGCGCAGAAAATAACGTGCTTCCCAGAAGACATCCTAGAAACAAGAAACTGAATTTTGGTTAAGGGCGCTTTGCAATTAACTGCGTTATTTAAGATCTTATACAATAATGTAATCGATGCTAGTATGCGACGCTCGTCCAGCAATGAGAGATGATGTCTACTTAGTAATTCTTTATGATTAAAACCTTGTGGAGGATAAACTGCGTCAAATAGGTACGATAAAAATTTCATGAACTTTCGCTGTACACGTTCAATTTAATTTTATAAATATGAATAGGATACCATATCAATGAACAGTATTCAAGTTTGGATCTTACGATGTGTAAATTGAGAGATTATTTTAATACAAATTTATATATATTATCACTATTATTATTATTTTGAGCGATCACATGGTCGCATTTTAATACAATGTGTTTCACAGAGTATTCTCTATCACCATCTGTGGCACTAGTTAGTATCATGTTCACATACCAATTACAAACACGATCTAGTAGTCTAAGTGTGAGGATGTACACCCTTGAGAAAGCGGCAGAACTGTGCTGCGAAACGTTGGCATGAATAAAACTATTCTCACCTAATAGACGGTAATTTGTTTGTCCCAACCCAAATAACTGTTTCCATTACTTAATAGTGAAGAGGAACGATACAATTTCAGATTCTAGAATGTGTGACAGAAAACTACAAAACCCCCAAATGTGGCATATTTCCAAAACTGTCTCGCTGTGGAGGAATCGAAAATGGACGTATTGAGATCATAGATCATCCTGGAAAATACATCAGTAGACGAAAGAACACCGTAACCATCTCGCGATGATGTTTCGAGAAAGTCATACAACATTATAGAACATTCAATAGAAGACAAAAGAACTCTAGGGTTACTTTCCAGTAACCGTCTCGCGGTGGAAATGACGGAAATGGCGTTTTGAGATCATCTCAAGGTTTCCACAATTTCCATACTTTTATGCAATCTTCTACTATTAAGATATACAAAAAAGAAACTCACCTAGCGAACCGGGTTTACATCAGCTAGTTGCAAATAAATGTTTCCATATGTACGAAACTTTCCAAACTTTTTCGAAGTGAATCTTCGACATGGCAACGACAAAAGATGTAGCTACAACGTAGAGTTCGAGTTTTTTCTGAATTTGGTACGGTAATGTAAATATTTGATGTTATATTTTGCTTAAAAATGCGTATTTTTGGCGAGCTATTTCTCGAAAACTAAGGTACATAAACGAAAAATTCGAACTCCACGTTGTAGCTACATATTTCTTTGTACACTACCAAAAACATGAGCACGATAAATGAGTAAAAGCATTAAAAAAATCTAAAACCGCAAACCCTTTCGCACGAGTCCGTCACGAGAGCGGAATGCCAATGCCCATCCCCACCAGGTCCGTCGCGTGGTATCCAGTGAACATTGAGGCTAAGATACAATCCTGTCGGGAATGATCGGGCGGTATACGATCTATTCCGATATGAATGGATTTCTAAGATTATATGTCTAATTACACGTCACAAGTTTAATGTTAAAAGCTCTTTCACATTAATTTACTGTTTGCTGAAGCAATGTGGAGGCGGAAGGAAAATTATTATAAAAGTTCCTCCAGAAATCATAGTCGACATGCAGTTAGAATGAAATGTTATATAGTTCATATTTACAGAAATATATGGGTTATTCCATATTTTGAATAACCTGGTATAATATCATAGTAAGTTACTAATATCATGCTTACTTTTTTATGCACACGCTACAGTCAGCAGTTTTCCGAATATTAGTTTAGCCCGTCTGTTGCTCGTACGATCTTTGCGTGATTTCAACCTATCGGCTACCCTCTTACGTCCCATGTCCCGCTGGTAATATGGGTTGCATAGTTTACATTTCTGCCCGATCGCTCCAAGTAAATGCCCCTCTTAATTAAAACTTTATACTTATTTTGGTCCATACTGTTACCTTTTAAAATATTTTACACTTTTTTAGCATCCTGTACTTACGGAAGGTTTTGCTTATCCAAGTTTTTTCCCCACAGGCGATTACCGGGACCTCAGGCTACCACCGTCGGCCATCCAAGAAATAGCGAAGCTCCTGCGACGCAACTCAGAGTTTACGATAGCCGCCTGGCTGCGGCAGGAGGCCGGCAATACCGGCAGCATAGTGAGCTTCTCGCACGGCATCAACCGTTACCTGGAGCTGCAATCAAGCGGCCGGAAGAACGAAATCCGGCTGCACTACACCTCGAAGGTCGATTCTAAAGTGTATACAGAGACATTTCCGTATAACCTCGCGGACAATTCGTGGCACCATGTCGCGTTATCAGTGAGTGGTTCGCAGACAGAGTTGTTTGTCGACTGCCATCCGATGTACAAAAGACTGTTGAGGCCCGGAGTGCCCGACAGAAACGTTTCGACGGCGGAACATCTCTGGCTGGGCCAGAGGAACAAACATTATCATTTCAAAGTGAGTACTTCTGCCGTCATACTGATTTAGTGTCAAATTCCATAGTGATAAGCCTCACCTACGAATCAACAGTGTCTAACTCCTTTAATTTTGGTTTTAGACAATAAGTTCTTACACAATATACCCATTTCTTCTGGAAGTTAGTTGACTTCATTTTTATAAATGGAACATACGTACATACAAGCCGCCTTTGTTAACATGACCTTTTTTGTAAAAAAAAATGCTTTTGCAGCTTTATCAAAAGCAAGTAGATCTCGGAAGCCAAAGAAGATAGATAGAAAAGATGGAAATATCGCTGTTAGGTTAAGCACTAAACGCTAGACAGTCACTATTCAAAATGGAAAGGACATATTATGACAAAGATTAAAATACATATCTATGCTGTGCTGTCTCCACCACAACCAACTGCAGATAGATCATCAGTGCAGTTTAGGTCTAGTGCAGACAGCACTACACAGAACTGAAAGGCTTGGTATGATATAAGTAGAAAAAGAAAAAGTTAGCATTACACTGACATGATAACAAAGCCACCTAGCTGCCATTATAGGAACTACTTCCTAAAGGAAGTGACCTGTAACCTGACAAGTTTTCCACATACGTACGAATTCTACAGTTTATCGCCGGTTCAGAACGACTCTATTGAGAGGTTATACTAGGCAAATATACTCGTAGTGTAGTGCTTTACCATTGCCTTCCATAAGGCAGCGCCAGCAGTCGTATAATCCATTGTTGTCTGTTACCAGAGATTGAACCCAGGACCTTCGGCATAGTAGGCGTGCATTTTATCCCCTATAGCAGGACCGCCCGTACTTTCATAACTATTATGTTATTGTCATTTATCAGTTTTCTAATCCATAGGTGTACAATATTCTTATGTAACCTACTAAACATTGTTTTGTGCGGTTGGCGTCGTCTTTCTGGCTGGTGTAGATAAAGAGGAAGGATAATTCTGACGTTTAAAAAAATCTTGCTGTATTATTAGTCTTGATCAGGTGCGACTAATGTTTTACCTACATTATCGAAAAAATCAGAAAAAAATTGTTAAAATCCAATTACGTATATTACTGCTCTACTAACTCCCACTGATATCATTGGAGCTTATAATTTAATTAAATTAACAGTTCTTAGTCTGTGAAATTTCTTAAAGCCCTTCGATGTACTCAATCGCAACATTTCAATTTGTATTCTATGATACTTAAGCCTGGGAGCGTGACATGTCAGTTATTAGCTACAAAATCGCGCTCAGACTGTGTTGCGCGGCGGAAAACTATAAACATACTTAAATGTACATCGGAGTGTGCCCCAAGAGTTTATAGTTGGATCTTTGTTATAGGTGTATGTGTATAATTTGGCACTTCCATCAGTGTTTACTTCTTGCACTCAACATTATTGTGTGGATGATACGTAGGCGTATTTTTCATTTCATCCCACAGAAGTCTTCAGGGTTGTGGCTGTTTTCGTCATTAACTTCGATCTGTCTCGATTAGTTACGATATCAGATGCATAAAACCCGAGACTCGATGCTGTTAAATCTGAAGTATTGTTGTTTGGCAAGTACTGTGATTCTTTATTAGTTGTGGAGGAGTGCCAAGTATTTCTGTCAATGAACATGAGCTTCCTAATTGTGGCAGTGCGAGAAATCTTGATTTAATTATCGACAGACGTATTTGTTATATAAATTTTTAATTTATCAACGTCGCCATTTCTTAAATAAAAGATTTTGTATAGGCTTCTACAGTTTTGCGAAAGTTTAGTTTATTTGTGATTTTGATTTTGTGACACCATTTACGGCCCGTAGCAGATTATTTATTATTTTTATGTTAGGTGCAAGAATAAGACTAGCTCATTTAAAGCTTATTTTAAACTTATTCATTTACTCTATTTACCTATTATTTCTTCATTTCTTAATAAAGGCCTTACCTTATGTCAGTTAGGTCTTTTAACGGCACTATTGCGAGAGTACTTAAATCAATTGTAATAACCGAATGAAAAAGTTTTGTTTTTGATCATTTAATAAAATAAAATTCGGAAACACCCTTAATACATTTGTACTCGAAACGGGTGGCACCAGTATTTTTTAAAAAATTCTGCGCAATGAGTATTTAGCAGTTTTGGGTTTTATTGTACAGATTCTGGGACCAAAAACTGGTTATAGTAGTGTGAAAGAACCTTTAAGGCTAGGTTAAAGGGACAGCCGTACTCAATTTTAGGATGTTGACCATAAAGCTGTCAGTCCGGTCGGCCTGGGGCGTTTATTGCGCTGCTGGTTATGCTGATGCCACAACAAAGAGTATTTTTGATTTACAACATTTTGTGGGTCTATCTGATGCCTGTCGTTTCAAAGATATTTACTTACCACTGAGAATCGGATGTTCGCTTTTCACAGACATATTAGTGATATTACTAATAAAGTTTTAAACAAACGGTTTTTTTATTTCGATATTGCTTTCAAATTTATTATTAAAAATGTCAACACCTCATGAAATAAAATACTTAAAAAATTTTTTTTAATAATAGAAAATGTAATAAACGTTCAAGAAAAAAATACATATATTTACCAAACATCATAAGCATATAGTTAATGTTCACAATCTGTACAAAAAATTATCTTTACAGCAAAATTATAAATGTGTGTATTAAAAAAATATGAACAAACATGGTGTAGATGGTCTACTTTTTACACAAAAACGTCGTCTATCTATCCTGCCGAATCGGCATGTTTCTCGTGTGACGTGGATCAACTAGTTCTGGCAAAAAAGAACAGAAATAAAATCTTTGAAGTTTTGGAAGCATTTTTTCACTCCAAAAAGAATCTTTTTTAACTATATATAACTATAAAGTACTAAACGGATTTTTAGAAAAATGCTTACTTGACGGTGTTTTTTTTTTTGAAGACAAAGTTCTTCCTTCACCTTTTCGTCTTGCCATCTTTACTAATGTTCTTTCAGATAACGTAACACTAAAGTCACACAGTCACACAAAATCTCAAGCAGCATAAATGGTAGGTTTGAAAAATTCTGAGGCTTTATATTAGTGAACCCCCTCTTTCATTGTATAGGGGCGGTTGCCATGAGTCACTGGAAAAACTTTTCAGGTTTAGAGGTACAAACAGTTTCATGCAGATTGTCTTCAATAATACATATTCTGGTCCCAAAAACCGATTATACTTACCTTTCGCAAAACTGACGTTTAGTTGGAATTCCGGATTAGAAATTCCAGCAACTCAGACTTTCAGTCGTATTGAAGCGATCATCAACCCTTTACCTGCCAATATACAGTTTCGTCATATCTATTTTGGTCCTAGGTGCTTTCGCAAAATTGATTAAAATTGTTTACGTTACCAGTTACCAGGAAACTGGTGTCCAATTTATCTGACAGTCAGGCGCCTGACAAAACTGTATATTTGCTACCTCGACATGGAAATATATTCTTTAATTTATGAATAAAAGTGTTCCGGACGAATCCGCAAAAGCGGATAGCACATGAGATATAAAAAGAACACTTTGGCAAATTGATTTTTAATAGTTATCATCAAATTATGTTAACTTATTCATATGTAGTTCATATATGCATAGCGCAATTAGTGTCGTATTAATTTTAATTGACTTTGTAAATATGAACTTTAGGGACTACACGCCCTGTATGCTTTCTATGTGTCCCAACGACATAAAGTTGCAGAGCAAAACTTAACTCCTTATCTAAATAACTTTCGACAAATAATAGTGCATAAATATAAAAGCAGTAGTTCGAAGAATCGTTTCATCATCCCCAGTACCTGCGTTTTTCTACCATCCATACCTGAGGTTACCCTCCCGCCATAAACTGCAATGGCTGTTTACTCAAGTGCCGTCAATTGGTATGTTGTAAATCAACACTTGGTTGGGCCGAAAAGTTTAGCAAAAGTATTGAACAGATATTTTCATTATTATTAATGCTATCAAAAAACTAACAACAACATCATACTCAGAAGACAAAAATCTATCATTCGGCCAAAAAAAATTTTCAAATAAGTCATTTTTACGTTTTTGAGCATTTCGCGTTCTTAAACAAATCGTAATTATTTTTGCCGTAAGTTTTTAAAATTTTTGATTCGGCCATTTTGTAGATAATAATTGTCAGATTACACTGGTTTTTTAATAAAATTAATATCTCTTCAAATAACTTAGTTATTTATTCAATACTTTACATTGGAAACCCCATAAGAGAAATGCCTTTAACCTAGCCTTAAGTTCTGCTTGTTATTTGATAAAACGACAGATCCGGCGCATCTTACACGCAAAAATTGAAACACTTTTTTGGTTGGTCAGGTTGGCGCAGTACGTCAATTTCATAATGCAGTTATCACGTACAATTTTAGGTCTTCTTTTGTTTGTGCTGCTTCATTCTCATAATGGTATACCTAACTTCTTCTGTTACGTCTTCATCAGTCTCATTAAAATTTAGCTTTTTGTATGTATTTCCCTTGAAGCATTACTTCTCATCTAGTGCATAAAGACGTTTCTGAAAAAAACTTCTTAATTTTCTTCCCCTTGCTTATTTTTTGTTAATAATTTCTGATTCACCTGCCCTTAGATTTTTTATCGTTATCATTGTTTTTTTAATATACGCTTGGTAGTGTTCTGCTGCTTTATCTATGTATATCCAGCCTGTCTTTCCCTTTTCCATTTTTAAATTTATCTTCAGTGTATGACGTTTAGCTTATCTGCTTTTACCAATTTATATTATATAACTTTTAGCATTTGATATGTGATTGCTCTTTATTTGGAGGTATGTATCTTTTAATATAATTTTCAATTGTAGATTTTATGTTCGGCTTTCTACCTCTAGTGTGTATTTATGTACATCTCTGGTTCATTTAAAATTAGCAAATTAATGCGAGTGCTAAAATCTATTAGTCTTTTACCATTGTTATTCCTTACTAATTTTTTATGTATTCCCAATATATTTTATTTGTGCCACCCCTCACACAAACGTTGGCTAGTTTCTATTATATGTTTTTAGGAACATAAGTACTGTTGCAGTACTCGATTGAAAACGACAGCCAAAGTACCATAAACTATAGGCTATACAATAAGTTGTTACGACGGTAGTCATTTTAATAATAAATTTTGAGCCGACTGTCATGTTTTAAGGTCACCAAAGCAGTATCTGCTATACGAACCTATTATGAAGAATCAATATAGATTTTATATGAAATCCCAATAGAATAACGCGTTCGAAAACTTGTGAATATTATTTCTCAATACTCGGGTAAGTGGAGAAGTGATTGGTAATTACCACAATGGCCGAATAGGATTGCAGCTGCTCAAATACTGAGATTCATAAGCAGCAGAAAAAATATGCGTATAAACATCATCAGCACTGCATGGTCTATTTAATTTATATTATATTGTCTTCCAACATGTAACCGTTTTTCTTTGTGGGTGTGGGTTTGACGGAATTAAAGTGCACACACGGTTTGCGATACTGAACTTTATTTAACACACGTTATCAAAACTTTAACACACAACTTAAGATGGGTAATTAGCGATATCTTAAACTGGAAAACTATATAATTCTATTAACGAACAGAGCTCCAGCACACGCATCCGGCGTTGCCGAGCACCGACTGCCCAATCTGCAGTCTACGCATGACTTCTCAGTTTTTAAACACTTCTACCTCGTTCGCACTACTCATCACTAGAGGGCGTTACGCGGCACAACAGAAACACTTGGTACAATACCCCCCTAATTTAGGTGGAGCTTGCGACACTTAAATTACATTTTTTTAGGTAACAAATTACAAAGACTAAACAAACTAAATTCAAAACCACTAATATCTATATAGAACTATTCTAATACACTGATTGGGGTCTTATAAGGTATCAAATTGATAACATTTTGAATCCCTAAAGAACGACCTGTTGAGTCATCGGTTATGAGGTAAGCATTGTGGTGAACGACTTTTTCGACAGTGCACGGCCCATGAAATAACAAAAAGAATTTTTTTATCTCATCCGCAGCAGCTGAAGACTGATTCTGTGTCTTGACTAAGACCTTGTCTCCGGGTTTGAAAATTATTAAATTTTGATCACGATCATGACGCATCTTACGTCGTTCAGCCTTACTAATTAATCGTTTTTTAGCTAAAACAATCATATTTGGGAACAGGTTGCTTGATGGAGGGAAATTTACATGTTTCAACAATGGATTTACAGATCTTCGTTGATAATGCAATTCCTCAGGTGAATAACCGGTACTGCTGTGTATAACGCGGTTGATCCAAACAGCAATTTGGTCTATAGCGTATGCCCACTTTTTATGGTTGGAATGATATAAAGCATGTAATAATTGGCCGATTTCGCGGTTCGCGCGTTCTACCATATTTCCTTGATCATCCATGTCCTTTAGCTGCCTTTCGACTTCTTCCTTGTATATTAGCGGATTCGGGTATGGTTTAAAATAGAACGGTGACTCATCTTTTAACACAATTGAATGTTCATACCCTTCAATTTCTCCTGGAGTATCAGAAAAAACCTTTTCATACTTTTTCAATAACTGCTTTAACTCTCTTTTACCCTTTTCATCAAAAGTTTCCGCTTCTAGAATAGCTTTTTCTATACTTAATTCTTTTGACTTCTCTGACCTTTCCTCTTTAAAATTACCAATTTCGTCAACTAAATAATCACCTTTTTCTTCTATCTTTATTTCCTCTACTTTTATGTAATCAAACTCTATATTATTTTTATTAAAATCAATAGTCCTTTGAGTACCATCAAAACATCCTGTAATTTTTGAACTTTCAAAACATATTTTTACTCCGTATTGCGATAACCAATCACAACCAAGAACTACCTCGCGAGACAATCCGGGAACTACTACGCATACACATTCAAATATGGCGTCGTCCGCTCTAAACGATAAATAAGCTTGTTTCTTTACTTTTTGGCTTTTACCTTTCAGCGCCCCTACTATAGTTACGTTTGTTACAGGCAATACTGGTATTTTATTTTTTTCAGTAACCCTATCAAATAAGTTTTCCGAGATGCAGCATAACTGACTACCGGAGTCGATCAATGCTTGTACTTTTATATTTTCCACGCTTGCTTCAATAACCCGTACGCGATTATCTACTTTATTTGGCTCATTTTCATTTTCTTCTAATAAGAAATTTGAGTTTGAATTAAAAATCATAGAAACGCTCTTTTCATTGTCATTACGCTTAACTTGTTGACTACGTTGATTACTAAACGCGTTTGAACTTCCCGCTTGCGTGCGTAAATCTGAACCGCCTTCTTGGGTGTTTGACGCATGCGTATGCGCTCTATAGCCACCTCGATTACGAAAATTGTCGTTACCGTTATTATTACATACCGTCGCGCGCGTATTCGTATTTTCATTATCCCTATATTCATATCTACGCCCGTTGGTTTGGTATTGGCTGTTGCCCTGAAATAGATCATCCATCTCTCTCAAGTACATTTCTACCTCGTCAATCGTGCGATATCCACCACTTAAAATACCCCTTTTTATCTCAAACGAAAAGTGTGCAGCTAATCTTTTAATGAGTTCCATTTCAGACAATTTCTCACTCAAGAAACCTGCCTCCTTAACCATTTTGATAAAATAATCTGCTTTTGAACCAGAACGATTTTCACCGTAACGTATTTTAGCATAACTTTCACGCTCTTTTTCAGTACTCCAATACCTTTCAAGAAATAAATTTTTGAAATCATCGTAAGACTGAAAGACGTTCTTTTTGATGGAAAACCAATCATATGCGCTCCCTTTTAACGCTTTCCCTGCTAAACATACCCTTTTTTCATCTGGTACTTCGGCTATTTCGAACATTGCGGTTAAATCTTGTATAAAACCTACCGGATGTACTGATGAATCACCAGGCCTGAATACAATATTTGACCCCCCCAGATCTCTAAATGCAGTTAAATAATGAATGTTAGTATTATTACTGTAACTATTAGCAAATGTACGTCTATCGCTACTATTTTCTCCCATTACATTTTCACTACTAACCTCTGAAACATTTGCCCTATTTTCTTTTACATCTATAGTTTCTTTTAGATCTTTCATTTTTAACATTAATCTATCTCCAACCTGAGCGATGCTAGAGCTAACCGTACAACTTAAACTTCTAATAGTGTCTTCATGACTTTTTTGTATACCTTGCATGCCGGTTACAAAATTTTGGTCCATTTTTTTAAGCATTTCAGTTAACAACATAATTGTATTTTCTGATTCGCCATTTCGAGATTCGGGACTTTCTTTTCTTTTACGACCCATTTTGCTAACAAGTAAATTCGTGCAATAATCTAAATTCAAAGCATAAAGTACGCAATGTTTATCTTAAACACAAATGAAAATCGCTATTGTCGAACCTGGATTCCAGCGGTGGAAGTTCAACGAAGCTCTCGAACTCTTCCGAACTGCTACCGTCAACCGACGACCGACGAGCGACTGCGGAATGCGGATTGCGTCACTGAAAGTTGCGTCTTCCTCACCCCTCGCATCAACTATCAACCAAGGTTATCCTTGAGGCTTACGTCATCCTCTTCTTCAAGCTTATTGCTCCGATTAATTATCGAGTCAACTTTTCAAAATGCCCACTTAATATTCAATACTGCGACTGTACTACGAACACCGTCCAAGTTTTATTTTCTTCAAGCAGATTGCCGTTTTCCATACATGCACTTTTCCTTTTCCGCCACCCGTTGGAGCGCCAATTGTAACCGTTTTTCTTTGTGGGTGTGGGTTTGACGGAATTAAAGTGCACACACGGTTTGCGATACTGAACTTTATTTAACACACGTTATCAAAACTTTAACACACAACTTAAGATGGGTAATTAGCGATATCTTAAACTGGAAAACTATATAATTCTATCAACGAACAGAGCTCCAGCACACGCATCCGGCGTTGCCGAGCACCGACTGCCCAATCTGCAGTCTACGCATGACTTCTCAGTTTTTAAACACTTCTACCTCGTTCGCACTACTCATCACTAGAGGGCGTTACGCGGCACAACAGAAACACTTGGTACAAACATAACCAGCATGGCTTTTCAAGATTTTTCAATTGTCTACATTCCAGAAAATAAGTTGATCACAACTTCAGTCTTCAGTCAGTGCCATCAGTGGTGAGAAAAATAAACACTTTATAATCCTTAAGTTAAATAAAACGAAACATATAATTCATGTAACCTGTTTGTTGACAATAATACTCTATGAGAAGAAGAAATCTATTTTCTTCTGAAACCGCAATTTAGGCAATTGGTAAATTGAAATTGGGAACACGAAAACTAACCCAGATACTTTTAATGCTTTTCCTATCGCCCGCCCTTATTGAATCTAAATTAGCGACGTAAATTGAGGTTAATGGAAAACCGAACTACGGATATATTGCGCGTCCTAGAATACACAGTTTTAATTTAATAAAACTACTAACAAATAACAGTGCCTCATTTATTTGTCCTTAGGTTATGGCGGGTTTTCTGGTTCCGAATTAACAACTCTTCTTTTATTCTTACGTTTCGGCCGTTGTTTCCGCCTTTTTCAAAGCGTATATTGTTTTTTTCTATCTGCAAAGTAGTTTTATGATTTATTGTTGTAATTTAACATTTTGTCCATATACATAACAGTACCTCAGTTTCACAACTCCATTGGGAAATATTGATACATCCTCTTTTCCTCTTTTAGTTACGGGTGTTTGATTCTCATAACTTAATAGTTTACAAAAAAATCATTCGTTGCAATTGTAATCCTATGTTCTTGCGCCGCAATTATTTTGATTACCTCGTAAGTTAACAACACTCAAAAAATCCGAAGCTAACGGTATATAATTAGCTAAACAATATCTGACCGTTCAGCAGAAATATCAGTATCTTATAATGCATAATTATTCGTATATTTATAAAACAGGCCAAGGGATTTTCATATATATTTCTAATAGTAGAAAAAAGGGGATCTATGAGGTAATATTCTCATTTCATAAAACGAAGTGGGTCAGTTAAGATCGCTCAAAGGGATTTAATACTTGGTACACTTTCTAAGCATAACACGCTTTCGCTGAAACTATATTTGGAAAATATATACCTGCAAAGGGCGCAAAAGTTGTTTACAAACCGCAACTAGAAAAAATTCTTCATCATAAATCATTTCAAATACTGATAGTAAGACAATAAGTGGCTCTCGAATCCATTTTTAATAAATATTTATGTCTGTTTCTAATATCTACGTGTGAAACAATGTAAACTGGTCTATTTTCTCTAAGTATATATATCTACGTGTGAGTTACTCATTAATGTAGATTTTCTACACTCGGCTTCATCTACAACAAGACTTCAAACGTCTTATCACAATAGCACTGTGACAATCATTAAGGTTTCAAATGGGAGGAGATATTCTAATTGTTTTGGGGCACTTACTAATACTTGCATGGGCATAAATATACCATGTGACATTCATACTCAAAGAGCACACTTCAACATATTTATGGAAACTGAACTTCTCAGATTTCATTTCATCTTTCATTTATTCAAACCAATCTTTAGCTAGCGTATGTTATGAAGTTGAACATTTTGCTTTAAAATTTTGACTTTCTGATTAATAATGATTAAAGATTAGCTACATGCGTTCTGTTTTGCACCGTTCGGCCACATTTGAAATATGCTGTAAGTGTGACGTTCGGACGGTCGCAGTGCGCTGAATAAAAAGATAGAAAATGCTGTTCGTCTTTAGATATAGGGCAAAATAGATCTGTATCTGTATAGATCTGGATCTGCATTAAACATTTTAGATTCGCTGAAACGGTTATTGAAATTACTTTTTTATTGGTATGAGGCTGCACGTGCTTGTCACTAACAGTTCCTTCTTTTATAAATTCGGGAAGAACTGAGTTTTATGATTTTTTATAAATACCACTCCAGCCTTGCCTGTTGTTTTGGCTCTTTTGTGTAAGACGAAGACGCCAGTTTCTAATACGGCTCTTGATATACCCAACAAATACATATTCTTGTTTGTATTTAATTAATGCAAATAAACCATATAATAACAAAGGATTTTGATTACGCTTTGCCAGCAGAGGGGTAAGACCCAAATTTGATCCCGGCAAGATAAAATTTGCGAGGCCCTCTGATGGAGTGAGAGGACGGATTTCAACTAACATCTCAGATTTTATTTGAAATGTTATGAAGTACGTAACTTTGCCGCTAGGTGGCGCATTTAATAAGACATATCAAAAATCGTTTCATTCTTCAAAATGTTGCAATACAATGTTGGTCTAAAATAAACTCATTATAATCTATGCTTATTTCTTATTAAATTTTGTTTGAAAATTTTTATCAGTTGCTGTGACAACGAAAACAGGAGAAATAGAAGTTTCAATCTTCAAAATGGCATAACTCAAGTATGGTTTAACAGAATTTAACGAATGGCTATATGTCACTGCCATTTAATTTTAGATTTCCTACTCGATATATGCCCCACGAGCTTATCCTAGCTTTTATATAATGAGCGATGGTTACCACCCTCATCATTGTTTGTTTCTTGTAATCATATTTTTTGTTCTCCTTCTATAATGTCGCACTAAAGATGTTCTTTTTGGTGATCCAAAGCGCTCTGCTTTTATGAAATAACTAGACTGAATTGCCTTATTCATTTCTAGTATTTTCTAAAAACTACTAGTTATGACATACCTTTAATTTATATCAACAAAATTGTGATTAAAACAGGGATTTGAAGACGTATAGAAAATCAAGTTATCCATTATCGAAAATTACTAATTATACTATATAATCAGGAAACAGTTTCAACGACTGTAAAATGTGTGAAACTGTATTCAAAAATTTGTTCATTTCTTATCTAAGGGTGAAAACTACATCATTCTTTTCTTTTTACTTTTACAGATTTATAACTTTTCATAGTGCACTGCAAACGTCAAAAGTTTCAAAAAAGGTCAAATACTGCAGAGAATGTGCAAAATGTGTTTGTTAACAAAGTGGCCGTTATTTCTTACAATAAATTCAAACATGTAAAAGTTGGCAGGCTATTCCCTTAAAAAAATTGGTAAGGCGCAGAAAATATAGGACACCCTTTATAATGTAATATACTTTATAGCATATCTTTGGTTTGGTTCAACCTTTATAATTGATACATTTATCTTAATATTAACTGAATTAGTCTATTCCATATGCATATCAATCTCTAGCTTTGAATATAGAGTGTAACTCTCTATATTCAAAGATCTCTAGGTTGCAACTGTGTAGTAAAATACGTCAATGTGCATAAAAACAAATATTTGTTGTTAATTGAATTTTTTAATACAAGAAAAGGTAAATAAATATGTGGGTGCGCCTCGTATTGCCGGTATTACCTACTACATCACGTATTTTTAATAGCCATTTTGTACCTACACAATTATAGCTTTTATCAAATCTGCTGAAGATTCATAAGTTCAAATACCATTTTCAGCAATATTTTAGCGAAATAACTCGCAAAATACTTAATGCTGTTGGCGTTGATTTCGTAATACTCGGATCACCTGTTGTTGGCGGTCAATCACTTTACAGTTTGTGCAAAATCAGAGTGAAAATCATGAGGTAGCTTCAGTGTCAGCGATTTTGCGTGGGAATGGGGCTTAATTCCAATATAGCATCTACAGCTAAAATTCACTTAACGATTCATTAATAAGTCAAGTAGTCCGACGGTGGGGCGGTTCTGTACTGCTGCATTTAAGTGCCAAATACTACTACATTATACGTTTTTTTAAATGCTGACGCGCATAAGAGACTGGCTCCGATCAAACAGCCCATTCTGTGTTATTAACGGAATGTCAAAAACTGAGAAAATCAAGACAAATATTCAAAACTAACAAGTCACGGATTACGCAGAGGGAAATAAAAGTACAATTAACTTTTCTTGACTTGCTGGTTATGAATTAAAAAGAATCGGGAATCGGAAACAAATATTGAAAACTGTAATTTTACTGCAACTATCTTTAGAGCTAATTATAACAAAACAAAGATTTGATAATAACAAAACAGCATGAGTTCACAATAAATAGAATTAATTCAATAAAACAATAATGATCATCACATTCTAAAGAAAATCTCTCGGATACGTTAATCTTTATTCTAAAATTCACAATTTGCAGACCATTCGTCAAATAAATTACTTCCAGCCGGAAGTGTTATCAGTTTTCTCATGTACTGTATATTTTTACGGATTTGACTGGATGATTAACCATATACGGTTTTCAGTAAATCCAGTCTGACATAGTTGCTTCTTATAGTTCTTAATAAAAACACATAATATTTATTTGATTCGGATGTCTTATGCGCTCTTTTTCATCAAATAGGCATTGAGAATTTATTGCTATGGTTGCATGTAGTTTAATTAATTAAAATGACTTCATTTAAAGGACCGCATGTTTCCTTCCAAGAATTGTTCGAACTATTTCACAGAGGAACGTGCCAAAAGAGAAATTTGTAATATTGCTCCAAATTTACTCTATTTAGTGTTCAATCCTTTTAAGATTGCACAATATAATTCTTACGGTACGTATTAATTGTTCTGTTGTCCATATTAGCAAATACCAACCTGATGTTTTCTGCTTATGTGTGTAGTACCTACTTGCATTGAGTTTATTACTCCGGAGGTTAAATCAAAGATACCTGAATAGTTTTTGTAAAACAAATTAAAAAGAAGCATCATCTAATCGTACTCCATTTGCCACTGGGTAAAAGTGCCATTTAATTTGTATAACACTTGATTTGTCTACCTGCTCGGGGTATCATATTTAGTGTTGTTAATTAATTACAATTACTTAAAAAAGTAATTGTAATTAAATCAAACATTAATTACTGAACGGTATATTTCAGTACCTTATCGCAGACCGGTAATTTTTTACATAAATTAATCACGCAAAAAACAATTTTAAAGTAATTTATTTCTCATAATTTACATACATATAGAGAATTTTAACTATTAAAACAAATGAAACCGGGAATGAATGAGATCGCTGCTGGTCTCTATTGCTGACTAGTGTCAGTCCTGGGTGTTAAACTAGTTACAGCAATAAGTAAAGCAGGCACAAGAGCAAGTCGATTGCGATGGTCCTAATAACAGTCATAACCAAAAATGTAGTTTCAAACAAATAAATAATTCTTCTTCCTTATAATAAAGTGAATTATACTTCAAGTACATTTTTCTTCATGAAAAATTAATTATAAAATAATCCACTTCGATAGATATGGATCAGTTTTCAATTTTTTCAGACAATTAAGTTGAGGAAGAAAGCAATAAAATCTTCGGCGCCTCTATGAAAATACTGATCAAAAGCCATAGAAAATTCATTTTTAAGTGTATCAACTGACGATGGTAATGAAACAGCTTTAATGATATTTTTAAGAAAATCAACTAATTTCAGCCCGAAGATTTTGGTGGAGAAAAACTTTAATCTGAAAAAGAATTTTCATGGCTATCGAGGAATTTGATGTCAGATTTATTGTACGAGTAATGCAGTTACTTTCAATCCAATTGCATCTGTTCGATCGATTTGTTTTCCATGACTTGTCTTCAAYAAGCTTTAATTTACTTATAATATACTACGTTTACAGAGCCGAAATCTAACGCTTAACCATTCACATATAATATCTGTCTTCCGTGTTTAAGTTCATTGTTTTCTTTTAGAGAACTCAACTGTTACTTTACATTATTATACCCGATTATTTAACATCGTTGCCGGTGAAATATGGAAATTACACACGCATGTTTTTACCTATGGAGAAATACTTTACTAAGTGGATATCATTTTAAGCAAAGTTATTGAAGAACTCTTATTGCAATAGCAATCGGTAATCAAAGTCAAGCTATCGAATCTAAATTAAACGATATACAAAATAGTGCGTCCGTCGTTCCAGATTAATTAAGGTAATGAAATAATAATAGCAATATTAGTCAGTTGAATGTAGCTAACATGCAGGGTTATTTAGAAAACGACACACCTTAAAACCTAAAATTACTTTAAATGCAGGAAAAATATTAAATTTTTATAAACAGGTAGAACTTTGTTTACAGTAGGACAACTTTTAAAATATTATACATCATTTAATAAAAGTTAAATTTCACAAGAAATTATGTTATGTAACTATTTTTCGCTCATTTGCGGGGTAATACATCAATTTAACAAGCAACTTGGTTCATTGTACTTATTTACCTACTAGCCCTTATTAAATTAAGTTTTCAAATGATGTATCATAAGATGGGTCGTTCCATTGAAAATGTTTGAAGGCATGTCCACTCCGTTAAGCTAAGCTAGTGAAATTGGGGGGGTCTTCCCCTCCCCCAATCTAGACGAGAAGCCTATTTTCCTGTTTGGACATTCAATTATCAAATATCAAAAATCTACTTAAAACTAACCAAAGTTAATCAAGGTTCTGTTTACAGGTAGCCAGTGGATCTCCTGAAATCTAGAGTTAAGTTACTACACGAAACGACAACAAATTCGTTTGCATTTTTTTCATTTTAGTTTTGCCATGTTGGTAGAAAAAAAAACAGAAAAACTCCACAGCATTGCCAAATTGTAACTAGTTCCCTACTTAATAGGATTGAGGATGAAGAAACAGATGCGTGAACCTCCTTTTAGGCCGAAATTCGTCCATTTCATGATTGTAGCACTGCATTGTTAAAGATCATAGATAATATATTTCTTTTCCAAAGCATTTGACACTATAAATCATAATACTCTCACGATTAATTTGAAGTATATTGAGTTCGACTATACTGAAATTTAAATGTTCTCTAGTTATTTGGAAAATAGATGACAATGTTCTTGATGGAGAAGTAGATCTGCTCAGATTGCCATAAAAAATGTATCTCGACGCTCTACTTGAGGGCCTGGGTCCTTTTTTTGTACGTGCACTTCTACTCTTTCTTTCATTGGACTGTATTGTATAGTATACAGACAATACGCAAATGTATTTTTCGTTTTTACCTTTTGATATTAACCTCACAAATACATCAATTTCCAGTGATGTTAACGACTTGATGCACGTTGCTTCTTTATATAACCTGAATGCTAACCCCTCTAAATCTGCTGACATGTTATTTGGTACTTTGGTAGGTATAAGCATAGGATGGATCTTAAGAGGGGCGTTTACCTAGAGCGAATCGGGTCATTTTAAGCACCTACCGTTTTACATTTTACCGAGTTATTCGAAACTTTTTCGAAGTGAAATTTCGACAAGGCAATGACAAAGGATGTAGCTACAACGTAGAGTTCGAGTTTTTTCTGAATTTGGTACAGTAATGTAAATATTTGTTGTTATATTTTGCTTAAAAATGCGTATTTTTGGCGAGTTATATCTCGAAAACTAAGGCACATAAACGAAAAATTCGAACACCACGTTGTAGCTACATATTTCTTTGTACACTACCAAAAACATGAGCACGATAAATAAGTAAAAACATTCAAAAAATCTAAAACCGCAAACCCTTTCGCACGAGTCCGTCAAGAGAGCGGAATGCGAATGCCCATCCCCACCAGATCCGTCGCATGGTATCCAGAGAACAGTGAGGCTAAGATGCAAACCTGTCGGGAATGATCGTGCGGTATACGATTTATTCCGATATGACCGGATTTCTAAGCTTTTATGTCTAAATACACGTGACAAGTTTAATGTTAAAAGCTCTTTCATATTAATTTATTGTTTGCTGAAGCAATGGGGAGGAGGAATGAAAATTATTATAAAAGTTCCTTCAAAAATCATAGTCGACATGCAGTTAGAATGAAATGTTATATAGTTCATATTTACAGAAATAAATGGGTTATTCCATATTTTGAATAACCTGGTATAATATCAGAGTAAGTTACTAATATCATGCTTACTTTTTTATGCACACGCTACAGTCAGCAATTTTCCGAATATTAGTTTAGCCCGTCTGATCTTTGCGTAATTTCAACCTATCGGCTACCCTCTTACGTCCCATGTCCCGCTGGTAACATGGGTTGCATAGTTTACATTTTGCCCGATCGCTCCAAGTAAATGCCCCTCTTAAATAAAGAACTTAACATAGGGTAAAACTGCATGTTAGTGAACTTTCTCGTAATCTTCCCAAGGGCGGATTSGGGGGGGGGGGGGGGTCATGGGGGTCATGACCCCCCCTTGGGCCCGGGCTAGGTATAGTTCGACCACTACGACCACTAATAAATTTTTCTAATGTAATTAATATACTTTGTAAAATAATTACTTTCTATAATGGCGAGCGCATACATGCATGAACAACACGCACTTTTAACTGTTTTTAATAAAAAAAAACACAACGTCGCAAMTTATTCCCGGCAACATAGTTTTGGGGGGAAACTGAATTGGATTGGATGTCAACCCTTAGTGCCTTACCTGTGACGACTTAATTTTATTATCATTGATTGTTTTCACCATTACTCAACGAATTCATTTCTTTAATGAGATAAAAACAACACGTTATTGTTAGTTTCATTTGTGCATTTAATGAATTCCTGAGTTTTTGAACTGAACTGTGCCTTCAGAGAAACATAGCGACTGAAGTGGATTGAAGTTACAATTCGTTTCGCAAGCAGATAAAAAACGAAAAAATAATTTTGCTATTTGATAAAATTATTTCAACTTATAAAAATAAAATGCTATTTCTTTTTCAATTAGATTATTTTAATAAATTGTAGCCCGTCCTGACTAGGTGACCCCCTCCTGATCTGAAAGCTGGATCCGCCCTTGAATCTTCCTGTATTCATTCATTAATGATTTGCGCTTTAAACAACATATGCATAAATGCATTGGTAAAGCATATGAACTTTAAAACTTATTTATAATTATAGATCCTTTCTCAACAATTATCTGCGGATGTGTTTCGAAGTGTTTTTGGACGACATGTTTCTGGAGCGGTATCGTTATTGCGATCGAAGTGGTTTAATATGGAGCACAGGCGTTTTAGAACAGATATTCATAACATAAATATTGCCTCTTTAAACGATTATTTACCTATAATGTGGCGAATACTTATAATTCTATTTTTGATGTATTTTCAAAATTGTTTTACGTTTCGCCTGCGTTTGATTTCTTGGCTGTTCCTAAAACAAAATGGTTGTTCGGTTTGCCAATTATATGTACGTGTATCTATTTCTTTTTGGTAAAGGTATGTAAACTGGAATAAAAAATGATTATTATTCCGCATACTCCATGGTTTAGGATTTCTCTTAAAGATCGTCTTCAGCCGGAAATGCTTCCGAACATTTCACCATCTCGATTGACTGGCGTCTTAGTGCTAGTTAGTATTATAATACTTACATACTACACTAGAAATTATAATTTACAATTCGATATACGAAATAGTAACAACACACAGGAAGAAATTCCAACACACGACGGTCCATGCGCACAAGTAGGTACTTAAAAACTGATCGTTCCGATCAGTTCCATTCCTAAAGATCTCCATGGTACGAGCTTAAACGGTTCAAGTGTACCACCCTCATCTCTGATCCTGAGCTGGGCTGAATTCTGTAGACTAAATCGTTAATCCCTTTGTAGGGTCCTTCCCAGAATGACGACAATGTAGGCGAAAGTCCTTTCCTTTTTCGTGGGTTGTGGAGGTACACCAGATATCCTGCTTTAAACTGCCTGTGAATGGCCATGCCTTTATAGCGAGCTTTTGCACGATTACTGGTAATCTTTCCTAATGGAGCTACCACGTTGTGTTATCCTTTCCCTCAATCGTGTTGATGAAACCTTCGTGGCTGCGCAGATTGCACACTTGCAGTAATATTTCTCTTCATCTTTGCGACAAGCCATCCAGTTTAAACGTTCATGTACCTTTGCCAAAGTCCTGTTCACTCCCAGGTGCTCCTCTTCGTATTTCTTCCAATACCCTTGATACAGACTCCTTGGGTATAACTAACAACACGGTAAAATACTTCTTATCCACGCTCTCGCATGCTCTCTACATTTTCCACCCGCAAAGATCCCCGATGGGCCCACATCGCCTTTAGGGTCGGGCTCATTCCACACAACTACAGAACCAATATGACTAGCTGAGCCTTCCAGAAGCTTCTGGCAGTTCATTTCCGCGTCGCCTCAAGATGTGACTCTCTTTACATTGACCGTGCCCTTGGGCTGGTCCACCCGTTTGTAATGTGGGAATTCTCCACAAATGGACTTCTGGATACAGCATCTGCGTTGTTATCATGCCTTTATGAACTGTGCCGTATTTTAAAATCATATCGTTCCCTTTAATTTCTGGAGGCATTTTTGCATTCTTCTTAACGTGTCTGGGATTCGCTCAGCGGGTGAGGTTTGACGACCGCCAGCCTTAATTACGTGTACTATCAGCTCATTTATATAGCTCATAAACTGCTTCATCGGATCACTTTGTTCGACAAGGGCATCAGGTACCTTGCACTCGCTCCAGTTGGCAGCTGAGGCCTTGTATGCTGCCTTGATTTCTAAAAGCTTTCCTAGGGCCTTGCTCAGCAGCAGTTCGTTCTTCTTACGCTATAGTGTATTTCTATTAGTGTTTCCTCCAGAAGTTCAGGCGGAGCTGTTGGCTAAGCCTTGAATATTAGTCTTCTCATGACTGCTGCAGATTACGGTAGTCTCGCCGACGCCTGCTCAAGAGACTTCAGTTGTACGCAAAACATCTGCTGCAAGTATTATTCTCCAAGGTGATTTGCTGCAGACAGTTTATGATAATCCTGCCTGTCAAGCGGTGGTCCACCAAGAGCAATTACCAAAGCCGTAGATTTATCTTCGTCATTCAAGTTGTTTGCCTTTTTTGTATTTTGTAGGTCTCAAATGGCATCTGTCCATCATACCGCGGGAGTTTAACCTTGTTGCTCGCAAGTTCCGTGGGTTTTCAGTGTTTCTATTTCCCTTTCTGTTTCGTCTTGGTTTTTTTTCATTTCCTTCCGACTAGTTCTCATTTCTTCCTTAGTTGCTCTAAGTTCGATTTTCATTTCGTCTTGGCCTTTTCTCATTGCTCCCTTATTAGTTGCCATTCCATTCTGTCTTGTTTTTTCTTGACTTGCTTATTTGTTGTAGTTGACTCACTTGACTTTGCACCCATTAAGGTTGATAATTTCAGAACTTCTTATGCCTTTCGGTTCTTCTCATCTTATAAAGCCTTTCAAACAGATACTACAAAAATTCACAATTCGCTTTTACTTTATTTTGTTTATTTAAACACCAGAATGAAATACACTAAATTTAAACACAAACAATGCAACTTATCACTATTTATAACACTTTTAATTCAGTAAACAACCATTCAGAATATCATATTACACACACTAGCACTTAAAACACTGTAACACTTATTTAACTCCGTTTACTCGGACCCAGCCTGCTTTACGAGTTCAGAACTTTTTAGCGCTCTTTTCGTCAGGCTATTTATACCCCTCGTCGAACACTTCAGATGCTTTCAGAAGAGACATCCCACTGTCGCTGTCGAACTTCGCGAACATTCCACAGAACGAATAAACTGGAAACTACCGTGCAAGCACGTGATCATCGGTGTCGATCCGGTTGCTTAATTCACAGGCGTTGCCATGTACACAGCGTAACAATGCTCATATATTGCCAAATATTTAGATATCTTTGAATAGAAAGGTGTCTTAATGTAAACGGTGTCCGTTTCGGTTACATCCCACTTCTGATTTCCAAAGTATTATTAAGTATTCCGGACAGAGCCACATGCTGACTAAACAATTGCACTTTTGTATTTCAGGGCGCTATGCAGGACGTCAGACTGATAGCCGGAAGCCACGGGTACCTGTCCCTCTGCCCCAGTCTGGACTCGACGTGTCCGACGTGCGGCCAGTTCTCCCTGTTGCAGAGCACGGTGCAGGAGCTCACCAGGCACATAACGGAACTTTCCGAAAGGGTATATGGACTACCATGTAACGTCAATTATGCGTTCAGTACACTGTTTTGATTGTATATAATTCTGTGTTTTACAGTTGATAGCGGCGGAGGAACGTATCAGTAAGGTAGAGGACTGTGACTGTCAAAAATCGTGCCGGTTCAACGGGACCGTACACGCGGATGGCGCCACGTGGCAGCAGGGTTGCGATCTGTGCGCATGCGTGGTTAGTAAAAGAGAAAATTCGAAACGATTATTTCGATGATCGGTCGGCAAAAGTCGTGTAGCTTTTTTATCGGTGCACTTAACCTCCTGCTTACATATTTGTTCGTTTGTAAGAAAACATTCATCATTCTGGGAACGGATAATCCAACTTTTCTTTTTTAATTAGAATACTGCTATTAATTAAAAACATAGTTCCAATGGGCAGATGAAGAATAAATCAGCACAACCTTACAAGGCATGCGAGACAACATAGCTTAATATTTTAAGCATGGGATGCTGCTGCTTGCATCAAAACAGCCCGTGGTGGCAGTTTCGATGAATTACGCCACATCAGCACGGTTATATAGTTTCAATTTTACACGTAGTCTGATTTTCATTCAAGTAACTATGTATTATAAAAACAGATAGTGTGCGAGGGTGAATGTTTCCAGCACCCGTCATAAAAATTATTATATTTCGAAAAATTGCTGTCGTAAGTCAAACACCTTGCTCATAATTTCCATTAAGCCGAATTAAAATTATCATTGTTTCTAGAGATTTATTTAGCTTCTTTGATTAGACGTTTGTAATAATATTTTTCTATGTGTAAAATTTTTGTTTTGTCAAAATCAATCACGGAAGATTTATGTTTATTAATGTTTATATACTATGTTTATGTTATATTTGCCACAAGAAAAAGTAAATTTGTAGAAATCTCCTCTTTTTAAATGTACTTTATCTTTAGTAGAACACATAATTTTATCTAAATTATCATGTGTTCTATCGACAACTAAAATATCATGCTTTCTGAGTATCCTCTTTAATTTTTCCAACGGGCCTTCTAGATAAGGCGCACACAACTTTAATTTACTTTGTGTTGATGAAAAATTTACTTGATTCGTACAAGCACTTTTATTATAAATTGACCAAAATTGTAATATTAGTACCATTTCTTGCTAGGGTTTATTTAAAATGATAAATTTATTGTGTAATTAATGGTATATTGTCTGGAAATATCTGTCCGCATGTTGGTTTTTGCTTAACTTTGTGTTCTAACTAACGTCTGTAAATTTGGATATCCAAGAAAAGTAAATTGTCATTGTTTTCCAACTTCATCGTAAAAAATTCAAATTATTTAGAAACCTACCTAAATCTTGCATACCGTGGAACCAAACAACAAATACAATACATACGTATATTAACATTTAGGTTTCAACTGAAAACTGTTAATCGCCAAGTACCTATTCAAAATTTTCCAAATAATTTTTGTTCATAAAATTTATCATTTCATAGAAAATAGGCAGATTTTAAACAGTGCTAAGATAATTTGGTTATTGTATTCTCTAGGTGATTTTTTTGTACGTTTCCTCATGTAATACTTATTAACCAACTTTAGCCCTATAATCTGTTCTTACGTAAAATTACTGAAGCTGTAGTAAGACTTTGATGTTGTTTTGATCTAACTAATTATTTTTGATCTAATGGTCAACAAAACCTGCTGTGCCTTATAGTTTATAAGTTATAAGTTAAGTTTATAGCTTATAAGTTTATATCTGCAACGGGTTCTTAATTATATTCTGAATGTTTCTGATTGTCCTATGTACATACACTCAATATCACGCTGCAAGCCTTTTAGTTGGTAAATACTGTTTTTAACATGTTGATTTCTGGCTTATTGTTAACTAGAAGACACTTATTTACCTTATCAATTATTTATCAACCTTTTGTTTTTTAAGTGGTATATTTATTTATCAGTCTGTTAAATAAGTTATAGAATACGGAATGTTTAATTTGCAATAATACTTTGAGCATGTTGGCATTATAACCTCCTGACTGTGTCGGTTTTCTAAATATTTCATAGTCAATTGCTTCCACATCCAACGGATGGGTATTGTATTGCGAAAAAAATTTTTTTTGCTCATTCGCTTTAAAATGGTTAAAATGCAAAGCAAAAAAAATTTCTTGTCTGTGTCTGGTTTTGTTTGTGGACACGATAACTCTCAAAAAACTTAATATATGAACTTGAAATTTGGAAAACGTATAAATCTCAACTACCCAAACCTATTGTTTGTGGGGTAAGTAGGGTATCGGGAAGGGGGCGAAATTGGGGGGTAACTACCCTTTTTGCAATTTTTTTTATTTTTTTGTTCGATTTAGATTGTGATTAGCAGTATAACTGCGAGTATTATACGCTCTTATAAATTTTCGGTACAGCAAACTGTTAAGAAGATAGCAAAAAGCGTCACTTAAAGAAAACGGTTTTTCCTAAATATCTCCGAATATATTTAATATATTCAAAAAATGAGAATACCATCAGATAGGAAATAAAATTTCTCACAAAAAGTATCTTAGCAAATTTATTCAAAATTTTGACATTTTCGAAATATTTCCAAAAAACCTGTTTTGGAACCTGCTCGTACGATTTTTCTTAATCAAATTTCTGATCAGAAAACACTTGTAATTTTTTGTTAAGTTAATAATTTTCGAGTTATTTGGAAAAAAAAACGATTTTAAAATTTATATATCTTTGCTAATATCACGAGGACTGTTTGTCTTAGAAAAAATGTGTAGAGAAAAAATGCTCAATACCTGATTACTAATAGTATAGTATAAGAAATAAAAACGTAAATCTCATTTTGACAATTGGATGTGAAGTGCTGATTCAATTTGCAGCGGTTTTTTATTGTTCCTTTTACCGACATAGATAGGTCATGAAAATTAAGGACTCCATCCTTTTTTTCTCTAACTTAAATTGTATCTTCTTTTAAAGCATTAATATAATATAAATATACAAAATATCAGTATATTTGGTACACAATAATGCTTTTTCATAGTTTCGTTTTTCGTCCTAGAAAGTTTTTTCGACATTTGTCGAAAAATTTTGCCAAGATTAACACACGCAGTCATATATTTTTAAGAATTGATAAAAGCCCAAAATAGCATTATTTGGTATTGATAATTCTTTTCGCATATTCAATTGATCTTGTTAAAACGCTGGGAATTTACATAATTTATATGATGGAGATAGTTCATTTTTTTATAAAATAAAATAATCATTGCTTGGATCAAACCAACATTGCGAAAGAAGAGTTAAAAAAGAAAACCTTGTGGAACATTTAGAAATTAAAAAAAACGTTCAATTAAACATTTGGCAAATACACAAAGATAAATTCCCAGGTCCAATGAGCTTTTGATATTACCACTATGAAGTCGGCCTTCAAACTCAAGCCAAAGATTTTTACAATTACATTTTACAACCCATGTAAAAATAAGGGATGTGGAAGAAATTCTACACATCTAAGCTTAGTATAGTTTTGACGCCCTTTGATAATGACCGTTTATGGTCGAAACGATTGCCAGAGCTATCCGATAAATCTCATGAGACTTTGTGCATTTAATTGTTTGTTTAAACTAAATAAAATATTTTTTATTGGATACATAACATAATTTTTGTTTCTTATCTTGTAGACACTTTACATCGTAGGTATCTCTGTTAAAATGCAATGCATCTACACTAAATAAGTGCAAAAAATTAAGTAAATTTTATGAAACAGGCAAATTGATTTAATTATTTCGCAACTAACTTCAATAATTCAGTAGGAATACTAAGTGCAACGTTAAAACAGCTACTTACGCCATCTTAAAAAAGAAGTTTTTATTTGAAAGAAACAAATTCATCAATTTTTCCGTCAGAAAGAAACGGTTGTAGTGTTTTAAAAACAAAAAAAAACAAATTTGAATTGCTTCGACTCCGATTTTGCCAGTCATTGTTGTCAACATACAGCGATGAATTTTCACTATGTCTTCATGCTCCAACTATTGTATTTCGCAATATTCAATCATTCTTTTATTTATTTTCTCAGCATGGAGAGGTCCAGTGCCACCCTGTAGAATGTCCAACGCCTGTCTGCAAACATCCTGTCAACATTAGCGGAGAATGTTGTCAAAGTTGTCTCAGTAAGTAGTGGACACGGAATTATATTGAACTATAATTCCGTGATAGTAGAGTGCTCTAATGGTAGTGCTGTCAAAATTTTGAATCCTTGTATTCGATATTTGAATGTGAAGCAAACCGAATACATTCGTTTATTCGATACGAATAAACAAATAGTCATATTCATTTTATTAGAAAACGAACGAATATCCGCGTTCGTTTTATTAAAAAAAAATTAGTAAACGAATATTTGGACGAAATCAGCTGCTGTGCAAAATACCTGTGGAAACTTCAAATTTCCAACTACATATATATTTCTTCCTTTGCTATCAAAACTGTTCGAATATGGATATTATTCAAAAACATAGGTATTAGGTTCGAAAACGAATAAGATCAGAAAACAAATAACATTTAAAACCAAATAAATTTATTCAATTCGTTACTATTCGTTTCCGAATAAAACGAATCCCTACAAACATTTCGTTTTCGCTCGTTTATTGGTTTCGAAATAAAACAAGTACTAATATTCGTTCATTCTATTTCGAATAAAACGAATACCAATATTCATTTATTTGTATCCGAATAAAACGGATACGAATATCCGTTTATTCCTATTGAATATTATTCATGACAATTTTGATCGAATATTCCCTCTACTGTATTTGAATAACGAATATATTCGATACGAATAGACAGCACTTCTTGTTAGTGCGACAAATACACTGCCAAACAAGTATATTCAATTAAATAAATGCTAWWATTGTTTTACTTATACAGGGCATTGCCTATTTTCGGGAGAATTTTTCGATCATGGGGACATCATAACTAGAAAAAAGTGCCTAGAATGCTTTTGCCAAGACGGCAATATGCGCTGTAACAAAATAGACCCAGAAACAGAATGTCCAAAGCTCAATTGTCGGCCAGAAGATCAATTCACAGTACCTGAGGAATGTTGCAAGTTTTGTCCAGGTAAGGATCAGATGAAACGTTTTGCTTGGGCTTTAAACTAATGCTTTACTAACAAAATCACTTTTCATTCATGCCATTTAACAGGAGTTGACTACTGTGCTAAGGGACACACTTGTCATCATAACGCAACATGCCTCAACTTACAAACTACTTACGCTTGTCAATGTAACCAGGGTTTTCAAGGCGATGGACATATGTGCAGCGGTATGCCCATTGTTAACATTTACTTATAAATTAAATGTCTAAATGATGCTTTATATAAATAACATGGGAATGATTTCACCTTTACTCAGCATGTGCATAGCAGTGGTGGTACGATAAAATCATATATGCATAATTTTTATCATTGACAAAAGGGGCATTAAAACAATCTTTTGGAAAACTTAACTTAGTCTTATATTTTGCTAGGTAGGTATTTTTTTGACCAATATATTATTTTACATAAAGCATAAAGGGCTTTTTACAACATGAGATTCTTCAAATAATATATGTTTTACTAATCAAGAACATTATAGAACGAAGTAAAAACATAATTGATATAACAGTTCTATAAAATAAATAGGTATATTCTCTTATTTTATCCTGCTTGTTTTTTTTAACGTAAATCTAAGCAAATCAACTTACCTATGGACACATTTTTTCCTTTTTCATTTATATTGGACGCCTATAATCAGCTTAAATCTGGAGAATCAGTTGACATTTAAGAAGAAACTGGCGAATGAATCTGTAACAGCCAAGGAATTGTAGACAAAAAAAGACCGATATTGCCAAGTTTAACTACATAACAGCAATTACCAATTAATGCTGGACATGAAGTAATTTTAATTTGAAAATCATTTTTGTACAATCATAAATAACATTAAAACGTGATTGATAGGTACTTCTATTTTAACAACTATTTCTTACTATTCTACTGAATAATAGCTAAACATTTTTCTAAAAATATTATCGTCTTTGGTTAAACCGGCTGTTCAGTATTCTATAATTTTAAATTCAGAAATGCTACCGCCATTCTACCGATGATGGTGGCCCGAGCTGTTGCGGCAATAGCCGACTAACATTATTGTAGAGATTCATGTACGTTTGTACATTGTACATTCTACATTGTACGTGTATCGACAGTAGACACATCATGGTCGTGTATAAAGCCAAATAAAAGTGTTAAAATCATCAAGGTTACATCATTTAAAAATACCTAAGTGTGAACCAGTGAACATCATAATCAAGCAAATACACCGGCGATACCGTTTGAAAGGCGGTGCGGCCTGAACGAACCTGATTTCCATGGTAACACTGTTGACGGGTTGACATAACTCATTGGTAGAATGGAGTTTTGTTTGTAGATTTTTCTTAAAATGAACAAATATGCTCACGGAAAGACGATGTCTAGCCAAACAAAAGAAGATAGCGAATGTTTTTAGGTAGATAATAATATTATAGTTTATTTGAACAGGTACAATATTCCTAGACTTTTATAAAATACAGCACGCCGCTGGGTATCAAATCAGCCATGTTTTATTACAACTGCGGTCCCATCACCGACGGCGAAGCTCTGCTGTTGTGCTGTTACGAATCCGTTTGCCACACTGTATTTATACTATGTTTTGTTAGACATCGTATACACTATACATACATGCAGTCAAAGAAAATTAATTAAAACTGGTTCATGTAGTTTTTACAAGTTTTGTGTTCAGGTGTTTTATAAACGCTTTCAATTACTTTTTAGCGCAAATTGTTAGTTTATAACAATTTTAAATGTTACAAATTTAAGAATCAATTATTTGTTTTTTTTAACGACTTATTTTTATGTGGACTATTGGGATACTGTGTAATACAGGGCTTCTATAAATGATTTATGCATCGCAGGCGGCGTTGTTTTTTGAATTGCTTGTGCCGCCTTTTTGTAACTGCTGCCAAGCTACAATATGCACGGCGATATGTAGTACTGAAGGTTGCAGACCAATGTCACACCACAGCTCCGAAATGTGAGCTTTCAGCAAACTTAGTTAATTGTCCCACAAAACACTACAGAATATGTTGAAAATATAAACTCCCGGGCGTTTTCTCATATTAAAATATAAAAAAAATTCAAAAATCTACAGATGACTAGGCAAGGCGGCAAATTGATTTAATCGATAATTCAATAAGCGCCCTGGATGCACGAATCATTTATAGAATTCAGTGATTGTACGTACCTTCGATCAGTGTTGCCTTCTAATGAAAATTTGTCAAACTAAAATTTTGCAATAGATTTTGACACTAATCTATTGCAAAATTTAGCGGCGAGTTAAAATACCAGTGTATTAGGTATCTTGGTACGTCCTTAGTGGAATTATCAGTAGATGAAGGTTGTTTCATAAGTCATAAGCATGTTAAAGAATCCAGCAAGTGTACTGTAATACCAGTGACAAATGAACAGTAATATACTATAATTACAGTACCTATCCTTGGCTGACCAGTACGCGCATAACTAATATTACATGTTGATAGTGCCTGTATAATAATTTAGATAAAATTGTCGTCTTAAAGACAAATGATATACCTTTATAAAGTGCAGAAATTTACATAATTATTTGTTTTAGTGAAAAAGTTGCATAGATTAAACATGGAAAATAGGGACTCACTAAAAGAATGAGATGTGTAACAAAATTGCAACAAATAAAAAGTATCTTTGATAAGTCATTCTTAACTGATGAAAGATGCTGAAAAAATGAAATTTTATGTAAAGTACCTATATATTGTTATAAATTTTTTGCAATGGTAAAAGTTAATTTTTCCTGGTCAAACTTTGCAAAGATTGTTTAATGAATGTTAAAGATGTTGCCAGGGTTAACTAAAACTATGTGCCTGAACCACATACTTCAGATATACTATTTTTCACAATAAATAAAGGCACTTTTTTGTATAGGTTAATGCAGATAAAATTATATTCTTGTAGATCTTGGGTTCCACCTCTAAATTCATTGGATGACAAGGTTCTAAAAATTTTGGAATAGGCCTAAAAAGTAGCTGAAGTTCAAAAAGGATTTAGATACCGAAATCGAAGGGACCGCAACAACCAATACATAAATAATAATTATTTGAATAAAAATTGAGATTCATCTTTCTTTGAAACATTTATTTTTTTCACATAATGTGTATTTTCTATTTTATCAAGTCAACAAAACAAAATTATTAAATATGACTGAATTAACATAAGCACTTACTTATTTTAATTTTCCAATATTTACTTGCTATATCCAAAAAGCCACACATATATTACCTGTGTATTTTCTCTTAACTAGATACCACACATCTCACATCATATCAACAACATAAATAATATAATACTTTGTTCTTCGTGCTTCAAGTTTTATCTTCCAATATTTTCCATTAAATTCTGATTTTCTAATTGGAATTTTTAGTAACTATTAATTATAACCATTAAAAATATATCTGACATAGGTCACATATGAATTTATTTTGTTCACCACTGCTATTGTGCTGATACCATAGGCTGTTTTTTTTTTTAATTATTTAATCATTTTCTGCTTTACTAATAACCAAAATTAATCTAAAAGGTGTTACCATTCACCAACAGATTGTTTTCTCATTGTTTCTTCTGTTCTAGGTGACATCTAATGTTGATTATATTTCCAGATACTGATGAGTGTCTAGAAGAAGGCGGCCTAAACGGACACCATTGCCATTTAAACACAAAATGTGTGAACACGATTGGTTCCTATGTATGTGAATGCCTACCCGGCTATAAACGTGTCAACAAATTTAACTGTGCAGAATTGGATGAATGCAGTACAGGCGAGCATAACTGTGATGTGAACGCAGATTGCATTAACACTCAGGGCAGTTACCACTGCCTGTGCAAAGAAGGCTACACTGGCGATGGATATACCTGCAAACGTACGATAGCACTCCATAAAATACAAGATGTTTAATTCATGTTTTTTGCGAATTTTAGCCGTGTGTGAGCAAAGCTGTTTGAATGGCGGGATATGTGCCACACCAGGAAAATGCGCATGTCCCAGTGGATACACGGGGAAGAGCTGTGAGAGAGATTTGGACGAGTGCGCAACAAACTCACACAGGTGTACGGATTCATCAGTTTGTGTCAATATGATTGGTTGGTACTACTGTGTATGCAAGCCGGGATATTACAGCCCGGTTATCGACAATAATTTAGGAAATTTATGTCAAGGTAAGTTTCATGTTAAAAAAAGGTATGCATAATTATACAGAATAACAAATATCTACATAAAAGAGTTTTGTACACTAAAGCTGATGTATTTTTTTTACAAACTGTTATTACATACATTACACATGGATTTTTTAAAATTTAATACAACATGCACTAGAAGATGCTAAGGTTTTCGTTTATTTGTATTTCACAAGTACTGATCTGCTTAAGGTCAAGTGATTAAAAAAAGTATAAGAAACTGAATTCAAAATAGGTGATTTAATTTGTAAGTAATTCAAAAATTACACATTTAATTTTTTTAATTTCTGATATTCATATAAGTTGTTTATCTAATAAGTTTGCACACAAAAATCCTCTTGATTTGTAGAAAGGAAATGGGGGCAGACCACAGCACTCCCCTTTCTTTACAGTCCAACTAAACCTCAGCAAGCATTCAGGCAGTTGGTCAATTAAGTAAATAGGTCTATTGAAAATGAACAACAGATCACATATAAATTTATCACACCACGAGTTTGTTATGCTGTACTTCAAGATACACAAATTATAATAACAATTATCCCAACGTTATATGTCAAATTGTAGGTCTTTTTGAACTCTTTAAAAATAGCATAGTGAGTGTCCAAAATTTTTTTTCCAGATTGGTATATTTTGCAAATAAAGTTAAGTTTTGTAAGTTTTTCTTGTTTTTTACTAAGAAGGAGTAAAAATTACGCATACATTGTAATGACACAAATTGAAGAAGACAAAAGCCGGCATTTAACTATGAACCAATATTTATTATAAGGGGTAAGGTTAAAAAATATTTACAAAAATTAACTTTTAATACCAAATATGATAACCTGCAAAAAAATTTTTTTGGACGCCCCTTAAGCTATCTTTAAAGAGTTTAAAAAGACCTACAATTTGACATATAACTTACGGTTGCACCTTAAAAAATAAAGAAAATACGAGCCTGGGAAGTTGTAGGTGACGGAACCTGTATATATAGGCTAGGTTTTATCAACGATACCCCTATCTGTAGTAACAACCCATAGAGTTTAAAACAAAGTGGCAATCCAAGAATAAAAAAAAACAATTAAGAAACCAAAATCCAACGTCTATAAGATGCTCGTTGTTTTCTTGTATTTCCATGAGATTATCTCTGCAAGCCAAATAGTGAAGAAGTTATTAAAGAAAGATTCATGTGCGGAAGAAATATTGGAAAAAGTGTTTTTTTATGTAAGGGGGGGAGTACATTGAAGGGAAGCAGTTATTATCTGACTTGTTCACGAACTCTTTAGACAGACCATAAATTTTTTATAATTATACAATTCGGACTTAACAAAATGGTAAATTGTTGAACATTTTCTGTAAGTACTGCAAAATATATATATTGTACAGGATGGATCTTTTTTGGTTGGTTATGCAGTATATTATGTTCTAAACAATAAAAGATAGAAGACTGTTGCGTCACACTCATTTTTTCAAGCATAGTTTTGTGGTACAACAGATGTTGTTTAACTTGATTCGTTTTTAATATAAGTACAGTAAATTTCTCAAATGTAACTGATTCTTTTAAATCTTCTATAAGAAAAGATATTTTTCAAATGATATTTAATTAGCATAAAACAACATAATAGTTTTTATGGGCACCCTGTACTTTTTTATTATTAATTTCCTCTCACCTTTAACCAACCAAAAGTTTAATATAATTCATATGTAAAAATAAAATTCATATATTTTAATATCTATTTTTTCAAATAACTAATTAATATATCATATCACTTGTGCCAAGAAACAACAACTCTCCCAAATTTACCACAGGCTCGGCGAGTTGAAGATTTCTGGGCCATTTTTCTTAAAAAATATATAATGGAGGTTGGGAACCTGAAAACGACAAACAATGAAGATGGTATTTTTTTTAATTTGGGAGATTGATATTGAAATGGTCTAAGCTTGACGTGAGATGATCATAGAAGACATATGTTGTTGAAGACCATAGACTTTTACATTTAAGATAAATATTTTGTTGTTTATAAATCTGTTAATTATACCAATGTTCTAAAAAAGCTTATAAAATTATGTAAAATTATATCAAAACGTTTGAGACATATGTTAGCACTGACTTCATCAATTTAAATTTGGCAACTCCATCTCATATACTCAATCTTTTCAATCATAACCCCACTGTATTTATTACTAATTATATCTATATGATTTTTGCAGATATAGACGAATGTGATAAACAACAGCACACCTGCCACCCCTCAGCTCAATGTGTGAACTTGGATGGTGGCTTCGAATGCCGGTGCCCACCTAACTCGAGGAACTGTAAGCATAGCTGCATGTTCGAAGATACCGAGGTGGAAGATGGCAAATCATTCTCGCCTCCTGGTAAACCCTGCCATAGATGTTCGTGCAATCGTGGTGTGCTCAAATGTGAAGAGCCCAAGTGTAACTGCTCACTGCCTGGGGCGAGGGAGAACAACTGCTGCCCACAGTGTGACTACAGTAAAGCATGTCACCATCAGGTAAGGTCCCTATACCTAAATATCCCTATACAATGAGTTAGAAAGGTATGGAAGAAAATGGACATTTTTGTAAGTGAGCAATGCTGAAAAATATCCATAGAAATGTCGATTTTTATTGTTTTATTTATTTACTCTTAAGCACAGTTCCCAGTGTTCATGTAACATAATTTAGCATTTGTGGCTGTATTGCTTGTATGTTGTACCATATATCCTTTTTCAGTTCATCCAAATTTCTATGTTGTGTGAGACAAACTTTGCTTTTCAACTACCTCCAAACGTAAAAAAAAAATCGAGGTTAAAACTGGTGACCAAGGAGGGCTTTCCGCATGTCCTCTTTGACAAATCCATCCCAGAAAACATCTGCAAATCATACCCTGTCAGAAGTGAAGGTGCAGAATTAAGAAATAAAATACATTGTGGGGAAACTTTGCATCAAATTGCCCTCGATGAAATAAGGTTCCACAATCCTGTTTCCTGCAATACCCATCCATATGTTTGACTTGTGTGAATATTGTCCATTCTAGTTCCAGCTTCTACAGTATTAACTGCCTAAGAAGCCTTATAAATAAAACATCACCTCATCAAAGAATGGAATTGAATTTCTTAAAAAATTTGAGATTGATGTGTATTATCTGCAACATTCTCATTTAAAAGGATTGTTCAGAATTTTTTATATGTTAGTTTTAATAACATTATCGTTGCACAAAAAATCCTAAAGATTTAAGTAACATTTAAATAAATGAAGTATATACAGGGTGTCCCACATTATGTGGACAACCTCTCAGAATCTGAAAACTCATGCAAAAATAACACTGCTTTACAGTATAACTTTTTTTGAAATAACGCCCGCCTACATACATATTGACTCTTAAACATGGGGGAAGAGAAACAGTTTTTCAAAAATATCTTAGACCGGTTGATATAATTTCATCAAATTTTGGTTATTATTATTTGAAGTGTAAGCCGTTAAAAATGATGTGCACATTTATTTAATAAATATTTTGGGGGGCCAACCCCCACATTTTATCCCTTAACTTTAAATCGGTTAGGTATTTTTTCAAAAATATGTTTTTTAATCTTTGGGCCTTATAAACAAAAAAAGATATTCTTTGTTTATGCGGCTAAAATTGACCCTTTTCGAGGTTTACATTTTCACTACTTAACCCTTAAGTGCGGACGTGGGATTTTCTAACGTCAACGCGGACGTGCAAGACGGCAAAATATATCAAGGCAAAAAACCTAAAATTTTCTAAGTAAAATTTGTAACCATTATTTTTTGTTAATCTTTGGCTTATTGTATTTGCTAAATTAATTGATAACAAAAAAAATATAAAATGGTTGATGACAGGACTAGTTATTTTGAAGTGTGCTCTAAATTGCAGTACATATGTTCAATACATGTGAGTAAACAAAGCTCTGGTAGTGTTTTATAATACATTTATTACATATATAGTTATATAGTTACAAAAAAAGCGGTTTACCATCTGATGTACTATAGTTGATGTTTCACTTTCATCATCACTACCTGCTGATTATTCAGAACTACTGTCGTGATCAGATTCATCAAAATTTTCATATGGGACATGGTCAATATCACTAGCATCACTTCCTACTTCATTGAACCAATTTAAAACTGTTTAGTCAAAATCTGGATCCAGGATACGCACATGTTCTGAAGGTTCGGCCTTTTTGCCGTAGCAATTTCCCGACAAATTTTATAACGTAAACGCGGACGTGCCGTCTGTGAGACTACTCGTCAACTAAATCTCAGAATACCCCCGTATTTTAAGATGCTGGTTTACCATATTAGGTATAAAAACTAAAGACCAATCAGGCTTGGAATACATGAAATGACAACGTTGTGGGCGTTACCAATTTTGAAAATGCAGCATTTTCAGTTCCGCTGCTATCTGTCAGACGGCACGTCCGCAATTAAGGGTTAACTAAATCATTGTTTTTGTCAAATTGGCCGTGATAAATAATGAAACTGTGCTTGATATCTCTCTTATATTGACATTTTGGCAATACTTTACATTATTTGTTGCAAAAATTCTGAAATGTTTGAGTCAATATCTCAGTAGGCAGACATTTCAAAAAAGTTGTACTGTAAAATAGTTTGTATGGTGGGCATAATTCGCTTTTATGACCCTACAGCCTTTTCCTAGCCCTCGACTGGGTCTCGAGCCAGAAAAGCTTCTTTATACCCTTAATACATAATTAACTGTTATGTTACTAGCATGATTTTCTTATGACCTAGCCTCATTGTGTAAAATTAAAATTTCGTGAACTTGTATCAGTTGTGCATTGTATAGCAGATACTTGCTTTACCAAATTTTCTGCATCGCAAAATCGAAAAACACTTCACAAGGAACACAATTAATTTAATAATACGATGAGATGATGCATGCTGATGTTAAGCTTTTTCATAAAAGGGAAAACAAACTTAAATAATCTCATCTTCAGGAGTTACCTGATGTGATCCTAATGCATGGCGAGCGATGGTCATACCAGTGCCAGGCTTGCGAGTGCATGAACGGGGAGGTGGACTGCTGGGATATTAAATGTCCGCCGCTGCCTTGTGATAATCCCATGCAGGCTCCAGGGGACTGCTGCCCTCACTGTAACGACCTGTGTACACCAGGGGGCAACGGCACAGTGGCAGGGGCACCATGTCACTTTGCTGGCAGAATGTACGAATCAGGGGCACAATTTGTTAATCCTAGTGACCCATGTGCAGCTTGCAACTGCAAGGTAAGGATGTTTTCTTGGAGGGCGAGTTTGCTTAGTGCAAGTGTGCTAAAGTAGACTGGCATGTGTCAAAACATACAGAGGTGAGATAATGCGACTAGAGTAGCAACATGGCAGGTGGTAACCATAATAGAATCACAGATTACACGATTTCTTTATTTTCTGTTTCTTTGAAGAAAGTCTTTTCTGAAGCGTAATTGTTTTTAACTCTGTCTTTTCTTAAAGGGTTCTTTTATAGGCAGACCTTCTTTAACCAATTGAGTCTCCCAAAGTGCTACCCACAGTACAGAAAGTAGTACATCAAATAAAACCATTTGAAAATAAGCATTATTTAAAAATATTTTATATACAGGAAAAGCATATGGATACAAAAATAAAAATGTCCAAACATTTTTGTTATAGAAACGAAATATATTGAAACAATTGCATTGTTATTAAAAAAGCAATCTGCAGTAGGTACAATGTCAAACACCAGAATCTCACGATAGTTGTTTACAAAAATGCATAATATACAAAATTATTTTTATTTTTAACTGTAATAAATTTCAAACAGGTAAGAGAATGCTAAAACCGCTGCAAATTGAATCAATACTTCCACATCCAATTATCAATTTTTTTGTCTCTAACATTTCTTCGCGATACAGTACTCATCCAGAAGTAAAATTAGGTATAAGTCAATTTCAAAAACATACTATTTCTCAAATAAGTGCTCAAAATGACCACCATTAGCATGTGGACTTGCCTAATAACAGAATCTTTAACTCATTCTATCACTGGCCATTTGTTGCTTATGGTTTCAGCAGCATTATCAGTCCGAAAACTTAATTGTTCGATACTCTCAATTGGAGCAGTGTACACTAAGTTCTTCATATAACCCCAAAGTAAAGTCCCAAGGGTTGAGGTCGGGTGATCTGACGGGGCAAACAAATGTACTACAAGTTCCGATCCATTGTTTTAGAAAGATGGTATTCAGCCAATTTCTCACAATGTGGGCGTTATGACAAGAAGCTACATCATGCAAAACCATAAATTTTGTCAAATTTCTGAATGTACATTGTCCAAGAGTTGAAAAGAACATCCCTTAAAAATTCTAATTAGCTATCCATTCATAATTCCTGCCCATACATTCAATAAAAACTTTTGTTGAAAACTATTATATTATTAAGTAAGATGATCCATAGTGCTCAAAGTGCAGTTACTTGGTAAACAAGTAAAAACAATGTCTTACTGCACATCCTTTAATTGTATACATTAGTACATGTTTCGAGGAAATCCACCCTCATCTACAGCTGAACAACATTTGTACTTTTTGAGTGCACAAAACATTGATATTTCAAACAGAACACAACATATTTTACAAAGATCAGTTGTGTCTCAATAGTTTCTTTTTTATGCATGTTGTCTAAGGACCAATTTTCGAGATACATATATGGTTTTGTCCGAAAACACTGTTACAGAATTTTTCATATAACTTTAAAATTACAAATTACAATCTACTAACATGTTGTATACTAATGCCAAAAGTATGTCATCTTAAAATATGAATATTACCATGTTCAATGTTTTCCTCAACTGTTCTTCATCCTTGATATAAAGTGATAAAATTTCATGTCCAATTAATTCTTGCTTCATTCATAATAAAAATTAACAATGTCAAAGAAAACGTTTAACCCTAATATAGTATCTTTCTAATTTTTATTACGAAAAACCATAGTACATAAAATCAAATAATAATTAATCTCATTTTATTCATATTCTTTTACATCCTTTTCTTTGTGCCATCCCAAATCTGGGATCTTCAGAAGAATCCTGCCTGCTGCTATTCATTAACTTTTTTTTGCTTTCTACTTGCCATGCTACATTTGGCACACTGTATGTGTATGGTTAACACTGATTGTTTTCGTGGTAAGATACTAATCAACGATTAAGGTACTTAAATGTGTCTTAAAGAGTTTTTGCTTGCCAGAGATGCATCATGTGCATATTAGACAGGCAGAACTAGTGCCATATGTGTTATATATATTTTTGTAGTGTGTATTTGTGGTACATTTCATTCATTACCAGTTTCATATAAGGGTTTGAATAAATTCGATTTTAGGTGTTTGCTTTCAATTTACTCAAACTAGATTATAAATATTTTGGTTGAGACATCAGTAAATAAATATCACTTATAATTCTTCAGTTTGATAATTTTGGAAAATGTGGTCTGGTTTAAAATGTGATAAAATAAAATACTTAATCCCACTATACAAATATTTGCTAGTTTATAAAAGCAAGGTCAGAAGTTCTCGGCACCAAAAAAATTTATGTTCCTCAATATATTTGCACATATTTGATAAAAGGTCAAACAAATTTAAAAGTTATCTTTATACAGCTGTTTAAAATACATGGATTTGGATTAGTTTAATTAGGATTAGTAAGTTGGCATATTGTACCAGTTTACTGCCAAAAAAATTCATCCAAACTTGGTAAACGTTTTAAACGAGTCAGCTCCTTCATTTTCACAAAATTGAAGTGATGCACATAAAGGATAGCCAAAAGCTGCAACATCCAATGAAAATATAGAGAAGTACAAAGTTTAATTCTGGATGACTAACACTTAAAATTCTATGAGATAGTGAATTGAATGGTATATTTTACATTAACGCCTACGTACCAGATAGTTTTGTTCAAGGAGGGTGCCCCATTTTTTATGCTAAGTATAAGCAAACAAGAAAACAAATTTCTCTGCAGTGTGTAGATCACTTTAAAATAATTGAACCAATTTAATGTGCCGAAAAGTTTGCGTTTAGTCCCAACCTAAATGATACTTTTTGAACTTACCTGAAAATGGTATGTTAATATATACCTTATTTTGTGTTGAACATTCATTCAAGGCAGTAGGGATGTTCGCTGTACCATTTAATGTGACATTATCACACAAAAAGGTTGTAAAAGTTAGATTAATTTGTTAAAAAAAAGTACACAGTCCACCGAGTGTTGGTGCTATTTTGATAGTGGGTGTAAAAATTTAAAGATTTCAAGTACGAATTGTTGGAACTTCCACCACATTCGCCAGATTTGGTATCCTTGTGGTTGACAACAGCTTGAGTCACTATAATATATTAAATTCAGGAATGTTGCATCCATTTAATCCTTGKTCTTTAGAATACACTGACCGGCATGAAAAACGGGCCACCTACATTTTCTCAGAGATAAGGTTTGTACTACTGATATATTTTCATGGCACTTACACCTAACAGTTGTTAGTACACCTGCTAATGGTTTGAAAAGTCAATATTAATATTTCTTTTTCCGAATTCTGTACATTTCTCCAACATACACGAAATAATTAAAAATTAATATGGCTTTCTCTGAAGTGGGTTTGAAAGTTCAATTGTTTTCTGTTTTAACAGTTAGGAATAGGACATATTTAAGTGTCGAAACAGTGTCTGCAATCATTGCTTTAATTCATGATAAAAGATTTCAGCGTTATGTCGGTAAAAGATAGGGCGTGTCATGCAGTTCTATGTACAGGGTGAGCAAATAAGAGAGGTGGCCGGTCATATCTAATAAACTAGTAGCCCCAGAGCTTTGAGGTAAAAAATTTCTTAAGTAAAGTGGCCAAGAGAAATTGCTGGAAAATATTTTCGAGTTTGTAAAGTGACCGCTAGAGGGCGCTGTGATACCTCCAAATTACAAAATTAATGTTTGTGTCATTTTTAGCCTAATAAATGTCTGCGGTATTAAACATTTTAAGATTGTTTGGACTGAAATCTACCATTTTTGTTTAGAACATTTTTTTTGTTAAATGCCAAATGTATGTTGACCGCAAAAGGACGTTTTCTGAAATTACTACCTAAAACCGATTTTTCTCGATATTTTTAAATGGTGTGGTTTTCACCATTTTAGTCTATATTCAATTGTTCTTTTAATGAAGTAAATAACCTTATATTTTTGCATTTAAAAATTTCGAGAAAAATTGATATTTAGGTAGTAACTTCAGAAAACGCCCTCTTGCGGTCAACACACAAACAGTGTTCTGACACTTAAAATTGCTTTTTATAAGGGCACATAATCTCTTGAAAACGACACCTCGTCGGTTGAAATCGGTCAAGCCAAACCTGAAATATTAACGATTTTCTATATTAATATTCACCCGCCCCCCACTCCTTTATTTGACATTTAACAAAAAAAATGTTCTAAACAAAAATGGTAGATTTCAGTCCAAACAATCTTAAAATGTTTAATACTGCAGACACTTATTAGGCTAAAAATGACACAAACATTAATTTTGTAAATTGTAGGTACCACAACGCCCTCTAGCGGTCACTTTACAAACTCGAAAATATTTTCCAGCAATTTCTCTTGGCCAGTTTAGTTAAAAAAATTTTTACCTCAAAGCTCTAGGGGTACTGGTTTATGAGATATGACCGTCCACCTCTCTTATTTACTCACCCTGTACAAAGCATACTCTAGAAAGTTGTATGTGGCCTGTTTTTCGTGCCAGCCAGTGTATAAACATTATAGGAAATAAAACTGTATATGACATTCTTTTTCTTTGAGTGACAAAAAATATGACAATATCATAGTCCAATAATAATAATAATAATTGTCTTTATTATTGGAAATATTCAACTGAATGAAAACCCTTATATGAAATCAAGCATGAACAGCTAAAGCTAAGGCGCTCGCTGGCTAGGCTAATACTAACAATTAACACTAAATTCCCTTGCAGGTGCCCTTCTGCGCCCAACTGGTGAGCAATGTCGCGTTTTGTGTGCATCGGTAATCACATCACTCTAACTACACACACCAAAACTATACACACCTCTAGTAGTGCCTGCGATAATTGCCTGTTTTAGACAGTAGAAACAACGAAACCTTCATGCAAAACAGCACTCTATAGATGTGTATTTTGCATGCTTTCTGTATCTTTGCTAACACTGAAAATTTATACCCGATATCATTGGTATGATCATGTTTGTTGTGGATGTGCATGTGTGCATTTGTGGAATGGAGTACAATGAATGAGTTTGCTCTACATCATCTGGCAACACAGTAAATGCCCTCAGAGCGAGGGATTCCCCTTTAAAAATAAATCAACAGGTGGCAACTGGATTTCTAAATTAATTTGAAGGAATCTTATTCAGCATTGTTTATATTATGTTTACTTTAAATTATTATTATGCAGCACTAGATATTTGTTACCTAAAATCAGTTCTCTTTTAATTTCCTGTTTAAATAAAGAGATAAGTATTGTGTCTAAATATTTTGTAGTTCTCTTATGCTAAATTGAAGATATTCAAAAAATATATTTATTTTATCAAATTTTTAAATGAGTAACAGTAATAAAATGATTTCTAATAGTATTTTTTAATGGGAAACACTTTGCAGTTATTGTTTTCTTATTTCTTATCTTAGATTGACTATCTAAAGCATTTTAACATCAATTTTATATTTATATGTTCTTATTCATGTAGTGTCGTCAATGATCTTACATATATTGTATAGTTGGTCAAAAAGTGTTTCAGGGACACACCTGCTTTTTTGAAGGCACATTTACTAGGGAAAGTTATCTTCAGTTTCTTCAAAACGAACTATTTTCAGAACTCATAGTTCTTTATTAACATTCAGAAAATGCAGACTTTGCAGTGATCAGTTGTATTCTAACAAACCTCCATGTTATGACTGTGCAGTTTGCACTTCCCATCTATTGTAGAGGGAAATGAGGAGTAATAGTGATGGACTACTTTTAATGGGTTTATTTAAAAAGTCAAAGTAATATTTTATTTAGTTTTGTGGAATTAATACCAGTATTTGCAGTTTATATAACCTACCTTGTATCTATGTAAAATTGTACAATCTTTCATAATCCTTAATATAAAATGGGATTAACATTTAATAATTAATGATACATTGTACTTGCTTGTCTTGTTATAGTAAACTAAAAAAAATAAAATTATAGAATTAATATTATTTATATGTTAATTCTAGGAAACATTATAGATTTTCCAAAAATGGCTCAGGATTGAATGTGTATGTCATAATTCAATTTTGTTCAAGCTTGCTATTTCTTATATACTTTATTTAAAATAATCATGACAGATTGAAGTGGTCTTGAAACGATCACTTGAAATAATTGTAAATGGTAAACCTACATATTCTTTTAAAACACTTTGTCCTACAACAGTATTAAATTACATAAAACAAAATATTATTTATGTGTGAAAATTTACAATGTTTGTGAAAGATAGCATAACTATGCACAGGTATAGTAAAGACACTTTCATTGTCACCTAATAAAATTTTATGGTAGGGCAAAGTTAAAAACTTTTATTATGAGGTAACCCGCAATAAATCTTCCATTGCACCAAACTTCAACTTGCAGGTGCAGGCTAGAGCAAACTTGGCTTAGGCAATTTTACATAAACCATATTAGTAAGGATTATCTCAGGTAGCTGAAAACAAAAGTGGCATACTTTCTCTTGATTTCAAGTAAATATGTTATTAGAATAATTTTCAAACTTCTTCAGTTGAGTTTTTGATCTCGGGCACACTTGAAACCACTGAACAAAATGGCTTTTTGGCGTTCAGTAGATTTTGACAATATTGCCGAAGTTGTAGAACAATCTGCACCTACCAGTGACAGAAGAACGGAAAAAAGTTTTTTAAATTGAACTGATGGAGTGCATGTTAAATTGTTATAATACTCTTCTATCCGAGAAGCACAACATTCACTATAAAGGACTGCAAAATTCGTAAAAAGAAGGTATCCCCTATAAAGAAATTATTCGTCATTAAAGGACATCTCAAAAAAAGGAATTTTGCACACCAAAAGATAGAAAGGTAACATATGCAATCTAGGAAGCCATACGTTCAAAAATGAATGATAAGTAATAAAAAAATATGGTTCCAACTGTAAAATCTGCACTGGAAAAGTTATTGGATGATGGAATAAAATTTTTATTTTGATTTGTGTTTTTTCAAATCTCTTGGGTCTGGAATTTTGCCTGCTCTTAGTTTATGGCATGTGCCTTCTTACAACAACCGATTTGGATCCATTGTTAGGAACCGACCCTCAATAATCTCACTACTAGCCATAATGAGCCATAAAATTTTATTAGGTGACAAGAAAGTGTCTTTACTATACAATAACTATAATTTTTAACACCTACTCTCTTTTAATTTTTTTTTGGTAACAATGCTAACAAATGCAATTTCTTGAACCAATAAATGAGGTTCAAATGTGAGCCTAGTGGTATTCTTAGCATTTTTTACTTACTGTGGTTGTAGTTTCAAAGATATTTCATCTAAGTAAAGAGGATCACAGATCAAAACTAAGCTGCATTTAAGAGCCTAACACCTCAAAACAAATGTTGCGTTGCCACCTGTTGATTTCTCCATCAAATCTAAGCCATTCAAACTGAAACAGCACTTTGGTTACCTTCTCTTTCTTAACACTTCATCAAAGGCACATCAAAATTCTTAAAAATCCAGCACTGCCTTGATGAATACTCACCTATCCTCTACTGCATGCCTGACGTAATCTGCATTGTTTCTGTACACAGGACGGATTGCTATGCTGCAGTTATAATTTCCATTGCGGTGACGATGCGCTTGCCTTGGGATATGATGGTTCGGTGGCCACAGCGCCCTCATTGGACAGAAACGTCTCAAGTGTTAGTGATGTTAAAAACAATCATACTAAACATTCTAGTGGTGTTCGTGGGACTGTGTATGCCAGTGACTCTGCGGGGAGCAACAAGACTGAAGATACAGGGAACTGAACCTTGTTTTACATTCCTCTAGGCACTTGTGAACCCTGTAGAACTTGGTTCAATTAGGGCCAGTCTGAAAATCGCAGGAAGAACGAGACACCTTGAAAAATTTATGTAAATGCAATATGGGAAGAAAAACACACTTTTTTAGTTCTTCCCATAAACAAACTGAATCTAAATTGTTTTTTTTTGCATACAAACATGTGATAGTGTGTTACAGTTTTCAATCAATAATAGGTTTAAAGTTGAAGCTTCTAGGTCAGCAGTGGAGCAACGTCAATATTCAGAGGGCAAAACCATTAAGAAGGGTGCATTAGTACGCCGTAGTGATGACTGTAAAGTTGCAGCATGTGATAGTTTTATATTGTAACTTTGGAATCTTGACAGAAACTAAACATTACAAGAGAAAAACCATAGTGTTAGAATTTACTTGCATGGACATGTAAGTGTAAATGCAATATTTATTAAGTTTTTGTGGCAACCTTACCTGAAAGGAAAAAATATTACAAGAAATATTCCTTTACTTTCACTTTCTTCATTTAGTCATGTCCATGTAAACTTTTATTACGGGTCTGCAAATTATCTGTCGATAATATGGTGAGTTGTATTTAATTGTTATGTAAGTTGAAAGAATAATCTGACAATAAATCTAATACAAAAATTATGAACGAGTTAAGTGAAAGCTTAAGGCTTTCGAAAATGAAAATTATTTCAACTATCAGTGCATTAACATTTGTGGAAAAATAGTTTCTGTCTTTTAAAATTGATCTATTGAGCATCTAGAACAAAATCTATCCTCAATACTCAGGTTTTGTCGCTTTCTTATCTTTTAACCGTTCCAGTAGACAATTACTGAAATACAGCTGGAACTATTTAATAATTATGAATGTATGAGTAGTTGGTACCTCCTCCTTGTAAAAAAGCTCTTCATCCTAAGAAAGCCAAGGCCTCTGCCCCCTTGTAGTTACACCATTGCCTTGTAAAGTATATTCATTAGGTCATTCCATTATGAACAAATTGGATCCATTTTATTTAATTTACAACTATTTCAACATAGTACCATTCCATAATAGACGAAAAATAAAAATAAGTCATGGATGCCCGAATCTGATAGTAACTTACAAATTCCAGACAACTCAAGATTCTCTTCTTCCTGCATTATTGCTCGATTGAACTGGGTTAGCAGGCAACAGCCAAATTTTAACCGCTAACCTTTTAATGCTGTTGTCGGTTCACAATCAAGTGTCTTCCTGTTTTAACGTAGCCAAGCCGGACAAGGCGCCTTCTCAGCTTTATATTTGTTGTTATACAAAACAGTGTTATATAAACGTGGCAGAAACTACTTAAGATTTCTAAACCCCAGAGTTCTTTCAATCAGGGTGTGTAGCGCATCGTCTGAGATTTATTAATAGTATGCGTAACTCAGATTGAAGCAACCCACTTAGTTTAGAGATTTTGGATAATACTACCGTGCAGGGCTGCCCCCGTTTGACAGTTGTACATAACAGCTACACCAGTTTTTCTTATATTAAACGCTGGTTGCCTTTTGCAGTATTGCCATATCTATATGACTGTTGTCTGTTTAAATATATCAAAATCATAGCTTTCTTGCTATCTTAATTTAGTGATTCAAAACATATGGTAAAATAAGTAAGCTGTAGTGTAATTGTCAGGCGGGGATGGTTTACTGTTAGGCTTTGTTTGTATAACGTATTCTAGTCAAATCGGCTTGCTAGGTGATATTGCAAGCTTAATATGTCGACATACAAATTTAAGTATTTGGAAGCATATCTAGCTACATAAAAAAATTATTGCAATATTGAAATTGTGATATTATTGAAGAGACTAATAATAAATATTAGTGTAAACTTTTTCCATTAAATAATTAGTTCCTGTGCGAGCAGTTGCTGGTCTGCGAGCAGTCGTGGCACTGGCACGAATTCTGAAGAAAGGTAACGAGTAATAACCATGTACTTAGCACAAAATATGAAATTATTAATTTAGTTAGCTATTGTAAAAAATACGAGAATGTCATTGTTTAATATAAAGATAACTGAACAACAACGAATTGTTTAGTAAATTAGGAATTCTCAGTTTCACTTCGCTAATTATTTATTGTTCATTTATGATTTAATTTTTTACAGAAGAGTTCGATGTTGTACATATATCATTGCTGAAAAGTATTGTATTGTTAGATGATTATAATGATAGATGAAACTAATGAGAACTAAAGTTTTTCAAATAGGGCACTTTTCCTCTAGCTGTCACACACACCAGTATTTTTAGTTTATGCAACAAAAAGAGTGTGTAGTTTCATCTTCAATGCCGTTATTAATACATTCTTATACATACTATGTACCTTTCGGCCACTTACTAAAAAAAAAACTGTTCAACACGAAAAAGACACAATACAAACAAAAGCCTGCGTTGTTACTTGCATACTTATTATATCTGTACATTTTTTATTTATTTGTAAATGTATTGTACAAAACATTGCCATAGTACCCTCTGTTGTAAAAGAATGTGTGCCAATCATTATTAAAAATAAAAAATACAATGCAACCGAGTGTTTATCTATGTATTATGTAGTAAAAATTATTTGCAGTTCTTAATCAATTCCAGGGTTTTTAATATCTAACTAACTTTATAAATCGGTGAAGTGCAAATCATGCAAAACACCGTGGTAATCAGAAATATTTTGTAGCACTGAATCATAGCAGCAAATACAATTAATTTCAAAAGTTTTTGTATATACCATACATACTAGAATACCAGGAAAGAAGTTATGTAATCTTACTTGTACAAAAACAAAAAATAAAACTGAACTATGAATTACTGAACAAACAAATCACTGAGAAAACCAACACAAATAACCTACCAAACCAACTGGATAAAATTTAACCTCTTATTGAGTTATGAGACCTAACCACTAGATAATAAACAAACTACTTGATAAAACCCTTGATTATAATATTCCAAGTAATAAACTTAATGATAAAACGAAAACTATATTTTCTTTTACCTATCACATGGGTATTCAATAATTTCCAGTATTTAAGCATATCAAAATTAGGATTTCTAGCAAATGAGTATTCTGACAATTTTTGAAAATACTGCGAAGAGCCAGTGAATATGGCCTTAAATGCATATCATGTATTTTGAATGTTTCATTTGATGTAATTACTTCAAAAATTAACGTTGTTTTAAAAACTGAAAAATTCCCGCACAAAGCAGCCTTTTGCGGTCAGGAAGTCGTGTGATGTCATTTAGCATATGTGTCAGTTTCGACAATAAGTCAGAATAGGTGTTTACAGGGTTAATACGGATTATAATCAATTTTGGCAGTTTTATAATAAATGAACACTCAATGCATTGTAAAATAAACACAAAAAGCACAATCTGATCTTTAAACAGATTTGAAGTATGAGAATTATTTTTTTTTTAATTTATTAATGGCCTAGTCAATTTTATGACTATTAGCCAACTCATTACTCTCTATATATATTTTTAAGAAAAACACATACACAATACAGCCATGCTCTGGGCGGGGCTTTACCCGTGGTCTCAGGCAGCTACGGTATCCATTGACCACCAAGACCAGCATGAGAGGTTACATAAGTCTGTCACCTCCGTTTTTGATATTGCATGATTTTAGACATCTTACACATAAACATTAATAAATAGTATGCCTATTTATTTATATATGTATTGATTTGTACAGTTTTGTAGTAGAGCTGATTTTTTTTTATGTATGGCAAACAGCCAGTTATTATTTATTTAATACATAGAAAAGAAATGGCATATTTTTTTTAATGTATGTGTAAGTTTATATCAAAAATATTGTTCTATAAATAATCTAATAAAAAATATTATTTTGAAAAGTTTTAGCTGACCAAATGAAATACTTTACATTTTCATTTAATTTAATTTATCATTTTGACAGAAAATTTTGTAATTTAGTAGTTAATATTCATAAAAACAATATTAAGTAGTATTTTTTTATTAAACATTAATTATATTGTTAAAAAACTATGAACACCGAAATAGTAAAAACGGCTGAAAATCTGCCATTTGAAATAATGCAACCACAGACATATACAAGTCTTTGAATGCAGCCTTTAACTTATCTCACAAGAAATGTTAATAAATTCTTGTAGTATACAAAATTCGTATCATCTAATGACACCGCTCTCTTTTAGAATACGATTTCATACTTCATATAGTTTTAATTGAGATGGTATGGCATGGTATGTCTTAGAAAGAAAAAATCTTGCTGGTTTATGCCTAAGAAGCAAGTTGTACAATGCTACAGTCCTTGTTCTCCTACTCAACGACTAGGAAATCTATGCATATTCTGAGCAAAATTGGGTACCTAACCATCATATATAAACAAGTGCATGTAACATTGAGAACACCAGTAGAAGTTGCATTATTGTTTTGCTTCTATTAAATATGGTGTTGTTATTAAGACTATGTGTCTTATAAACTGTGCCTCGTCTGTAAAAAGAACATTTGAAACAAAACGGACTCTTAATAATCACTTGTTGAAACCACTGGCACCATTTAAAACAAACAGGACAATAATTTTGTTATTAGTCCTTGCACATAAGCTATATACGACAAAGATAGTACAAGTTTTCTTTTAAATCTGTAGAATACTAGTCTATGCTACTAATAACACTAGTTCTGATAAAACAAATGCCCTCCATAGACCACTACAATTTTGACAAAAATCCACAACTTTTAAATGGCGGTTTCTATCTAAATCATGACATATAAATAAATAGGTGTCAAGATAAATTTTTAGTTAGGCATTAAATAACAGCTGAAACAAAACCCCCCTTATAAAGTTTTATATGAGGGCAATTTTATTCAGCCTTAGATCCCTTTACATAAACAAATAATTTTGTTAGTAAAAGTTGAGTAAAGTTTTACTCATTGTTCTACAAAATTGCCAAAACAATTTGAAACATTTTCTTGTCGTGGCACAGGCTTTTAGATGCCCTCTTCAAGGAAATGTGCCGCCAATTCGGTAAGTAGATTTTGACAACCCACTGGAACCCTTTTGTACCATATGCGGAATTGCTAGCATACACAAAAAGAGAGTTTTTGTATTATCGTTTTTGGTGCTGATGTACGACATCCAGGTTGTCACAATGAAATGTATGTGTGAATAACGTGTTGTTGAAGCTTGGTGCGTATTATTGAAGAGTGCTTCCCGATTTGCTGAAGAATATATTACACCTTCCTTGGTGACAAAGCATGTCTGCCCAAAAATGCCTCTAATTCTTGAAAGATATAAAATTACCAATGCCAAGTCCGGACTGTATGATGGATGGTCTATTACTTCACACTTGAATTGTTTGAAAAAACTTCAGAGACATAGCAGACAATGTAATGTTTTACAATAAACCTCTGTTATTGCTGTCCTTAGCTTCATGGTTAAGCAAACAACGCTTTGCTGCCAACTAAAAGTGCCAGAAAATGTACTTGACCGAGTTGATGGCACAGTTCCTTGCAGAGGGCACCTAAATGCCTATCACAAAACAACAAATGCTTCAATAGTTTTGGCGATTTCATAGAGAAATAAGTAAGACTGCTCAACTTTTAATCAAAATATATTTCTATGAAAATTGCTCTATTTAAATATAACCCACTGGAGGCTAAAAAATAAACAGCCCCCAATATCACTATAATTTTAGCAGTCTTGAGATATTGAAATTAACTAATATTAAAACTAAAGCCTTTAGGAAGTAGATAACTATATATGTAAGAACCTCTTAGGAAACGCCCTGTATAATGCCCAGACTATATAGCAAGCAATTCATTAAAAAAATACTTTGAAAACATGTAAATTTTAAAGCTAATTGAGATAAATGCAGAAGAAAAGTGATGTGTAAAAATTATATATTTCGTTAATGCAAAACCAATGTATAATCACAAATAAATAATGTATAGTGCCATAATGCATTATATGATTATTTAAAAAAATCTTCAACTTCATTTAGTTCTCTTTCACGAGCTTGCTGGTGTGCCCACCTATCCTCTGCTAACTTGTCTGACAGTGACCACTTTGGATGATGTATTGTATGATTACATGAAGCACATCGCTTATTTCCAAAAGGAGGTGTTTTCATATATCTAAATAAACATTCCTGATGAAACAGATGTCCACAATAAACACGTTCGATGTGCCTTGGCGAATCTTCATTTCTTTCTAGCAGCTAAAAAAATACAATGTGGAAAAAGTATCAAACATTCTTGTATTAGTTACATCTGGATCCAATGGAAAACATTCCTGCTTACAAAACTGACATTTCTCTTGAGGTAATCGCTTTACACAATCTATTAAAAAGGAAGCGGCTTTTTCTAAAGAAGGCTTTGGCTTGAAAGGTGGCTCATTGCAAGTTTTCTTTTTCCTCAGTGGTGCTTCGGTACACTGCCTAGCAATCTCTTTTGCTTGTGCTACCAAATGTCTATGAAAATATTGGGAAAAATTTGTTTCAACGGTTTTTATGCTACAAAAAAAATTGTTATTCATGGAAAATAATTAGAAGCACATAAAGAAAGAGGTCAGTGGATGAAAATACCATAATATTACCTAAATTTATATTCTGAATGCATGCAAAAATTACATGTAAAGGATATACAATATGATTGTTTATAAAATAAAGGTAAATTTATTCATACCAAAAAAAATTGAAAACATCCTTTTTCATTCAATCTGAGATTTGGTTATTTATATCTTGGAGAATTAATTCAAAAGAAATCTCCACTTTTAAAAGTACATTTATTGCCATGTACTAAAACTTTTTGAAAACAATACAATAAGATGTAGCAAAAACTGTTTTCACTCAAATTGTTAGATTTTTTCATTTGCTCAACATTCTGAAACTTTTTTGGGAAAGGATATATGCCCATTAATAAGTAAATAATAAACAGAAGAAAAATACACCGTTTTAACAATTTAAATAAATTTTGCTTTTTTTAAAAATCAGAAAATATGTCTATTCAAAAAGATAATCATTATGTTTTAATCCTTATGAAATATCGAGCAAAAAATCTCTTCATTTTTGCGTCATCAATTATAGTTTACAAACATGTACTATTATTAAGTGACTTTAATTTTTTAGTTGGATGATATTTAAAATTTTCCATATTTTAACAAATTTTTATAAATAACTACCTATATTTATTTAGTAATATTAGAATTAAAATACTACATTAAAAGAAAGAAAATTGTTTTTGGTAATTAGAGAAATATTTTTCATGCTGCTTTCATACTTCTGTTCGGTCTCTTGGTCTTCAAACAGAAACAATGGATTCGATTTTGAAAAAGAAGAGTCCAGTTGTACCTGGAGTGCTGGTCCACCATGGTTGTTCTGAGTATTACAGCAATTATTATAACAAATATGTTACATTTTAAATCGGTACATAATAATGTTACTTCAATCCCCGAACTACATAAATATGTTGCAGATTATAAAACAATTTTAATTTCTTTTTAATATTTTATTCTCAAACTCAAAAAGCAATCAAACTACAAATTTCACATTCTGGATTTTAGATTCACCTTTTGTATCTGAAATAAAATTTGTGTTTTGGAAATTACAATATTACTTATTCAGTGTATCAGGTACAAACTTGGCCAGCAGAAATCTGGTGTTGGAAATAAACAATAATGGACAATTCCCAACTATCTGCACCCGAGGTACACTCCATCTGAATAGAAAAGAATACAGCAGCGTCATCATCTGCATGCGCGATTTGCACGTCATAACCAGTGTCGCCGTCGTGTCATTCATAAGGGTCAGTTAATAGGTTGCAGTACAATACGCAGCACACAGCAAAATAGAAGGATATATTATGCAGACAAAACACTAATAATAAAGAAACCATGCTGTATAAACAGTAAATGCGAAACGCAATAATAAAAACACACACTGACCGTCTATTCGAAACGAAACGCCAACGTTGAATTAGACGAAAGCGAGCACGCCACTGAATGGTATCGTTACCTGGCAACGGTTGGAGTCGCGTGCGAAAAATGGTTTGTGCACATGACGTCATTGATGATGCCCTGTATTCTTCTCTATTCAGATAAAGTGTACTTTTAAAAACAATTTGCCGCAACCAACCAAAAGCTGTTCTAGAAACTACAGTTGTCTCAAGATCGTTATCCACTAGTCATCCACTTGTACTCATTGTACAGAAGCAGAAAATTGATGAAGGTAACGATTTCAACAATTCACTCGCTAGATAAAAACTGAAAACTGCATGAAAATTAAAGATTATTAGTTATTAAAGCAATAATTGGCATTTATTACCAATTTTTTGCTTGTCTAGATTTTTCAGTAAACATAATATGACCTCAAAATAAACATACATGTATCAATCCTTTTTTTATTATAAATTTAACAAGGATTAKAATTATTGTTGATAGCTATTTTCTTCAATTATAGCAAATTTTTCAAGATTTAAAAAATATAAAATTGTTTAAATATTATGTTGCAAAGATATTCGTGTATTTGTATTTTTTGTAGTATTATTCACCTAGTGTCACAATTATTTTCGCATCGCCTAATAATTTTTCCAGTTTTTTTTTAAATATACAACAAACTTCACATTAATTCTTTACTTAATGGGGACTGACACTCCATATGAGAATTACAATGTCGAGAAGTAATAGACCGTTAATTACTGTTTCCATTAGCCAAGCGTTGTAACAGTATGAAGCATGCTGCTTTAATGTTTCCATAACTTCAAAAATGTTAGTTTGGGAATTAAATTACCAAACTTTATGGTAAGTACATTTCAAAATTTAAATTAATTTTTTTTTTAAACAAATAAAACAATTCTGTGTCCACAATTACACTCAACGTTATTACAGTAGGATCTTTTTATCCAGCAACCTCCTTCTCCTTTTGGTATAATACATACTCCACTGCGACTAAAGGATATTCATCTGGTATAAAAATACTAGCACTCAAGAAATATTTGCTGCTGTGCACTTTAAGGAAAATACTGGAGCTTTTCTGTTTTGTTTTAAATTCATCGCATTCAACGTTGATAATTTTCTTTAAATTACTGATTTCATCAAAGCAACATGATAAAGGATTTTCATCGAGAAATTTTCTCAAGAATCGCATGGTGCTTAAAATCTGAGGCTTCCCCAAGGATTTTTTCAATTCTTCCTCACACACTGCAGTTAAGCGTCGCAACAACGTCTCGGAAAGAGTTTTGCTCTTCAACTCCAGCAAGAGAATATCCTTTGGATAGTGTTCGGGAAATTGGATGCAGATTGTTAAGAATTTGTGCTCTGTCCTTTTTATATCGGCACGCACCATTGTCTTAACACAAGACACTAATTTACAACCAACAATAAGATGTTCCGAAAGTTTTTTAACTTCCGCAAGTTCATCTTCAATATACCCCATGTATGTTGGTTTTTTTATACCTTATAGGATAGACTTGTACAAAAGAATAAGTGCATACTCATGATACAGTTTGCGCGGCTTAACATTATCTTTTATATCCAGGTATTTGCGGCTAGCTAAATCCTTAAATACATGTAGCACCAGAACTGTCTCAAGTAACCATCAAATAATATATATCACATTATTATCAATCATTTTATGTTCGTTACACAACTTGCTTTCTTCCTTTCAATCAAAAAACCGCCTATAAATTTTTACATTTTGACAATTACAGCTACAGCTGATTTTTACATTTTACATTCAACTTGCAATCAACACTTGACAATTGACACATTGACAGCTTGAAGCAGGGTGAATGCAGGGTGACCTCTCGCCAAAATATTCATTGATAACTGTATGATAATGAAGATAACTACTGTAAATAGTCAATTCCATTTCTATGAAATCAGATACAAGGTAAGTCACAAAAGACAAAAGTATGACGGTAAGCAGAGCAAACTTGCGTAATGGCAGAGTAAGGAGACCAAAGGAGGAGACCATGTTTTAATTCATTTTAGATAAATATACATTATCTATCTCTTAATATTTAAAATTTTATATTAGGATCATGAAGTCATAATAATAAATTTGAAATTTTTGAAAGTATATATACCAACCATGTACTACCTAAAACACTTGATTGCAAAGGCTTACCAACGTTAAATTTTGAACACTGGTTTTTTTTGTTTTATAGAAATGGAATGAGTATAATATAAAGTTACGTAAATAGATATAGTATTACTGATCCATGGCAAGCTTATGACCATCTTCACATCGGAATCTTTAATCGGTAATGTTATATTTGTTACTGGTAATATGGGAATATATAATCGGAATCTGTAACTTTTAATATTGGAATCTGTAATCGGTAATATAGGAATTTGTAATCGCTAATATAGGACTCCTTTATCTGTAATAAAGGAATTTGTAATCGGTAATATAGGAATCTGTGATCAGTAATAAAGGATTTTGTAATAGGTAATATAGGAATCTGTGATCGGTAATACAGGTATTTGTAATCGGTAATATAGGAATCTGTGATCGGTAATATAGGAATTTGTAACATGGGAATCTGGGATTGGTAATATAGGAATCTGTAATCGGTAATATAGAAATCTGTGATCGGTAATATAGCAATTTGGAGAAATCTACGGGTGTATCCCCCCATGGCAGTTTCGGAATTTCGCCGAAATTTTCAGACGAGGTGTTGCCGGATAGCGCACGAGCCTTAACTTCCGAGTTTGTTATGTAAAAACTGCCACATTCTCCACTTTAATGGCAAGCTTTCAACGAGGGAGCAAAGGCTGCAAGCTTTGATAAACACCATAATGACCTGCGGTCTTTCATTCCTTTGTGGATCCCACTTCTGATAACTTACTCTTTACTGACCAATAATAGCTTTAACCAACGCTCCAAGAAATGCGCCGCCGGCTTAATTTCTTGTTATAAAAAATGGAATTGGCTCTCGAACTATTACGAATAGCATTAACTTTCGAATAGTATAAGTACAGCATATAAATACATATTTCCACGCACATGCCATAACAATTAGCCGTCCTAGCGCACATAGGGCCAAACGCATGAGCAGTAAAAATTATATGGAAACGTGATGTCAACTTCACAAAAAATAATATGACCTGCCGCACTATTCGTCAATCGCCATTCATTTAGTCACATTTGTGAGTTATAACTGCGCAAACAGCTGCCCTCACCGAACTCTATAAAATTTTATAGTTCGGTGGCTGCCCTAGCCTACAAACGGGCACAAAAATTTCTCACGCATGCCATAAGATTTAACCGTCTATTTAACCATCTAGTAAAAGATTACGACATCTGTGGAGAACAGTCGTGCAGTCTGCCGTCTACAGTCAAAGTGACAACTAAAAACTACACACACTAATGAAGCTATAAATCCTTACCAAATGACAAAAATTCGTAAAATTTCGAAATTTCCTTTACTTTTGATTCACACGTTTCTTATCCTATTCTGGCAAAGTAAAACATAAGTATAACTAAAATTTAGTTGTACTCTACCGCTGACGTCCATATTGTTCTTTTTTTACAACGCCGCCTGGCCTCCCGTAGAGAAATTTGAAGTCCAAACTGAAATGCTTCTCACAAAGCTTTATTTCTACCGCTAAATGGTGTTGCTAATAGTAGCTACTGGCACCGGTAGATGGCATTGCCTTCAGGCGTGTCATCACGTCAGTATATATATGGATGTTTGATTATTTTTTTATTTTCTTTTGATATTGCTAAGTAGATAGATACCTATCTAAAACTGCAACAACACCTGGGAGTTCAGGAGTAATGTCCCCAAATAGGTGGTATTCCTACAACAACTTCTTTTTGAGTGTACATATTTATTCGATTATAAAGATTAATGGAATTATATGAGTCTGTGGACGACTCGTTATTAAGGTAACACTGTAATATAATAACATAGATAAATTTATCTATGATAGTAATTAATATCTACAATGTTAAAAAAAGTAATTTAATACACACATTATCGTTTACCTACGCTTTAATTAATATTCCATTCTGAAGTAATAACAGCTTACCCTAGCGGTTCACGGTATAGGTGGCTGCATCCTTACACACCTGTGGTGCATACCTACCTGCATGCTGTGTTGCCTACATCTTTCAACGGTGCTTGTAAACTATCCAGTATAAATCGTACATCCGTGTAAATGACATCATACGTACTTTAACCTAAAAATGTTTAAACCTTTATGAATTCATGAATTGAAGGCCGATTTTAAATTTTAACCAAAATGTAAAATCATGTGAATTTGAGGTGTATATATCTTATGTTCCTTTGCGTATACATTATACGTTTTTATCTCTAAAAAAAGTTTGTGTGGCTGTTGCAATTTTATCCATCCTAGTTAGTCAGTGTCGTGCGCTGTCAGAAGACTTTTTTTAGTGTCAAGGTCCTCATTATAAATATAAAGCAGGAACACCAATAAAGTAACTTTAATTTATACAATGTGGAGACCATTCAGGATCATCTGCACAAAAATAACATACAAATAATATTATGTTTAAACTGTTAAAAATCCGACATGGTTACGCAAGTGTCCAGGGCTTAAGTAAGTATACTTGCTTACCCACGATTTTTGTAAACAGTTGATAATAATGGCTAAGCTTTAATTTTTGTGGTATACAGTTTACGATCAGTACCGTTATTAATCACGTAGCAATTTTAGCACCAATAAAGAGCATACCTACTTGTAGTTGTAGTTTACATTTAGTAGTTGATGCTAAGCTTTAAATTTATGATCTTGCTTTGCATTGTTCGTTGTCGTAAACCAAGTCTCTTTGCACTATTTATTGTTAAAAGAAGTTTGCACTATATTTCTATGTATGGAAGTAATTAAAGTTATTCCCGCCAAAATGGAAACGAATTCGTGCTTCACGATAGGAATGTAGATAAAAAATAATTAATAACTGGATAGAAAGCGACATCGCACGAAGGGTTGAAAAGATTGCTTGGGAGTGGCTTAAAATGGGTTTGGCGCCGACTTCCTTACTAATTCCATCCCCTTTCTTTTTCACTAACGCAATATCCTGAGGTGTGTCCCTTTCTTTCAGGCTGTCGTCTCGGATTACTTTAACTACAATTTAGTCACCTTACTAAATTTAGTGACACATTAATTACACCACAACTAAAACTAATTGCCATGCCACTAATAGATCGAATTAAACTGTAATTAGGTTGTTACATGGAGAATATGTAATTTCGTTTGACTTGCTTTTTGCTAATTGTGCCCATCTTTCCTAACATAGATATGCAAAATTTTATGATAAAAACAATTAAAAAGAACTTAAAAGAAATGCAGCGTAAGAAACATTTTCAGAAAACTTAATATAAGCTCTTTTTGCAAGGTACTTTTTATGACTATATATCGCACTTTATCGATTTTAATTTTTTTATCTTAATACCAGTCCTCGAAATATCGTTTCATAATATTGAGCCTGGTACCCAGCCGCATATTGAACGTTTTGTATTGGATATAACAAGTACGTGGCGATGTTTGGTAATCTTTCACTCCTACTGATTAGTTTATACGGAAAACAGGATATCGATTGCAACCTTTTCTCTACCGTGAAAATGTCATAAAAAGATTTGGATCGTTACAATCGTGCCCTAAAGGTTGGGAAGATGGGCTAGGCCACACGACACTCCGCCAGTTTCATTAGTACGAAAGTCAGCTGGACGTCGTGTGCGCCCGTTTTTTGCGTAAGTTGTTTTAAAGACTTCGGCTATTGTGCGTGTTTGCTTTGCTAAATGGCACTCAAAAGTTAGTTATGTGTTGGAAATTTGAGTTTATCATCAAGAACACATTTTTGGGAGTTTAAATATTTTTCAACAGTTGTTCAAATACCAGGTATACCTAGTTTACAAGCGGCGGTACTGTCTACTTAAAAAATAATTCCTGGATATCCCGCTTACGTGTCTTAATACTCTGTACGTTTAATGATAAGCAGTTTGTTTAAAAATTCAGAAGGTACATAGATTAAGATAAGATAAAATATAACTAGTTTACTACCTTACACTCTAGTTTAGACCCTTTTTGTATGAAGAACAATTTATTATTTTCTTTGTTTGTGTAAAAAGTTATTTTTTGTTTCTTTTACTTTAAATTGCAGACTATATATAACAAAACTGCGAAAGTTGCTAGTGTTCGTAATTAAGCAATCATATTATAAACATATTATCTGATGCTGACTTAATTGAATTTGAACTTGCTAACGTTTCTAGAGAAAAATTAAACCAAATCCGCTGTAAAATTGGTACTAATTATTACTCTAATTAATTTATTAACATTAACTTTCTGAAAAGCACATCTTGAATGCCGCTAAATTTGACAAATTTGGTGTAATATCACCAGTTTGCAATTTTATCTCATTTTTTTCTCTTCTCATGTAGATATTTGTTTTACACGCTTTGGTGTAGCACTGCAGTGGCGAAAAGTACCGCAGAATATCGTCTACAGATACAGACCTGTAGATGTTCTATTTTTTTATACAGGGTGTTGGGGCGGCCAGCCTGTGTGACTGACGGATGCCCGAACAGAACATAGAACTAGGACAGCTGCCCTCTTCCAGTCCCACAAATGTCAACGCGAACGAATTGCGTTCCCAAGGTACCTGCCTTTATCCTTCATTTCCGATCCTTTTTTTGTTTTGCGGCAACGGACTGCGAACACGGCGGACCTTCGCGTCGTCAGCCGCGCGTGGTAAATTATTCATTTGTTTCAAAATTTAGACCTATAACAGCACGCGCGAGCCGTGACGTAACGATAAAGCGCGCGCACGTTTCAAAAATCGATCAAATCTGTTGCGTAGGCGGGTTGACCATCACAGTATGTTGCAAAATAACAACATTCAAATAAATTAAATATGGGGTGAAACCGAGCAGATATTATGGAGTCCTACTCGATGTTTTATCGTGTTTTGCGCGATAGATTTTTTGGGCGTAAGTCCGAGGTTATTTCCGTGTAAATTTCACTGAGGAGGCTTCTTTCCAGACGAAGAAGATGGAGCAGTGTCTTCAGCGATGGACCATGAGACTGAAGGGGAGGAAACGGCCCCCGTTGCAGACTACCGCGTGATATTCATTAACAGGGCACAACCCCAAGTGACAAAATTCGTTAGCAATCACATCTCTACGGCAAAGTACAGGTACGTTCGATTGTTTATTTTCTTGCCAGTTGCTTTTAACATATGTAACTTTCTTTTGCAGTTTAATCAGATTCATACCTCTTTTTCTATTCGAACAGTTCAGAAGATGGGCGAATATATTTTTCTTACTGATAGCGCTATTGCAACAGATACCGGATGTCTCGCCAACCGGACGGTATACCACTTTGGTGCCTCTCATTTTTATACTCAGCGTTTCAGCTATAAAGGAGATCATAGAAGATGTGGTGAGTATACACATTATATATTTATGTATTAAGTTTTGTGTCAATTTATATAAAATCAGTTCAACTTATTTATTGCTTTTATACCCTCCTTAGTTCTATAAATATCATTGTGAAAGATAAACTTATCCCATTTGCTTTTTTAGATTAATTGGTAATATAGGTACATTAGCTATAGCTAATAGTTATATCATCTTTTATTTTTTTAAACCCATTTCTACACACAATATTATTTCTTATTTTTCCCCTAAAAACTTTAATGCTTTTGAAAAAGGTTTGGGTGTAATTCTCCAAATTACTTTTAATATCATGTAATAAAAAAAAATGGACCCTATTTTACCATAGGCACGACATTTTGTCTATAAAGAATATAAAATTTGAATCACTCATGAGTAACCTATTTACTTTTTCTGTTCATAACCAATACAGTAATACTGATAATACTGCAATTTAAAATTTCATCCATATTGCAATTCCTAAAGTCTTTTGTGAAAACGCTTTTTAGCCATTACGAGATTAAAGTAAGCTTGCTAAGTTTTTTGTTTTTGCTTTTTTATCAAGCATATCAAACATGTTTTGAAATCAACAATTCTCGCATGGATTAGTGAAAACATTATTTTAAAAACTTTATCCCGGACATTGCAGCTTTATCACTGTATTGAAATTATTTATTATAGAAAAGGCACAGAGCTGACGATGAAACAAACCACAGAATGGTGGATGTGCTGAAGGGAGAAACATGGATTCCTGTGAGATGGATGAACGTTGCTGTTGGAGACATTGTGAAAGTAATGAACAACAATTTTTTCCCAGCAGATCTATTACTATTGGCCTCTAGGTACTGTGTGATATGACCTCAGCTTTAAACAATATATTAAATGGTAAATTATTGCAGCGAACCCCAAGGAATGAGTTTTATCGAGACTGCAAATTTAGATGGAGAGACCAATTTAAAAATCCGACAAGCATTACCTGGTACTGCAAAAATGACTACGATCAACGAATTGTCGCAGTTTTCTGGTACAATCGAGTGTGAACCACCAAACAAGCATTTATATGAATTTAATGGTGTTTTAAAAGAAACTAACAAAATGTATAGTACATGTTTCCTCGTTAGCTCCATTTTACAACTTTTCATTGCAGTGCACAGTCATTGGGACCCGATCAATTGTTACTAAGAGGAGCCATGTTAAGAAATACATCTTGGATATTTGGAATTGTTGTGTACACTGGCCATGAAACAAAACTAATGAGAAATTCAATGCTTGCACCTTTAAAACGTTCCAGCGTGGATAAATTAACAAACATTCAGATTTTATTATTGTTTGCAATTCTTCTGGCTATGTGTATACTGTGTTCCGTTTTTAATGAAGTTTGGACCAACATGCATGCCAAAACTGATTGGTATATTGGTTTAGAAGGTACGTTCGCATTTTATGTCTTTTATGGCGGTTACACACGAATTTTGTTTTAGGATTGTATTCACAAAATTTTATGTATAATTTACTCACATTCATAATACTTTTTAACAATTTAATCCCGATTTCTCTACAAGTTACTTTGGAAGTAGTCAGATTTATTCAGGTGAGCATCCCTTATTTTGTATACCAGAAAATTGTGAAATTTTTTTTCTTCTTGTAGGCAATCTTCATCAATATGGACGTACAGATGTATCATGCTGAAACTGATACCCCGGCAATGGCAAGGACATCAAACTTAAACGAAGAACTTGGTCAGGTTCGGTATATTTTCTCAGACAAAACGGGCACTTTAACTCGAAATGTCATGGAGTTTAAACGATGTGCAGTCGGAAGCGATGTCTATACAGCTACTGAAGATGTGCAATCTTCTCTTTTAGTGCAGGTAATATTGTTGCTTGGTTAATATAATATATAGGTTAAGTCAATGAAATGCCAACAAATATTACTGTTGTTTTTTACATGGCAGTCCATAGATGTTTCCTAATATTTTTGTTTGTAAATGTTACAAAATGCTTTTGTTTTTCGCTTTGGTTACAGGATTGCCATGTAGTTTGAAAATTATTCTAAAATGTAGAATATTTTATGACCATTTATAATATGGTTTTATCTACTTCTGCAGATTTAGAAGTGACCAAATTGTCTGCTTGCCTACTGACACACCTTTCTTTTAAACAAAATTTAACCATTACCCTGTCTTTATTACTTGTGTTCCTGTATTAGTTTCCATTCTTTACAAAATATATAGGTACATATACATAAACATAAGTAATAATAGTGGTAAATGCTAGTCAGTTCTTAAGAAATAACTGTGAGTTTTGCAGCATATTGATACCCAATACCTAAATGGTCCAGCTTTAACAATATGTACACCTATTTTTAATTCTTGTACTATTGTTTTATTATTAGTTTTATTCAATGACAAATCTGTTTTTATAAAACAGTTTTATCACTAAATAAGTCACATTGTAAAAAGTCATTGTTCTTTAGATATTTTTACTATTTAGTGTAAAAATTATTTACATAGTTCAAATCCTTTTACTAAAATTGTTGACCAGCTGGATAACATAGGGATTAAGAAAATGCTTTTTTCTTGCAATCCTCGAAATAGAGGTTGTGTTTGTGTCTAAACAAAAAGTAACTTTTGAGTATAAAACAGCTAATGAAAATATCAAGGTTGTTCCATAAAAAAACTTATTTTTTTAATTAAAGCTATTTGCTATCTTTTAGTTGTCACTAAAACAAAACTGAACAAAAATTTTTTGCTAAATTTTCTACAAATAAAAATAACTTCAGATATTTACATCTTTTTTGTTTTAAATCTACAGAAGAAGTATAGCCAAAGAGCATTTAGATAAAAAAAACAATCATTTCTAGGAAGCCATTAAAAAGCACTTCGTAAAGCTGAAAATTATATTATTTTTCATTTAACAAGTTTACAAATGCTAATGAAGAATTTAAAGAAAACTAAATTATATTAATGTTTACTAAAAGATTAATCTGGGAATTAATGAGAATTGGTACAAAAATTCTTTTTACATATAGAAATTAAGAAATATATCAACAGAAATGAATAGATTAGCAGGTTCATGTCATTAACAAGTGTCATTTGCAGATTAAATGAAAAATGTGTTCCGTACACCTGTTTGGTTTTGAAACTATTTTTATTTTCAATTCAATTTCCTATTTAATGTATTCAAGTAGTGTAGAGCTTGAAGTTTAGTATACTATACAGTGATGTTTTATAAAGTGAAACTAAATATAGGGTGATCCATAAGTAATGGTACATAGCACAATTACATACTCCTTAGGTCAGAGTACCATGATTTAACTAAATTTTGTCCAAAAGTTAATACTAACAAAGATACAGTATGTAAAATTTCAGATTTGTTTTTGATATTTTGTATTTTGAAACAATGAAATATTTAAACAAATTTTAGTATTCAGGGGTTCCTTGGATGTAGGAATTCAAATATTTTCGTAGATCGGCTGTTATTTGTATACGGAGCCATCTGCAGTATTTCACACAACTTTCAAATCTTTAACGGTTTATATGTATCAATTTTAAGATGTATTTCATCATAAAGTGTATTAAAGTTTTTCGGGGCATACACATAGACCCATATTAAAATATAAATTATATCATTTTAATTTAAAACTTTTGTTAGAAATTCAAAAGTGAACCTAAAAGTAACACATGTCTGCATTTATTACTTTTAAATCAAAGCGTATTCATAACATTCCAGATTCCTTAAATAATGTAAGTGCATTATGTTACTAAAATTCAAATATTTTGAATATGCACTGTAGTAGGAATTTCTACGATGTATACAATTTTTATCACAAAAGGATACATAAATTATCCAAGAAAATATAAAATATTAATATATATAATATAATATAAAAAATATTTGAATTCCTTAACTTCAAGACCTCCCAAATACCAAGTTTTATATAAATATTTCATTATTTACAAGAATTGTTTTGTTAAATTACTATATTTTGGCTTAAGAATACGTGGTTGCACATTTTGTAGTAATTAAACACCTGAAATTCACAACATCACATATACAACAGCCACCTAGAATAGAAAAAAAAAATTATTATTTTAATACTTTCGTGTGGCTTTTAGGAAAATTTTGATATAGTAGAAATATTTATTTACGTCCAATGTTTACTGCTTCATGGATTAACGAGGTTATTAACTATTATTATCATTAATCTGCAGCATATTGAACAAGGTCACAAGAATGCGGCACTCCTAAAGGAACTTCTAGTCTTAATGTCAGTATGTCACACTGTGATTCCCGAGAAATTAAGTGATGGCACTATAGTTTACCATGCAGCTTCCCCAGATGAGAGAGCTCTAGTGTATGGTGCTTGCAAGTTTGGGTACATTTTTGAAAGTCGAACTCCCGATTCTGTTGAAATAAACGCGTTGGGGACAACTCTGCGATATGAAATATTGAATGTACTGGAGTTTACTTCAGCTAGGAAAAGGATGAGCATAATTGTCAGGGATCCAAATGGAAGTATTAAACTGTTTTGCAAGGGTGCAGATACGGTAAGTTTCAGCATTTTAAAAAAAGTTTTAAATTTTTTGTTGTACTTTATACACTCAGATGCAAAAAAGTGGGCTACATTTTTTGAAGGGGGCGTCTAAAAGCCTCTGTCACAATAAAACAAATGCTTCAATTGTTTCGGCGATTTTGTAGTAGAACAAATAGGAAGACTTTACTTAACTTTTAATAATAAAATATTTTTTGTCTAAATATGTATTATTTTTATAATCAGAGGTTGAAAAAAATAGTCCTTGTAAATAAATAGTCAAAAAATTTTATACAAAAAATTTGACAGTTTCACATTCTCTTTTCTTCATAGAGTTTCTATTAGTCTATAGAAAGTTTTATTCGGATTGTTGTTGTATTTGTGTTATGACTCGAATTTCTGACATTCAACAATCTGGCACCCTTTTATTAAATGATTGGTCTACATGAAGTTTATTAATTGCTTAAGATTTTGTTTTTCCTTACTTGATGTAATTTATGAAGTGACTCACATAAAGTAGACAATTTTAATCATCCATAATAATAATATGTTATACTACAGTTTATACCTCTTTTACGCTTCAAATATTTCTTTTCACTATTTAGTTTCTATATTTTAACAGGTGATCTATGAAAGGTTAGAAAATTCGTCCAAACCTTATGGAGAAATTCTCCTGAGTCATTTAGAGCATTTTGCCACCGAAGGTTTAAGGACTTTATGTTTAGCTTATGCTGATCTCAGTCAAGAAGAATATGACGAATGGAAGAACACTTACCACAAGGCGACATGTTCTCTCCAGCACCGGGAAAGTATGAAAGAGAAGGATTTTGATGATACTTACTAAACATTTTGTATTAATTTGTTTCAGTAAAAATTGAAGAGGCCTGTAACTTAATTGAAAGAAAACTAAAACTCATCGGAGCAACGGCAATTGAAGATAAGCTACAAGATGGCGTACCTGAAACCATTGCCTCCTTGCTGAAGGCTGACATTAATGTTTGGGTATTGACCGGTGATAAGCAAGAAACCGCTATCAACATAGGGTACTCATGCAAGCTATTAGTTCAAGGGATGCCATTAATTATTCTAAATGAAGGCAGCTTGGATGTAAGTGTATCTAATTTATAGTTTCTTAATTTGACTGTAAAAGTAAATCTTCCAGTTGATAAAATTTATCAGTTAATTATTTTTATATCTGTTTGTTCTGTTTAAATAATTAGCTTGGCTTACTTAGGTCAGCAGATATTAATATTAGTGTGCCATCAGCAATTTATGTCAACCACAGACATTCGACTATTAATTTACTTGGAAATAATTTTGTATTAATCAAAGAAAGCCATCTTTTTGTTGTTATCAATTACTGCATCGCTATTTTAGTCAGCCAGTTAATACTGATTTGTGGTACATTAGTAATTACATTTAATTGTTATAAGTCTGCAGATTTTCTTATCAAACTTTCGTTAATGACTCATGTAATTTACTGCCACATGAAATTTTATCGTCTGCTTTATCAGGTGATTCATCTCTATTGTATTCATGGAATTACATTTCTACAGTATGTTCCATAAATTATATTAGAATATTTTAAGGTGGTGTTCTATCATATATTTTTTTTAAATTTAAGTTCTTGTAAAAACATTTAAATCTCAAAATAGTAGTAGAATTTCGGATTATTTTTTTAATGAAAATTGTTAAAATTAGAGAGTTGGAATTTGGTGCACATTATCAATCAGTTAAAGTATATTTTGACATTTTGTGGATTTTTCTTTTCTTTAGGCTATGTTTGTAAATTGTAGAAATTAGAAATCTCTATTTTTATCTTTTTCAGATTTTTTTGTGTTAGCTGATTTTATAAAGAAAAATATTTTTCTTGCCATATTGTCACCAATGATTACTAAAAAACAAAATAGGTGATTGTGATTTTTAGCATTGTAGCAGTAGCAGAAAAAACAAAAAATAATTTCAGTATGGTAAGGAAAACTAATTTAATTTTTTGCTTACGTACTACATATTTGGTGTATTTAAGAAATATGAGGATGAAAAACTAAACATAACACAAAGTTTGCATAAAAATAAATGTGACTTTTGACAAAATATTGTTAAAAAAGTCTACCGTCTGCAACGATTTCTAGTAACCGTCAGTTACAAAAAATTTTAATGTAATGTAGTTCTTAAAAGTAAGGAAAACATAACACTATGGGGAGCGTGCACGTTGACTAGTAGCGCCACCGGTGGTGAAATAATGCAAGATTGAGGTATACGCAGCATGAGAACGACGAATTTCGTTGGTTTACTTTTACTTTAATATAGTGAGGGAAGTGTGTAATATGTTGAAAACTGCCTAAATCTCAAAGAAATTGTTGTGTTGTGGACTGTAATAATACTCAGCAAAAACATACGCTTTTATCGATTTTGTGGGAAGCTGATCGAAAACAACATTGTGTTATGTGTTCTGCAGTATATATGTACCTAGTACAAAACGACTTGAGCACTTGACCCGCGAGAGATGGTTGCCCAGAAGAACAAATTGTAGCGTGGGGCATTCGTCTGCTGGTTTAAACGAAGAACAGTGTCACTTTCGCTTCCCGTATTTAAGTCCTCCCAGTCTACGCCCGTTTCTTATCATCGTTGAAAAATCCTATTTCATACAATGGCTTTACCTTCTTGGAATTTCGTAATAGATTTCAACCCTGCGTCTAATACCCAAGCATATGTAGCAATAACAGTAGGTGCTATGCTATAGTTGATGATCTTCGAAGCGAGGTCCGCCTTTGCGCATCTCGCATCATTTTGTACCAGCTTATAGATGCCATAAAATGAAGATGGAAGACTAAATTTGTAATAATTATTAGTAGTCACTATATTGAGTAGCTTGTAAACAAGCTGGTTTTTGTTTGTGCTTTGTTTTACACTATTTATCGAATAATTCGACGATTAGAAAGGTTTCTTGAAAATGATAAATAGTGTGAAACAAAGCACAAACAAAAACCAGTTTGTTTGCAAGCTATTCAATGTGATAATTTTGACATATTTCACAAACACTGTGCCTTAAACTATTCAATTTATTATTATAAGTAGTTACTTTAATACCTCCAAAACCATATTTGATTATTATTTCGTTCATTTTGCATAAACACTTGTTTTTGCCATGTCACTTTACATACGATTTAATTTGTATTTATACCCCACATTTGTCTGTTCAATCCACCAGAGGTCTTTGAACGTGGGCTCGTGCACTATAGCACTATAGCCTAGATCACATTTTTTTGCAATATTATATATCAGTACTGTATGAATTTTTAGATATCCACTAAAATTGGTGTAATAATCATCCCATTTCTTGTGAGAGAAAACATATAACTGAAAATATGAATGAAGTTGTATACAATATGCATTTTTCCATGAAACTTGTATTTCAGCCTCTTAAATATTACAATAATTTTAACAATCAATTACTTTTTCCATATATTTAAAGCCATTTAAACACTTCATTGATTTATCTTCAAAGCACCAGTAATAGTAAAGGATCATATAGTTGCAAGCATAAAATATACATCAAAACATGTAACGCTTCCTTGTGTTATTTGTCACCTTCCTGTTGACTTTCAGTATCACAATTGTTATAAGAGTATACAGCAATTTAGTCAGTAGTGTTTGTTATTACAGCTTTGCTTCCACTTACCACCTCAGCATGTCCTTCTCTCACCTTGCTCCCCTTTTTATATTCTATTCACAAATGGAACAAAACCTCTTGTTCCCTTTCATTCTAGTATAAAGGCATTATTTTAGAAACTCAAGAAAAATGAGAAATTGCACAAAATTTAAGAATTCAAAATGTTACCTCTTTAATAATTTAGGGTCTTCCAGATTTCCTTACCAATTTTTCTAAAATATATGGATTCAATAGATGTTGTAGTATATTTAAATTTTTTAATTGTGTGTCTTAAATTAGTCATTTTATTTGATAATATTAACTCCTCCTAGATATTTCTTGATAACTTTTCTTTACTACTATTATAACTTTAACCTTTAACTGAGTCATTTATAGTTCCAAATCCAGTATCATTTTTTGTTTTTTATTTTTTCTTATAATTCTGCATCTGAATTTCACTAGTGTGTTTCACTTGTTTGTCAAAATTTTTATTTTGCTTTGAAAAAGTTTATATGCTGCTAACTGCTTTAAAGATAAACGTTTATATGAGTATTTCCAACGATAGACTACTGTTTGAATGTGTACTATCCATGTTTGACAATGACCGACATATAAAGGAGATTCAGAATTTTTGTGTTAAGTACTGTTTTAACCTGTGTAAGTGTTACCATGTAACTGTATATTATTAAAGCTTTTTGGCTCAACGTTACAATTCCACTTCAAAATATTATGTGAGATCTATAGGATATTAATTAATAAATTACCGTTTCCACTGCTTTCGAAAATCTGCTTTATGTCTGATGTGTGTTTAGTCAATACTAGAAACAGAAATGCTATACCTATCCCAAAGCACAATACTGAAAAATTAAAGGCTTCTTTCTCCTATTTGACCACAACGTTCAGTGATATACCTTGCAATGTAAAAACTAGCAGTCCACCTTATTTCAAAAGACACCTCAAGCAAGTACCTACTTCAAGAACAATATCGCTGAAAAATGTGAATTAATTATATTGTTAAGTTGTATTGTGTTGAATATATTGGAGTATCTTGATTGACTAACATAATGTGATTGCTAATAAAAAAACAGCTGTGCTGATTGTGCAATCTTTTTTTGTATCTCACCCCATAGAGCTGCAAAAATTAATTATTCTTATCTTAAGCATATCTAAATCAGTATTTCTTAATTTTCATGTAGTAACTGACATTTTCTTTATCTTGACAAATCGACAAAAGTTGGAAATATCAGGTTCATTCGATTCCCTATCATTCTTATGTTAAGAATTCGTTGTTATGAGATTTCAGATTGCGTGTATGAATATTATTAATATGGGTTTGTAACTATCTTACTTTACACAGCTCGAAGGACCACATAAACAGAGAATTTTATGTTTTTTCAGTTAATTTTTATTCAATAACATCACAATCAATCCTAGGCATATTTAACAGACCAAGCTCTTTGACATACTTAACAGGAAATTTGTTAATTTATTAGTAAATACTGCAAGCATGAAACATGTATACTTTAAAGTGCTGAATATCATTAATGTAAATTTTTCAGTGCCTACGCTTTTTACTGGAATTAACGTGGTTAAATAGTATGATTTTCCTTGCGAGAATTTTATTAAATTAGATTTTAAAAGTATTATTTTAATTTAATAATTTTTGTGTGCATATGAGGTCCGTGCAGTTCACATTAACCTTCAAGGGTGTACTTCTTGAGGGTTTTTATAATATTCTGTATTAGGCATTTCAATATTATGTCACAGTCCCTTTAGAAATGGAGGCTGTTGGTACACAAAGCCATCGTTTATATGGAGTTCTTACGGGAGACAAACTTTAAGATTTTTTTATGTATGTTCGGGGCTGAAATTAGTAGGGTACTGCATATATTTAGGTTTCTCATGATTAGCTAGATATACCTGTGTAATTTTAAAGCAATATTCTGCGTAATAAACGAGAAAAAGATTGTTGAAGGTGACGTTGCACTTCGTGTTGGCAGTTTGACACACTCCCTGTCCTTGTATTTATATCGAAAATGTTTTGTGTTTTGTCAGTTGTCAGAAATAAAAACAAGATGGTTGCTGTATGCTGTTATTTGTTGTAATTGTTGTTTTGATTCGTACTGCACAAAATACACTGAACAAGTTATTATATCATGGTTACATATAATATGCTGTATCTACTAATATAAACAATAGTGTCAGTGTAATGGATCTAGTTTAATATAGATTACATGATGATTACATGTTTTACACTTGCCTCAAAGTAAAACAACTGTCTTTTTCACTAATGACAGCGTATATTGCACTAAAATTATATACATATATTCAACTAACCATAACGAATCTAAATATAGGAATTAGCTTAAAATTTCGTGTCACAAAATACTGAAATAAATTTGTAAACGTTTTCTCCCATAAGAGCTCAATGTGTGCCAACAGCCGCCATTTTTAAAGGGACTGAGGTCACGTGTTCTGAAATGCCTAATGAAAGCAGGTCTTTCAGGTTAAACAATGGGTGTACCTTTTTATGATTTAAAAACAATGACATGTACATGTAAAAGATACTGTTCAGTACTTTAGTGCCCTTCCTACTATCCAAAAGACAAACATTAATAATCCAAATTGTGCAGTCTACGGCAGTATAGCGTTAAACATTCAGAAACTCTTATTGAAATATATAGTTTGCAGTAAACATTTTTATATGCAAAATTTTGTAATAAGACTAATCTATTCAAAAATTTTTAGCTACTAAACTTATATCACCAATTATGAATGCAAAAATAAATCTTATAGTATAGTTAGGTAGAGCTGTTTTGCACTGGACTGCATCATCCCATGTTGTACAAGAAGGCAGTTACCACCGTAATGGATCATATATCATCAAACATATGCTAAAGCAAAAAACAAAATGTAGCTCCATAAACTAATTATATCTTACTGTATTCACAAAATTTCAAAATATTTTCTTGAAACATAAGTACAATGGTTATTCACCCATCTCCTGGAAAAACCGCTTCACTTGTTTATTTACAGGGAAAATTTGTTGAAATTTTGAAAATATATTAAGACGTAATTAATCTACAGAGCTTTTTTTGTGAAAAATAAATATAAACGAAATATTACATAAAACATCTAAATTTACTAATACATCATTTTCACCTTGACTAGAAAGCTTATAACATAGTTTTCATTAACACTATGCTTGTGGCTGTCAGCTGTCATTTTTAAATGACTTTTAGAGGCCCTAATTTCTCCCAATAATAAAAAGGACCATTTGACAGGAATTAAAATTTTCAGTTTTAAATATCTTAAAAAGTATGTGAGCTAGCATGGATAATTTTTCAAATTTCACAAATGCACTAAATTGGGCAACCTTCTCTCATTTAACATTTACTGTATATCTTACCATTTTATTAKTAAAAAGTAAATAAKCATAATGAAATGGTTTTKAATATTTTATTAACTGAATAAATTTAGTATAATCAAAACATCTTTGAAAGCAAGTTAGTAACCTTCACAATAGCAAAAGTTTTGCATATCTAAACTGTAACTACGCCATAAAAAAACTTTTTTAAGTCGTGGTGGGTACTAATTACAGTTTACTCTTTCAGACTACTAGGGAGGCAATATTACGTCACAACATAGATTTGGGAGATAATTTAGAAAGGCAAAATGAAATTGCCCTAGTAATAGACGGCAAGACCCTAAAATATGCGACAACATGTGAACTTCGCACAGATTTCCTAAAATTGTGCATATCCTGCAAAGTAGTCATTTGTTGTCGAGTTTCACCAATGCAAAAAGCCGAAGTTGTAGAGTATGTAACAAAATACACCAAAACCGTTACTTTAGCCATTGGAGATGGAGCTAATGACGTTGCTATGATACAAAAGGCACATATAGGTGTCGGAATATCAGGCGTGGAGGGTTTACAAGCGGCATGTGCTTCTGACTACAGCATAGCACAGTTCAGGTTTTTATTGCGATTGCTGTTAGTTCATGGTGCCTGGAACTATTCAAGAATGTGCAAGTTGATTCTGTACAGTTTCTATAAGAACATATGTCTCTACGTGATAGAACTGTGGTTTGCCATATATTCCGGATGGTCTGGGCAAATTTTATTCGAACGTTGGTCAATTGGATTATATAATGTACTTTTTACTGCACTTCCCCCCTTAGCAATGGGATTGTTCGATAAAGCTTGCAGTGCTGAGACGATGATGATGTATCCGAAACTTTATAAACCTTCGCAGAGCGGTGAACTGTTTAATGTGAAAGTGTTCTGGATTTGGGTGGCCAACGGAATGGTGCACTCTGCCATTTTGTATTGGCTGCCGTTGTTTGCGTGCCAATATGATATTTTGTGGATGAACGGAAAGGATGGTGGATATCTGGTGATGGGCAACTGCGTTTATACGGTAAGTGTAAAACCAGGTACAAATGGCTGATGCTTTACGCTTTTTTGATTTCTCTGTATGTAAAGAGCTGCATTATATAAAAATATACCTAATTAAAATGGTTTCCTCTTTCTAATGCTAACACAGCGTTTGCAGTGTAAATTAGCTCATATGATTCTACGCAAATTTAATGTTTGGCCTGTTTGATTATTCATAGTTTATTACACTGTTGAAAATAAGTTGCTATTATTGTTACCTGCGAGCAACAAGTGCACCGTTGATTCTGCGAAAAAATTTGTAAATTCCAGAATACCTTATGTTTAGGATAACTGTCAGAGTGTTAGGCAAGCAAATATTTACAACATAATCTTGTATTTTCAATGATTTTTATTGAATTATTATTAAATGATAAGATCTGTTAGGCAAATAACTTTTTTATTACAGAAGATGTTGAATATGACCTCCACTCAGTTCATATCAGTATTTTTCTTTGCAAAACATCTGACAGATTTGCCAGGTTATGGGGTTCATTGTTTTTTCAATTTTTTTCTATTATACACTCTGAGTTCTTTTAAGTCATTAATTGGAATGGAATTCATTTTTTCTGCTTCATTGCGGTATAATTTTTTATTGCTTTTTTTCATTGTTTGACAGTGCCATCTTTTTTTCCTTACCGTTCTTAATATATCTAACCCTCGCTGGCTGCTGTTAGGTCTTAAATTAGCATTTGGTGACATCATACAGTGTTATAGATAACATGATAAACTGGCTGTTGTTTTTATTAATTCATAAATAATGCAAATGATGAAAACATTTTGAATAAGTTGAATGCTTTTGAAAGTGCACACATAATGAAAATTTTTCTGCTAAGTTAATACAAACTCCATAAACTTACTACCAATGAAAATAAGATATCACCAATATAGTATAATGATGTAGATTTTTGAAGTTATTAAGTACTAAAATAAAGCACTTGACTTTAATCTATGATTTATTTTTGGCTTAAAAAATATAATTAACTTAAAGCAATAAAAACAAGTCAAGCCTAATGTAAGTGTAATGTAGTATGCGAAAGGATTTGTTTATATTACATTTTTGGCTAAACATTTTGCTAAATGTAGTTGTCACATCCTCGAATGAGGGGGGACCCAAAAAAAAACGGGAATTTCGTTATAAACTTTTTTATTTATCATTATTTTCCTGCAAATGTGAATCGCCTTCAAAGTAATCCCCATCGACTGTAATACACTTGCCCAATCATTTTTTCCATTGTTCAATACATTTTTGGAACTCATTTATTAGAATGGCTTTTAATACTCAGCAATTTTTGTTTCACCTCCTTTACAGCCCCAAAACGTTTTCCTTTCATGCCACTTTTGAGTCGGGGGAACAAAAAGAAGTCACAGGGGGCGAGGTCCAGCGAATAGGGGGGAAGGGTGAACAATCGGTGTCATGTCGATTTTCATCAAAAACTGCTTCACAAAGTGGTATGTGCAGGCGTCTTATTGTGATGGAAAAAACAGTCCCCTGTTTGCAAAAGATTCACCCTTTTTTTTTCCGGATGCTCTCCCTCAACCTCTTCAAAACCCCAAGTAGAATTGCTGATTGACCGTTTGACCTGCAGGAACAAATTCCACATGCATGACACCTCTGCAATCAAAGAAACAAATCAACATTGTCTTGATGTTTGACTTCACTTGGCGGGTTTTTTTTGGACGAGCGGAGCCAGATGTCTTCCACTGGCTTGATTGCTGCTTTGTTTCGGGGTCGTACCCATAAAACCATGATTCGTCACCAGTTATGACCTTAGAAAAAAAATCCGGGTCTACTTCCAACTGAGTTTGCAATTCAAAACAAGCCTGATGTCGTCACACTCTCTTTGATCGTCAGTGAGAAGGCGAGGAACAAATTTGGCTGCAACCCTTCTCATGTGTAAATCTTCGGATAAAATCCTCTGAACTGAAATTCATGACACTCCAGAAATCTCACTAAGTTCGTCAATGGTTCAGCGACGGTCTTCATGCACAAAGGTGTAGATTAATGCAAAGTTGTCGTCCGTCCTTGAAGTTGAGGGGTGTCCAGAACGAGTTTGGTCTTCAATCAACATTTCTCCAGTCTTAAAACACGAAAACCAGTCGTAGACACTTGTTTTACTTAAGGCAGCATTCTCATAAGCTGTTTTAAGCATCAGAAGAGTTTCCACGGCAGTTTTCCTCAACAGAAAACAAAACTTCACATTCACGCGTTGCTCCCAGCAGTCAGCCATCTCACGTTTTTGCCAAAACGAAGAAAGTTGTTTCACTAAAACAAATCTCACGGTCGAACTGATGCACTCACAACGACCACACTTCGCACACTGACACGTTAAGTACTCCCACTACAGAATCCCCCACCGAACAACAGATTCCCTACTCTACCTTCCCACCATAGCCTCGTTCCCGTTTCTTTTGGGTCCCCCCTCGTAGTGTGAACTTGTGACATGAAGTACAGTCCTGCACCAAAAAAAATATTCGTGACAGCTTTTTCAGCTGATACAACAGTTCTCTGCTTCTTTGGTATTAGTTCTTATTTGGCTGCCCACTGGTGGGACCGCTGTTTTTGATCTAGGTGTATAATGATGAGTCTATGTTTCATCAATAGTTATGAATGAAACAGTATAGAAAATCCATTTCATTCTTCCAAAATATGTCCAACCATTGCACAAAATGTTTTCATGTGCACACTATTTGTGGTCCTAGTAGTTTCAATCAGCTAATACTCCAAAACAATTTGATGTACTTTTTTTTGATCATATCTTCAGTGGTTGCCAATTGTCACCTTCCCGAGCATGCTACATTTTCAGTGCTTGTTGAACCACACTTGAATTCTACAATTCATGATTCAACATTGAGATAAACTGCCTAGTATGGAATCAAATTCAGTTTTGATTTCATTTGATATTAAATCTACCATATGTAAATATTTTATTACTGTGCATACTAGTTTTTTAATTTTTTTTTAATTCTTGCACTTTTCACTACATAAAAAATCACACACTTAAAACTTATTGACATATCATGATATGTCCAAGATAAACAAAAAAATGTGACATATTTTTAGAGAATTATGTTTGAATCTTAGTTAGGGCAGGAATTTTTTATTCCATCCCAATATTTTTATAAGATAACCAAGTATCATCTCTAACAGTTTGTAAATCTTTCAGTATGTGGTCGTGACGGTGTGTTTTAAAGCAGGATTGGTAATAAATTCATGGACATTTTTGACCCATTGTGCTATCTGGGGATCAATACTTCTCTGGTTTCTATTCATAATTGTGTACAGGTAACAGAATGATTTTTAAACCAAATATCGCTCGTACTGTATAAAATTTAATTTCAGTAATTTCTGGCCAGTCATACCTATAGGTAACGTGATGACTGGAATGTACATAATGTTATTCTCCACTGCCGTATTTTGGTTGGGGCTGATACTTATACCAATAATTACAATTATCCCGGACTTCTTATTTAAAGTGTAAGTAGCTGAATATTGATCTGGTTGCGCTTTTAAGTTGCGTTTAGTTTACACCTTTCAGGCTTTTGTTCAAATACAACCACTTGGGCTATTCCTGTTTCTCCTGGCAGGTTATCCTTCCCTGACCTTTCCTTAGAGAAGATCTGATGCATCTACCTGAACTTCCTTTATCCAGTCCCGCGGTCAGTCACATAACAAAATATTGTACTAAAGTTAGATTGAGCGGTCAATTACTCTTTCTAGGATCCATTCCACAGTGTTCAAATCTCTGACTGAAGCCATGAGGGAAAGTGAGATTAGAAATACCGACCCAGGACAAGTTGTCAGCGGAGATTCAAAGAACTCGTAAGTGTTATGCTTGTATTCGTGAGGTTGCGATTTTTTGTGCTATTTGGATATTGGATGTGGCAAAAGGACTAAAATTGTTGGTGGTAGGCATTTTTAGAAAAGTAATCATAGAAATTACGTATTCGTTTAGTGTTATTCAGAAATTTTCTGGCTGACTACACCATGAAAATATTCACACTTATTTTACTCAAAAGAAGTTGAATATCTGAACTTAAAGTGCATTAAGATTAAATTTGTTTTTGGTATGAAAGTTATAATTTCTATTTGTATAAATCCTATGCATAATTAGGAATCGTATTTTTAGATATGTATGCTTTTTGAAGTACAACTTGAACTAGAGTGTATTTCGTTGAGATGTACATGGGAAGATTCTTTGCGATGCGCTAAATACACTAGTTTAAAAATAGGAAAACACAATTCTCATAAAGAAATAAAGACAACAAAACAGCCAAACAATGCAGACCCCACTCTCTGCCACTTTTGGGACAAAATGTGTGCAACCGTACCATCTTCGAACAAAAATAGAACGCTGCGCAACTTTATGGCTATGTACATCTTGATGAAATACGTCCTACTTATTTACATTGAAAACTTGAATATGGTGTCTTTGTTTTATTGCAAAATAATTTCTGCCTTTCATTTTTTCAAGTAAGTTGTCCAAAAATTACACATTCATGTTTTTTTATTCTACTCAAAATTGAATAATCATTCGAACTTGCTAAACATTTTTGATGTTTTTCTCTGTGATACTACATGTGCGAGATTGGTTGAAAATGCCTTCTTGGACATTGGTTAGGTTGGGTCAGGCCACTTTTGGCGTTGAGAGTATTAATCAGTTCATCATAACTTAAATATATTTTTGTCAGCTTTCTTCTAGTTACATTATCAACAACAATACTTATATCAACAGTTCCTGAGTAAGTTGAGGATTAACTTATCCTTCACCCATTTTCCATAATTCTCTGAATCTTGGAGTGTTAGTCATCGGTTTTAGTGTCTGATTCAAATACTAAAAGACATCCAGGTAAAAATTCGATTTGCCATCCAGCATGATGTAATCATATAACAAATAATCCTTTCGTTCAATCATCGGTGCAGTTTTTTTGGGGAAGTGTGTCCACTGTGCAGATAAGTTTCGTCTAGGCAGACAATCAGTATATTTTGAGTACGTAAGTATCAAATTTTTTTATGAATACCAAGTACAAAATCTGATCGCATTTTTCTCAGTAAGTACTTTCTGATTGTTCTGTTTTGTATTCCATATGATGCAACTAAACTCTTAATATTTCGTTTGAACCATGCCATTCTAATTCAGTCTTTATTTTGTTGTTAAGTTCAGTTAAGGTAACATGCTTTCCTCCCGTTTTATAAAATTCATGTATAAAAATATGTCTTAAATTGGTTAATTTATACTCCGATAAATTTTTTCTGCTTTTGTTTTTGGATGTACATACTAGAATTACCTTCACTAACAATTCTCTCGATAGTTATCACCAATGCATTGGAGTCTTGTTTTGTTTGTCAAGTAGCTGAAGTGAACTTTTCATGGTTAGAAATGGAATTGGAACCAGTCAAACTTTACACAAAAAAAAAATGCATGACTATGCTAAGCTGTCTGCACCATGGATGTAAAAAAGAGGAGATACCGCATCTCATTGACAGAAAGCGCATTGTTGTGAAACCCACATCTAAATGGCGTGAAGTTAGCTCAATAACAAACTTTGTTTTCTTTCCGCGGCATTGGCGTGTAATTTGCATTCTTCAGTATGCTTCGGATACCTAAAAATAATAGATAGGAAAAAAATATTGTATTTTTGTATTAATATGATTTATGCACACATATAAAATTAATTTTTTTGTTATACACTAGTAAAGAATTCATCTTTCAGTAGTAGTGTTGTAAAATATCGGCATAATAAGCAATTTAAATACCGCACGCCTATGAATCTTAACCTTAAATACTACTTGGGTGTTACCTACCTGTGAAATGAAAAATTGGGTTAACGTATATCAATCTTTCTGCACATTTGACACTGCCTGATCATCTTATCACTGCTACCGTTAACAATTATATGGAAATCATTCCCTGCGTCTTGCACATCATAAAACAAAATAAAAACAAACACGCAAACGCCCAAATGGTGTGTGACCGTGAACATGAAGCTTAGTCATTGGACATACACAACCGGTCAACTGGAAGATACAATGTTTTCTACAAATAAACGCTTAGACTGTGATGACATGTTGGCATCAGTTTAGAATGTGAAAAGCTGGATCCCCTCTTTTATACATCCATGGTCTGCACGGCAACCAACTACAAATAGATCTATTTCGCTGTCATTACAGTTCATCAGCGTAGTTTAGGTCTAATGCAGACAGCATGGCAACATGGCATAAAACTGGTTTTGCCTATGTACCAAAGGTATGTTAGTAGAAAAATAGATGGCAGTGCCATCTGTCAGCTATGAACAGACACAATGACAAAGCCATCTAACTGCCTTAATGGGTAAAACTTCCTAAAAAGGAATAAACCTAAACGAAATCCATTTGATGACTTAGTTTTGGTCGAAAAGCAGCAATTTTTTCACACTTGTTTCATTTTTCTTTTAAACTCTGAATTTTTTAAAAAAATTACAATTTCTMTTTTTTAAATATATTAAATATGCTATAAAAAAATAAAACGATATTTGTAAGTCAAKTAATTACTTAACTTTTCTATATATTCAACTCGACAAAGTCCACCTGTATCCACTCATAAAATAACACTTTAATAGAAAGAAAAGGCCAATGCTTCTGTCCTGTCCCATCATTTTCGCGATCGTGCCATCTGTGCGTTGAAACTTGCGTAAATTAGCGTGAAATTTGAATATCTAGGATCATTATTTTCGTTATTAAAGGTGGTTTTTGCTAGATCATTCGAACTTTTCCAAATAAAATTTCATTGAATACAATATATACATTGAATACAATGAAATTTCACTTGGAAAGGTGCGAACAACCTAACAAATATAATTATAGATGAAAGAAGTATATTAATACAGTTTTCACATTAACTATAAACTAGTGAATAAATATTGATTGGAAATTTGTGTTGTAAACATAGTCCATTTGTAACAAGCAATGCAGACAATATCAACAATATATGAACAAATTAAAGAGCTAAATTAAAAACTGTCCTATTAATTTTTAATATTGCCTTAAACAAAAGTATGCCTTATCATTCAAAAGTAGATTTACAATAAAAAGTACACTCTAAACAATAGTACCAATAACTTGGAACAATAAAAATAACAAACAGTGTCAGTTATCGTGGTTCACCTTCTTTATAACCAGTGTTGTTCAAAGTTTTTAATATGTATTGTATTGTTGGTAAATATTAAGAAAAATGTAACTACTGAAATTAAATCACTAATACTACAGAAAAACTTTAATGAGTATTTAAATACATGAAAAGTAAATTAACTACATTTCCAACCACTTGTAGTTAAATACTTAACAGAAACTGTAACAATACAGTAAGCTGAAGTAACTAATGTTAACATTAACAAAACATTCTAAAAAATATGAGTGTAAGAGCATTTGAATATTCGTATAACTGAAAGTGACTTTGTAAGAACAAAAATGAAGAGTTTAGATATGTAATAATAATAATTTGTTTTAGTGGTTTTACAGTTCCAATATTTAAACTATCTTCTTATCCACCAACCAGAAATGCAATTAGAAATCAAAGAACATACTAATAACATACACTAATTGCATCGTCTTTAAATACACTTTTTAATGAATGAAGAAGTAATTTGCATTATAAGACCAGTAAATCAAGTATAACAGCCTGGGATATGTAAGTTAGTAAGTTACAAGTTATGGGTTATAGTAATTATTTACCATTTTGATAATTTGCTACTACACATCAGCACATTAGGATTTATTCGTTATAATTGTTAAATACCCAATTCTGTAAAGATGTTCATAAGATAAATCCTTAAAGCTAGGATTGTTGATTGCTTGTTTCCACTTGCTGCACATGTCCCCTCTTTTTGGGTTTGGAAACCTGAATATCGTCTTTTGTTTCAACTTACAACCTGGCACTGAGAAACGACCGTTGTCCGACTCCATTATAATCTGGCATTAATCAAATAATTAGTTTGCTATTTATTAATTGGTACTTACATTTACCCCTTGAACTGAAAATGTCCACGCCTAACTAGGTATTATACAAAAAAGTGCACACAGAAACAGCCTGAAATAATTTTTTATTTTATTTTTATTACCTGTTACTGCAGGTGACTATTAAACTAAAAATGATTCCACCATCAAAAACGTCTATAAAAACAATAAAAGTTCAAAACATAACAATAACCATCACAAACAAAAACACGAACATGGTGAGGACGCTAGCGCAACACACAATGGAGCAACTGTCACCGGTGTCAGTTGTGGGATATCAGTTGATATTGTCGTTCCCTATTTTCAAATTACCACTTGACTGTAATAAAATTATATACTGATTGGCGCCATCTGACGGTGGAAACATGTATAACCCCCCCTTACCCTCCATGCCAACACTTTCAAAAGGGAACACGTAGCACCATTCAAGATGAACCAGCCTGTATCCACTTTATTTACAAATGTGCAATAGGCAAAGCACTTTCATCTAATAATAGCTATCATCAGTGCCTGATATAAAGTAAAAGAATCAAAAAGATTTTAAATTAAAAGTGACGTCAAATTGAAAATAAGTAGTCTTGACTTCGAACAAAAAGTAGCCTGCATGCCAACAACACAAACATGATTTCAATGATCAAATAAGGAATAGGACCACTTAAATTAGAAAAATCTTTCAAAATGTTAAAATTTCCATCATTTATAATTTAGTATACAAGTTTTCAGTATTTAATTATTTAACTATCAGCCCAAAAAGCATTTTGTTATTCTTGGAAAGACCACTAGAGCTCAAATTAAAGCGTAATAAATTCCCCTCAGTGGCGTGACCCATGAAGAATCGCAGTTTTTAAAATATAAACACGAAGACAAAAATTATGTTTTAGCCTTGGATAAGAGAAAAGGTCAAAATCGATGAATTCATTAGATTTTTTAAACATGCCGATTTCATTGGAGTGACACCATAGTTACACCCCACTCTGTCGGCGTTTAGTAATCAACTTTCCTCCAGGCAAAATTTCTAGGTACGCCACTATTCCCTATATATTTTTTCTGAGGACTTTCAATGTGGGACATGTAATTTCGCCTGTATTCAACTTGAAACATTACAAAAGCTTAAAATTTGTAGTTAAAAAAATGCTTTATCTTTGAAGAGCTGTATATCTGTAATTATTAAACCTGCAAAAATGGTTTATGTCTCAATTTTTGGAAAATTTAATTTTAAAAACAGAAAAACATGATTTAGAAGATATAATCAAAAAACCAAAACAAATGCAAAAAATCGCTGCTTTTCGACCACCACTAAATTAGCACAGGGTTTAAATTATTTTTAAGTTTTGCAAATAGGGCTGCCAGATGTCCCGCTTTTGGACCCTCATGTCAGGTTGGCAATGTTATGTTTTTGCCCCGCTTTTTTATTTAATATGCACAAAATGGTAATTTACTCTAAAAAGACGTAAATTAAATGATCCATGCATGTAATCCACAATATTTAAATTCAGTAGTGTCCACAGCTCTAATAATATAACGATTAAAATGTCTGACTATAAAACCAAGATTCTAATTAAGAATGTTAGCGACTAAGAGTCCCTAGTTTATCTATCGTTTCATAACATTTCATAATTCGTTACTGTTCAAAATCTGTCCTTCTTATCTTCATCTCGACTTTTACCCCTGTTGTTCCGCCTCTTACTCGTAAGTAGTTGGTAACCCTAGTTGCAAATCTGGAATATACTACCAGTAAACGCAATACACTATTTCCGTAATGCGTCTCTACGCAGCCACTACTCGGTGTATTTTGTCTGTGCTGCTTTACTTTATATTGAACCTAACATTATTTATTGATGACTTGTATTTTAAATTTTACTATTTAATGAGCAACAACTTCACCAACAGATTTGTTTGTTATTGTCCTTAAAAAGTTCTGCACATCCATTCCAAATAGTACGCAATTTGTTGAATGCTTGTTGGCCGTGGTTTGTGCATGCGTAAATGTAGTTTCACGTTCCTTGTTACCTGTCAGAAATCATGTGCTAAATATAGTTTTTTCACCGGTGTGGAATTTTTTGCCACGGTTTGCATTTCTAGATCACTTGTGGGGAATTAGCAATGTGCGTGGTTTAAAAAATTTTTAGCATAACCGATTGTTTCTTCTTTGCCAGTTATGGCGGCACGGTCGTTGGTTTAAAATGGTTGCCAAAAGGGCTGAATGTGATAACACCGGCCAGACATGCACATGAAGCATAACAGTATGATTTCTCGTTCCCCGTTAACTCTTCCCGTTGATTGTCTTGCATTTGATTGTTTGTAGTTTAAGTACAAAACGATTTTATTATACATTATCTGATATTGTAAGAGTAACTAAATATATTTTTGTGCTGAAGTTTATGGTTTATTGTTGTTAAAGGGGCAGGGTATGCATACTGACAGTACTTAAAATGCATGGCATGCATATACCTTTGCATTATATATAAATGGCGTAGCACTTTTAAACACATTTTGTATTTTTTCTAATAAATGAAACACTTGTCTGTGATTCTAATTCAAATTTTTCATTTTTGGCAAAGCCAAATGCCATTATTTCAACTGCTACATGGGCATAAAAATTTGTTCATTTCCTAATGGTCCACAGATGTCATAAGCTGTTTTGACTCTTTGACCCTGAGAATAGAGTCTTCTTCTAACAATACAATTAAATTAATTAACTGATAAAATCAGTCGGTAAATTCAAAAAACTATTATACAAAGAATCAAATGGTTTAAAATATTATTGCAATTAAGGATATTAACATAATGTTATTTAGTATGAATCAAACAAATGACTACATTTCTGTCATTTTGAAACAATTTTCAAAATTTAAATAGTGCTTGATTCAAGATTTTGTCCTTTCAGAATCCATAACAAAATACATGGTTTTATTTAAAACAATTGTAATAAGTTAGATTAACACTACCACAAAAGCAAAGAAGTGTTGGTAACTAAAAGATGAGTTTTTAATTTTTATATGTATAACCTATACAGGGTGTCCCACCCCTCATGTCTATGCATGGGTAACATTGTTATTTGGAGAACTACAAAGTAGCTTAAATTGAGGCAAAGTTGTTAAATTGGATGGTAAACAATGAGTGTTTAAAATTAAGAAGAAATGGAAATGTGCATTTTTTAAATTCTAAATCTCTGTGAAGTTTTTTTAGAATTCTGAAGTAAATGCCTTGATGTCACTTCTTTAAGTAGACTTTGATTCATATTGTTTTTTTCTATGTTTCAGAAGCTTGTAATAATCAAGTTTATTTTTTCTTGTGAAGCTTTACACTTCCCTTTTGACATTACAAAAAAATTACAATTTACGTAAACAATCTGCTTCTTACCTTACTTTTGAAATTTTTAGAAAATCCACTTGTACAATGTTATTTTTCTTTACACCCTTATTCACTCAAAGTGGCCCTTTTTCATTTTAAAATATGTGTCATTAAATGTTTTTGAAAAGGAACTGTGTGTAATTCTCCAAATTGCTTTCAATAACAATTTTCCAAATTATTTAATAGATAAGTTCTACCTTAAATATTTGACAAAGTAAAGATTCTCTTTGATGAAAAAGTTAAAGTTTGGCTTTCTCTTCAATTTGCTGGTTAAGTCTCAGTTAGCTTGTTTAATACTTTCTTCTCATGGATTGAATATTGCTTTTTCTACCGTAGGCAGTGTGTTTTCCCATTTAATCCGTAATAGAGCAAATTTCAGTTTTAAATAATTCAGGTGTTTATAGTTTTTCATGCAAAGGTTGCAATTCAGTTTATGACTAACAGGTAGATCTATTTTAATTAGAGGTAAGGAACACTCAAAGCAATTCAAAAGGTATAAAAATAAAGATATTGTAACAACAAATTATTTGTTAGCTTACCATGTTAAATAAAGACCCTGCCATGCTAGACAATTTAAATTCATTACATTTGTGCAATAAATTATGAAAATTAAACTATTTGTAAATTTTAGAAATTTATAAAACATTGGTGAACAAAATTTTACTGGCCTAAATGTTTTTTGTAATTTCAATTGTCCAGTTCTAAATTATTTATTTGATCTAAATTAATATTGTTTGTGTTGCTGGCATGTAGGTTGCTTTTTGGTTTGAGATCAAGTTTTCTTGTTTCTATATTTTTGACAAAGTCTAAATATTTGTAATAGCTTTCTTTGTTATTAAGCAGTATATTTAACTGCAAGTATATTTTCTTACAGTAGTTTATTTACATCTCTATGAGAAGTGTGTGGCGTATATTGTGAGTTCAATATTATGTGGACAGCCGATGCTTTGCCCACGTTTAAAAAGATCCTTTTAAAAAGCACTTTTTGTGAAATCTCTAGGATCTATTAGTGTTCCTTCCTCTATGAATATTAAAGTTGAATGCTGCTTAACCTTGAAAATTATTTTAAAAAAAATCGGCAGACATATTCCAGTCTGCAAATAATTAATTTTTATACTTTTTACAATGAATTCAGTCAATAATGTCGTTATGACATGACGTTTTTTTTTGTCAAACAGCCTGTATAAAACATTTTATATATTTTGATTTTTTTAAATTAATAAGTAGCATTGAAAATATTTTTATTTGAATGCATTTACAACATTGTTATAAATTATCTCAGATGATAATATTATATGCAAAAATTGCCGTGACGTAACTGAAAAATATTTCTACTTCAGTATTATACCCAGCCCCATGGTCCACATTTGACCTCGTGTTTTGCATTAATCTGTTGTTGTTTTTGCAAGAACGATGCATGCCATGGAGCGGTTCGCGAGGTGTAAGTATTTTTGCACGACCTTATACGCATGCCTTATTGTTGCATGAACTCGTTAACATTTTTCTATGCCCGTGCGCCCTATAATTCTGTTACTGTGTATAATACATAAATGAACGATGCATMTTGTAAATACGTCTGGTACCGAGGGTGTGAGAAAGATTCATTGCAGACTGTCGGAGACGGCAAGGCTGCTGAAGAATGTGCGAAGTGTATTCTCACGTAGGTCGCACACTAGAGTCGATCTTGAAGTCGAGCTATCACGTAAGTTAGCCTAACACACAAAATGCGATGCCTTACGCTTCCAACACTAATTTTTAAACGGCTCTTCCTTTGATCTTGACAATGCTGGTGTAAATAACACAAGTAAAACTAACAAACTGCCAGAACATTATCAGAATTTTAATATGATCTTATTTTGTATAGCCTATTCTATTTGCAAACTTGTATTCTTTTGTACAATCACTGTCAATTGGGTATTATCACTTTTTTTTAAAATTACGTAAAATGAATCTTGGAAGTGCATATATATCGTAAGCCATGTTAAAAAAAAACAAAATATTAGTAGGTAGAGAATTTCAGGTCTGAAATTCGAATATTAGGAGTCACCGCCAAAACGCTTCTATCCAAGGTTATTCTACTTGTGACGTCAAGTGTCATGTAAACATTACCGAGGAGCGTGTTGTTTCATGGTGTAGTATCATTCTTATATTGGAAAAGCTTTTGTGTGGTGTTTATTGAAAGGACGGTGTAAGAGTTCGCACCAAAAAGTGATTTGTGTAGTTTTACAAGCATCTATTATGTATGGAAAACAAAGTGTTGTTTTGTACATGGTTATAAAAGTACTTCTGTCAGTACAGCTAACATAATTTTTGTAACCGTTCCTCGAGATTATCAACGTATGAAAAAGTTGTTTAATGCCCCTAGACGTGATATGCCGAAATCACAGTTTGTTTTTTTGTTGTGAATATCATCTTAATTCTTACTGTACGGTTTATCATTCTTTTTGGGGTTATAAGTGTTTACCATTCAGTTTCCATTTTGTTATAGCTTGAAGAGGATATGAAAAATTATATGCGTTTTAAGTTGATAGAGAGAAATATTATAATAAAGAACGACGTTGTTCCCTTTATACTCGACTGTTAGCCAGACCGGAAACGAGCCGCAAGAGCCCCGAAAATAAATGGCAATTTATATTTATTCTGACCTCTAAAATAAATGTCAAGTTTAGGGTACATTTTTGATTCTTACATTTTTATGCTTACAAATAGTGTTTCCAATAACCCACTGTGATCAAATCATCAATGCTACGTTAATTTGATAAAAAGTTCACTTATGCTGTTACTTTTACATTCCACATCGCCGCGTTGAATCGCTCGTCGCTATACACAAATTCCATAACAATGAACATGCCTTCAGAAGTATTTCACTTTTTCTTGGCGTATTTTAATTCGCTTGTCACAAAATGAACGCAAACAACAAACTGATAAATTGACGGGCTCAGGCTGACGCGTGCCGCGCTGACCCCAGATGTAAACAAGCGGCCATTTACAAGACACCTGACGTCACGGCCAATATGTTCGCGTTTTGGCGGTCCCTTTAAATATTCACATTTTTAATATTAAAAATACACCTTACGATCCATTTTTTCGAATTTATAAGCTGTCACAGCTGTTTTGTGGATTAGATGCTACCTATTAATATGCAATTTAATAAAATATAAATACATGGCAAATACCTAATTGTATGTATCAATTTCACTGTGCAGTATGCCCCAGGATTGAATTTACACCAGGAAATTTTTTTTTAACTTAATTGTTCTGACTCAGTTCATTTTTTTTACTTTTTTTTATTAGGTAAGCAGGTTCACTGTGTTTTGACAATTCTGTGACAGTTTACTGTTGTAAACGTTTATAAAATGTTAACTTTGGAGCACAGAATTCATTTGATTCAGTATTATGGTATGGATAAGCAAATTTATCATTCTATTATTGAAACAGAAGAAACCATTTCAAAAAGAAAACGCTACTACCCTTTTGATGTTGGAATCTGTGCAGGATCAACTAAAAACCTCACTAAGGAGGCAGTCACTCCAACTGGGCAATAGTACTAGGGAGGTCCAAAATTCCACGGAATGACGAGGAAGGGATTTGGATATACCTACCTTTGTAATACCATATCAAGAACTCTTTCCTTCATGTATGTCAAATTTGATGTTTCTAACGTCATTTGTTGATTAATTATCGACTTGTCGGGAATCAAATCTGGAAATGGACTACAAAAATATGGAGCAAATTTAACTACGTGCCGCACAGTGGTCTAGAACTCCATATTTCTGGCCAAAACTCAAAAAGTTAGATATTTTGCTTGAAATTTTATACTCGGGATTATTGAATTTAAAGATAAATACAAAATACTAATATTCAAAATGGTTAACAGTTTTAAAAATATAGGAAAATTTTGCTGGAAATTAATAATTTGCGATTTTTGGAGTCACTGATTTCAGAAAAAAATTAAACAAAAAATTCGAAATGGACACAAACTTATGAATTTAATATACATAGGAAACTACCAATATGCTTTATTTTAGTTTTATATATAGGCAAGCTACCGAAACAGTGTGTGTGCGTGTCATATACATTTTGTGATATTACAATTGTACTACATGTTTACTTCATGAAGTGGAATTAATCAGAACATGTAATTTTTTACTCATAATTAATAAGCAATTACTAAATGTTTTTTTAGGTTCTTAGCATTACCTATCATTAATTTTTATGGACATTTTAGTCTGTTTAATTATAAACAAAACAATGACATAGGTATCTACTTGACATGAAAATTGAAATGTTCAACTAAAAGTAATTAACTAGCTAACTAATTGAATCAAATTAAAGTATCATACCCCATGTATAAAGATTAAAATCAAAAACAAATTCTCAAGTAACAAAATGCCTGATCTGTTTTAAGTTTACATTGTTAAATACTAGTGCTAAGATTGAAATCAATGACGCACATGCATTTACCGTTATCTCGGCTTTACAAAATATTCTAGTCGCAAATCGCACTACTTAATTGCTATACTTTTTCATGAATAAAACTGTTAAAAACCTGCAGAAACATAATCCAGTTTTGGTGATCATTTTGGGAAACTTTGTCACTCCAAAATAAATGTTCTTGTCAAGCGTTTGAAAATCAAGGTGAGTGCTGAGCAGTCCCAATAAACACAAGTCCGTTTAAAAAACGTTTTTTAAGTCAATACACGTATTAATAGAATGCGTGTAACTAATACGTACAATCAACTCTTAGATGTCGCTGATTTTCACGTAAGATTACACGAACAAATACACGTTTATCTTAGTGTTATAATAACGTGAGAAATAAGTTGAACAATGTCTAAATTTATACGTTGTTCTCTACGTTTTATAATGGTATTGATTCAACGTCTATCACACTGATTATTTATTCGTTCTATAAACGTATATTTTAAATGTTTATTTACCGTATTCTTATTATGATAAGTGAGCGGTAGGAAACACGTGTAAAAAACGTTATGGAAGCACCTATTTAAAAAAGCTCATTTTGCTTATTTTATATGTTTTATTAAATGAAAAATTATTAAAAATACATAAAAGCCATAAAAAAACTTGAAATAAAAACACACTAAAATTCCTCTGCTAACTATTTCTTCCGCCCATGGCTGAGTCGTGTTGCTGAGTGCTTTAGCCATCCTTTAACCACCAATCTGTAGATCGTTACGTTCATTGGCCGGAAAGTTAAATTTGCTGCTTCTGTAAATATGTACATATTTCAAAATTAGAAACTTTATTCTAATTTAACACGTGGCTGTATGAACTTTATGATTAGTTTAACGTTTATATTATAGATTTTATGCCTAATTAATAAATAGGTATTGTCGTTGAATTTAATATTCGTGCTAAAGAAAAACAAACTGAATCTAATTTGTGTAACAGATAGGTAGAAGTAAATACATCACTAAATGAACAATTAAGAGTTTATCAGATAACCTTTTTTCAAATGATTGCATGTTGTATAGATCTCCTTTTTTGTAAATGGAACCGATGGAATTTGAAAATGAAATGGAAATGTAAAAAATGTAAACATAATATTAATTACTTAGTTGACGTTTTTAACGTTATTTACTAGTCAAAATATAAAGTAGAAGTATTACCACTATTTAATTTAGAAACAAAAGTTGTAACAGATACAACATTAAAGGGACCCCTTAGAAAGAAATGTTGATTAGATGATAACTAAGCACAGATTTAAGTATTTTTGGAATAATTTAATGTATTTTGTTGTTTAATTAAAATGATTCACAAATAATGAAGCTGTGAATAGGAATGTTTTTCGCAAAAGGGTTCAGTCGTTGGGTCTCTGTCTGTCTGTAGTTTGAATTTCGCGCCGGTTCTGACTCCGATTTAAACACGATACACACAAACACGGTATGCTCACGCGCAGGCTTTCCCTCTCTACGACGAGATTGTGACGTCACGTGCGCTGCAAACGCACAGCGCTTACGAAAGTTGCATACAATTATACGCGTTTTATTAAATATTGTTACTCGACAATAAACGTAATTTTGAAGAATGTGCATATAAGGTATTTGTGACACAATTATGTTTTTTAAAACTAGTATTACGAATTTGTAATTATGAAAACTTGCTACGAATGTAAAGTAAAAAACCGCAGCAAATTCAATCAATACTTCTACAACAAATTGTCAAATATACATTTAGGCTTTTATTTCTTATATTATACGATCAATAATGAGGTTCTGAGCATTTTTTATTTTTTAAGCCATCATTAGTGCCTATTAAACTGAAAAATACAGAAGAATTTAATGAAAGTGACGTCAAATTCGATATAAGCAATCTTAACTTTAAACAAAAAGTAGCCTACAAGCCAAAAACAAATATGAATGCAATGAGGAAATAAGAATTTCGAATAGGACAACTAAAATTACAAAAATTATTCAACATTGTAAAATGACCATTATCTATAATTTTGTATATTTCCAGAATTTGCTAAAGTCTACTGCTTTAGCTTTCAGCAATGGAAAAACACTGTGTAAAATTCCTTGTTGTAAATCAAAAGTAGTAGCCCAAGTTCTTAATGTTGAAAGACCAGGGAGGGGAAATCCATTCGCTCGTAAATATCTGTATGCCTTTGGACTTACGCTACGTAATGAAATAGCTGATGCGATGTCTTCTGGTGACCAATGAACAGATTTTTGGGGATTTAATAGTTTTCTTACTTGCCCTGGAGTAAAAATTGTACCCAAAATAGTTTTGACTGCATTCTTTTTTTCTATCTGCATTTTTTTAATTCAAGTTGCAAATCTGTATTTGATTTTTCCAAAGCCGTAATTTTTTCTTTTAACTTTGTTATCTCCATATCTTTTTGCTGATGGAATGGAATTCTAGAATAATAAGTTTCAATTAAATATTTAATAATGGATAGTGGATATTATTATGTATATAAATGTACAAGGTGTCCAACAAGATCCTACACTATTATTTAAAAGATAAGAGTGTTAATAGAAAATATTTTAGTTTTTTAAAATAAGTCAGTTTTTTCATATGGAACCATGGTGGTTCACCCGACCTTATAAATTAGTAATTTTTTATGCATCGAATGGTGTTAAAATGAAAAAAAAATCCGTTCAGTAGTTTTTGAACAATTTACAAAAAAAATAGATTGAAACCAAAAACCAGTAGTAGGCGCTGAAAGAAAACTATGGCACAAGTTGTTAGCGATTCCAAAGCTGCGGTTTTACATCTAATATTAAAATTTAAAAAATGGCACTTTTTAATATAGTATTCTTGGATGTAAAAAATACAAATTTAATGTTCACAGCACTCTAGATAATAAAATAAAATTTATTTTTTTGTCTTTGACGTTTATCAAATCTAACCAAAGTAGGTTTTCTGTACTTAGAATTTACCACAGAATCCAAATATGTATAAATATACCTAGTGTTCTATTTAAAAATCGAAAGTTAGGAAGATACAGTTACGGTCGTTCTTTACGTCATCAAACGCCAATTTTCTGATATAAAAAATCCCAAATTTCGTTTTCCTAGTTAAAAAATTAATAGCAATTTAAGGGGTGAGCCAGGTTTCATTTACACCCGGTATATCCGCACAATACTTATAATAATATTACGGACACCGCATAAATAGTAAAAGTTTGAACAAAAAGATAGGCTACTTACATGGGTTCACATTCATCAGGCGTAGTACAAGAAACTTCTTCATTTTGGGTTTTCTCACAATACGTTATGTGTTCCGTTTGAGTATGACTTTCATGTGACTCGTTTCTAGTGGTTGAAGCTTGTGCGTTCACCATAAGTATATCATTAATATACTCATCATGTCTCTTTTTTGCCATTCGAACTGCTCGGGCAGAACATGATTTTTCAGCTGTTTTTCCAGGTAACTTTAATGTAGGAACTGCATCTTTTTTCAAAAGTCTTGCGTTTTTGGGTTGATAATTCAACAGCTGATACCTCAAGGGTATTTCAAAACAATCAGGCGCAAAGTGGACTGAGAAGATTGTTGCTAAAATGGTGTAATAAATTATTACTATGGTTTATTGTTTTTAATACATAAAACGTTTTCAATAAACCTTACAAAAAAGGTAAAGAGGCAAAAATAGTTGTCTTCTTAATTACGTAATAAAATCTGATATAAAAAACTAATAGTGGCATGCCATAATTTTTTCTATTACCCTCGAATGATATGACACCCGGGACGTCACTTCTATAAATCAATTAAATCTAATAATTGCATCCAAAGATGTCAATTATTATTATAAAGGAACATACAAAGTTTGAAAAAAAATCAAAGAAATGTTTTTTTAGATGTTAGGAAAAATACATTTATTTTAAACTTCAATCAATATCTAGGAAAATAAGCATTTTCGGAAATATGTTTGTTAAGACTTTTTTCTTATTTTTGTGCCAGAAATCTCATCCTGAATTTTTTCGCAATATTAATGTTACACATGCATTAATATGCTTTATTAAATAGATAACTACAAGAAAACTTACCATTCTTTAGGTTAACTTTATCTTCTCGGCGACATGCTCTTAACCACTCTTTTGAGAATTCATCAATTTTTGGAAAACGAAAGTATTTGATATCGGATCCCTTTGTATTTCGGTCGCAGTTTTTGCAGCCTGTTACAGCGCAATTCACCATTTTTTAATGTATACACACAGCACAACAGATCCAAAATGTTTTAAACAATAACAAATATTTTTTTWACGATTGGTAGAAGCACTAGGAAAAGTATCGCAATGAAAATCACGAAAAGAGCACGTGGAGTGATAGACGGCAAACTAGTCTAGCAGCACTCTGGAAGCAGTTTGCAGCGCACGTGACGTCATGCGCAAAGCGGCTCTAAACGCGTCTTGCTACCGGACATACCGTGTTTGTGTGTATCGTGGATTTAAAGAGACGAACGCGTTCAACGTTCAAGGTTATTGGTCGGCATTTCCAAACAATAAAATAATTTAATGGAGTATCGCCTCTTGCAGGATCCCTTTCCTTTCGCGTTTAGGGGATCATTTTGGGAGTAAAGACAAAATTTCGTTACAATCGGGTAGTATGCGCAGTAATTAATGTTATTTTTTTGTCTAAAACCTAAAGCGACACTGGATTACTTAGAAACAAAATAACTAATCAAAGATAGATACTTGTGCTCAAAACACATATTTAACACACAGAACTACTAAAAATGTGTGGGTACTCACCTTACATAAAATAAAAACACAGTATAAAGCACCAATATCGAGCAGCACGTTTCGGCGCTTCTAGTTACACAGTTTGCAGGCAGCTGCCAGGCTGCCACCACCACCAACTATTGCGCCAATGAAATCATTTCGTTCGTGGCAAGTATTGTTCTTCACGTTTAAAAAACGTATATTTCTTTACTAATTTCAGTGCATAAAGAAACGTTGAGTCACACATACACATACAATTTAATAATGAAATAATAAACTACGGTGATAAACGGTCAGTAGATTAATATAAAATTCTCTCTCTTTACTATGTGTATAAATCTGTAGCAGGTTTATTAGTGTAATGCAAAATTGTCTACATAGATCACATGTTTAATTTTAATATAGCAATTATAATGACGATAATACTCTATTAAAACGTGTAAGCCACATTTTGCAGATAGTAATTATAAATCCCATATCAACACCTTGTTTAAACGTTGTTTTAAACCAATGAGTTAAAATAATACATTCTTTTCACGTTTATAGTGGGAATAATAAATACATTTTCATGTGACGTTAAGATTACGTATATTGAGAGATCATTGTAACCAATCGTCTCACTATACGTATTTTTAACGAAACATTGAAACCGTTTTTTTCTTAACCATATAGAAACCGTTTACTACATAACACATTCTCAACGTACACGGTATTTCAACCAATTACACGTTGAAGTTACGTTATTTAAACGTACTTGTGTTTACTGGGGTGCTCCTAATAAAATGTTCATTTGCAAAAAAAAGGCAACTCGGAAGTTACACTATTAAATCGCTACGCTTTTTCATGCACAAAATTATTGCTTCTTTCTCGGGCACTTTTGGGCTAAAAATTAATTTTCTGAAATATACATGCATTTCAATTAAAAAAAGAATTTATTACACACAAACAAAATTTTTTCATGACGACATTGTAATTGAATAACTTAGACATACCGATATGTCCTATGTATCTCCAGAAATATGCTTAATTTTTTTGTGGTCTCATTGGAAAGCATTCTTACCACAAAATAAGTGTTTCTTTCGATCGCTCAAAAACGAGTGAGTGCCAGTACTGCACCCTCAATAAGGCTGACTTGCAGAAAGAACTATGTGAAAGAAAATTTAAGGACAATAGTGAGGTGAAGGAGGCAATTTCAGCTGATTTCCAGGGCAAGGATAACTAATATTTTTTTATGGTTCAGAAAAATTAATTTCGCGATCTAATAAATGTATTAAGTTAAGGGAGATTATATTGAGAAGGAAAAATAAATTTATTGGTTTAGTTAATTTGCAACCCTTCTTGTCCATGGAATTTTGGACCTCTCCTAGTAAGTTCCACATTCAAAGAATTTTGAAAGAAAAGAATATTCACTCATGCAAAACGATTATGTTTGAGGATGGCAGATCAAATATCAAGAGACCAATACTTTTGTCATAGAATAATGTTTTCTGATCAGGCGACATTTTCTACCAATGGGGAAGTTGCCTCACAGCATGTAAGACATTGGTGCGATACTTATCAGCATTTCAGAATTTTAAGCCCTCCGCATTTTGCCAAAGTAAATGTGTGGTCTTGGTTATCACGGGATAATACTTTTTTGATAACAGCGTTAATAAATAATAACCTGAAAAATTAACGTTCAAATTTTGACACTTTGGTCGAACATCAATATTTAATTGAAATATTGAGCTGTCAAATCAATATTCTAGTAAAACTATCTTGCATAAACCAGAGTTACTCCTTATTCCAATATTTCAGGATATACTTTTTGTTATATCAATGCAGTAAATCAATTTATTGTTATCCTATTTTTATTTTTCATCTTACATTGATTCTAAAAATGAATGAAAACCAATTTTTCATGATTATTTTTTGCATATAATAATAATATGGTGTATTTTTCTTGATAACCAATAGGAAGCAATTTTGAAAATGGTATGCGTTGATCACATAACTTTACTACTAAATACATTTGGTGACCAGAGTATAAGTATAAAATCAAGAGAAAACTGAACTTTTCTTTCCACTGAGCCAGAATAATGAAGTTTTAATTACAGGTGCTTTCAAGACAAGTACAAAATGTTCTTTATTTACAGTTTTGATATAAAATCAATAAAAATATTTTTCCTCTTGTAAACTCACTCTAGGGACATATTGTTCAGTTTGTTTTTACTTAATAAGCAAGACAATTATTATATATCCACATTATTAAACTATAATGTGACAGAGTGCTGTCAGCATTAAATGGCCATTTTCAGTGCCATATTAAAATATAAATATTTGATGTTAATAAGACAGCAAATTTAGTGTAAATCCCTCATTTCCAGAATATAGATGAGTTATAATTATGCGTTTCATTCAGAACTATAATACTAAGATTATTTAGTATGCTTCTATTTGGTTTACTCATCTGTCGATTGGTTAACAAGTGCAGATTAGAGCTTATGTTGAAAAGATTCTGTAGAAAGGTCTGGTTTACAAGTGTCTCCCCAGAATAAGTTATTGGCTGCAAGGAAAACAAATATATTATGAATGCCTTAAATCCTTGAATGCAAAATAGAAGTTCCTGCGCCTTTCATTTGAGGCATAACCAATTATGTATCTTAGATCTCTGTCGTGTCTTCATCCATAATAGTAACAGTAGTAGATATACTAATGCATAACCTTAGAGTAATTATGTGTAAAAAGTGAACCGCTGTGAACATTTATAATTTATTGTATATACCAATATCGGAGAAGCTTTGTCTCGTCATTTTAAAAACTAAAATGCTGTTGCACACACTCTTTAAATAAGATTTTTTTGTACATTTTTGTTATGAATGGTTATGAACCTTACGTCTTGAACTTCTGTTTTCCATTTTTTAAATGCTGTAACTGGATAGGGAAATTACAAAATAAGTGCCTCGGCTATGCAATAAGAAACTTTGTAAACAGCCAAATTCCTCATTTTTCCCCTTCTGTTTTAAAAGAATGTTGATACTAGGGTTGCCAGACGTCCCATTTTCATTAAAATGTCCCGCGTCCCGACGAAGGTCGTAAATGTCCCGCTTTTATTTTCATATTTCCTGACATCCTGCAGTTATAGCACGATGTACCATAGTAATCCTTTAGAGCCAGTCGACAGTCGAAAGTATCGGTAATCTGTTATGTGTGTTATTGCAAAAAATATAAGTGTGGTCGAACAACAGTATCTTTTTTTTTTGTTTTTTTTTATTATAGGTCGAAACGTCATATTATTAGAAAAAGTGTCTTTAATTTATAAAAATAAGGAGCCAGAACCTACAAATAAATACAATAAGAAAAATTAACAGTATCTTTGTTTGTAAAGGATTATTGTTTCATATAAATATCTTTTATTTTACTGAAAATGGTTACATTCCGCATAAGCTATGAATAACATGATAGAGGTTTTTTTGCAATCAGGTTTGCAATAGGGTTAGGCAACCCTAGTTGATACTGAAGTAGCTTAATGCTGTGTAAGACTGAAAAAGTCCATAAAATTTTAGTGTATGAGCATACAAATTCTTTTGAGTAGAGACACTATTGCAAGTATTACATAACTTCATAATATCTTTGCTTCTTGATATTTTCCCACAAATGTAAACGTTAACAGCAAGAAGCAGAGACCTGTGGCACAATTCGCATGATCGCTGCAGCTACCAACTTACTCTATGGAGTTCCAGTTTTTCCTTTAACATAACTTCTAATCTGTGATTATTTAGAATACCTTAAGTACCTGATATCCGTAGGATGTTTCATTGTGATTTGTACATGCTTTACTAACATTTTACATATCGATAGAAAGAAATCGACTTTGATTATGCTTCACATTGATAATAAGAAATTTATTGATGTAAAATACATTCTAACCAAAGGATTTAGAGTTCCACACAAACATATCTATAAAAATGTATCATTTTTACCAAATGCAATCTACTTTTTCAGAACAAATTGTAGGTATCAGTAAAACTAATCTTGAATAAATAATTTAAAAAAATATTTCAACTGCAATTTATTAAGGACATACTATATAGGCGTTACATTAAAAAATAACTAAAATGTTGTTTTATGCGTTTTAAGAATAAATTACATTTTAAGATAAGATATTTTGGATCAAAACCTTCTGCCCCTGAGACAATATTTGCGTTTTTCCACTTAAAACTCCCCAGGCTCGTATTTTCGCTATTTTTTTAGGTACAACTTTAAGTTATATATGAAATTGCAGGTCTTTATAAACTCTTTAAAAATAGAATATTGGGTGTCCAAAAATTTTTTTTGTTAATTATCATATTTTGCAAATAAAGTTAATTTTTGTAAATATTTTTTAACCTTACCCCGTATAATAAATATTGCTTTATAGTTGGATGCCACCTTTTATTTTCTTCAGTTTGTGTCTTTACCATGTATGCGTAATTTTTACTCCCTCTTAGTGAAAAACAAGAAAAACTATTCGCCGCCATTTTTGTTAATAGGGTTGTTCAGAATTACTTTATTTTAGTAGCTTATTACGGTACTAATTATGCCTCCATACCCATCGCTGCACACAAAACTCCAAAATTTGGAGTAACTTTTAAATAAATAAAGTACAAAGTTCGTTCTACAGAAAGACAGGCTAGGAAACGAAACCCTGCGATGACGCTAGTGCGTGATGTAGAAAACCAAACTAGCCTCATCGCAGGGTTTCGTTTTCTAGTCTCTCTCTCTGTAGAACGACTTTGTACTTTATTTATTAAAAAGTTACTCCAAATTTTGAGGATTTGTGTGCAGCCATGGGTATATAGGCATAATTAGTACCGTAATAAGCTACTAAAATAACACTTAAAAAATTCTGAACAACCCTATTAACAAAAATGGTGGTGAATAGTTTTTCTTGTTTTTCACTAAGGAGTAAAAATTACGCATACATGGTAAAGACACAAATTGAAGAAAATAAAAGCCGGCATCCAACCATAAAGCAATATTTATTATACGGGGTAAGGTTAAAAAATATTTACAAAAATTAACTTTATTTGCAAAATATGATAATCTGCAAAAAAAATTTTTGGACACCCAATATTTTATTTTTAAAGAGTTTAAAAATACCTACAATTTGACATATAACTTAAGGTTGTACCTAAAAAAATTAAGAAAATACGAACCTGGGGAGTTTTAGGTGGCGGACCCTGTATATAGGTATTGAATAATGAATGCCTTACAATTGCTGTATGGGTAAGTTTTCACATGGTGGGATACATGGTGTGTTTAGCGCTCTCTTGATTTGAACAGTGATTTTAATAAAGTCAGCCTTCATTTATATTTAATAATACCATTATAGCTAATAATAATGTACAAAGAGAATATACAGTTATTTCCAATCAATAACAAAACTTGTACTGCAAGGAAAAAAATTAATAGGACAAGGGACAAGTGATATTTTGCATGTAGTAAAATTCTGATAATGTTAACTGGATACATATTACAAACCATAATTTTTCTGGAGTACTTTTATTCATTTGTGTCGTTATTAGATGGATATGCTTTCTCACAAGAAGAAGGAGGTAATGTTACACAGACGGACATCATCAGAGCTTATAACACCAACATTCCAAAACCTGACGGAATGTAACATTTTTATAGTACAATTAATTACACAGTTGCACTGGCCAAAATGAAGTTAGACATCAGTATATTTATTAACTTTTAAAAGTTTTAACGAGAGCTGGAAATGTGTCAAAAACAACTATAATCTTCATGTGCCTTTTACATGTTTTACAGTTTACTCTCTAGTTACTTAATTCGAATATTGCGCTAACTGTAAGTGGTGTATGGTTATCGTTATTGTTTTTATATTATTTAATGCTATTAAGATTGTTTTTATGTATTACTGTAATAAGTTTAAAATATATTAATAAATGTATATATATGTTTACTATGATATATTTATTTCCATCGGAAACGATTAGGACTCTGAAAATAAGGGTCTGTGTTCTCATGGTTTATAATGTCTTCATCGATTAAAAGCTCAAAGTCACCCATGGCCTCTTGTGTCGGAATTTTATTCCATCTTACACTGAAAAAGAAAGGTGCACTTTATTCACCTTAAATTTTTGTGTTACGCAAAGTTGTTTCAACTAGTTGAATTCCATTTTCTTATTAACATTTTATGTATTTGGTATATTTTAACTTGCAAAAGGTCAAGGAAAGTAATAGTCACAAGCAGAGTAAACCATATATTATCAGCATTATGGAAATAACATCCTACAATGTGAGTAAAAAAGCTATACCAGTGAATCACTTCGCTATAAAGAGCAGTTTACTACCAATACATAAAACATGCATATTTCAAAAAGGATAATTGGCTTGCCTGCTCTGCTGACTACTGCAAAGGTTTTTACTTGGTATGTTCATAATTGACTCTTAAAGGTATTTGAAATACATAAAGCAACTCTGACAGTTCACCATATTCTCAGTGTGATGCAAAGGCGAAAGAAAACACTAATAATGCATGTATTATATAAGTTATATTCAACCTAAAATAATACAAACTGATTTATACTTAAAATGTGCAGCAATAATAGATATAGTCACCTTCTGTGCATGAATGATCTAAAGCTAATATGCAGAATCGAAGTGGGACATTTTGACTAGTAGTAGTTCGTAATTCCATAAAACTGAAGTTTGGCATCTGTGTGGACGATTAAATTTGTCAATAAACGTTAACTTAACAAAGTCATCCGATTCAATGGATTTCCATCAAATTTCGGGATAAATCAAAAGGGTCTGAAAGATAAGCTTGTTTTTCTCTATAAAAGAAGACATGTTTTCCACAAACTTAGACCAATGGTGTAGATGCACCCCTGCACAAAGGAGCAGGTTGAGAACTGCTGAACCAAGTCTTTCGTATGGAGCAATAACACTTTCTCCAACACACTCATCTTGTTACCCAAGAAGTGGTAGGTATCTGCAGATGAACATATAACACCTTTGGATCTTTCTAATCCTTATGTCTCAGACCAGCCACAGAATAGCAAGCAATAAACGTTTTCTCTGCCTCTACCTGAGGTATAAAGTTTAATCACAACTATACAGGAAAAAATTATTCAGACAAGAAATTATGAAAACATTTTAAAACTTGGTATTAAGGACAAGTGCAGGATATGTACTAAACTGTTGGCGAATGAAAAACGTGTGTGGGAGGATTTGAGGTAATGACAAACAATGGCTGTGGGATATCAATTAACTCCAACCATTACTGCAGATATGAATCTCCACTTGCCCTGCAAACTGATGAAACTGGTTTATACTGACTTAGTTCTATCGTTACCAAACAAATGGTAAATTAAAACTGCATGACATTCTTCTAAAAAATAAATTGCCTGGTAAGCTACAATCATAGACTGAAATTCTTGTGACCAACAACATTTAAAGAAGTGAAAGATGATCGTTATATATCAGAATCTTGCAAATAAAATTCCTATGAAAGCTACAAGTAGCTAAAATTCCGTCTTTAATTATTACGTGTCTCTGTGCAAACAGCTGACATACTTTATCTCAAAAGGTTTTTACAATTTTAGTAAGCTATGATTTACAAACAGGGTGAAGAAGCAATAATTGAAGACCTTGGTGCATTAATCAGCTAAGTCCAAAATCAACATTTGTGAGAAAACAAGGAAAAACATTATAAATAAAATAAATTTACACAACTAGCATATAAGTTCTTCAGACCCTTCAAGCTGTTGAAAATACATAATAACCAGTACAAAAAATCAGTGGACTTTTGCACCAAAATCTTCAATTATACCTAGCCGCAGTGTTAGGTATCCAAGAAAAACCAGACTAAAGGAGTGCACATTTAATATAAGATTATGATTTAGGTCTTCTAAAATATTGTCAAAAAATTCTATACAAGATAATTTAACAAGGCCCTGTTGCACAAACATGGTTCAAGTTTAATCAAAATTTAATCTGCTCTTGTTGCTATAGCAACACCAATCAGAACACCAGATTCATGGCGTTGCTAGGCAACGACCACAGGTTAAACTCAGTTCATATTTGAACCATGTTTATGCAACCGGATCTAAGGGTTGAAAGCAACTGAATCATGAAAGCTTTAAGTTTCTACCTTACTCACTTGGGGGTCTATTTGATATCACATTGCAAATAACTCTTAAATTTGCTGATAAAAAGTAGGTAAGAAATAGACTTTTATGAATCTGCCACCCAAAAGTTTTTTTAACATTTTATATTTTTATTGATTAATATGATTTATAATTATTGTTTAAACTTGTTCACAAAATAGTTTGTCATTCAAGCTTAAAATTAAATCTAAAATGAAATTTTAGTTCAAAAATCAAATATCTTATTTGTTATGGTTAGTATTACCCCATACTTAGATTAAAATAAACTAGGTCGTGTTCTACGCCAATTGAGACAATTGTCAAGGCTATTTATGGTAATTTGAGGCTTTACAAGGATTTTATGTTAATATGTGGTTTGGCATATTTGTAAGCCAACACATTGATAGTATTTAACACTTTTTTTTGTCAGATAGCTTGAAAGGTATTCACAACAAATTCATAAACTTACTGAATCTTTAATTTTGATTAGACAGTATGCTACTTGAAGTGGAAGTGAGATATTCATGAAAGGGTTATTTTTGGTTTCGGCCCCATTATTAACTAATGTTCTCTCCTTGACCTTTTACAAGGCAATCCCCCTTTATGTGTATGATTACGGGACTGTAGTAATTTGTATAATATTTTTTACTCTTTTACTTACTCTGGCATTCCTGACGGTGGTACAATAATCGAAAAAATGTTATCCAGTAGTTTATGCTTCAGTATTCGATCATTTGCTGTTGTAGAAGTAAGAGACGGTGAAGCATTTACTTCAATAAGCCACGGTTTCAGCTTCCTGTCGATTATGATGTCATAACCATAACACTCAAAGCAGTGCCTGTCCGATGCAATCACCGGAGCGACGGCTTTCAGGGAATGTATGATCAACCAACTTATTTGGTCAAATAAGTGTTCAGTGACCTGTTTGCCTCGTGTACTTTCAAGGTACAATCTCAAATTCTGAACACTAAGTTTACCACCATGTATGGAATTGTATTCACCCTACAAACGGGTAAAAGCAGGATAATTTTTATGCAGATCACAAAGTTTTGTCACAAAATGATTCTAAGGATAGAGCAGATGAAGTGTGTTTACACTAATATTAATATTCTGTTGCATTTAATAGTTTAGAAATACAAAACTAAAATTAATAGTGTCAAATGGAGCTAAGCAAATCAACAGCATGTTGTAATGTGCAGACTGCATGTTCTCGACTTGTTTGCCGCCATTGCGTAATGTTAGGCCGACTAATATGTTTATTGATGCTGTAAAGTAGTTTTCGAAAACAAATGAGCCATGCATGAACATATTTTGAATGTTCATGTTTTTATCATTTGTTTGGAAGTTGAAAACGTTTAGTTGCAGGAGCAAGGGAGATTTATGAGTAGTATGTGAGTAATGGGAGGTGTAGCAAAGTCATTCAGAAAATATATTAACAAAGGTTTTTTTATTTTAGTTATATGGTTGCATGACAATGAATTTTTTTTACCTAAAATTAGCAAATGATGGGTTAAAATGAATTAGATGCAAAATAGAGTAGGAGTGAAAATTAGATTAAATAAACAATTAACTCTTAGCGAAAATTCAATGTGGGTGATAATGGAAGACTGTAAGGAAAACAACTCCTACTTTTACACTCCTTCCCTCTCTTAAATAGGTGGCACTCTAATTTGTTAAAAGTTTAAAAGGGGTAAACACTATTTTACTATCACGGAAGATAAGTTCCGAAAATTAAGAATAAGTTTAACTTTTTGTAATATTACGAGTATAGCCAAAATTAGTTTGCATTAAAGTTTCTCCCTTTTTTCCTTTCCAAATGTTGTTACTTTTATCCTGTTAAATTTTTTATATTATTATGGCTGAGTTTAAGTTTTTATCATTCATAAATGGTAAAATTAGTCTGTGCTGTTATTTTTTCCCTGATTGAATCACTTTGTCCAATATTAGTCTAAGATAAAAAAAGGCAAATTTAGATAAGTGATTCTCTTTACCCCATAATAATGGGTAAAATGAATCATACTTTCACAAAAAATAGACTTTTAATTTTAAAAAATGTATAAATTGATGTATATTGACGATTACATCCAGAAAAGCATATTTTTTTAACTTTATTGTTGCAAAGATATTTTAAAGAACCACCTTTTTCTGATTCACTTAGCCCCATTTGGTGAGGAATGTTCAGTAAACTTACCCCATGCCTTTGCACTGAAACATTGGTTAAATGAACGTACATATTATCAAGTTCAGCAACACTAGAATCATACTTCACTGTACAAAATCTACAGAACCCAAGCCTAAACTGATACGCCTTCAATGGTCGAAAAGACGTGACAAGTACATACAATCTCAAATCAAACTTTTTACCACCAATCAATAATGGATTATCAATATATCTAAAAATACAACTCGTTTTTTATGTTCCCAATAACATCAAGATTGCTACCTTGATATGACGTAACTTTCCTTTGTAAATTGTTGCTGAAAAGGGGTTTTAGCTTCCCTAGACCATCGTTTTAATTTAGACAGCTTGTTAATCAAGAAAATTCCCGAACCCTGCGATCTTCCACACGGTTTCATTATCCAAGTACTTTGTGGTGCTTTCCTGTACTCTTCAACAAACATATTATAATCAGCAGGCAAAACGAACGTTACAGGTATAAAGTCCAAGTGCAGATACTTTGATTCACCCCTTTCAGCCAAAAGATTTCCTTCCTTTTCTAATTCTCTCCTATACCGCTTGATGTTTTTGACAAGCAAGTCCTTGCGGGAAATTTCGTAATGGTTTGGGAAATGATTAATGATTCTGCAAATATACTGAGTTTATATCCTTGTCAATTGAAATTAATTTAAAAAAAGAACACTCCTTACTGATTATCATTCATCCTATATCCACTGTCGACACTAAAGAGACTTTTGCATGTAAGTGTTCCTGCCCAGTATATGTTCCATTCATCTTCTGGTCCTACTTGAACCCAGCCTCTTTTTTCACAATTTGTAACTACGACACTTTTGTCGAGATCTGTACAATATGTAACTTTCATTGTTATACACACAGAATAATATACAGGAATATTTGACATAAGGGTTATATCAATAATGATACTGACAACCTTTATCACCATGGTAACACCTTAACAGGAATCAGGAAATGGCTGCAGAAGGATTGTCATAATAAACATATTCAGAAGCATAAAAAATACACTGGGCCATTTGCCCTTCTCTTCATTAAAGTTGATAAAATAACAAAAATCAACCGGGTAACCATGACAACAGCTTAAAGTAACAGGTGATTGATTTAGATTTTAATTAGAGTTGTTTTTAAATGAAAATGGAGAAGAGAAGATAAGAACTGGTAAATTATTCTTTATTTTCATTTATAAAAAACACAGTTGGACCAAGGGTAAAAAGAAACAATAAATGCATGTTAGTGGACATACATATTATATGCATTATTATCCTGTGAACAAGAATCAAGTGTGTATTAACTAATACTTATCAGTTGTACCGACAAGCCGTAAATCAACTCACCAAGACATCTTTACAAAAACAGCCTTCCTGTATCCAGACTGTACTAAGAGCCAACCCAGTGTTACCAAATGGATATTTTCCTTAACAGTAGGATATGATGAAAAAATAGCAGGCTTGCCTGTGATCAGTAGATTTTTAAAAATTGTATATTTAATAATAACAAGACTTATTGAGGCCAAACTACATTAATACAAAAACTTAAACAAGGGTGAGATTTAAAACTATAGCTTGAGATGAGCTAGTCTTGTTTTACCACCTAATTGTATAAATTAAAAATTGAGATGATTTATAATGTCATAAGTAATAGAAATAATTGGCTACCTGGAATTCGGCGTATCGACAAAACAGCCTGGGACAAAATAACCAGATGACAAAAGAGCCCTCGACAAAATAATTCAGCGACAAAACAGCCCACCACTAAAATGTATACTAATAGAAATTCCTACCCATATACTTCGTGAAAATAAAACTAGGCTCATTCATTAATATGACATATAGTTTGTGATTTGAAAGTTGAGCCTCACGTCACGATTTCGCGAATCAAGCACCGACAACTAATTTTATTGTTTGCCGTTCGTGCTTGTGTTGCTTATATAGAGTGGCATTTAGGACTTATGTCTCCTGCGGATTAGACATACGTACCCGTTTCTCTCTCTTTTATAATAGTAGCTGTCATGATGTAGATGCTGCACAAACGTATGTCGCCACCTAATGTCATCATTGACATTTCATCAGTGGCGTTGCATTATTATTTGTAGTGAGTGCCTCGTGGTTTATCTTGTGATTTTGCAAACATTTCAACATAGTATTGAACCATTAGTGAGTGTAGTTTATACCAAAAGAACTTGTGTAAGTTGGCGTACCTATAATATTAGTGTCTACTGTGTCACGAATTTATTTTATTCTAGTGGTGCAACGCGATATTTGGACTTACTCTTTCCCATATTTAATTCTTAAGTAAATATTCGTTTGCTTTTTATGCATAATTTTTTAAATAGCAGGAAGTTTTTCGAGTCTTATTTCATGTTTGTCGATGTATGTAGTCTTTATGGAAGCGCACTTTTTTGGTTGTAGTAGGATGTCGGGCCGACGATTGACACAGATATAATAAATTTATTTTATGAATTACTATAAAAATCAAAATTGTGGGGTATAATATCCAGAGCTTGCCCCTTACACATGTACCACCAGCAATACACATTATGTATAATTTGTAGCCCGCTAAACAGCACGCCACTGAAAAAATCTGACGGCGGCTTTCAATCGATTTGAACCATACACTTTAGATTTATGACGTCAGGCTTAACTTTCAAATCACAAACTATAGCAAAACTTGGTTTGCTAAAAGAAGAGCAGTTTTGAGTGAGTTTTTCTGCCCATAAAAATTTGATGGCTTTACAAGAATTTTTATTTTATGTGTGGATTTTGTTAAATTTTACATTCACAAAAAAAATGTTTGTTGCTTTCAGTGATATAGTCAATAATAAAGTACAATATTATTAACAATTAAATTTTCTATTTTTATCCGATAACATGTATTTATCTGTATAAATTTTAATCTAATTAAATTTTTAACCCACTGAAATATTTGGTAGTAAAGATTTAAGCAATATAGTTTTTGTAATAAAAAAATTGTGAATAATTATTTAGTCGTTTCATTAACCATCTACATATATATGTGGGTAACGTCTAATAATTCTGCAGGACTATGTTCAGTATTATGACAATCGTCAGATTTCATCAATGATGATCTTTGGTTCATCGTTTAGATTAGATCTGAATCTGTATGAAAAAAATCTGAATCAAAACATTATACAGGTGTCCTACATTATGTGGGCAACCTCTCAGAATCTGAAAACTGGTTCAAAAATTACACTATTTTACAGTATAACTTTTTTTGAAATAAAGCCTGCCTACTGAGATATTCTCTCTTAAACATGGCGGAAGAGAAACAATTTTTCAAAAATATGTTAAACCGGTTAATATAATTTTATCAAATTTTGGCTACTATTATTTGAAGTGGAAGCCGTTAATATGATGTGCACATTTTTTTAATAAATATTTTGGGGGGGCCAGGAGGGAGCCAATCCCCCCACATTTTAACCCTTAACTTTAAAATGGTTAAGCATTTTATTCAAAAATGTGTTTTTTTAATCATTGGACCTTGTAAACAAAAAAGATTCTCTTTGTTCACGGTAAAATTGACCCTTTCCGAGAAAATTGCAGTTGAATATTAGGATTCACATTTTCACTGCTTGACTATATAATTTTTTTATCAAATTGGCCATGATAAATAATAAAACTGTGTTAGATGTCACTGTTTGCACATAATGTGGGACACCCTGTATATACATATTTTAAATTAATCATGATTTTCTTAATGTTTCGAACCTCTTAAACATTGATAATGGTTAAGAACATTTTTTTCAATCATTAAGGAAATTTTTTTAGTTGTCATTTATTGCATAAATAAATAAAAATATTAGGGTATACAATTTTACACCACTGGGAAGTATGTTGTGCAGTTTGTTACACATCTGGTACACGAAAAAATACAATACAACCTGGAGGAAGGTGAATTAGACTTAAATAGAACACTAACTAATAATCAGAATCACTGCTAAGAGTTGTTCAGGGCTTGACAGACATATAACTAAATTGGAAAATAAAAAAGCCATAATTTTGATGAACTTTACTGATAAAAAGCTTTACAGTAACAATACAGCTACAACACTTCGTAAACATAAAACAAATTTTCTCTTGTACCCAAGAAAATAATTTAATTGCCCTACCAAAAATGTGCTTGATTATTCTAAAACAGAATATTTACATGTATATACTAAATTTATCTAGTATATTTAAAAATCATAATTTATACTGAAGGCACGCTATCATCCTCTGTTCAACAAAACTTACTGATGTGCCAGGAAAAAATAAAATAAATGCCTAATTTTCAGTTGTATTGGTGTTAATAGCCGTATCGCTCCTAGAAGTAATTAACATTTTAGTGATTAAAAGATACTCATAACAAGGATGTTATTACCTGTAAAGATGACATAACTCCTCCAGCAACACTACTGAATCTTTCAGCGATACTTCTCACACCTGTTCTCACACTTTCCTTGATATCATCCAAATCGTAGTTCTGAAGAGTGCGTGATGAGCTGTTATTGTCTAAAAAAAAATAAAAACATTCTAATTCATTTCAAAACTGAAAAAAAATTACATAAACATCATGATACGGCTATAGTTTTTATTTGAATTTAGTTATCAATTCTCTCTACCAACCAATATTATTCAGTTATACAAGTTTCAACACATTCCACAAACACCTTATTTTGATAAACCCACAGAAAACCTAAATAATATAATATGTGCAAATATAATTATGGAATAACATACATGATTCCAGCAAACTCAAGAAAATTCTAAAATAATCGTAAATGGCATTACCCAATATTCTATTAGAAATTGAATTTGACTATAACATTAATCCTTTCTTCCTTGTATTTAATCAAGAACAAGTTGAACCTTAAACTAAAAATACTAGTTAAGTGCAGGAGTAACTGAAAATTTCTAGAGAAATGCAACATTATCGTTAGCATTGATTTCTAAATATAATTTGATTATTTGTAATCTCTAGGGCAGTACCACAGTAACATAGTAATAATATAAATAATACATAGACACATTAATTAATAAAGTCATATTTTATTTATACAAAAAATATAGAGATTATTTGTCCAAAGCAATTACAAATGCAAAGGCCCTGTATTACAAGAATAAAATTAATACTAATAAAAATAATGCCAGAACTTATAAATAAGTCTATATTCTTAGAACCAGTAAATGAGTCCCACATTTTGGATGCCATTCATTCATTAAGTAATTGTAAATCATGTGGAGAGGATTGTATTCCCTCTTATGTAATGAAAGATAACCATACATTACTTTTAATGTCACTTAAACACTTAATAAATACTATTTTTACTACCTGCATTTATCCAAATGTGTTCAAGAACTCAATAATTATTCACTGCATAAAGGTGGTCAGAAAACTGTCAAAAATAATTATAGGCCCATTGCCCTAACAAGTGTTCTAAATAAAATAGTTGAAAAAMGTATTGCTACTAGACCAAGTAATTTCTTAAACAAGCACCAAATAAGTGACAGGTACTGATCTTCCCCTACATGAAGTCACTGAGTTTATTATGTCCAGCATTAATAGCAACCTCAAACCAATGTCAATTTTCTTAGGCTTAAAGAAAGCTTTTGACACCGTGCATCATCGACTGCTACTGACCAGACTTGACCGTATTGGAATCCGTGGAAATGTTCTGAATCTGTTTATGACCTTCTCTCTGTGATAGAACGCAAAGAGTTAAGATTGGGAATAGATCTAGTTTGCCCTGGAAGATTCAATTTGGTATAGCAGGGTACAGTTTTGGGCCCAGTTTTATTTCTTGCATATATCAATGATCTTCTTCAGATAGATGATGCGAATAAAATTTTATGCTATGCAGATGACACAGTCTTGCTACCGAATGGAAGTTCCCGGAAGAACATCTTATTAAAAGCTGAACGTGCAATGTGGAGAGTGAAGTGCTGGTTAAATAACAACCTATTCACTATTAATAATGAATAATAGAGTTTTTTGGAAGTTATTAAATAATTATAATAATAAAACACTTGTTTTTATCCTACTTCCAATTTAACTTTGAGTTATACTTGTAAGGCCACCGAAGAAGGCCGCTTGGCGGTTGAAATGCTGGCATTTGGCTGTGCCAAAAATAAAAATTGGAAGTAGGACAAAAGCAAGTGTTTTATTATTATTAACCTATTCACTCTAAACACTGACAAATCACAGTTTTTAACTTTTGCTATGAGCAAAAGGGGTGTACCCAATAAGACTATTTCACTTTACACAAGGCAAGCTGTAGTTTGACTGATACCTGTGACTGATAGGATTACATCATCAAATTCTATAAAGTACTTAGGTGTATATTTTGATTCATTTTTGAGATGGCACATTCACGTAACCAAAAAGATGTGAAAATTAATATATAAATCCTATCAAATGAGGCAGTTTCTGACTTTAGACCAACTTAAAATGGTCTATTTCGCTCTGGTTGAATCTATAATTGGTTAGGGTGTAATGTAAGGCAAATGTTTTATCTGAAAGTCATGTTTTTCACTTAGATTCACATTGTTCGAAAATTTTGTTAATCACGAGATAGTTACACGGAGTATCACTAGACATTGTCTCGATATCCCTTTGCAAATGTATTCTTCTCGAAAAATCAAGATCACTATGCTGCGATTTCAAATAAAAAAGTTAGCTATTGTAGACTGTTTCGTGAACACAAATCTTATTACCTAAAATATCTCAAAAACAAATGATGTAGGGTAGTGGTACCTTAGTAGTTTTTGTTTCATTTGATGTGGTGAATCGAATGTGCTATAAAAAATGTGGTCATTCTATTTAAAATAACAAACTTGTAGTCAATATGTTTGACAGATAATGTTCAATTGTTTTTTTGTAAACACCATCAAATTCTTCTCGAAAAATCAAGAAAATTCTCATTTCAACCACTATTCACACACATATCCCTTGGATACATTGTGCCCCACATGTATACATATTTATATTCTGGGTGAGAAAGGATAAATTTTATTTTTTAGTGAATTTTTATTTAATGTTCAGTTACAGCTAGTTGTAGCGAATGTTATTTTTACGTTATTATTTTTAATAAATTTAATGAATTATGTGTTGTACCAAGCGCTTTCTGTTGTGCCGTGTAACGCCATCTAGTGATGAGTAGTGCGAACGAGGTAGAAGTGTTTAAACTGAGAAGCTATGCCCAAACACTTGAAGTCAAGGATGTGTTAAGATATTATATTATTATTTCTGTATTTAATATTATTTTGTAATTGTTATTTTTTTTAAATAAATAAATATTTAATTACCATTTTCTTATCTGATTTAAACTCAAAATAAAATGTAAAAGCAGGAATAATAATTTGGCGTTCTTTGAAATTCATGAAATAGACATTTTTATTGCGACCGGGTTTTCCAGCTTAAGAGTTTGCCGACCACTGATCTAGAATGCTTAACTGTGAGTATTTTGTATTAAGGCATTTTGCTCCGTCTCTAATACGTAAGCCACCATCCATCAAACACAGCGAGCTGCGCTACACAGTGAACTTACCTTGGCCAGTACCAAAAAAGTCTGAAGAAGATATGCTGGAAGATCCCTGAAACCTACTAAGATTCGCCTGCGTTTCGTAATCTGTCTTGTTATCATTGAAGAACTGGTCCGAACTGATGGCCTTAGCACTCCCGAATTTCTTTTGTGCTTCATCTGAGGTAGAAGGAATACTGTGAGTTATCTTCTCCTTTGGTTTAGGTTTTGATGAATCACTGCCAGGATCGTCCACAATTACCTACCACAAAAAAAACAACTTGATAACCCACAAACCTTAGATAATGATTAATTTCATACCCATGAGTCTTTATTGTTTTTAGTGCTGGTGCTCTCTGCTATTAAAACGTCTAATGCATTCGAACCATAGGTGTTGCGATTCATACTGAAGCCAGATCCAAACGAATAATTGTCATCGAAAAAGCTGTTGTCATTGATTCGGAGTTTCCCTATGGAGCTTAGACTGCTGGGTGTCGTCTGAACGTTTTCTTGCTCTATTGTTTTCATGTCGCTGAGCACTGAATGACTAACTCCACTAAAAAAAAATTATACAAGCTAAAAAGTGGACTGAACCAGTCTTTTAATGAAGAACAATTTCAACCATTAGTATTTTCTTAGGATCTTTTGATTGATAACATTTTAGATTCATGCTTCTTTTTCTTTTTTCATTCAATAAAAAAATATCATGGTAATAAGCTACATCAAGAGGTTAGAAACAGAATACTCAATTATAGTTAAGTAGCTACATTCAAGAAAAGATTAAGAGAAATTAGTGCTATCCATATAAGAAATGTACATCATAATCAAGTACAGTAATATCCTGCACTGGGTGAGCAAACAAAACAGGTGACTGGCCTTATCTCATATACTAGTAGTCCTAGAAAAATTGCTGGAAATTATTTTCAAGTTCGTAGAATCACCACTAGAGGGTGATACTATATCTCCAATTCATGAAAATTATGTTTGCGACATTTTTTCTCTAACAAAGATATGTATGCAGTAATTAATATTATACAATTCTCTGTACAAAACCTTTTTTGGAAAAAATCAAATCAAGAAATGGGGAAATTACTTGAAATAGGAAATCGCAAATATCTGTGACTTATCTTAACCGATCTCAATGGGCATGATATCATTTCCAAGAGCTTTTATCATTCTATAAAATGCTGTGTTAAATGTTAGCAAGTAGTTTGTATACTGGCCACAAGGAGCCTTTTTTAAATGTTCAACCTAAACATTTTTAAATACAACAATATGGGACTTTTACCATGATTAAAAGGAAAATTACGCAGATTAGACTGGTGAAACACAACGATTCATAAAGAAAAAAGATACTTTTCTTTACTTATTATAATATAAATAATGTCTCGACGGATCGGGCTGGTTGAATAGGTCTTGGCCTAACTGTGATCAACATGTAATTTTTTTGTGCTTTCTATAAGAAATGTATATTCTGCACTTCAAATGAAATTAAATATGTACATCTCGATGATACAAGGAAAATGCCTGAAATGTCTCATTGAAAGGGCTTTTTTAATCTTATTTCTTTTTATGGGGGTCACATCTTATCCGTTTAAAAACCTACAGTAATGACCCAGTATGGCTGGACCCCACGGTCCTTTGTAATGTATTTTTATTGTTCTTACAGTTGGCGGCAGGTTGGCGGTTTAGTTATTTATTTGACAGTTGCATCGCGACCAGTTTGTCAAGAACGTATGTCAGCACGTAAATAATTGAAATTTAAACAGTAATTTGTTAATATCAATAACGTTTAGCTTGCATAAAATATTCTTGACCTGCTGAATGTGCGAACAGTTAGTAATTACAAGTCATTTCTACTACAAGGCGAGTTCTAACAGTTGCGGACGAGGAGGTGAGTTGTACTAGTTTTTGTAAAAATATATCTCAATAACCGCATGGAAGTTACTACATAGACTTGTTTTTCGATAAAGTAGATCACACTTAAAATGATGTAGGTACACTTGGTGCTACAAAAGCTTATTATGATTTCTTAACATGTTTAAATGTTCTGCTTCTTCTCAAGAGTTAAAAAAATTGTTAAAAGTTAAATGAGTGAGTCGATTTGCACTTATATGGATGAGAAGCAATTTTATTATATTATATTTGTCTACTTGGGCATTGCAAATCCGCTATCACAGTCATTTGCAGCTTTAAGCTATGTAATTTTATCCATCCAAATGCAAATTGGTTCACTTAAATATTTGTAAGGGTAGTACAGTTCTAGTAAATAGTAGCGTCCTGATGATAAATATTGCTGCGGCAGTAAAGTAATTTATTATATCTGAGTAAGTGATACCTTTAATCGACATTCATTATACTATCACAGCAGCAGCACTGATGTGAATATGTTTAATGGGTTGTTTTACTTCTAGATAGCGGACGAGGACGTACACAATCTCAAAAAAATATCTCATAGCAAATTCAACATTAACTTGACAAAAATTCAAGATACTTTAACTTTTATCGAATGATACATCGTACAGTATACCAGCAATTTTTATTAATAACAAAACTTAAGACATTTTGCTCTTGGCGTTTCTTGAAATATAGTGTATGTACCTACCAAACTGGTCCCTTTGCGTGGATATCACTCCTTATTTATCACATACTCTTATATAATATTATAATAAAGACCCTTTGGAAATATTTTTATTTACAATGAAGGTCTGTTTAAAAAATGCATACTTGTTTCAGATGTACCAAATATGACTGAAACGCATTAAAAAAGATAGCTTATTTACGCTATCMGGTTTGTCACAAGCATTTCGGTGAGTTATTTCGACTCCCTGGAGAAAAGACTTAAACGAAGACGTCTACCATACTTCTGTTTTATTGAAATATTTATAAATTGTACATTTATGATCATTATAATTATTTGTGAATAGCAAACGGCTTTTGTTTTGTTTATCTTCATTTAATTGCAAATTATTCTTAAGTAATCTCTTATTTAATTTGCAAGTAGTTTATTCCCGTGCCGTTTGAAGTTATGTGACAAGTAACTTCGAAAAGGTAGTAATGGAACAAACTAGGTGCACAGAAAGAAATGAAAAGGAAATAAAAAATCTGACTTGCATGTTGTTGCTGCACCATTTAAAGCAGTTTCCTATGTTATCGACTTGGCATATTCGTGTGTAGTTTAGCCTAGTGACACTGCAAGCGCTTTATATGAACCTACCCCCACCATTAGAGTTTCCCATCTATTTATCTTGCCCTTGTCTATGTTTGAGAAGACAAAACACTTTTTTACATGGTCCTTCGAGCTATTTAAAGTGCCAGCTCTTGAAAGTTGATATGGAAAGAAGCGATCTCGATACTCATGATTTAAAAAAGCCCTCCAGACAGGAGGATGAAAAGGGAATCGAAAGAATCTGATGTTTCTGGCTTTCTTGGGTTCACCAAGATAAAAGATGATGAGAATTCTATTAAGACATCAAAAATATCTGTGACTACATCAAAAAAGAGAGAAATGTTGATTTGTAAGCTTATGACAGCAAAGAAACTTGCACAGTTAAAAGAAGAAAAAATTAAAAGACAAAAAGAGATACTGGATTTGGAATTACAACTAAAATTAAGTGAACTTGGTAGTAACCATGATTTGAATAGCCAAACTGATGAGAAAGATGAAATGATTGCAGAATGTGAAGATGAAAACAAAATAATTGGTAACTATGAAGAATCTAAAGAAAATGTTATATCATGGTTGGATGAAAATAATTTTTATATAAATGCAAGAAAAACGGAGAACAAAAAAGGCATACAAATGAACCACAATTTAGAACATTTTCTAATGAGACAGACGCAGAAAATTGATTTACCAATATTTAATGGGTTCTGGAAGAATGGCTCAATTTAAGTCCTCGACAAAGAAATGCCAGTTTAATAATGAAGAAAACCTGTCAAGACTTCAAAAATGTCTGCGAGGAACCATTGTTAATATCAACAAGGAATGTAGAAGAAATAATGGTAACTTTGGAAATGCTATTTGGAATACCAGAAATAATAATTTCAGGACTGATTGAAAAAGTAAAACTACATTGCCCTTAAGAGATGGAAGATTGGAATCGATAATATCATTTTTAAATAACGTCACAAATTTAACAACCACAATTGAAACTTTAAATACACCACAATATTTAATGAATGCATATCCTTTGGATGAATTAGTGAGGAGGATGCCATATTTTTTTAAGAATGGAATGGGGCTCTCAATTATTGTCAAATACAAACATCAATTTAAAAGATTTTTCTGAATGGTTACGTCAAAAAGCAAAAGCTGCATGGTTTGTAGAAAGTTTTCCACATAAGTTTGAAGATTATGGTAGATATCAAACGAAGAAGCAAAGTGAAACAATTATGGCTGTGTACAAACCCATCAAGGAATGCCTTGTCTGCAACGGGAACTGTCACAGTCTTGAAGAATGCAAGGAATTTTTACAGAAAGATGTCGATAGAAGATGGGAAGTCATAACGAAGAATAATCTATGTTTTTGTTGTCTTAAGGCCTATCATAGACAAATGGCTTGTAGAAAAAAAAGGTCTGTGAAGTAGACGAGTGTACGAGACGACACAGCCCCCTGCTTCATAAGAAAAGAGAAGAACCTGAAGATTGTAAGAAAAAAGTTGGGACAACAGAAGAAATTAGTGAAGAGGATGAAAGTTATAAAAAAATAACAGTGGTGAATAGAGAAAGACAAACAGATCTACTGGAAATTTTGCCTGTTAGATTGTATAATAATGGCAGAGTAGTAACCACTTATGCATTTATAGATGGAGGAGCAACAGTAACATTATTAGACAGTAATTTAGCAGAAAAACTTCAACTTGAAGGAAAAAATGAACCTGTTTGCTACCAATGGATGAATAGTTTGACATATGAAGACAGAACATTAAAAACTGTATCACTGGAAATTGCAGGTTTGAATTTTGAACAAAAAATAACACTAAACGATGTCAGGATAATTAAAAACAGTGTTGGGTCCACAGTTATGGGTAGGGGGTAGGTTGTAAAAACACATGGCCCTTAGGACAAAGCAACAATACCAGAAGAGAGAGTCTTCACATAGATCTCGAGGGTGTGACATCGTGCGCGAAAGATCCACACATAAACTTTTGTAACAGTCACACCCAAWATTCGCATCACAGTAAAATTCATATTATTCGGTAGTTTTTAAGTCGTAAATAGTCTGTTCATTAAATTACCTTGTAAACATCTACGATCGTTTCATTTACTTGCCACTGTGTTTAAATTAGGCAAATTCACTTTGTTCGCGAGAGTGCAGCTAGGTGCTCCGTATTACTAATAACGCACGAACAAACATGGAGTTACCTATACAGACCCTTGATGTGGACCGTTTAAGCAAAATCTTTCCAGAAACGAAAGAATTAAAAGAATATCATCATACTTTAATGAGAAACCTCAGTTGCTGATAGGACAAGATAATGCACATTTAATAAAGCTAAGGAAGGACATAAAACTCTTTTTTACAGTTATTTTGAGTTTTGAAAATCTGATTTCAGTAAAAATCTAGGTATACTAAAAGTTAGGGAATTCCAGTACCACCTTCATCTTTTGGCCAGCTTTTCCGATTTTTTGATCATTGTGTGTCGTCACTCATTTACTGAAGTTTACTGTATTGAAATAATAAGGTATTTGACACAATACTGAAGACTGAATAAGGAACAAGTTTAATATTATACACAATCCACTTTGTTTTAAAATCCACTCCATTTAGATGTTCCGTCATAAAATTTATTACCTGCAAATATAAGAGTCTACTGAGCCCACTAAAAGTAGATATATTAGGGCTTTATGAATATTTTTTCTGGTATCAGAAAGGTATTAGCATTGTAAAAACAATAAGCTGAACTGTGTTACAAAAATCGTGTAAGCCAGTGATATTAATTATTAATACTAAGGTACACAGCAGTTGCAATTTAGGAGCTGAAACCGTAAAATGTGTCACGGAGCAGACATAATATAAATAAAAATCGATGCAAATTGAACCAATACTTCCACATCAAATTGACAAAATGGCATTTACGCTTTTATTTCTTATATTATAAGATCAATAATGAGGTTTTGAACATTTTCTCTTTTTACACATTTTTTTCTAATCAGTTCTCGTGATCCATAAATTTTTAAAATCGTTTTTTTCTAAATAACTACAAAATTATTAACTTAAAAAAGGGCTTTTCGATCAGAAATTTTCTATATAAAAGCAAAATTAAAAAAAATGTGTGGACAGAGTCCAAAACCCAGTTTTTTGGAATTACAGGAATCCCTCGTTTTAAGCGGCATATTTATACGCGGTTTTGCTTATATGCACTTGCAAATTTGACACCAATGATTTATTTTAGGCGGTTCGCTTATACGCGGTGTGTCTGTTAGTGCTGGGCGATACATGAAAATGTATCGATATTCGGTATCAATACATATCGCAATAACATAACGTAACGTAAATCACTGTTTCTAATAACCTTTCTATTCTTCGGCTTCGTCAGTTACTAGTACATCATGTTTAACATAAATCAATAATTTGCCACCAAGGACAGCAAATTGAATAAAGAATAAGTGAATTTTATTAAAATGAAGGCTGAACTAAAATAGGTAGTCATATTTGCAAAAAAAAAATTTATGTCATTTTGGGATTTAAATATTATTATGGAACATACTTGTTAACTGTTTACACATATGTGTATATAGATACATACAGGGTTTCTAGAAATGATTCAGGCATCTAGGGCGCCGTAGTCATGCTATATGGTTTGGCAGAGTAGGTATAAAAAGTATACGAGTTTGTGCTATACTATAGTAAAGTTGTTGCCACTTTTTTCACTTTAATGGCAGATAGCGAGGATATGGTTAGTAGCAAAATAAATGATTCGATACCACTCTGATTTATCGATTATCGACCCAGCGGAATATCGAAACACCAAGTATCGATACAAAATATCGGGTATTGAAAGCAAAAGTATCGATACCTATCGCCCAACACTAGTGTCCGTGCATTGCGTGATGTCATCTGCTTGCAGATGTGTGTGCACGTTTAGAGGACCCTACATAACGATGAGTGCAATTACTAATAAAAACAAAAAGGCATAACGCCTAAGAGAAGCAAAAAGGTGCAATTTTGGATGCTTTGAAGAAAAAAGAACCTGTAGCACCGATTGCAAGGAAACATAAAATCATACTGTACACATACATCTGTGTAGTATGTAATAAAATGTTTGTTTCATTATACGCGGTTTCCATTTACACAGTGTTTCAAAGAAACGTAACCCCCGCGTAAAACGAGGGACTCCTGTATTTCGAAAATGTCGAAGTTTTGGAAAAAATTTTTAAAACACTTTTTGTGGGAAATTTTAATTCCTATCTGATGGTATGCTCACTTTTTGAATATATTAAGTATTTTCTGAGATATTTAGGAAAAAATAAAATATTAAAAATGTGCAAAAAGGGTAGTTACCCCACAATTTCACCCCCTTCCCCATACCCTACTTACCCCAAAACAATAGGTTGCTTTGGGTAGTTGAAGTTTATATGTATGCCAAATTTCAAGTTCATATGTTAAGTCTTTCGAAAGTTATAGCATCCACACACAGACACACTGACAATAAATATTTTTTTACTCAAATTTTGTTTTTGAACGTTTTCGTGCAGTTTAAAGCGATTGAGCAAATAAATTTTGAAAATTTTTTTCAGGATACAATACTTCCCGTCTGTTGGATGTGAAAGTAAAACCAGTTACACTAAACATCCAGTAGTAACACAATCATATTCATTTCTTAAATGTTCAAATTGTCTGCCACCACTCTGTGGTGTCCTGTAAATGCATATTATTTGAAGTCTAGGTGCAATACACTTACTGCCAATATTTCGGTGTGGTTTTCTCTATATTGCCAATTTATTTATGTTGTTTAAGAGTGTATATTTTATTTTTTTTTTATCAGTAATCAATATCAAACAGAAACATCACCTTTCGAGTTTCAAGGTATGCATGAAAACACCAAGTTTCCATAACAACATTCTTGCATGAAAYATCTACTTATAATAGTAAGATAAGTAATTTTATTTCACTAGGCTATTTTGTCGCTGGACCMTTGCAATGGGTMTGAACACTCAATGAATCTATGTCTGTCCTTACAGACCGTACTAACCTATGTCGTAGTTCGTAAAGCCACCAATAGATGAAATAATACCAATTTTCACAAAATGACCCCCACAGCAAGGTGAAAGATGTGTTCACGGGAAAAAAACCTAACTAAAAAATTATCAAAATCAACTGTACCTCCTAGAATTGAAGCCCATACCCAGTCGTTCGACTTGTTCTGCTTTCTTTGGGTCCGTCTTCCTAAACTGTTCTTCCTTTTTCTGCTGCTGAGTGCTGATGTCCTTGTAAGCCAAACGAACAGCAGCTTCCTGTTCCTCTTGCTGTTGAGCAGTTAACGCTGCCATTCGCGCATTCTCCTCCTGGGCCCTCAGTCGGGATTCCTCAGCAAGAGCTGCCTCTTTTTCGAGATCAGCAAAGTTTGTCTTGACCCTTGTAGCACCGAGGCCACCTTTCTTGGCCCCTAGCTGGAAAATGCAAGATTAAGAGGAAAAATTATAAGCAACATTGGCTGGATTTTACATATATATTAGTTAAAAATTTAACCCTTCTGAGGTGTTGCTCATATTATGCGGTTTGTGCAATGTTTTTTTGTCAGGAATTTTTTAAATTAAAAAAGATATGGTGTCAATGATGATCACACAATCTTTTGGAAGGTCAGAAAAAAGCATATGTGAAATTATGAAGAAATTTGACCAAGAAGTATCAAATTCTGTATATAACATCGTCAGTGGTTGCAGAGCGTGGATATGCTGTTTTGTACCAACTGAAGCCTATGAAAATCTGGTTTCTGATATTCCTGCTGAATGTTAAGCTAAGTTAAATTGTAAACTACAGACAAGAACATCTAAAAAACTAATGTTAAGTGTTTTGATGATTATTTTTTGTGAATGCAATTGTATTATGAATAAGGAATATTTTGAAAAGCAATAAACAAAACATAACTAATCCAGTTCCTTTTTCTTTTGTAAGGCTAATTTGTTTAAGTGCGACCCATTAACAGACTGTCCTGAATTCATGTAGGATATTTCGATAACACTAAAGTTAAAGGGTTGTGATTTGTCAGGGCTTGATTTTTTTGTCTGGGGATTTTTAAAACACAATGTATATATGGAAAATCATCATACAGTTGAGGCAATGAAAGGTGCCATACACAACGTATTTCGAAAAATTAGACCTTTTCACTTGCTGAATGTTATCAATTCAATATTAAGTAACCTGTGCTTTTAACAGAATGGCTCTTATTTTGAAAAATTACTGTAATTAATGAATAATTGCAAGTTACCTACTCGTTATGTGCAAAATAAAAAGTATCACATATTTTTTTTCATAGCAGGTAGATGCAGAAAAAAACAAAAAGATGTATTTTTGTAAGAAAAACTGAAATGAATCAACTAAGATTGAAACTAAGCATAATCAATTATATATATTCAAAATAAAATTATCATTTTAACCATGTAAGCCAACTATGGGTTATAACATTATACCTCGCTACTGGCTGCAAAAAAATGTGCACTTCACTGATTTGGTCTCAAAAACGTGTATCAAGTGTTAATATTTTTATATCTACAACATTAGTTATAGCGATTTGAAGAAATGTGATATTTTTGAGAAATCAATTATATTTCAAAAACAACAGAAGATCACAATAAAAAAGTACATTAACATTCCAAATTGCCAACTTCTAACTTTAGGGGTTACCGAAATATCCTGCAAAACTATAAAATTCAAGACAATCTCTACAGGGGAGCAAAAAAAAATCCTGTACACCACAAAAATCAAGTAACTGTTATATTTTATTTGTCCGTTGTATAAATGATCCTTTTTGAAGTTTCATGCTACTTTTAGAAAAGAGGTTTATCCATTGTGAACTCTTCAAAAGCGGCAACTGACAAACCTGTCAAAGCTTTACAGGATGTCCAGCATTATGTGGGCAACCTCTGGCAACTGGTGTAAAAATAACACACATTTTTTTCATCAAATTTTGGTTATTATTAGAAGCAAATGCTGTTAAAATGATGCACATATGCACCATAAATTAACCCTGAACTTGTGAATTAAAAACAAAAAAAAATGCTCTTTGTTCATGCGGCTAAAATTAACATTTTTGAGAAAATGAATTAAATTGAACTTAACTAAATCATTCGTTTTTATCAAATTGGCCATGATTAATAATAAAATTGTGTTAGTTGTCACTATTACATTGACATTTCGATAATACCTTACATTCTTTGTTTCAAAAATTTCACAATAATAATAACGGTATATTTATATAAATGAGTTCGCTGACAAGCATTTAATGATTTCCTATAATTGAAACTCCTTATTTTGAAAATGGCCTGTGGCACCCACCGCCCCCCCACCCCAAAAAAAAACATTTAAATAATACTGACCAAATTTGATATTTTTTAAAAATTGTTTCTCTTTCCCCATGCTTAATAGTGAATATCAGAGTAGGAGGGTGTTATTTCAAAAATAGTTACAGTGTAAAATGGTGTTACTTTTACACCACTTTTCAGATTCCGAGAGGATGCCCACATACTGCGGAACACCCTGCATAATCCTTAATCAATCTTTATGGGATTTTTTGGATGCCACTGTACATCTTCTGAACACATCCGTTCAAATATTCATGAGCATATAGAAATTGTACAGAAGTTTATTTTACCATTTGCATATACATACTGATTCAGCGACAAAAGATTAAACTTGTTCGAGATTAAAAAATCCACTTACCGATGACTTTTTTGCCTGTGGCTTCCTTGCTCCAATTACAGACTTTCGGGGTTCGCTTGTATTTTGTGAGTTCAGGGAAAAATCAACTTGTGGACCTTCTCCTGGCTGTAAATCAGCATTAACATTAGCCAATTTAACATCCTGAAGCTAAAAATAAAAACCAAACATATTAGTATGTGATGGATAACGTTATTTCATATGACACTACACACTTTCTGCTCCTGTTGTATTGGTTCGCTGGTGTTGAAATTTTCATGCTCGCTGAAGAAATCTGGTTCCTTTTCTTCTACTTTTTCTTCTACATGTGCATCGATATGGAGCTAAATATGGGAGTTAGGTGATATTAATTAAGAAAAAAAACCGTTTATTAGCAATTAGTATAAGTTAAAGGTGCTGGATATGATAAACTGTGCAGAAATATAAGAAATGAATTAATCATTGTTTTCGAAAAATAAATTAAAGCCACTAAAAATAAAAGTCTCAAAAAAAAAATCATACGTATTGTGAAGCAAATTCAGAACTAGTGAAATCTTAATTTTATATTTCATAGTAGGATCAATAATGAGAAACTTGCTTAGAAACAACGTTTGCTATACAATGAAATGTAAAATGTATTACATTTTGCACTTAGTCATTCTGCATTATTTAGATTATCGCCACAATCTAGCACAATTTTAAAACACTATTACAATGCAAATATTTTAGATATAAATTTTGGATGGCTGGTACCCCGTTAGACCAGGTACTTTTTGTGCCCTCAGTTGTAAGACATTTTTTACGATTTCATTAACACCATCCAGCACAACTTCAGCTTGTTAGAGTGAAAAAACATTGGAAAATCAAAAATTTTTGGAAGCTGGTCGTCAGCTTAGCCCCCACATTTGTATATTTTATTTTGTTGCTCTATGCGACAGTATAACTTTAAAAAACGTCAGTTTGAGCGATTGGGGGCTAACTTGACACACCTCTATTGATAAACCATTTATTAACCATTTTTAGTAGTATTACAGTCATTTTCTATACAAATTATATGCATCTCTCATCTAGCCTCCCATGATAGTGTAAAACCTGAGCAAGCTATACCCTTTGTTCTGGTTTTCCAAACAAAAAAATTATTATTAAAAAAAAGTTATTTGAATTGTGACAATAGAAACAACACAGAAAAACTGAATCTTATTTTACTTAAAGAGTGCCCAAGCGGATATTATAGCTTTTACTTGAACAAACCAGCAATCATCACCATAAACACCACACAATTTTCGACGAACCTGCGCTGCACTTTTCTCTTTTCAAAAGTAGAACACCAAATTATAATGAAAATGGCCTTCAGGAATCTTAACTTTCAGAGCACAGTAACTTATGACTGAGTAAACAAATGCGCTCCCTTGATATCTAGAATTTTCTATTGACTGTCACCTGGCAAATGCATTATATCTATTGGGGAAAACCGAAATTACCCTAACCCTTTATCTTGAATGATTCAACAGAAATTACTGTTCTTCCAACAGGGAGAATTAAGTACAGTACAAGTTTTTCTGATCAAAATAAAAAACACACAAATTAATTTTTTATACATTTTTCCATTCTTGCAATTCATTGGATTTGCCATTCTACAGGGTCTGCCACCTACAACTCCCCAGACTCATATTTTCTTTATTTTTTTAGGTACAATCTTAAGTTATATGTCAAATTGTAGGTCTTTTGAAACTCTTTAAAGACAGCTTAGTGGGTGTCCAAAAAAAATTTTTGCAGATTATCATATTTTGTATTTAAAGTTAATTTTTGTAAATATTTTTTAATCTTACGCCGTATAATAAAAATTGCTTCATAGTTGAATGTCGACTTTTGTCTTCTTCAATTTGTGTCTACCATGTATGCGTAATTTTTACTCCTTCTTAGTGAAAAACAAGAAAAACTAGTCGCCGCCATGTTCTTTAAATAGGGTTGTTCAGAATTTTTAAGTATTAGTTTAGCAGCTTATTACGGTACAAATTGTGCCTACATACCCATCGCTGCACAGAAAACCCCAAAATTTTAAGTAACCTTTAAATAAATCAAGTACAAAGTTCGTTCTAGAGAGAGGTTAGAAAATGAAACCCTGCGATGAGGCTAGTGCGTGATGTAGAAAACCAAACTAACCTCATCGCAGGTTTTCGCTTTCTAGCCTCTCTCTCTTTAGAACGAACTTTGTACTTGATTTATATAAAAGTTACTTGGGGTTTTGTGTGCAGCGATGGGTATATAAGCATAATTTGTACCATAATAAGCTAATAAACTAACAATTGTGAACAGCCCTATAACAGAACATGGCAGCGACTAGTTTTTCTTGTTTTTCACTAAGAAGGAGTAAAAATTACGCATACATGGTAATGACACAAATTGAAGAAGACAAAAATCATCCAACTATGAAGCAATATTTATTATACAGGGTAAGGTTAAATAATATTTACAAAAATTAACTTTATTTGCAAAATATCACAATCTGCAAAAAAAAATTTTGGACACTCACTATGCTATTTTTAAAGGGTTCAAAAAGACCTGAAATTTGACATATAACTTAAGGTTGTACCTAAAAAAACAAAGAAAATACGAGCCTGGCAAGTTTTAGGTGGCAGACCCTGTATACTTGGCGGGGCTGTCATCTCTTGAACTATTAGCAAAAACTGTGTAGTTACTTAGCAAATTTTGATGTTGATTAAACCAAAAAGAAATGGTCAGTACTTCTCAATTCCAAGGCCTAACCTCTTTCACTAATTGTCGAGCTCCAGCGATAATGGTCATCTATATAGCGACAACATACAAAAATGCACTAATGTGCATAGTTTTAAGTAACAGAACACATGTAAAAAAATACTGAATAACTATTTTGTAAATAAGTTATAAAAAAGAAAATACCTAATACATTATTTAATAGACGATGTCAAACATTCAAGTTAATTCATGCCAAATTATTAGAAAAATGACTTGTGTAGAATGTCCTGTGTAAATATTTAATTATAATTTCAATCTCACACGTACCGATAGTGTGATGTTATGTTGGCAAATCATTACACCATTTTTTTAGGTCAGCTGCATGATTTCAAAACTGTTACAATTATACTTCTGACAGTTGATCATTGGAATCAATGCAAGTTTAAAACTAAACAAATTAAACAGAAAGATGAAAAAGCAAAGGTGACGTTTGCACGCCTACCTTGAAGTTACTCGTGAAGAAAGCACCTTGATTTAGGTTCAACTACAAAAACAAATAACAAAATGACCTATTTTTAGCTTGAGACAAAATGCAAACCTGATTATTTGTGTCCAATGATTTCAGTGCTAGTTGATGAAGTTTTTCTCTGTATAACTGAGCAGCTCTCGAATTGTACTTCTTAGGAGCATCGGTAGTAGAGCAGTTGTGTTGTAAGAAGAACTGAAGCTAAGAATTACAATACATCGTTAAAAATAAAAACATCATAATGATAACATACTGCATTCGCGTTTCCACCGAGCTGCATTTGCCTCAGTTGCACCCATGTCCAATTCGTATCGAGCTGTGTCGAACGTACAAATGTTAAGTGCACACCTAGGTTTCTGTGTACAGCTGAGCAGTCAATACAAATGAACACCCCATAAGTAATGCTTGCCCAAGTTGGATTTTTAGCGCTGCAGTCAAAACATGTCTGGAAATCACCACAAAAAGATAAAAGCACAACCATATTTCACATTCAAGATGTGTAACATATCGCTGTTTTTAATTTTATCTACTCACTTTGTTAGTTGGAACAGCTCTTAATCGGTGAAAGATAGATTCTATATCCTTTTCAGACGGTGGACGGTCCATTTTCAATTATAGTGAAATTATTACTTTTAATTGAAATTACAGTTCCTTTTAATTGAACAACTTGTACTCTGACTAATGACACGCACTCATTTTTTGCGTCAACGTCAACTTATCTGTCGAATGTCATCTAATCTCTAATGACAAATCGGTTACGTACCTAGCACTGAAATGAAAAAATCTATGGAAGAAATAAATGCAACGCTGACTGGCCGCACAGAGGGAGGCCACGAATAAAAACGGTCCCGTAGCTGCCGAGTGGCGTGTGTTCTCTCTCGCACTCATTGCGGTAAGCGTGATATGAGCGTATTGTTATGATATTTACACACATAATTAATTTAACTAAGCACGGATAGAATCAACCTACCTATTTTTAGATGAGGCAAGGGACTTCACAACAAAATAAAAGTGTGATTTTATTTTACCTTACTAAGATGCCGTAACGTAAAATTACTGTTACGCAATGCAACGGCAGCTAGTTATTCGGTTAAAGAGGGACCGTGGGTTTATTATTTTTAGAGATCAGTGGTTTGAAATCAATTATTAAGGATACAACAAATTTTATACAGATACCTACTTAAAATTGAACATTCGTGTCATGGACATTAAATGAAACAATCGTTTAGTGTCTGATCGGTATACATATATCTATGATATATTACTTTGATAAAGCTGGATGCAGCAGGTAGTTTATGCAATCATTAAATTTCATTTTGATCCAGTTCTTCCCAGATTCGAGTCAGTTTCCGCCCTAAATCATCCAAGTTGTTGCAAGTTGCAATGGTTACGCTCCTGTAACAAATAACGATCTCCTACCAAGAGTGTCCCATATTTTCTATAGAGCATCCTGATGACATTTTCTTTTAATTTATTTTATTATTTTCTTTCCAAGAAATGCTACTTAATTCGAGGATTATAATGCAACCAAAAGCAATAAAAACATGTTAAGCTATAAAAGCGATTTTCTGCCGAATTATTGAAAATAATAAAGTGAATTAAAAAAAGATTTTTAAGAAAAGCTGAAGCTTCAATTTGATTTAAATTACAAATTTTTGTTACCACTGTTAAACACTACAAAGTGTTACAAAATTTATGAAAATAAACATATACCCGGTATACATTAAAAAATTATTTATATGAAAAATAAGCAATCAAGTCACTTTGTGAAAGATTCAACCTATCATACAAAAAAATCATACAAATGGGACAAGTAGCTTGGACACTAATTAACATCAAAGCTTTGGATATTTTTTGGTGGTATGTTAATTCCTTGGAGTATGGTATATAGACCCCTACAAATAATTATTTACGCGTTGGTGCTCTCAGCATTAAAACTTTTAATTTCTGCAAGCATTACATATTTCGACAAAAATGTATTATTGTGCACTGAGGAATATTCTAAGAAAACAAGCATTGAAAATTGAAACATGCCGTTATGCCCAGTTTATTAGTAAATACACCTGACCACAAATTACCTGTAAACCTCAAATTTTATAGACATTGAACTATAGTAAAATCATACCAATCCTAAAAGTAGCTTCAAAAATTTGCACTCTTTAAATAGTTAATACACACTACACATTTTGCCGATAAGAATCGGATTTTATGCTTTTACGGAAGTAAAACCGTTTTTAAGGTAAAGCTTCTTTTAGTTATGTAGACCCTCTACGTATGAAATTTGATACATCCGCCCGGTTGGGCCTCACTATTGCAAGTTCACGGCCCAACTGTATTTTACCATTACGTGATGTAACACCTAATAATAAATAACTTTTTACCTTGTGCAAGAGTGTTGCATAGCCACCATCGAGCATTCGTCTCACTTCCACTTCACTCTCTAACCTATTAACGATTGATGTTCAGATATCAGCAGGCTCTGATGCACAGTGTTGTTTGAGTTCTCCTTAGGCAATTGGCAACGTGTTTTGTGTTTCAGAGCCTGATATTTGACAATTCTCTAATACTAATAATAATTTAAAATTAGATTTGATACCTAGATTGGTTCCCTCTCTCATCTTCTTTATAAACATTTAAATTTCCCGCCACCAATTTGACCCAAAAATGGCCGTCTATTGCAGTACTATAATATTATGTACATACATATATTTAGGGACTGTACTAAAAATGATTGAAAAGTTCCATTGTTAAATGAATGCTTAGAAGGTTTCAAAGTAAACACAATATTTTATATTTTTATCGAATCGATCAAATAAATAACGTAAAATCGGGTTTGCCTCTGTGTACTTATTATAAGACATAAGTAATTATTATTACGTTATGTAATTATAGCCCGAAGGGGTGCCGAGTTGGTTGCCTATTGCGTAAAAATGTTTCCGTCCCAAGAAGCACAAGCACAAGTGCACAAGCCAGTTGTCCATTTAAATACGCCATGGTTGTGTAGTCTGTACGGTCTGTACTGTGTACTCTGTAGTTTGTTGCGCATGTAACATGTAACCCCTACCCCACACTTAAGTTCTACGTTTCTGAAAATAATGGAATGTTGGAAATACATTTTAAATGAAAAAAGCCGCGGATATAACTAAAAACTATACCCATTAATTATTTAAATAATTTTTGAGTGTTTTCCGCATATCACTGCATAATTTACTTCACTAGTCCGGGAGATTGCGAATGCGAATTATTATTCAGTGACAAGAATACGAGAACGAAGTTCGTGATTGAAGTTCGTTGCGACCGTAAACAAAACAATTACTGGCTTGTAAAAAATGATTCCCGTGTTTTTCGTGGTAGCTTGTGTCAATCGATTTATGCACCCAACGCGAATCACGTAAACTGTTGACATTTTAAACTGGTACCGTAAAAATGCTGGAAATGGACGTTAGATCACAAAAACTAGAACACCAGGTAAGTATTTCTATGACCAGGTACTGTTTTTCTCAGTAACGTGTAGTTTCGTCTCGATATTCGTTTTTTTTTTTACTTTTAGAAACAGTTGATGGAAGCTAAGATAAAGCAGAAGAGGATGACTTCTGGAATGATACAAGCTTCAGATCTCAGGCATCCTTTGGGAAGAGCTAGACTGAGCAATGGTAACAGACGAGAATTACATGGTAAGTGCTTTAAATGTCATTAATTTTGTTCCTCTTAGTAAATGGTGCAAACTTCGAAGGTTATGATGGGCCGCTGCAATATTCAATGAGTGTAGACAATCCAGATCAAATAATATCAGTATTATCGAGTTCAGAGACAATTGAACGTAAGTAGTACATGAATGAATAATTTACGAGACAGATCAATAATTGTACAATACAAACAACAGATAGATCAGCAGAAAACTTGGGTTCATCACATGAGGACCTTGAGGATGAAGAATCTACACCAGTAACGTCAACACCTAACAACAATGCTGAAATCAATCCAGTGGATGAAAGAATTGATACTGTCAATAGTAATCAGCAGCAGAATGGGGTGAGTGTGTGTTTACCTAGCCATTGCATGATACACTATACAAATTTAATAAAGTAGATAATACTTGAAGCTTATTTCATTTGTAAGAATATACATATTTCATATGTATACTGCTGTATTATTTCACTACAGTTTTCCTTTAAGACATCTACAAATGAATACATAACTTATTTCTATAATTTGGTATTACAAGTCTTGGCAACACCAACCAAAAAACTTGTCAGGATAGTCAGTGTAAGCAGATCAATAAGAAAGTTCATTTTATTTTAACATTTTTATGTGTTAAAAACAGTTTAAAAAACCGCTGCAAATTGAATCAATAATTCCACATCCAATTGTCAAAATGACATTTACGTTTTTATTTCTTATACTATACGATTAGTAATCAGGTTTTGAGCATTTTTTCTCTACACATTTTTTCTAAGACAAACGGTCCTCGTGATATTAGCAAAAATATATAGATATTTAAAATCGGTTTTTTTCCAAATAACTCGAAAATTATTAACTTAACAAAAAATTTACAAGAGCGCTTTCTGATCAGAAATTTAATTTTCTATATAATACCAAAATTTAAAAAAAATCGTACGAGCACGGTCCAAAAAAGATTTTTTGGAAATATTTCGAAAATGTCAAAATTTTGGATAAATTTTCTAAGTCACTTTTGGTGAGAAATTTTATTTCCTATCTGATGGCATTTTCATTTTTTGAATATATTAAATATATTCGGAGATATTTAGGAAAAACCGTTTTCTTTAAGTGACGCTCTTTTGCTAATATCTTCAGTTCAGTTTGCTGTACCGAAAATTTATAAGAGCTAATAATACTCGCAGTTATACTACTAATCACATACTAAAACGAAAAAAATATAAAAAAATAAAAATTTGCAAAAAGGGTAGTTACCCCCGAATTTCGCCCCCTTCCCGATATCCTACTTACGCCACAAACAATAGGTCGCTTTGGATAGTTGAGATTTATACGGTTGCCAAATTTCAAGTTCATATATTAAGTCTTTCAAAAGATATCGAGTCCACAAACATTACCACAGATACACAGACAAGAAATTTTMTTGTCCAAATTTTGTTTTTTTTTGCGTTTTCGACCATTTTAAAGCGAAAGAGCAAATAAAAATTTTTGAAAATTTTTTTCCCGATATAATACTTCCCATCTGTTGGATGTGGAAGTAAAATAATCAATCTAGTCATTCTTTCGGGTGATATGGAATCAATTATTTTTAACCCTATGTTTGAATTCTACCATATATGCCTACGAAGTTTTGATTGTAGATTGTCTTTCAGAGATCTTGTCTATCCCTGTCATTAAGTACACTACATTATAATCCTTCTTAAGTTGGTTGTACTATTGTCTGAATAATAACACATGGTTGTAATTTTAGTTTAATACAACATGCTTACTTTTACCATTGTTACCAAACAGCTAAAATTTTTCAGGTGTCTGAAGTTGAGGGAGATATTGAGGGCAATATTGAAAAATTTGTATTGGAGCCAGCTYCTCAAAAAGCCTTGTACAAATGTAGAATAACCAGGGATAGGAAAGGAATGGATCGAGGGTTTTATCCAACATATTTCTTGCACTTAGAGAGAGATTATGGAAAGAAAGTGTTTTTGCTAGCTGGCAGAAAACGCAAGAAAAGTGCCACAAGTAATTATTTAATATCTACAGACCCAACGGATTTATCAAGAAATGCTGAATCTTATGTTGGTGAGTATTAAAATATACCAGAGAGAACAATTTAATAATATTTTTTAACACACATTGTTTGCTAAAGAAACCCATTTCTAATTAATTCTATATTATTTCTTTTTTGAAGTCGTGTGAGTAAATTTTTTATATGGTTCTCCTTATATTAAAACACCATTGCTATTTGTAATGATCTGAAGTAGGTATTGTGTAATGTATGTTATTTGTTTTGCTAACAGTTTGTTTTTCTGTTTAACACTTTCCCATATGCTACATGATAATTTAATTTTGAAACCTCAGTGTTTTTAAACAGACTGTGTTACAAATTACTTATAGCAACAGTTGTTACTAACCTGAATGATAAAACGATCATAGAGAAATTTGTATTTGTGTAGCAATAATTATAATGTTTCATTTTTCCATATGCAGTTACTGAAATTTGTATGTTCTTCATTTTTGAATGTGCAATATGTCATTACTGGATAATTGGTCCATAGTGCCTTTAATATTTACAATACAGGAAGGTAAGATGGTAAAAAGTGCCTCCACGGGAATTTAATACCATTTAACATGTTCTTAATTAATAGCATATGTCACACAACTATTTTAAGTCCTCAATTCCACCCAGTTTACAGGTTACTGCCATTCACCCCTAATCATTTAACTTTTTTCTCGAATATAATCAGAGATAAAAGTTTATAAAATTTGGACTATTTTAGCTTGATAAAGTATATTCTCAGAAAAATTAACTTTCTACCATTAGCTAAAAAATGGTACTAAGGGGGTAAAATAATTATTTTGTTCTGTATTATTTATATAGATTTAAAATAGTAATATTATCTTCAAAAAACTGTTTATGGATCAACAGCAATGGTTGTTATCTTGACCTAAGAGGGATGGACTGAAATTCAATTAATATTAAAAATTTTGAAAAATTTTTCTAATAAAAATTATACCAAATTAAGCCCTCTACACTATAAAATTCGTTTTGTTTCATACAGGATGTCCCATTTTTTTATGAACGTTGCCAAACTATATTTTTTGGAACAATGTGTATATTTTTTATTTTTGAATTGTTTGTTAGAAATAAAGGCTTCTTTGTTGGCATTATATTCTCCTTTGTATTGTTTTAGTCATATTGGAAGTTTGTTGAAGATTTTGATGTTTGCAACTTGCTAGAAAACATTGAATGTTTTTGAGAGTAAAAAATGTAGGAAGATGCAGTTTTCACCAACACATAGAGAATTAAAAGATTTTTAACTACTGTTTCAAACATTTTGGGTTCATGGAAATGTTCTCCAAATAAGAAAATTTAATATCACAATATTTGATCATGGATAACGATTTTTTTTAGTGGAACAGTAATTTATTTCTCCATCATTAAAAGTGTGTCACCTACAAATTTTTTTATAATTTTCATGGGTTTTTATAAATATCACGTCGTCTTTGTTGATTATTAGTTGTTCCGGAATTTTTCTGTAAAACGAATGTGCCAGTTTCACTTTATTTTTCTGAGAATAAACATTAATAAGTTACATCCATGTAATTTTCTTGAAATTTTTACCTCTGATAATTTTATGACAAAAACTTGTAAATGGGGTGAAGACTGAAATTGGTTGTGTGACATACTCTTAACTAGGAGCATTATATGACGTTAATTAGAGCCAAATTCTAGCAGGGGCACCTTTTACTCTCCTTTGGTACTATTATTATAGCCTTTATGATTGATGAACTTGAAACATTAATTTGGAAAACAGGATGTTTTTACAAATATTTTCATTTATATAGGGTGTTGCATATTTTCAGTGTAGTTCTTACTAAGCATTCACCCTCGTAAATAAATAAATAGATACTTGATTTCTTTTTTGATGGTCAACATTCGGAACACTCATCTTGCATTCATCTTTTTCGTATCTAATTCTTTTGGCAGTATATGGTGCACAATATGATTAGCCAGTATCTTCCACAATGCCGCGATGCTTACTCATTGGTCGTGCAGTGCGATATTATGTACCTTTTCAATGTTTTTGTCTGTTGTTACTGTTATAGTAGGACCAACAGCATGTTGGTTTTCACAACAGTATCTTCCATATTTAAAATCGCAACTTTGACTATGTCATAAGAAACTGCACTGTTTTCATGAACTTGGGTTGGCATCTTGCCCTTTTTCTTGAGGTATTTTATTGCGGGACTTTGTTCTACAGGATCCATTTTTATGAACCATCACGACACAGTTGAAGAATTAGCCACAGGACTACAAAGCTTTCAGATATAAACTGTCAAAAATATTAATCAAGCAACCACTTAGAAATAGGTCAAAGGCAAAGCACAAGGATTAACCCTCAGTATTATTATATTTGAGGGTCATGTCAAAATTACTGCACACAAAAGCATAGCTCGCTCGTTCAATATAATCCCCTTGCATATCCAAAACACGTGCCATCGCTTCAGCAGTAATGTAAAGGTGGGAACAGACTTGAGCGCATATGCAGTGAGTAGTAGAGAACACGCATACATCTGTAAGTGTAGACGGTCTATTCGCATTGACTCAGCACATGTTTGTTCGCTCGCGAGAGCATGCGAACGTACATAGGGCGAGTCGAATGGTGTCGGTTTTTGACCACCGCTCAAAGAAAACGTTTCATGCATGTGCACTCAGTCTGGACAGTACTTTATCGTATGAAACTCTAGCCAGCAAACTGGCGTAAGAGTTGCCAAGAAGCGCAGAGTAATAGCTAATCGCCCCTTTAGGGAAACGGCTTTTCTCATAAATTTATCTTGTTTTGGGTCCAATAGCATTGTTTAAAAATTCAAAATCTTCTGGTTCCATCCTGACAAAATTCTTAAAATGCCTGAAGGTTCTTCTAACAGCAAGTCTTCTAGTAATTTGAAACCCCCACAAACTGCTCGGTTCTAATACATTTATATAGTCCATCTTCGCCTTTCCCTGTTTTTTTTTCTATATTTCTTATTACACAGTTCAACTATTACTATAATTTCGTTAGCTATCATCATCATCTGTACACAAAAAACACGCTCTGAGTGCAATGAAAGAACATGCATGTATTTACCCAGAATTTTTTAATATATGCTTGGAGCACACTTATGACGAGTCGACACACATATGTATATGTGTGCTTACCGACTCGCCGCATGTGCACTCAAGTCTGTTCCCACCTTAATGTCCTTAAATATGTCATTTTTGTCAAGATGTTTCAGCAGTTGCATATGCTGTTGCAGGGCTTTTATCCTTCCAAATCAATGAATCGGACTTCACAAAATTCTTCTTTCCACTGGAGGAATAGAACGAAATCTGGAGGACTCATGTCAGGGTTGCACCAGGGATGTGGGAGAATTTCACAGCAGTTCTTCTTGCAAACTCCTTTGAGTAACACTGCTTTATGCAATCATGGGTTATCATGCAAGAGGATTATCCCACTGTCTTTCATATCTCGTCTACACTTTTGGAATCATGCATTTAAGTTTTCTACAAAAACAAATACATTTGTCTTTTGGTATTTGTCTGTTGCTTGTTTGTCCATGTGGTCTTCTTCCATTATTGTTGCCACAATAGCAGCAAAAGTGTTGTCGGTAGTAGTATGAGGTCTTTAACTTCTGTCGCCGTTTTTAACACTAGTCCAAAGCTCTTGAACGATTACTCCATCAGGTTACTGTTGAACTATCCACACATGTCTCCTGGCAAGCTTCTTGTAACACACCGTGAATTTCAGCAACCATTTTTTCGTGCAGTGTTTGAATTTTGGTATACACACATTAATCTGCTACAGTGACGCGTTCCATTGCATCAAACTACCTCGATTTGAGAATTTTTTACACATAAACTGAGTGAACTACCCACACTCTAATATAGCTAAGTGATGTCCCAATGATAGACTTTTATAATTTGAGAGCACTTTTCACCATTGCCAGTTCAGCTCCAGTTTGATATGTGCAGGAATTGGGTATTATCACTTTTTTTTGAAAATTACGTAAAATGAATCCTGAAGTGCATATATATTGTATGCCATGTTAAAAAAAAACAATAAATATTTGTAGGTAGAGAATTTCAGGTCTGAAATTCGAATCTTAGGAGTCACCGCCAAAACGCTTGTATCCAAGGTTATTCAACTCGTGACGTCAAGTGTCATGTAAAAAGTACCGAGGAACATGCTGTTTAATGGTGTAGTACCAGTCTTGTATTGGAAAAGCTTTTGTGTGGTGTTTATTGAAAGGACGGTGTAAGAGGTCGCACCAAAAAGTGATTTGTGTAGTTTTACAAGCGTCTACTATGTATGGAAAACAAAACAAGTGCTATTTTGTACATGGTTATAAAAGTACTTCAGTCAGTACAGCTAACAAAATTTTTGTAACCGTTCCTCGAGATTATCAACATATGAAAAAATTGTTTAAGGCCCCTAGACGTGATATGCCGAACTCACAAAGTTTGTTTTTCTGTTGTGAAGATCATCTTAATTCTTACTGTAAGTTGTATTATTCTTTTTGGGGTTATTTAGTTTCCACTTTGTTATAGCTTAAAGGGGATATGAAAAATTATATGCGTTTTAAGGTGATAGAGGGAAATGCTATAATAAAGAACGACATTGTTCCCCATATTAGCCAGACCGGAAACGAGCCGCAAGAGTCCCGAAAATAAATGGCAATTTATATTTATTCTGACCTCTAAAATAAATGTCAAGTTTAGGGTACATTTTTGATTCTTACATTTTTATGTTTACAAATAGTATGTTTCCAACAACCCACTGTTATCAAATTATCAATGCTACTTTAATTTGATAAAAAGTTCACTTATGCTGTTGCTTTTACGTTCCTCATCTCCGCCATGTTGAACCCCTCGTCGCAGTACACAAATTCCATAACAATGAACGTGCCTTTGAAAGTCATAACACAAGTATTTCACTTTTTCTTGGCATATTTTAATTCGCTTGTCACAAAATGAATGCAAACAACAAACTGGTAAATTGACGGGCTGAGGCTGACGCGTGACATGCTGACCCCAGATGTAAACAAGCGGCCATTTACAAAACACCTGACGTCACGGCCAATATGTTCGCGTTTTGGCGGTCCCTTTGAATATTCACATTTTTAATATTAAAAATACACCTTACGATCCCTTTTTTCGAACTTATAAGCTGTCACAGCTGTTTTGTGGATTAGATGCTACCTATTAATATGCAATTTAATAAAATATAAATACATGGCAAATACCCAATTATGACATGCTCTTGTAACAAGTTGTCAAACTATTCAACCTTGTATGACAAATTACTAAATTTTCCACATGAAGAAACTGGACTATTTTTATACAGGCAAATTGCGTTCCAACCTCTTGGGCACCCAGTTCACCGTCTATGACAATGGCAACTCACCCAGACGCACCAGTGATCATTCCATGCCCCGCCAAGAACTTGCGGCTGTAATCTATGATACAAACGTGCTAGGATTCAAGGGTCCAAGAAAGATGACAGTTATTCTACCTGGTATGACACCGCAGCATCAACGGGTAGCTATATACCCACAGGACGAGAGCGAGACACTCATCGAATGCTGGAAGGCAAAAAATATGGCAAACCTTGTCGAATTACACAACAAAACACCAGTCTGGAATGATGACACGCAATCGTATGTGCTCAATTTTCATGGACGGGTAACTCAGGCTTCGGTAAAGAATTTCCAGATTGTGCATGACAGTGATACGGATTATGTGGTAATGCAGTTCGGTAGAGTCGCGGAGGATGTTTTCACGATGGACTATCGGTACCCATTGTGCGCCTTGCAAGCATTTGCAATAGCCTTAAGCAGCTTCGATAGTAAGCTGGCATGCGAGTGAAGTGCCTACGTTTCAAGTAGTCCAGGAATTTGTATATTTGTATAATGGAACGATTTGCTTTTGGAATGTTTTCCTAATTTTTTTGTAAAGGTCAGTATTATTATATTGCAATTCCATGTTCTGTTTTTACATTTATCACACAAAAGTAATGTTACTGTTTAAAAAAATCTATAAAATTCTGTAGTCTTTTTGATTATTTGACTATACCTTTTCTTATTTTGGTGTCATATACAAAATGTAACAAAACGTTCATCATTAACAGTTATTTAAAATATATTTCTACTTATTGAATTAGAACAAACTTATACATAACAAACTTTTGTGAAGCTCACATAAATAACATGTTTATAAACTAAATATTTTTACACCCTATGTAAAGATATGTATTCAGACATATTGTTTCTACTATATTCATAAGTTCCAAAGCATTTACCATTGATTTTATGGGTGTGTATCTGCTACATTTTAGTAGTATACTTGGTAAATTTAAAACAACAATACAAACTATAAATAGTAATAATAATAGTGGCCGATTAATTCAGATCATATGACTAGATTCTTCTTTCTTAGGACTATTCAGGCAGGAATATCAAATTAATTGACCACAGCATACTGTCACCTATATTCCTTAGTGGAGAATGTATAAACGTCTCAGAACGCCCTGACAGAGTCATCTGTCACATTTAATACAGACTATGTCAGCCCTTTTAGATTTATGGCTTCTTCAAACCATTTAAATCTTGCTAATATTATTTTAAATGTCTTTCCAAAATTTGTTTGAAATTATCTTAGCATTTCTCCACTGCTTCTTTAGATTGTTACATTCATTATTCATTGACATTAATACTTGATCGACAAGAACGTAGGTCAGTTGTTAAGACTTTAGGATTTCTTCCTTTCAAACACGTCCCATATATGATTGCAATAGGTGGATTGTGCCACTTCACTTTTTCATAGACATTTTCTTATGTATTTCTTTATGTTTTAAAATTTTTAGCTTTAAAAAAGTCCTTTTTCTGTTCCATGAAAACTTGTTTCGTTGTCAAATATAAATCTTCTACTGTTCCACACCTTGTAACAAATCATGTTAACATCACAATAGAACTATCTGAACTCAAATGAGCAAGCAATTTTCCAATGTAATAATACACATAAATTTTATACTACACCTCAGTTTGTCAACTAATTCTAACCATTAATGACCCAAAATAGTCCATTTCTTTATGAAAGGTTTTTGGAAAACAGCTAGTCGTGCATCAATTATCATATCCATTCTTGAAATTGTAGGTGATTTTCTTCTGTGACTACAAAACTGATAGGTCATCCAAATTGTTTTTCCAGCATTCTGCAGACCTTGTATCCATAAAAGATTGTCCTGATCCTATTCGTCATTCTTTTATAACCTTGATGCAATATTAGTTGATATTTGTTGATGAGTAATTCAGTGAATATATGTTTCGAATACAGTATTATAGGTTCCATCTGATTCAAAAATGATTCAGCACTTATTTCTTCTTTGATTTGTAAGACACCAGTAATGATATAAGTTGGGGCAAGCTGATCTTACTGTTCTTCTTTAACCTTATGGCCCGGTTGCACAAACGCGGATCAATTTGATCGCGGAGTTAACCTTGTTAATTTCATCAGTAAAATATTGTTTAGTCAATTTTTTATATATCCAACGTTTATCCTCTTCCTACAAGTTCACGATAGAGTCAAGATCTGGTAATTGTGCTGTTTTCTTGAAACTACATCTGAACCATTGTTTTTTTGAAATGCAAAGCATAATGGCATTTCTCATTCAGGATATGGCACCACCGTCATTAGGAGTAATTTCCGTATACCTATCAATCTTTGAAATTTCACGAAAAAAACACCACACTGCTTTGTTTGTGCCTTAGTACTGGTTGTATAAAGCAGGCAACTTATCCTTTAAAAATAAATAATGTATTGATTTTCATCACTAGATAATATCTTMTTGCAGTCTTTAGGTGTCCAGTTAAAAGGTTATCACTGTATTGAAACCAATGGCTTTACTGTAGAATTTCGCTTCAACTACTTTTTGTTGTGCTAAAATTAACTTACAGTTCAAAATTTAAGAGATCTTTCGTTTCCTGACTTTTACGGATCTCATTGACAAATTCTTTTAATTTATCTCTCCAATGTGAAATTATTTTGGACATCATGTATTTGAGCAATACTAACCTACTCGAAATGAAAATTTTATTCTCTTTTCAAAATGGTATTCACTACCATTTTTTAAACTTACTGTTATGTTCCAATTCATTTTATCGCTGTACCAATTTCTTACATTCCAGCTTTTTTATTCCTTGATAAATTTGCATTAGTCGGTAGTATTGATGATATTCTGTATTAAAATTTAATTAGTTGACAACTCGACTCTGGCATCTGACATGACACATTCCTGAAATAGTTAAATAATGTGGTTCATTTTTAAATAGATAACTTATTACATACTCGTTAATAATCTCATTTCGCTTATGGCTTCTATGCCCCTTTAAATTTTCTAAATTCTACTATTACCATTTCGATTTTAGATGCTTAACATCCTTTTTTCATTCAAGTTACTTTATTTTTGTCTGACACTTTGTTTAACAGGCATAATGAACAATTACCACCGAGACTAATACAATATCAATGCCAATTTTTTCTTCATTTTGTGCATATATGTTACTGAAATTATACAGTTTAATATTTTTCCCAAAAGCAGTATAGATTACAAAAAAATATATTTAAAAGATAATAAAACTTATCGATTTTTTTAAGTTAAAAAACTAGAGATTTTATTGTTAACTTCCACTGTTTGAGTAGAAAACTAGGTTTGAGTTCCTACCAGAGTATTGGCTGAGTACGGGCTGAAACTGATAATATTTTAAATTCTGCAGAACTTGAGTTTTTCCTTTTCTTAATTTATTTATATTAAAAAATTTGGGTCATCAAATATAAATTTTGCAATTATTAAGCTGTTGTGTCAGTCATTATTTAGTTGAAAAGATATCTAATTCCTGGACTATATACCTAGTGTATTATTGAATACAGGGTTTTTAATGGGAGAACTTTTTTAGAGTTCAATGGCCATAATGAAGCTGCCATTCTCTTATTCTTTTATCTCTCTTTTGGTGGAGTCTCTTCATTTTGGGTCTTATTATTTTTACCAGTGGATGGTTTTGCTAGTCTTTGTTATTTTATAATCTCTTAGAGTAATCTCATTTTTGTATTTGTTAAACAAAAGGGTAATTGGTTAAAATAAAAGACAAAGAAATGAAAATTTTTACAGATTTAAATTACAGATAGATTTAAGTAATGAAATTAGAGAATCAGACAGGACATTATTTGCTTGTTCTTGTATTTAATACAAGCAAATAAATGATGATATGAATGAAAGTACAATTTGATTTTGAAGCATGAATTTTTATAGTTTACACTATATTAAAAATATATTTTGTGATATAGACACTGTACTATTATTGCTGATAATGGCCTTGATTTAGATTAGTTTACAATGTGTTCACATGTACTTAAAATACAAAATGATATGCATAAATGTGTTGTGTGAACTTATGCTAATTTTGACGAGATATCTATCTACACCAGCATTCAAGTGAGGCCTTGGCAATGAAGCACATACAATTGGAGAATCTCACGACTTGCGCTTCAAATGCTTGTGTAGGTAAGAATGAAATCACGCTCACTTTGGTACAATCAGTATTGTTTTGTAAAGAATTAGTCATTTAGTAAGCAAGTGGTGTTTCACTTATCATTAAAGTTCCCATTAAATACTGCAGTCAATTGTTGTAATGTATATTTTTGTACCGATTTGTAACAGTTTCTTGAACCTGCACAGAAGCTATGCACCTCAACTTTGTTCCTGTATCTTGTGTGCAGTTTAGTCAAACTGCATGGATAAACCTACCGCATCATGGAAGTGGCATGAAATGTTTAAATTATTATTAATGTGGTATTGTACACCTAAATGCGTTAAATTAAACAAATCACCAGAAAAGTTTTTGTTTCATTAAGTGCACCGTTACTGGGTATTACAAAAAGGAAAAGTCTGCCTGCTCTTGGTAAGCAGAGTTATTATGTGGTGACTTCAGAAACATTATGTACTTTGACCCGCCCAGCAATTCTAAAAACGTTGACTGAAAACTAAGGAAATCTTTCTTAGGTCAATAGTCACGTATCATGTTTTAAATTTTCCAGTGACACAAACTATCGTAGTGCGTGTAGGCAACTGGATAAGAATTAAAGAACAAACAAAACAAATGTCGATATCAAACAGTATTGAGTGAATCAGTGTTGCCAGATCAAATATGTTTGAATTCCAGATGTCAAATATCACTCAAAATACTTGTCTCCTGTTAAGAGGGGCATTTACTTGGAGCGATCGGGCAGAAATGTAAACTATGCAACCCATATTACCAGCGGGACATGGGACGTAAGAGGGTAGCCGATAGGTTGAAATAACGCAAAGATCGTACGAGCAACAGACGGGCTAAACTAATATTCGCAAAATTGCTGACTGTAGTAGGGTGTGCATAAAAAGGTAAGCATGATATTAGTAACTTACTATGATATTATACCAGGTTATTCAAAATATGGAATAACCCATTTATTTCTGTAAATATGAACTATATAACATTTCATTCTAACTGCATGTCGACTATGATTTTTGGAGGAACGTTTATAATAATTTTCCTTCCGTCTCCCCATTACTTCAGCAGACAGTAAATTAATGTGAAAGAGCTTTTAACATTAAACTTGTCACGTGTAATTAGACATACAATCTTAGAAATCCAGTCATATCGGAATAGATCGTATACCGCTCGATCATTCCCGACAGGTTTGTATCTTAGCTTCACTGTTCACTGGAATGCTTTTACTCATTTATCGTGCTCATGTTTTTGGTAGTGTACAAAGAAATATGTAGCTACAACGTGGAGTTCGAATTTTTCGTTTATGTGCCTTAGTTTTCGAGAAATAGCTCGCCAAAAATACGCATTTTTAAGCAAAATATAACAACAAATATTTACATTACCGTACCAAATTCAGAAAAAACTCGAACTCTATGTTGTAGCTACATCTTTTGTCATTGCCATGTCGAAATTTCACTTCGAAAAAGTTTTGAATAACTCGGTAAAATGTAAAACGGTAGGTGCTTAAAATGACCCGATTCGCTCTAGGTAAACGCCCCTCTTAAACCCTTTTGTTGACATTATTTACAAAAAAGAACATTTACCTTCAACTCTCAAAATCTAAGCCCACCTGTTTTTAAGTTAGGATTAAACACATATATTAACCATTCATAAACATTTAGGGCCGCTTGCACAAATGCAGATCAGTTAGATTGCGGAGTTAACCTCGGATCAAACCATGGTGACCACGAATTTTAAGCTTCTCGTTGTTGTTACCATGGTTTGATACGAGGTTAACACCATGATCAAATAGATCCGCGTTTGTGTAACCTGCCCATAGTCTTATAAAATATGTCAGTGATCATTTTAGAGTGTTAAATACACATTTCACTTAGAATCGATGTAAGGCAAATGTACTCAAGAGTCCAAGAGTGGATAGGATGTCCAGAAATTATGTTCGAGACAAAATTAAGTACAAAACAACAAAAACTATGTCTCTCTGTTAGACATGTTAATTTTGCATCTAGTCGAAGGGTGGACGTTTAGTCTCCTTCAGAGAGCTAGAATTCTGTATACTGTGCATTTAAAGTCAAGTCAAAACATAAGTAACTTGAGAGTAATATTCACATAATATTACGTGTATGACATATTCTTTAAGCTATGAAACATGGGACTTCATCTGCTTTTACCATTAGTACTATGGTTAATTTCAAGGGTCATAGTTTTCAGTTTCATGTCAATTACTGGATTCAAACAACATGTAATCAGAGCTGCGCAAAATATTTTTCAAAAGTATTTAAATACTTTTAGAAATATTGTTCATCAAAAGTATTTTCAAATACTGAAGTACTTAAATACAAGTATGAAAAAGATTTCAAATAACTTTTTTTAATCAAATACTAAATGTAAATTGTTTCCAGTTTGACAAAAATTAAACCTGAAAACTCTACAGAACTGAACTACTTCTCATTCGTCCATACAATTTCTTTTGAAAACTTTTACTTCGGCTAAATCTTCCTTTTCAGTCTGTTCTCTTTGTTTTGTTTAACGGCATGGAGGTCAAAATTTATGTGTGCTTTTCATGATTCTTTTACCAACCTTTTTGCAACAGTGTTATTTCGCAACTCTGTTTTTAGGTTTTATTATTCTATGTTCACAGCAGTATGACACGTTAGATAGGTTAGAATATTTTTATACACCCAAATGTAGAAGAAAATGTAGTTTTGTGTACAAAATAAAACTTGCTTGAAAAATGTACCCAATAAAAAAATTTGCTGTAACTCAACAGCCGGCTGTACCAAGCCACCATAAATCTTTTCCGTAATAACACAGGTCTGCGAAATTAAACTTCTTAAAAGTTTTTTTACTGAACGGTTAATAATAATAATAGAACAATTTAAATAAACACAAAACCTTAACTGCAATCTTCTATTCTGAAGCATGGACATGCGCACTGAAATGCTTTGAATAATAATACATAACATATTAATAACATTAAACTTTTTAAGGAAATAAACATGTTTTTAATAAATTTGTTATGCCACTGAATTTCTGATTAATGTAATACAACTACCCTATTATAGAAAGAGGAAAAGAGAATCTTTTATGTATATATGTGTAATCGTCCAAATGACATGGAATTATTTATCACTGTAATTGCTGCTATTTAATAAAATTTATTTATTTATTTAATATTAAATAAGGCATCTATCATTAAAAACAAAAAGTGACGTAATACGCTAAAACTAAATTCATATTCAGAATCAGCAGCCCAAAATCTATGTTTCAGGTAAAATTATGTAAAACTTTTTCATCGCTGACCTTTGTAATTAACCCTTAAGTGCGGACGTGGGATTTTCTAACGTCAACGCGGATGTGCCATCTGGGCATATTAGGGCAAAAAACCTAAAATTTTTTAAATAAAATTTGCAACCATTATTTTTTGGATCCAGGATACGCACACGTTCTGAAGGTCCGGCCTTTTTGCCGCAGCAATTTCTCAATAATTTTATAACGTAAATGCAGACTACTCGCCAACTAAATCTCAGAATACCCCCGTATTTTAAAACCTTGGTTTACCATATTAGGTATAAAAACTAAAGTCTAATCAAGCTTGGAATACAAGGAATGACAACATTGTGGGCGTTACCAATTTTGAAAATGCAGCATTTTTAGTTCCGCTGCCGTCCGTCAGACGACACATCCGCAGTTAAGGGTTAATAAGACTTTCCATTAAATGTCAATACAATGACATTACAAAATATTTTCGTCAATGGCTCCCAAGAGACGTAAGCAGCGCTTTAAATAAAAGATAAATAAACTGTGAATAAAATTTATTAAACATAAATAAATATTAGTTTGGTTTTTTTTTGGTACATGGAATAGTTACAATAAAGTATATACAAAAATAAAAATTTTTACATATATCCAATATAAATAACAGCGTAATACTGATCCTGCTATAATTTGAACACACAAACAGGTATACGATATGATCACCGATATTTTTCTCAACTTCCATCAGATCAATATTATTTAATACTTACACTAAGTAAAGATTCAACGTACACAAGGAACATTAAAGCATTTTCATAAATTACTACTTTTACATTAATCACATACAGTTATTGTCAATATATTGTCAATAATTTGGTTAAAACAGTTAAATTTCTGGATACAGTATGTTGAGTAAACTCACATACGACCCAAGAAGGAAGCCCACACATCCGAACAGCATTATGGCGACATCTTTCCACAAAATCCAGTTTCCCTTTCCGAGCTTATCAGGCCAAAAAGTAACAATTTCGATTAATGGTGGGAATATTAAAGCCAAAGCTGAACTACTGAAAGCCCCTACTAAAGATATGACAGCACCCAGATTTGGAATGGCTATTGCTAAGCCGAAAGTGATGAGCACTAGGACGGTGCGAACAAAGTACTCTCCCATCTGTTGGGCTTTCTCGCTTGGAAATTCATTCTTGACAGCTGGCCAGACGATGTTGAAGGGCACGTAGAACTGGAGACTGTATGACAGGAAAATTGCCATGGCCATCATGAGTCTTACCGATTGTGCCAATCTGCGGCAAAAAAAAGTATTGTTTACACATGATCAACTTGGCTTTATAATACTTAAAATCGTTGAGGACAGCACTTCCAAAAGTAAGCAATTTATAAATCTGAATGTAGTAATAATAAGTATGACCATTCTGAGTTTTTGATGCTGTTTACAAGGTCCTTTATAATCCAGAACTCAAGTTCATTGCATTGCAATTCACAAGGAAGACTGCAATTATTAAGATACTTTTCTTCATACTAAGCTCTCAAAAAAGGTAAAATATACAAATTCAGTTAAATATGAAACAAAATTGATATGCATAATGATGCTGAAAAGGCTAACTTAACAAATAAAGATTTTAAAATGGCATAAGCAGATCTTGGCTAACTTGATTAATTTTAGACATACATGACGTTTTTTTTTAATTTGGCTAATTGCTATTTATTCTCATATCTGAATTACAAATATAATATTTTTTTCTCATATTAGTACACCTTGTAAATTTATCTTATTAAATGTGACAGTCCATACATATTTAATTGACTTTTTGTCATATTATAATAAATTTTATATATTACTTTCAGTTATGTTAAATATAGTCAAATATAAAAATACAAACACTAAGCAAAGCAGTAAAAAGCATAGAATTCCAAAAATTATCAGCTAAACATAACTATTTCCCAACATAAAACCAAATGTGTACAAGTATTTTTATTTCAATCAATAAATCAACTTTTGCTACTGAAAAATTAAAATATTCAATAATTTTTCAACAGATTTTGTAATAACTGAGACAAAACAGAACCAACATCTGTTTACACCATTGAACTATGGTCAAAAAAGAGATTGGGACACCTATATTAATTTTTGTTTTACTGTTTAAACCTGTATCTTGCAACTCCAACGAAAATGGTCTGTTGTGTACTTGTTACTTCAAGTGGTTGTGATGGTCAGTACTTAGTACTGCCATTGAGTACTGTCACAATATTTAAATATTATTTAAAGTTATTACTAGCTGACCAAATTAATGTTTTCAATCATATCCCATATGATCATCTCTGCAGCATTAGTGTAAATTAAGGTTATGCACATTGAAACAAAGTGATATTTATCGCTACTAGGAGGTCTGTAAATATTTTTTCAGAATAATTTAAACTTGTCAATGTAAACAATATGTTAACATTATCTATTAACAAAATTTTTACTGTTGCTTTAAATTGCCCTTGATATACATGGTGAGTAGGAAGGAATGGAGCAAACTCCAGGAATATAATATATGAGAGCATATTGATATGTATCCGACATACCATACAAAATCCACAATTATTTAAAAGAGAATTTAATTTATTCAATATCATCTCTTTTAAGACGTACATTCATCAGAATGTTCATACGATAATTCTAAATCCTTAAAAAAATTCTTTATCTTGGTCTGCAAACCACTCCTTATGACATCATTATTTGTCGAAAATATTTTAACTTGTAAATGCTTTTTGAGCTTTCGGAATAAAAAACAGCCTGACAGTGCTAAATTGAGAGAATGCGATGGGTGATCAATCAATCCAAAACCAATTTTTTGTGATGCAATAATGACTTGTGGGCAAGGGCGCTACCTTACAAGTAGAGCACACCTCTGGAAAGTTTTCTGTGACATTTTTCCATAATTTGTTCACATAATTTAGTTAGTAACTCACTATAATAAGCTGCCGTGAAAAATCTACCATGTTCCAAGAAACCTGACAGAAGTGTCCCCCCTTTGTTCCAGAAAATTGAAGCAAGAACCTTGCCAGCCGACTTTTGCATACAGAACTTTTTGGGTCATACAGACCCGAAATGCTTCCATTGTCTAGATTGTTCTTTAATCTCTGGGTCATAATAATGGATCCAAAGATTATACACACAAACACTTCTGATCAGCATTTTGGAATTCATTGGTCTTCCTGAGCAGTGTTCATCTTTGACATTTGATCTTCCTCTTTTGCAACTGCAACCCAGTTTTAATAGTGGTATATGAAGGACACTGATCATCTAAGGTTTCCACCATATCAGCAAAAATTTCTTTGCTCAGTAACCCTTTCAAAAAAATAATAATAATGTCAAAATTGAACCTTTGGATGCCAGCTTATCTATAAAAAACATCATAGTTGTTTCCATAGCTACCAAATTAAATTTTATTTAACTATGATGTAAATAAACTGGAAAGTGACCAGGCTAACTAGATATCGATACATCCTCGTACACGAAAATAATGTAAAAAAAGTGATATTATGTTCTATTGCAATTTGCATTTGATTTTAAGTTATAAAGTAATTCACAATTTTTATGCAGGGTTACACTTTTATTCAGTTTCTTGCAAAATCAACATTTGATTGGTCTGTTGTTTTGATAATCTGATAATGTGTGAATGTTTTTAATTTGGAATATGCAAATATAGTGTTTGTTTGTGGTTTTTATAATGCAAGAGTTAAAACTGCTGTTGCTGAATATTAACAACGGATTTCACAATAGACACAAACTTTAGAAGAAATTGCAAATATTCTGCAACTAGTAAAAGACACAAAGACCAGCTCACATAGAACTAATAAAAAATTTTGGACATTCCATAAAAAAAATAAACGCACTCCATGAACAGGACTTACATCCATACCTTTTACAGAAAGTACAGCACCTAAACCCACAAGATTATGTTAGCTGTGTGAAATTTTGTTACAAATAATAATAATCATCATGTTGTATCATGCATACTGTTTACAAATGAAACAACATAATTCACCTATGAGGTATCAATAATACTCATAAATGGCATATGTATGGTCAGACAAAAGTAATTTTCAGCTAAATTTTTCTGTAAATGTGTGGTGCAGAATGCTCGATAAGTATAGGTAATAGTTATTCAATTGGCCTTTTTGCTGTGGAGACTCTTAAGAGAATGTTCCTCTAAAGATCAAAAGGCAAATCAGCACAATGTAGCTCTTGCATATTTATCTCGTTCTGTCAGGCAACATTTGGATGAAAGGTTTCCAGGGCATAGGATTGGTCACAGTGGTCCTAATAATTGTCCTGCGAGATCTCCAGACCTTACACCATTAGATTATTGTTTATGGGGCACGTTTAATAATGCAGCGTACAAAATGAAAGTTGACATTCGGGATGAACTAACTTAATGTATTAATAATACTGCAGACAACATTAAAGAAAAACATGGAGCAATTAGGAGATCAATGCTTGCTCTTAGTAGACAGAGTAGAAAATGTTTAGAATGGGAGCATTTTAATATATTTATACAATTGAGGAAATGTTAATGTTTGCAAAAGTGTATTTAAATTATGCTTTAAAACAAATTAATATTGGACTAGAACGTATGAGTTTTACATTTAATGTGTTTAATACAAATTAGAAGTTTGGTCCGTTCCTCCTGACTCACCCTGTATATCCATCTAATCAGTACAATTTTGTGTTACTGCTTAATGCATATACCTGTTTTACCAAGGAGCAAAAAACTCCATAATTAATAATTATATGTAAGGTTTGAATAAAAGAAACTGCAGCATTACAAAATATGTTTCATATGCTGTGAGCTTCATATCATATGTTCCTGTATACTTACTCAATAACGTTACTGCAGTTTGCACATTTCTTAGTGCATTCCACACTGCTGTGATTATATTTACAGAATTTTATGCATGGTTGCAGAATCAATACAAAGAATGGCTTAACTATTTAACAGATGCATTTGCTGTTATCACTTATGAGTTTTGGAACATGAACCATATTTTCAGTTACAGCCAAGCAAACTTTCTTTCTCATGGGTTTGTTTAAGCTTTGAAAAAGAAAATAAAATTGAGGTCTACAAAATGAAACTCTGAGTTGATTGAAATTAAATATTGAAAATTTTGCAAGAGGATGCAACTTTTGTTTACTTTCAATTGTTTTTTTCGGACTTAACTTATACAGCAGACTTACATTTCATTTGGAGGAAGAAGCAAAGTGATACTTCCTTGTGTTGCAGTATCTCCATATTTTAAGTAGCCAAAGAAACCAACTGCTGTATATAAACATGCTACTACCACCATACCCGTATTAAGGACACCATTCCAGCCACCAAAGTCTTGTGGTGTCTTCATGTTGTTTTCTAAAGGCAAAACCTGAAATTAATGCTACTTTTAAGAATGGAGCCTAATTACTGTTTGTTATGTAATATTTTTTTTATAGTCAAGAATTTTGAGTACAACCAGACATGTTATTTCACCATTAATTTAAAATATAGATCCAATTATGTTTTTGATATATATTTTAATTTTATTTTTTACATGATTTTATTTCTCTTATTWATATTCGTAATCAATATCTCCAGAAATGTTAGCTATTTACTTACCACTCCAATGCCTTCAAAAGCATAAATTGCAGTTCCAAAATATAACGGAAGTTGTGACCACGATGAAAATGCATGTACGCTAGATGTATTTGGCAGACCTTGCAGCATATAAAAAAAGGTGATGGTCAGGCCACTGCAGGTCAATATCGATGCAAATAGTGAAGCCGGTGTCAGGTATTTTAAGTTCTTCACCCAGTTCAACATGACCAGTGGAACCAACAGCATACCAAGGTACCAGTGCAAGCTTATGTCCACATAATAATGTTTGACGACATCATGGAGATTTGCAGCAACGAACACAATATATACACAGCAGAAGCCCATTTGGGTAATACACAGGAATACATTGATGGTAGTTCTGGAATAAAATAAATTTAAAAAATACTATTCGCAAATTTTAAATGTAATGACTAAAATATTTAAGATAAAAAAGCACTTTAATTATATGTAATTTTCACTAACAATAATGTAGGCCGAACATTTTCCGGAGAAGAATTAGTTCAAATGCACATAAGATAAATGCAAACGTTAGATAATCGCAAAGATAATTCTAATAAAGTAACAGATGAGTTTTTGCATCTCAGAACAACACCGAGTCAAAATGATTTTGTAAATATCTTACCAGAAAGCACATGGACATTTTTTTGGACGCAAATGCATATTATAAAGGCTATTTATATATAGGGTGTCTAATTAAATCTTTAGTAAAAAGTATCTGGAAAAATAAAAAATTTTGAAAGTTAGCACACTAACTCAAACACTGCAATTCGAACTAAATCATTCTGAAACCCCTACAACTTCGGGTTATAGCAAAGGTAACCAGTAACTTCCTTATTACTATTACTACAAGGTACAATTTTGTGTCCTCGGACAAGAATTGCCTGAATTTGAGGATCTACAACAAGCTCAAAACCACTACGAAGCTCATGCAGCGCAACCGGTTCAAGTCAACTGTAAAAATTTTTTTAAAAGATAATGTTTTTTATACCATCAATGAATTCCTAGAATCAAAAATATCTATATAATTTAGGAACAGTGCCCCATGTTGTAATGTAATGTGTATGGTAATGTAAAGCTTTATTTTGCTAAAGTTGTAAATCTTGTCTATTTACAGTTAAGTGTTAATGTAGTGACATGCAACAAACAATTATCATTTTGTAATGTTGTGAATAAATACTATCTATCTATCTATTTTTAAATGCCCTGTATTTTTACATACCTTACATTTTGCATTTCATTTATCTAAAATCAACTGTTCAAGAGATATCCTGATTTTTGTGAAAAAAATGACTGAAAAACAATAATTGGCTTTCCAAAAGTGCTTTTAATATGCAATTTATCAGTAGCTTCATATTTTGTTAAATATGAATATTTTCTATTGTATTGGTGCAAATTTTAATTCTACATACTTTAGATTAAGTTTCCCTATACTATCAACAGCTGTTTAAAAACTGTAAACGGCTTTCTTAAAAATTTGTGCCAAATGTTAAAGACAGCTAAATCTATATTACTGGTGTGCCATGGAATTCCTGCGGTTTTGTCACAGCTGTTACAAAACAAAATTCTTATTTAAGATTTTCGAACGACAATTTTTTCTCTTATGGCAAATGCAGCAGAATAGCTAGAAGAACCTGTGATACATTTCGAGTTAGATATACTGAGGACCAACAATTGATATTACCAGAAGCTTTATGGGTAACTGTTAGAACTTCAGATAGTTTAAGCCCAAAGCTACAGAAACTAAACTTAAGGTATGACAGTGTTATTGTGCTCTTTTAATATTTTGTAAAAAGACATATGTATGTAGTTGTTCCTAACTAATAAAATGAATTCCCGCCAAGAGTAAATAATGAAGGTATCAAAACAATGGTAACAGGGTACTTTGTGGCTCATCGCATAGCGTAACTATGTCAGGCACCATAAAATTTGAATATTTCCAAAGGGACTGCTCAGTGCTCACAATTATCTTATACCAGCCAATTCAGGGTTCAAAACGGACAGATTTTTTACACCTTGAATTTTAATTTATGAGATGACTTGTTTTTGACTACAATTATTTAAAGTAATGAGGCGAAATGTCATTTTCAGGATTCAAGGATAATTTGAACATCGATTGGTTCACAGTAATTTAAACAACATGTGGGAAGAAGCTGATGACAATTTACCAATAAATGAAGCTACGGGGTACCTCCTCATAATGGAGGTGCTATTGCAGATATTTTAGAAAGAATGTTTGATGGTAAATGGATGGTAAACAATGGGCTTGACCGTTGTCCTCTGTGTTCAACCGATTTAACCCCAATCGATTTTTTCATGTAGTTATATAAAAAATATAGTTTAGCTTGAGAGGATCCAAGAAGTAACACCAGAAAACATCAAGCAGGCTACACACACTGCATTGCATCTTTGAACATAAATTAGTATTTAGTAAAGTGCAATTTTTGTTTTTATTAAATAAAGCTTGTTTTACTAATTGCGAAATATTAAATAAAATATTATTTTGCAAGCAGTAACTAGCCAATCAACAAATATTACAATGACAGCTATAATGTAGAATTATATTTTGTTAATTTGATTATTATTTGAGGCCAAGTTAACAKATGAAGCACAAWCGAAGCACTAAAGATTAGTAAAAGATGAGCAATTGTGCTTCAATTTGGTGGCTAACTTCCAAATATAAAAATAGTAATTTTAKTAAAATGTGGTCATGTGACCAAGTTAACACATGAAGCACAATCAAAGCACTAAAGATTAGTGGAAAGATTAACATTTGTGCTTCATGTCAGTGGCTAGACCTAATAACTATATAGTAATTATTATGGGCACATACTGACTTAAGGAGCATAATTGTTAAAGCACAATGAAGCACTAACGAAGCACTAAAGGCTGGTGCCAATAAAGATGTTAAATTTGGAAATTTGTGGCAATGCGCGAACTTGGCCACAAAAAATTATAACGTTCATAACTTGAAAATGGTAGATGTGGCTATTAATTTTTATGAAGCACAATGAGGAACAATGGAAGCACTAAGGCTAGGGTAATGTAAAATAATTTGTGCTTCATGTTGGTAGCCAAATTCCTGGGACCCATGTGTGTACCTTTTAGCCAATCAGCACACTATTATACTGGCATTATGCACAAAATCGTATTATGGTTCCAATAATTTGTAGTATTTTCTTTTTATTGATTAACAAAGCAGTCTTGTCAAATCTGATGTTTGTCATCATTTGTGCAAAAGAATAAGCTGTGAAATCAATGGTAAAATTATGTGAGAGACAATAAATTAGAAAATAGTTCTCCAAAACTTTTCTTCTCAACCTGTTGCGATTTGGCAACACTCACTGTGTTATTATAACTGATAAAAATTCATGGTGCTCTATCCAATTAAAATCGTGGAAATATAGGTAAAATTTTTTACTGTTCCGACTGTGTAATAAACATTAGATTGTTAAAGGTTCTGATATTCTGTCTTGGAATATTAAAAAATATCAAAAATCTTAAATAAGACAAGGTAGCTGTAACAGAATCATTTTGACAGCAGTGAGAACTTTAATAAAACAATCGTCATAGTTTCCATTATCAATCCAGATTTAGCTGATTTTAACATGAAATTGATGCAATATTTGATATAACTGCTTATAACTTTTAAAAAGCTGTCATTAGGTTTAGGAAAATTTCCAATTTTTATTTTCCCAGATACTCCTAACTAAACATTTAATAAATCTTATTATCATGTCAAAATAGCCTCGCAAAAACTTACAAGATATTATTAAGTTTAACTGGCTCTGGAATTGAACTCGAAACGTAACTAAATGTAAAAATGTGATAAATTAAAGTTTTGCAACTAACATACAAAAGAGAGTTTGGTATTACCTTCAGCATGCACTATCAAGATATCAAAAGCTTAAAAATCTTTCAAATTTTGTTTTCCTATTTTTTTAAACTATAAATGCACCAAATAACAAAACTATTACAATTTCTAAAGCATATAATAAGAAATATTGTCTATTGAGTTTCTTTGAAATGAACAAGGAACTTATAAAACAAATACTAGTGATGTACAGGATACAAAAAATTATAAATGCCACACAAATTGTGTCGTAATTAAAATAAGTTGCTATCGTGTGATAAAATATTTCCACTCAAGCTATTGCTACACAAACAAAATATTGTGAATGATCTACATAAGATTTGACCATAACAATAATAAGTATTATATCCTATATTCCATAATTAACATACATTTATTTACGTAAAAAAATACAAGAGAAGCCCAATTATTAATGATTGCAGATAATTTCTTGCAATAATTAAAGAGTTCTTTTTAAAACCATTAAGTGCCTATTATTTTGTTAATAAGGTCACCATAGATAAACCTTTAATATATGAAATTAGAAATGAAACAATGAGCTCAGTTTTAAAAAATTTAAACCCTAACAGCCCACAAATTATAAAGTATTTTTATTGGCAGTTTCTCTTCTATAATAAAAAACTTTAATTTATATATCACTTACTTGACTAGATTTGCGTATTTTTGAGTGTACTCCGGACCAGTCTGAAAGGCAACCTTAACAACATCAGAGAAACCTAGGGAGGGTCTCTGCGTTCTTCTACAAAGCTCATGTGCACAACCCACCAACATGTGCATACAGTGTGTGCACATAGCTCCCATCAACAGTGTACCGAACAAGCCCACCACCCATCCAGCATTACGAAATGCATCTGGCATTGCCAAGATCCCTGTACCTATGTTGCCTTTAAGTAGGTGAACCTGCAACAAATTTTTAATGTTATGTAATTTAATAAAATAAAGTGCATTTAGAAAATATACTAAAGACAAATTGTTAAGTACACAGTAGTATTTATTACATCATTGCAATATTCCATCCTTTTTACTATTCTTTACTCATCCATATCTTCTAGTTTTTGGATCTTGTAAGTACCAAATTTTAGAAACTTCTGTTATTAGCTTGGTCTTTCTCTCTTGATCTCTCATTTCCTTCTTTATTTTGAGGTTTATTTAATTTATATATTTCATTTTAAGCTCTGAGAGGCACAACAGTCCAGGGTACCTGTGCTTCTGGTAGATGCACACAACACCTTTTGTTACTTTCACAATAATTACTTTTTGTTGAAAGTTTGTACATTCGATAACTAATTTTTTATTATAATAGTAACAATAAATACGATTATTTTATTTAAAAGGACAACAGTGTACTATGAAGAATATACTATCAAGGACTTAGTTGTCATTTCAAAGTTGCATATTAAAAATTGTGAAATGATTTGTCTATGCAATAAGAACAATGGTTCGTAGATAAAAAAAAACAGTGATGAAATGAATTTCCCATGTATCCAACCCATTCCATTTGCCATTGCCACACTCTATAAAGTTATTTCCTCACTGTAGTTATAATAGACTAATACACTTACAGCACTAGTAACACTACATTATACTACATTTATTTACTTACCATTGTGTCAAAATTAGATGTTGGATGTTCAAGCTTCCGTTCTAATAAGGGATCGCMGTCATCAGTTCTACTAGTCAATGTGTCGAGATCAATCATGGTAGAGTTGAGGGGCCGGGAGACTGATGGGGCAGCGTCGGAGTCGCTCTGGTGGTCGCTATCAAGTAACGGCACTTTCTCATCCCGCATCTTGCCCCTCGACTGATGGATACTGCCTTTTGGATCCTATAAATTATGATACAAATTAATGGTTGTTATATGGACTTGAAATAATAATAACTTTTAGTTAGATGAATAAAAGCAATACATGCAATGACAGATGCATATATACAACAAAACAATACTTGCGCATCTCAAATATTTTGCTAATAGTTTAATATATGAGTTGTAGTAATTGATTTGCAGAAAAAGGAATTTAAATAGTAATTTGAAACAGAGGTTTCTGCAGTGTAGTAATATTATTAATAAAACAGTTAATCAGCTAGACTTAAAACACAGTTTTTCTATTAAATTTAAACCCACTTCATTATGTAGCATAGTAACACATAATGAACTTTATATCCTGCTCTGTTACTGCTATCACAAATTTCCTGTTTATCAAAACACCAAACGAGCAATACCTCATTACAAAAACATTTTGCATTCAGCCGTATTTATCGTTAAATACAAAGGATTGTCTCATATTACATAACTTGCACATGTGTGAAAACGATTCAAAACATATACGACTTAAAAAGGCAAAGGCCAGGCAAACTACTGTTGTAGATAAGCAAATTCACTGCTCATATGTATAAAAGTAAGCTTCAAGACAAAAATACAGATGATAAAAAATTTCTTGAATTCATGAATTTTTTATAAAACTGTATACCAATTAGTCACAAACTCGGCAAATTATTTTATTTTATTATTATTTACAGGGTATTTTCACAATTATTTGATATAGCGCGAAGAACAAATTAATTGTGCAATAAATGCACATCATGTACATTTTATCTGATGTGGTAACTTCAAAAATTAATATTATTTTAAAAACGCAAAATTCCCGCGTAAAAAAGCCTCTTGCGGTTGCGTAGTCATGTGACGTCATTTAGTAATATGTGTGTGTAAATTTTGACAATGGTGTTTTGAGGGTTAATATGGATCTAACTTAAACAGTTTTAAGAGTTTCAAAATGGTAAAGAACACCCCAAAACATTGCAAAATAAATGTAAGGGGCACAGTGTGATTCAAAAAAAGATGTGAAGTAATAAGGTTCAATAAACAATAACTTTTGATTTTAATATTCCATATTCATAAGCGTTTTTTTCGTTAAATATCGAAAGCACTTGTGAAGGAAGAATGACATAATACCTACATATATAACAGATCTCGACAATGTCGTATACCCTTAAGTTTCTGGTTGCAAGTTCGCTAATTTACAAAAATTTCGCTTTTGTTTTGATGTTAGTTTGTCATCAATAATTTGTAGCTTTATTACAACGTATCTAATATTTATGTATAGCGGGCGAAAAGTAAAAAACAATTGCAACGGTTGATTATTCTTCAACGGATATCCAGACGCGGTGTTCGAAAAAACTAAAATAAGAGAGGGTTGGATATTTATTCCAAATTAAAGGGTTCGTCGATTACTGAAGGGAATATTCGCCCGTTAAGATCTTACCGCGCGCTCAGCTGAACGTGTTTACATTTATAAAAAATATCAGCGAAAATGTAAATACGTATACCAAAAAAACAATAGGTATGTATATCTTAACATGGCACGGCTTTTAGTAGTTAGTATATGCCATCATTGATATAGTACCTGGTTGCTGAATGACGATTAAAAATGGCCTCAAAGAACTGACCGAATTACGTGTGAGCTGCACTTCACAAAATACAGGGTTTGTATAAATGATTCATGTATCCAGGGCACTTGTGGAAATTAGCGATTAAATCAATTTGCAGCCTCTCAGAAAAGTGACGTATACTTGTCATCTGTCGATTTTTGAATTATTTGATATATTTTAATACGAGTTAGTGTTAGTGTGCAACCTTCAGTACTATCGCCGTGCATATTGTAGTTTGGCAGCAGTTACAAAGAGGCGGCACAAAGAATTCAGAAATCAACGCCACCTGCGTTGCATGAATCATTATTTATAGAAACCTGTATATATCTAACAATAAAAAACAAATAAATAGCTATTTTAAAATCCTTTCGACGTGATTCGTGACATTTGCCCTAACGTACTGCTTTACGTTTTTTAATTTAATTTTATAATAAATATTAGCAACGAAGAATACAATTCGCTTTAGCGATGATTCGAAACGGAAATGCTTCAGTGGTGTGTTGGTCTGCAGAATAGGACACCAACCTGGAAGTTTCGAGTTCGATCCCCGCCCAAAACATGTAAATCTTTTTTACTTTGAAATGGCCTGTTTTACCGGTATATAACAATTACAACTTCACATACAGGTGTAAACTGTAATTTGAGACTTGTGTAGAACAGGTAGTTTACTAAATAACAAGTATTTTAAATCATAGGCAGTTAAGTATGTCGCTTCTTAAATAAAATATTTTGAAATGTTATTAAAGCCTTTTGCATTGAATAAGCGTTTATTAAAGTATAAGTAGATAGGTTTTTTCAAAGTTAACCATTGTGATGTCAGTATACCATAATAATTTAGTCATCATGCTATTATAATGGAACATTTATCTCTTTTACTAATAAAAAATATCGCGAAAATGAGATTAAAATACAGGTCAATGTATTTCATGCTTGTATTTATCTAGCCTATAATTGCTGCACGGAACTAGGAAGTACCACCATGTCCTAGACGAAATGACCCAAATCTCCACAAACAACAAAATTTAAAAAAATAACGCATTGATTTCAATATACTATATCTATTACCTATACATTATTCTGTAGTTTTCCCGGTATAATATTTAAACAAAAAATCATTGCATCTACTTCTTCCGATTAAGTAAGCTCTATTTAAAAAACTAAAATGTGTTTTGACAAAAGGAATTTGTTTGTATCGACGTAAACCATATGCCCTAACAAACAGCACACGCGGTTATCGGAGTAGCGTCAATATGTCTAAACATAAGTGCGATAAAAGAGCGCAAAACTTTCCACATAAAGTTACACGTGTGCCGCAAAACATTCACGTTTTTCCGAAAAAGTATACCTTCTTAAATCGGTACATCATTATATAACCGAACAATAAACAGCACATACGGCACGAAACTCTTAACTACCTACACCTTTGTTAAAGGTGTATGATTGCGTCCTTAGCAAACGAGATTAGAAAACCTATAGATTATCCTCTCAAATAAAATTTACGGTCAATTGAAAAGATAACAAGATTAAGTTGCGACTTACGTTTTTTGCGACTAAAATCGTCCCGTATTTCTTTTGCACCATGTTCACGGTTGTTAAACTTCTTGGATTCAACTCTAGCCAACATTTGCGGCACTAAGTCTGCAGCGGCCGAAGACCCTATATAAATTAATTAGACGCACTACCCCACCCCTAATTTATACTTTCAATCCAATGCGGTACGCATAATAACACCAAATAAATCCGAACACCCTATTAAAATTGAATATGTAATCAGCATTGGAGATAAACGTATTTTGACTTGATGTAACCAAAAGGTGGTAGCTGTGGCATCTCGTGTTTATTCGTGTTATCTACTTAACTCTTCTTTATCTTTTTAGAAACGTTAAAACGTGATTGGCGTTATACTGGTCTCGCGGCTTAAGCAATTTGTTTTTCCTTTTTTTAACGATGACTTAATGCTTCGAAAATTATAGCGCCTTCTAATTATTGTCAAACGAATGTTACATACACAATGTAATGGGTCAATATTATTACAGAGATTTGAATTCTTCCTCAAAGCAACGGAAAATTTTCTAGTGTTAAAATGCTGTTACACATCGGTGGATTTGATAAGAAAGTTTGTGTTCAGTGACGCACCTGTCCCTGTACAAACTAACAGTAATCAAAGGAAACTTTCTCTTTGCTAGACTGACTAAAATTTTTGTCAAAAAATGATATTGACTGTTCATTAAGCTTTCTTTTCACATGAAATAAACTTAAAATTAATTTAAACAATTATTTAGTTAAAAAGTAATACCTAATTTTGTTTTCTTAAAATCTGAAAATGATGTCGAATTTTACGTGCATACCAACTATACAAAGTGCATCATCACTGTCATACTTTATACACCCTAATACATGAAATGGATAGTGATAATCTTAATTACGTGATTGACATAAAAATAACTACTTATGGCCATTTCTTAAAGCAGAGACAGGATAGCATAAATATGTTAAAGTTAGTGTTTGTTTAGTAAATACTGAAATAAAACAAATGAATAAAAATATATATTAATTTATAAAKAACATAAACAGGTATCTACTATCTACATGTATGTTTTTATGTGAATGAGCAAAGCCAGCGAAGCTAATGAGCAAGATAAGGATGTGGTTGTTTCGGTGGCATCTACTGCACTAATTAAAAAAAAATTGTTTTTTATAATTCGGTGTTCCTTGTACTAAATAATGTACCTTATTATAATACTCATAATCATTTTTTGTATCAACTGATAAGCTATTATCAACAATAACAAAAAAAGAAACTCTTACCATCATCATCTACTAAGTATTTATGTAAAAAATATGACAAAATTTTTTTATCAAATATTTTGTATAGGTACTACAAATTAATATCTCATATAATTAATAACGCAAATCCTACACCAAAAAAATTTCAAAAACGTTCTATTTTTTTAACTTATACCATTATGATTTCCGCCAAATTTGAAGTCGATATTTTTTATAATTTACGAATAGTTTTTAAAATTATATTTTTTAAATTTAACTTTAAACATAACACCCTGTATACAGGTTGTCCCGTATTATATGGGTAACCTCTCGGAATCTGAAAACTAGTGGAAAAATAAGTAGTATTTTTACAGTTTATGTTTTTTATACAGGGTGTCCCACTTTTTTTTAAATAACGCCCGCCTACTGAGATATTGACTCTTGAACATGGGGATGAGAAACAGTTTTTCAAAAATATCTTTTAGAAGGGTTGATATAATTATTATTTCAGAATTTCTAAAAATTTTTCTCAAAATATCAATATAACAGTGACATCTAGCACAGTTTTATTATGTATCAAGGCCAAATTGATAAAAAAATTGATTTAGTTAAGCAGTGAAAGTGTGACTCGTAACATTCAACTGGTATTTTCTCGGAAAGGATTAATTTTAGCCGCATGAACAATGAGTACCTTTTTTTGTTTATAAAGCCCAAAGATTAAAAAACAGATATTTATGAGAATAATACTTAGCCTTTTAAAGTTAAGAGATAAAATATGGGGGTTGGCTCCCTCCCACCCTCCCACCAAACATTTATTTAAAAAATGTAAGCATCACTTTAACAGCTTCCGCTTCAAATAATAACAAAAATTTGATGAAATTATATCAACCAGTCTAAGACTTATTTTTGAAAAACTGTTTCTCTTCTCTCATGCTTAAGAGACACTATTTCAGTAGGCGGGTATTATTTCAAAAAAAGTCGGACACCCTGTATAAAAAAACAAAACATTTTTGTTTTTTTTCTTTTTTCTTTCACCTGTCAAACGTTGTCGGTGTATTTTGAGGACACCCTGTATAAGCCAAGGTGATCTACAGTTTTAATTAAACAATGTACAACAATTGTAGCCATTTTAATTCTGCCTTTTTACTTTTGTCAGAAATTGAAAAAATATATATTATACACATTCAAATCTTTTTGCGTACTATAATATGTAGTCATAATTATTCTAATACGCAAAGAGGGCGGATTTTATAAGAGGCGACACTTGAAAAAGGAACAACATTTCACGCGAAAACAGAAAAGATTCCAATTTAAATGTACTGGAATCAAGTTTTTTTATGAATGCCCGTTATTAAGAAACCCAAGCCAGTGAAACCAACATTTCATAGAGTAAATTTGTATTTCTGTGACTAAGAACTAGAACTCAAAACTTTTCCCTAACAATTTAAAATCCGCAAAATGTTTGCCGAACCCGAAATTTTTCCCAAATTTTGGAGATGAAAATCCTCCCATATGGCAATACTGCAGATGGCGATTTTACACTACAGTTCCCATAAATTAAAAAAACAATATTTTATCTTATTGTTTTATTACGCATTTTACTGTAGTTCAACTTCAATGAAAATATTATGTTGTTATTTTGTTTTCAAATCTGTAGATTATGTATTAGAAAATTGTCAAAGTTCATACTGTTCAAAAAGTACGCGTACACTGACGTGCAGAGTACCTACTACTCAACATTACAATAGCTAAACATTTTTCCAAAGATACTATCGGCTTCGGTTAAACGGCAACACCAAGCAAAAGGCCTGTTCCGGTACTGCCTGAACGAACCTGATTGGTGGAGATGGCTGTTTACAGGTTGACATAATTCAGTGGCGGAGTGGCATTATATGCTTATAAATTTTTCTTAAAATGAACAAACCTGTATACTCAGGAAATACGTTCCAAAGCCTAAAAAGAGAAGTGATAGCGAATGTTTACAGATTAGTTTATTTGAAGGTAGGTTATTTGAACAAATAAAATATTCCTAAACTTTTATAAAACACCACACGCCGTTGGGTATCAAATCAGTCATGTTTTATTATAACAGCGTTCCCTCACTGTTTTGTTTACGCGTTTACAGATACGTTTGCCACGCTGTAGATAACAATACATACATATGTCAGATTGTGCTCATTGATTGGTTACTGGTTGCTATTTTCGTTCTTAGTCCACTACAAGGAGGTTACCTTTTAGTTGAAATTGTACATAATTCATGAAACGCGGGAGGCGTTGATCTTCGATTTCTTTGTGCCGCCTTTTTGAAATTGCAGCCGAACTACAATATGCACGGCAGCATGGCGATAGTACTGAAGCTCCGAAATGTGAGCTTTCTGCAACCTTAAACATAATTATCCCACAAAACACTACAGAATATGTTGAAAATACACACTCCCAGGTGTACGAGTATATCAAATAATTCAAAAATCTACAGATAATAAGTATACGTCACTTTCCTGAGAAGCGGCAAATTGATTCAAACGATAATTTCCATAAGCGCCCTGGATGCATGAATAATTTATAGAAACCCTGTATAAATGTCTAGCACTTGTAACTATGCAGTGAAACGTATTCCTAGTATCAGGTAGGTACTGTTTTTCAAATACGGATAATGTAACCCTATGGACCTGCTGCACAAATGTGGATTAAGTTAATCCGAACTTAAACCGCGGTCGTTGCCTAGCAACGTCATGAATCCGGTGTTCTGATTGATGTTGCTATAGCAATGACCGCGGATTAAACCCGGATTAACCACGTTTGTGCAACCGGCCCTATATGTATAACACATGGCACATGGCAGACATGCAAGTTACTAGTAAGCATTAAATCATTACAATCTACGATAAATTAATGAACTAACACTGCAAACCGTTCCATTCCATGCATCAACAAGTAACAATAAAAGTCATATTCTATAGTTTTGTGTCAACCTTTCAACTACTAATACATGCATGATGCTACATTAGCGGGGATTGTTGGACAATGCAGCTTGTACAGACATGCGCATTGTGACCAGATCTCTAGATATTTTCACGCGGCAAACTCTAATTTTGAAACTCAGCCCCCAGAAAAAGTTTATCCAGTCAATGGTTAAACGCAAAAACGACTTTTAAGCTTTCATGGAGTATAAAGTTGTTTGAAGACTAGATTTTGTATTGAATACTAACAATTAATGCAACAAGCTCCATTTGATTTCTCAAGACATCTCATTTACCAGTTGCCACATATTGGTAATATTTTATTATAGGATAGGGAAATTGAAATTTGTACAAGCTAGTTATGTATCACGCCACGCCACTGGTAAAAAATCCTATATCATTCATATATTATGAAATGAAGCAATCGACTACGCGGTTATCGTTAGTCGCGGAATTCATCTTTATCTCACATTATTTGTAATGACCTGAAAAAGGCGTACAAAAAATTTTTCTTAAAGAAGGTACTGCTTTATACCAGTTTAATCTAATTCCGCAATAATTAAGTCTAATATAAATATGCACGCATATGTTGTATGCTGGGTAAGGACTTTTTTGCCTAGTTTAAGGCTGCGCGGAGTACGATAACTGCAGCATGTAATGTTCGGAAAATTCCGCAACGATAAGTTCAGAAAAACAAAACTACATTCGGACAAACAAGCTCATGCATAACGTTTACATTATTTTATCTCATTACTGTGAGCTGTTGCACCGTCGACATTTTTTCGCGCCGTATCGCAACCTCTAATCCGAAGTACGGTCCTGTAAATAACAGGTAGATACACATAAAATATGGTTATTACTATTTACAAGTACCGACGCGAAAAATTTAAATTAAAAACCAGAATCATCTTTATAATGTAGCAGAACCGAAAAGAAAAGAATTTTAAGTGTGTATTTATAAATGGGTCAATAAAAGGAAGTAAAGGTTACGTACATTAAAAAGGAATAAACATCTACAAAGCTTTACAGTTAATAAAAAACTAAATTAGGTTTTAGTGAACATATTAAAAACCGCAATTGTCATCGATTGTAGTTTCATTATTTAGTAGATACTTACACATTGTCGTGTTTAAAATTTTTCCTGCCAGATGTTGACAGCCAACGCACCGACTGTTAGTTTGACAGCTACTGCGCAGGTCCACACTTGGCCCTTTTGCTCGCAATCCGGCAATCCTCTCATCTTTTGCGTTGCTGGCTGCAACCAATACTTACATCATATTAATTATTTCATAATAGCAAACCTTATAAGTAGAATAACAATTACAACTGACTACCTAAATGGCATTGTTTTTATTCTATACATATCTTATATTTTTTCACAGTAAATATAAATGCACTTGTTTGTGACACCTTGCTAGCAAAGTTCCTAACATCCTAACTACTTATACAGCTAATAAAGTTAATGTATTGAATAATGCATTATTATTAATACGTATTACAGGACATATACACTGTTTCCAGTGAAAAACTTCTCAAGAATGTGGATGTATTGTAAATTTTACTTCATGTGCCATATTTTAGAGAAAAATTTTACATAATCAATATTTTTTAATTAAAGTTTCAATAAAACACTACTCTAGTTAAATACATAATTTAATAAAAAAAATTATTACATACCTATGCAGTAAGTATATGTATCTACCTATCTAATTATAATAAACCCTTTCATGAATCCCTCCTCCAAGACTTTTATCCACATCCATCGCTACAGCAGGTACAGCTTCACTGTCGCTACTTCTCGACAGTATGGTTTAGATCCAAGAATAGTTTGCATAGGTGTGTTCAATTATAACCCAGGTAATATTAAGGCTGATATTAAAATTATTATGACTATGCGAATAGCAATTCCTGTCGATCTAAACAGACAGGGCCGGTTTCTCTTCTCTATTTTGAGCTAAAATCAACTCTGTATTTAAAATCTAAACCAATCAATCACATACCCCAATTTAAGGTATTGTCATGGTTATAGGGTTGATTTTAGCTAACATCATCTTTAAAAAAGAGAAGAGAAACCGGCCCATAGTTTTTTTATTTAATATTTTACCACAAATGAACTACTAGGCTGAACTGAAGAGATGGATCTGGACTGTCTAATAGCATTGTTTTCTGATATGGACGGAGATTTTAGAACCGAACTGTAATTACTTTGGATGAGGCTTAGAAAATATTAAATTCTCTGTGGTAACAAAATATTAGAAGCATTTCATTATTCAAAAATTAATTAATATGCACACAAAAATCCTGCAATTTTAATTTATTTGGTTAATGTTTTTAGAAGAAGTGCCTAACTAATGAATCACATTATATTGGTGATAAATTATATAAGCATATGTAGACACTTAGTAAAGAGTAATTTAATATTAAAATAGTAAAAATTTTTATCAGTTGCTTGTTTGCATTTGGGCCCTTATTGCTTTTATAAATAGAACTAATCAAAGTCTTTAGATGCAGTAAGAAGTTTTATTGACTTTTACACTACTTAATGTAATGATCACTAGATAATAACTTTGATAAAATAGCATTTATATGAATTACCACTATAAAATCTGTGCATTATTCAGAAGGAAAATTAAATATTCCATAAAAAATGCTAAGCAGATAACAATAACAAAAAAATAGGAGAAGCCAAATTTTCATGAAACTCCTAACTCCTATGCTTTTAATAAAAAGTGCTAAGCTCATGATAATCGCACAAAATAGAAATGTTACAAATAAGTGTATTAATGGAAAATTTTTGTTCTGTTGAATGCTTGTACCGAAGAGTACTCAGCTACTGAATATATATCTGTTTGTTTGACATATTTGCATAAATTTTTTATAAGAACAAAAATTCGTTTTGTAATCTTCGTTTTTCCAGCAATTATAAAAATTTATCTAAATTATCAAGTTTGCTATCAACGCTTGATATTATAATTTTTAGTATCTATTTTACTTCTCGTCAATTTTACATAATGCCACCAAACTTAATTTACCAGAGACATAATCAAAGATCATTGCAATTCWGGCTTCACGATCAAGAACTAAATAATACACTAGTCAAGAATCCAGGAATTATTCTTGGAAGCAAACTGAATTTAGTGTCATAATGTTGAGACGTTTGTAAAAAAATCACTAAAACACTTAAGTTTCATATTTAGGTACAGCAGTATGTTGATAGATTAAAAAATATTCAAAACAAATTTATGAATAAGATCTGTTCAATATGACGTATCTATCACAATAGCTATAGTGAAAGTTGAGATTTAATTCCACAAAAGAAAAGATAATGAATGCTAAAAATTCTGTCTCACAACAAATTGTTTGTACCTTTAATATTTTCTCCATGTCTACTGTATAAATATTTTATTTTTGTAATGTAATAAAAATTAATAATTTATCGATTGATAGCATTTTTTAAGCTCTTTACAACAGTGGACTTCAGTTCTGTCTTCTATCCTCAAGAATCAAATTAATTTCTACAATTACATATTCAAATATGTTCTTTTTAATGAGGATACATTATGAAAAAAAGAGGCTATATTTTCTTTGAATTGGACAATTTACAAACAGAAATATTTGTCATGATTTCTTGAGAAAACTTCCAGTCAATAATAGATATTGTATAACAATTAAATATAATATACTATATCACCCAATTTAGATGTGTTCTGTGATACCTATAGTATGCAACTATGCAAGGTAAATAGTCTAGCTATAACTATGGATCCTACTTCTCTGTTTCGGCATCAAATTGTTTTATTTACAGTATGGCTTCAATAATTTCAATCAAATTTTTCCTTGCTTGCTCTTATCTGCTCAAACAGTAATACCTATTGAAGATAAAAATACCAACAATTTAAAAAAGCAACAAACAATGAGATATTATATGCATATTTTTTTAAGATATAAATAAATTGGTACATAATATTATAACACTTTATTCTGGACACCATGGATTAGGTTTTTCAGGAAGACCATGTAAAAAAAACATACCTTGCATTGTACTTCCAAGGTGGCATGTAAAAGGATTAATACTGTTTTTATCTACGTCACATCACGAAAAAGTTAAATAAAATGAAAGATGATTGGAATCTTCTTGAAGAGATTTGTATGTCCTAGAATTTTAATGATAACTATCTGATATGAGTCATTAAAAACGATTTTCATCACTTTTATCTTTGGATATATCATGGGAGACAAATTGCTCAAGAAACTGGTATCTCAAAAAGTAGTGTTTTATCAGATGGTCAAAATCATTAATGCAAGATAAGCCTTCCAAGACTAAATGAGAATCATACAGATTGAAGTTTACAGTTTTGCGAAAATAATGTGTGTGAGTAATAATCCATGTTTAAAAAACTTTTGTAGGCTTTTACGGCCGGATTCAAATTGTTCAAAGCATGTATCCGGGCTTATATGCCGTGGTCCAATGGATCTTCCTCCTCTTCCATACGTTTCGTTCTCATCTGCGGAGAACATCTTCTGTGGGTTGTCGTAAACGTTGTGACCTCCTCGGCTGCTGTACGACGACTGACACTGATGACGAGACTGGAGACTTATGCCAACTTATATTCTGAGCTGGATTAGTTGATGGGTCATAGTCTGATATGCACCGCCTCACCGGTCTGCAGCGGCAATTACGAAGGGCTGGATACCAAGAACGGTGAACAGCGATGCCCTCCTCTCTCCTGTTGAAGGTGGGCCGGTTTTTATGAATTTCAATGGCCTCCATGTGCATCCTTGTATGATAATGGGTCACCCTGGAAAGTACTTCAGTCTTCTCAAACAGTATAACGTGGTTCCTATCTTGCAAGGCGTGTTCGGCAACGGCAGATTTTTCAGGTTGCAGAAGACGGCAATGCCTTTTGTGTTTGGTGAGGCATGTGTTAATACTCCGTTGGGTAGTTCCAACGTAGACCGAACCACACGAGCAAGGTATCCTATATACTTCCGTGGTTGAAAGTGGATCTCTGGGGTCCTTTGTACAACAAAGTAACTGACATACTGTGCTAGACGGTTTGTAGATGGTTTTGATGTTATGCTTTCTCAGAATTTTCCCAATTCGATCCGTGACTTTTTCCACGTACGGCAGAAAGGCTATACTGGTATTGATTGTGGATTCAGGTATTGTGGCGGTAGATATCTTGATGTGCATTGCTCTCTTCACTTCCTGCTGTGTGTAACCATTCGCTAGGAGGGCCCAGTCCAGGTGTTGAAGCTCTTGGCGTAGAGCTTGCGGTTCAGATATTCTAGTTGCCCGGTGTATAAGAGTCTTCATGACAGCGCGTTTCTGGCTTGGATGATGGTTCGAGCCTTTTTTTTAAGTACAGATCAGTGTGTGGGTTTTCTGTAGACTCTGTGACCCTATGTACCATTTTCCTTGTGGGTAACCAATACGTCGAGAAAAGCCAGTTGGGAATTTTTCTCTATCTCCATGGTGAATTGGATCCGGGGATGCACATTGTTAAGATGTTTCAGGAAGTCAGCCAAGGCAGCCTCTCCGTGACTCCACACTACAAAAGTATCGTCTACATAACGGACACCGCCATCCAGTCAGCTACACTTAAGCCATCTTGCTGGTTTCGTTATGTAGACGATACTTTCGTAGTGTGGAGTCACGGAGAGGCTGCCTTGGCTGACTTCCTGAAACATCTTAACAATGTGCATCCCCGGATCCAATTCACCATGGAGATAGAGAAAAATTCCCAACTGGCTTTTCTCGACGTATTGGTTACCCGCAAGGAAAACGGTACATTGGGTCACACAGTCTACAGAAAACCCACACACACTGATCTGTACTTAAAAAAAGGCTCGAACCATCATTCAAGCCAGAAACGCGCTGTCATGAAGACTCTTATACACCGGGCAACTAGAATATCTGAACCGCAAGCTCTACGCCAAGAGCTTCAACACCTGGACTGGGCCCTCCAAGCGAATGGTTACACACAGCAGGAAGTGAAGAGAGCAATGCACATCAGGATATCTACCGCCACAATACCTGAACCCACAATCAATACCGGTACAGCCTTTCTGCCGTACGTGGAAAAAGTCACGGATCGAATTAGGAAAATTCTGAGAAAGCATAACATCAAAACCATCTACAAACCGTCTAGCAAAGTGTGTCAGTTACTTTGTTGTACAAAGGACCCCAGAGATCCACTTTCAACCGTGGGAGTATATAGGATACCTTGCTCGTGTGGTTCGGTCTACGTTGGAACTACCCAACGGAGTATTAACACATGCCTCACCAAACACAAAAGGCATTGCCGTCTTCTGCAACCTGAAAAATCTGCCGTTGCCGAACACGCCTTGCAAGATAGGAACCACGTTATACTGTTTGAGAAGACTGAAGTACTTTCCAGGGTGACCCATTATCATACAAGGATGCACATGGAGGCCATTGAAATTCATAAAAACCGGCCCACCTTCAACAGGAGAGAGGAGGGCATCGCTGTTCACCGTTCTTGGTATCCAGCCCTTCGTAATTGCCGCTGCAGACCGGTGAGGCGGTGCATATCAGACCATGACCCATCAACTAATCCAGCTCAGAATATAAGTTGACATATGTCTCCGATCTCGTCATCAGTGTCAGTCGTACAGCAGTCGAAGAGGTCGCAACGTTTACGACAACCCACAGAAGATGTTCATCGCGGATGAGAACGAAACATATGGAAGAGGAGGAAGATCCAATGGACCACAGCATATAAGCCCGGATACATGCTTTGAACAACCCATGTTTACTTTACCACATTTGTTTTTCTGATGAAAGTGCTTTTATGTTGAATGGTGAAGTGAAAAGGCAAAATTGTCATCGTTCACCTGATGCTAACCCACACATTTTCAGTGAGTCATACCCAAACATCTCAAAATTTGAATGTTTGGGCAGGCATTCTGGGCAACCACATTATCGGGTCATTTTTTAAGGCAATTTATCTGGTGATAGTTATTTGTAGTTGTTAGAAGGCCTTACTGACCTTGCTATTACCCAAGCACTGGACGCAAATCTCCAAAAAAACATAACTTGTCTTTCAGCAGGATAGAGCACCCCCCATTATCGTGGATGAGTATGCAGTTTCCTAAATCCTCGACTTCCCGGACAATAAATATAGATAGGGAAGGTCCCATCAAAAGCCAGCTAGATCGCCTGATTTAACCCCTATGGACTTTTTTGTGCTGTCACTTAAAATTCAAAGTTTTGGATAAATAAAAAAGGCAAGTAGGCCTAATGCTTTATTTGCTACATATAAATATATGTACCTCTACTGTTATATACAAAATTAACAATGTTCAGTAAATCTTTATATACACAATCAGTAAATAGTATACCCGAATGAAAATGTAAATTTTACTTAAATGACATGCAAATGTACAAAAGAAATTTATTTAAATTCAAATAAATAGAATCATCTAAATAGCAAGCATCCTGCAGAAAAATCGGCACACAAAATATAGCTTATCCTGTAGAATTGTTCTCTCTGCTAATTGTTATTGTATTTGGTTGGAACATATAATAAATATCACTTCTGTAAAAACGGTGGTTTAATTACAGCTTTTTACCTGTATGTTATGTACTTACTGTAGTTTGGTAGGCAGTTCAGAGTACTTCAGTCTATATTTTAGAACCGTAATAATACTAAGCGTTTTTAAAGTTGGCATGAAGTCTAGCACATGCAGATCACCGTAATCAACCAGTTTATCATCAGAGTGTGCTGCTGTGGAAACATATGGTGATGGAAGGCTCAAGTTTGGACTGCAAAACAAGATTAATATTATTATTCAGCAACTAAATAACCCTTCAATCAAATATACATCCGTGTTGCATATTTCTGTGTATGTACTTAAAATGTAAGCAGCTCGAAAAAAAGAACAATTAGTTTAGTACAAATCTTTATTCGTGTGCTTTTGATATGAAAACTGGTTGAAGCAGCATCCTTGCGTATAAATATAGTATGAAAATAGTCTTACATACCTTGTACCACCAAATAAATACACTCTATCCCCAACAACCACACAAGCTTGTCGTCTCCTTCTACATGGACCTTCTCCCAATGGATGTAATTGTTTCCAGTTGTTGGTCTGGGGATCAAATTCATATAAGTCATTATAATGCTGTTCTTTTAATGGGTTATAACCTCCAAAAATGTACATTTTCTTTTTGTAGACAACTGAAAAATAAAAATATTAGATAAAAATTTCATTTTATAATATTTATATATGATATCTTCAATAAATATAAATATCTGTCCTAACTCACTAATTGCTATGCAATTTTTTTTTTGTATTTATACAGTGTGTCGCATTTAAGATGAAGACACCCCCATATTTTAGTTATTCAAAGGAATACAGATCTGAATTTTCGCACAGTAATAAACGGTGACGGGTCATATTTTTTAAGATACTTAAACGAATTCTGAATTTTAAACTCTGCCAACTACGAATAGACAGATAGGGCTGATTCTCAATATTTTGTTTCGCGTTAGAGATATCGAGAAAAGTTATTAGAAAAAGTTGTTCAGAATATTTTTTTTAGGCCCGCACACCAATTTTCATGACAAAATTCGCATTTTTATTTTTTTCAATATTTTGGCATTTTAAAATTATTACGTTTTCTTTTTTTAATTTTATAACTAGAAATGTACATAATAAAGTCCAAACTGACTAGTATTTGACACTTCTTTCAATTTTATTATTTTCCATGGCACACTAAGTATAAAATTAAAAAAGAAAACAATAATTTTTAAAAATCAAAATATTAAAAAAATTTAAAATGCAAATTTTGTCATGAAAATTGGCATACGAGCCTAAAAAAATATTCTGAACAACTTTTTCTAATAATTTTTCTTCGATATTCTAACGCGAAACAAAATATTGAGAATCGGCCCTATTTATCAATTTGTAGTAGGCTGAGTTTAAAATTCAGAACTAGGTTAAGTATCTTAAAAAATATGACCCGTCACCGTTTATTACTGTGCGAAATTCAGATCTGCATTCCTTTAAATAACTAAAATATGGGGGTGTCTTCATCTTAAATGCAACACACTGTATGTATATAACTGTAGTTTGAATAGGCAATAGTTGCAATTATATATTTGGAAGACACTGGTTCGAAAGAAATCTGAAACGTACGTAAAGAAATCGAAGTTAAATATTAAAAAGGTGTTAAAAGCACAGTAGTAGAATACTTCGAGAATGGTGTTGTCAATATGGATTTCAAAATAATAATGTTATAGTGGGTTTGGTTGGTTAAGTTTCAGAAGCAAGTGATGAGAATATGCCCTTATCTGCTTTTCTTGACTTTGCCAAAGCATTTGATACTTGTTAACCATGCTTTATTACTGTAATGGCGGTTTGTCTCCTCACGGTCACCCCAGATAGCGCCTATTTATAGGCGAGAACTAAATGAACTAGCACAACTGGCGACCAAACAATCCTAGCTTCTTGGATGTCCTGGTCAACATACATCACTATACGCAATCAAATGATAAAACAATTGGTCCTTGTAAGGATTATATTACTAAAAGAATGTGGACCTAGTATCTGAATCTGCCACTCGATAAAGATGGAACTATCTGAGACACTCAAACTTATAAAGATTAGGAATGAGGAGAAACATGTACACTTTAGGACAAAACAAAGGCAGAGTAAGAACAAAGAGTGCATATTAGAAAGGAGCTAAGCGAGGAGAGGTGTTACTTATGATGTGCCGCAGGAAACCATACTGGTGTATTAAGCATATTATGTAAATGACCTGTTTCAAATAGTCAGGAGGAAGAGTGTCTCGTTTGCAGATAACACTGCAATAGTTTAAGGGATAAATTGAGATAAAGTAAATGTAAAAGCAGAACAGGACTTAGGTAAGCTCAAAGAATGGTTTGATGAAAAGCTACTGACAAGAAACTATGAAAAACCTAAATTTGTTTCCTTTACATGTTATTTGGATACACAGCCACATTACAATGAATACATAATGCAAAAAAATTGGCAGAGTGGGGGGAGGGGGTCACAATTGATCAGTTTCTTAAGTGGGATACTCACATTCAAAAGCTAACTTCAAAACTCATGGTGGCCTTAAAAGTGCTACCTGTCAACACAATAATTGAAGATTGCCTACAGTGAACTTGTAGAATGTCTTGTTATGTATGGTATAAATGTGTAGGACTCTGTGGCAGGTACCACTTTGAACGACTTCTGCAAACCCAAAAAAGTTTTTGCATGCAATCTTCAAGAAATTCAAGAGTAATCATGCATTACTATAAAATCTGGCCAAAATATAAGGAAACAGTAGTTACCAAGGCCTTTACTGGGTCCAAAGGCTTGTAGTATGCCTCCGAAGGAGGTAGAATGTAGTAAATATACAAGGTTATTTAAGAACAACATAGGAGTATGTTAACATAAACGGTTCAAGAGTCCAACTGTTTACTGAACTTTTTTAATGTGCTATAAAACAACATGGACCAAATATATATTTTCGTGTCTTTGGAATTCTGCCATAAAAAAATTCATGTAAACATGCTCTTGGTTAAAACTAAAACAAAAGGGATGTGATAAGACAATTTTATATAAATTATGCAAACAATTTTATGGTATTGATTCTAGATATAAAAATAACAAAACAGTTTCTGACTTTTGGTAGGTTTCTTAAGGCTTCTGAGCAGTACATCTCAAAGTATTAGCAAATAGCATATTTTTAATGGATGATTAAACGTTACTAATGCATCTGAAGAGTACCTCAACGCTTCAAATTGTCTGTCACTGCATAATCCAGACCTGCATTTAGTTAGATCTTAATTAGGCTTAAATAATTAAAAGGTCAAACAATTAAAAGTGAGTGTTTGCACACTACTGGTAACATAAAGTTCATTCTTGATTCACTTAACAGACCAAATATTTGTCAAGGTCGGTAATTCCTTGGCATTTTATCAATTTACAGATCTCAGAGTTCTTTTACTATGAAGTGTGGTGTCTGCAGTTTTATCAACATTATTTCCACCCAGGATGAAAACAATGTAAATATTAATGATACAGCTATATGTAGAGCAATTGCATTTGGCATTGTTTATAGTCAAACACAAGAAATGTTTGCTGCAATGGACATTCCTATGATGTCATCACACACTTTTGGCATCAAAGAAGAAGTGTTGTTATCCAAGAAAAGGCTGTTGAACATTATGAAAGAAACCGGAAAGAGGTGCAATTGGCCAAGGAATAAGTAGGTGATGTAGATGAAATTATAGAGATAGCAATTATCTGGAGTTGGCGTAATTTGTGTGTACCAAAAAATCTTATATGACAGTGTTAAAATCACATTTTGCTGCATATATGAAAAACACCTTTCTGCTAAAACTATTATTCCGTTTAACAACTGGAGCAGAAATTTGGACAAAACATGGACATCAATGGAATCACAGATTATTGTTGACTGTTTTCTAAAGTCAGTAGAAATGCACGGGTTGAGATATAATAAAAATATTGGTGACGGCTTCAGCAATGTGTATAAAAAAATTATTGTTAAGCTTACGGGCCTATTGCATAAAGCATGGTTAACCTAATTATATAATCCGCTGCATAGCCATCTTTAGTAGAAGGCCTGACAGTAGCAGAACTGGCAACAGGACGTATATGTCATGTCAGACTCCTATCAGGGGTCTTGCTATGTTAGTAAAGTGCAAAAGCTGTGAATATGCACGGCGTTAAAGCTATGTATATGAAGGTAAAAAGCAATGCACTAAATAAAGGTAAGAAACATGTTGTTGTTCTAGCTCCACAAATTTACTATTTTGATATCTGTCTGCCTCAAGAGAATGTTTATTTATGTTATTTTAAGATGCCTGATAGATGTGCTGCTCTAGGTTGCTCCTTAAACTCTTTTTATAATAATGATCTACAGTACACCAAAGTTTATATCGAGAAAAGTTGAAATAGATAAGAATTTTATGAAAGGAAGCCATAACAACACTATTTCCTAACGTGCCATCGTACCTTAGTAACCATGTCAAGTGAAAGTGAACATATCTTGATTACAAAGAATTACAAAAGGTACAAGAAAGAGAAAATGTATTATCTGATTTTGAAATATTAGTAATTAATGTAAAGAAAAAATTGTTTTATATTTATTTGCTTTTGCATGTAAACTTTAATCATTCTAAATGTATTTTTATATAAACTAGATGTGCAACGCAAGCCTGTTATTGCCAGGAGTGAAATGAGAAGTTGAGACTTATAATTAGAAATGCTTGTTAACTAAAGAATTGTTCACCCTAGTAAAATAAATTGTTGAAGTCAATTAAGAAAACTTATAGAACACCGTGCTTATTTTACATACAATGTTGAGAGTAGTATGCTACATATATTGTTACAAATAAATAGTAATTTTGCAGACTTTTTATGAAGCTAACTTTTTGCTTATATTTCATGTTCTTTTATTTGAAACACTAAATTGTTTTTAGACTTATATAGTCTATTTCATATTTTGTTTTAGTTTTGATTGTTGATTGCCATACTGTAACATTTGTACTTTCGTATTATCATTATTTACTTTACAGCTTTACAGCAAAACAGAACTTTTTGTGACCCCTACAATTAAGCAAAAACGCAGTACTTTCTGAGTCAATCAGAAGTAAGCAATCAGCTGTGCGCTGTTGCCAATTGCAAGAGACGGCTAAGCCCGCCATCACAGTATAATAATTTCTCTACTGTGCCACTGTTGTCATTACAATATTCCATGGTAGTCCCATTAACTAGAGTATAGGGTTACCTATGCTTTGTGAAACTGAATAAGTCCGCCACTGGAAAGAATTTAATATAATACATTTTAGAAAACCGAGATATGCAGGTCTAATATACATAGCTGCACAGTCATCAGATCAGCTATCGAATCGGTAATGCAGTTTGTTCGAACAGAATGAAGTCCTTTGAATACTTTTGTTATCATGCCTGTCTCTCTTTCACATCTATTAATTATGCTTTATAAGATAAGACAATCATATCTATATAAGTACATGTATTTGTATATTGCACTGAGTCATTTAAGTGCAATTGTATATGTATTATGAGGTGGTTAGGCTTCTCTGAAGGGACAGCAGTACAGTTTTTATTTGTTCCTTTGTCAGTTCCTACAAGTGCAGAAATGCCATACTTATAACATGGTTTGTGCCACATGTTGAATGCGAAAAAGATAATTTTGTAAGACTATTGGAACTAATTAAATAAGAGGGCCTCATACATGAATTTCACATTTCTAAACAAGCACACATCTTTTTTTAGAATGAAATCTTCTTTATAATCAGTGTTTTTCAGTTATAGTCGTGATTGGCCAGGTACTGAGAAGAATGGATGTTTTTTTTTCTATAGGAAGCTAAATTCACAAAAATCCTGGAGCTATATAAAATGCTTAATAAGTATAGTTAGAGCAACTAGAATACAAGTTGAGCGATAAGGTACTATATACCAATATAACTTACATGCGGAATGACTTCTGCGACCAACAGGTACATCTCCACCAACTTGTGGCTTGTGCCATACCATCTTGTTTAAATCTAAATACCACAATTCATTATTGTACGTCTCACGATCATGCAAGTACAAGCCCGTTCTGGATTCTGTACCTCTTCCACCAAACAAATACATTCGGTCATCAATGCATACTGCCGTGTGAAAATCCCGTACTGGAGGCTCTGTTCCCGATGTACAAATGTATGACCAGCGCATAGTGTCCAAATCAAGGGCGTGTATCCCTCTCCCAAAAACGTCAGTCTCTTCTTCATACCCTCCAAAAATAAGCATAAAGTTCTTCCAAACAATTGCGGCATGACCGTCTTTAGCTAATGGGATGTCGCCAGAAACTTCAGGAGCTGTCCAACAGTGCCACATAGTGTCAAAGCAAAAAACAACAGCACATGATACACGGTCGTTTCTTCCACCCCATATATATATTTTATCTTTATACACAACAGCCGTGTGGCCATACCGTTTGTATGGTAGAATGTCATCGTACTCATAATATGGCAAGTCACTCACTGGATGCCTTGTCCAACGAAACGTGATTGTATTTAAAACATGCACGTCAATTGACGTGTAGTCTCTAGAATTCTCTCCTGAGCAGTAACCACCAAAAGAATAAATTTTGTGTCCGACTGCCACAGCAGCATGGTTAACACGTTTAGGACCACCTTGTATATGCGATATCCACCTCATTCCTTCAGGAGATTCAGGCAGTCATTAAAAGTTCTTCGTTTCTGTTTTAAAAAAATGTTCGGGGTTATAAATATTTATTAGGCAGTCACCTCTAGTCGGTGGTCAAGTACTGTTCTTTTCTCAAGGGTAGACAAAAAGATTTGCATATCCTGTTTGTTGATTATGCGAATGCCATACGGTTATTCATAAACGCAATAAATGTGAACAACCTAACAATCTGGGAAAAAATCCAAAAATGTTAAATGTTAAATGCGCAATTTTGAGACGCTCCTGCTGTTTACTATTTTGACTTTGACGTTTGACACTGACAGTTAATTTAAATAGGTGATTTTTAAACGTCAAAATAATAGTAGATCTCTGTAAATGGCTTTCTATTTTTTACCGACTATTTACGATTTGTCAATATATGGTATTAAACATTTTTGTTAGTACAGCATTTAATAGGGATCATCATAGGAATTTAATAGATTAACGATAATAAATTTGAATCTTCCTGATCATGACAGGTATTACCTGAATATCAGTGAACATTTAAGCTCTTCTATTTATAAGAATAGATAGCCTGGAACAGGTATGTTCAAAATACCCACCTGTCTGGAAATTATTCTCGATGTAGTTAAAAAAGTTAATACATCTTTCGATGGCGTTGTTTAAATAAATGAATAAAATTTAAACTCTTGAACGTACTCTAGAACTAAATCCTTACTTATTTTATTATAAAGCATTATATKAGTAATAAACAGTGTGTAGCGAAAAAATATTGATATTAGTTTGTTGAAGGTAATTTGTATAACTAGCACAAATTTCACAATTTCCGAATTTATCAATTCATGCAAGAGCGCATGTCATTTTCGACCAGCCCACCTCTACCGATTTTGCAGTTTTTGTTTGTCTGGGATTGGGCCTCTACGAAGTACGAAATTTCTTTGTGTTTGGTTTTATTGCACGAAATTATCAATAAAAATACGTTAGGTATATGTATTCTAATTGCGATAAACGCGAGACAATAAAGTGCTTAAAGATAAGAAAGAGTTCTTTGTGACGAAATTACCAGTGGAAGATTGTTGGCTGGTTGTTGTCGTCCAATCAGCTGATTTGTGTTGTGACAGTTGGCCAGGTTCAGTTATTTACACAAATAAACTGTAATGTTTGCGTATTGATTCATGGTTTAAAAGGTGCAAAAATAACTTTTGGAAACGTTTCGGTTAAGTGCCAACGGTTGTAGATTCCCGTAAATCGACATAAAACACTATAAACACAATCAAAAAATGACGTCACGAATCCTGTAGTCCGAAAGTGAAAATGACGCAGTTGTAAATACATAAGCTGGATATTCAGCGAAAACAAAATAGTAAGTTACTGCATTAGTCTTTAAGTCAATAATTAATTTTGGTTCTTTTCTTTGCACTTAACACCTCTCATTTATTGTCACAATATCATCAGCAATAACCCTTTGTCCTTCACTTTGTTTGGAATATCATTCAACACCCTTTGTTTGAAAGAATTGAGTTTATTGTATTTTCTGTTTGCCACTTAAATTTGGACAGTTTATTTAGTGTTTATAAAAAGCTTTTGAATTTATTTAAGGATAGTACAATGTCGGCTGAGTCCCCTAGTCGATCTTCATCTCAGACAAGAAAAGGAAATGGCCCCCCTACAGTCCTACCACAGCAAGTTACAGACCCCACAATCCTTGACAGTGTAGCTGGATTTATCAATGAAGTTGTCCCTGCTTCGTATGCTGCTCCATGTGACACAAAGGACCAAATACAATGGGCACATTTCGAGCAACTTGATACCGATGAATCTCTGGTGTCTTTGTGTCACAATGGAGAGAAAGTCATCCCTGCAGCTCTGATTCTCGTTCTTGGTTATACAACAGGAATACAGGTAAGAAAAACTGATCCAAAACAAAACACACATTGTTTATCGGTTGTTTTATTAAGATATGGGCAATACCAGCTAATGGTGAGGCAGTAGAACTGCTGTCATGGCGACATGGGTCTATAAAAGTGCTTAGACTGTTACCTGCTCCTTTCGTGGTGGGAAAATGCCTAACCGACTCCTTCAAAATGAAACGACCCCTCATGGCGCTGTGTGATAGTGCCATCCCTGGGCCTACATTCTGTACTCTAACTTTTATATCGCTTAAAACTGGAGAGCAAGTCAAACAGATCAAATTCAATAATCCGATTTTGGATGTCCTGGCCAACAGGCGATCTGTTGTAGTTACTTTTTCCGAAAAGATAGCTGTTTTTGACGCATTTACGTTAGAAGATCGTTTGACTGTTACTACATGTTACATAAGCCCAGGGGTTTATCCAAACCCAGTTGCGTTAGGAAGCAGGTGGATGGCGTATGCTGAAAAGAAGCTAATGCCAATGAGACGAAGTAGCGGGGGCTTGGAGGGAGATGGTATACAGGTATGTATTCATAGAAGTCCATTTTTTCGTTTAACATTTGCAGTACTTGATCAAAAATGTCAAATATATTAGTATTGTTTTTTACATATAAATTAGCATCATTTAAAATATCAGGATGAGTCAGTAAGCAGAAATTATTAAATAATTATCATTCGTATTACAAAAGCAAAAAGGACGCTTTATGTTGTTCTCACTTGTGGCACAATTGCTCCGTTACTCCACAAGAGGAACCGCCACTCCCTTAATAAGACACAATGTTTTAAAAAACACTGGGATTTCAGCTGCAACAGAAATTAGCAATAAATTGATTATATTAAATTGTCTTTGAACATTGTTGCACTTCTCTTACAAAATAAATATTTGTTATTATTATAATAGAATGGAACTCACTGTTTTGGAGATAGGTATTCCATACTCTTTGCAGTTTTTTTATTACACTTTGAATATCTTCGACATAAAATAACAAAATGGAAATAATTTCCTGGGTTCTTTTCTACAAGTAGTACATACTTTCTAATTTTATTATTAATAGAATTAACAGACTTTCCTATTTAAACCACTATTATACATCGTCATATAAAAGTACTTAGTTAGTCAACATGAAATATCTCAAAAACAAATGGCTGTAGAGTGGTGATATCTTAGTATGTACTTTTAAAATTAAAGTTATAGTCAAGTGATGGTCAATAATTTTTTTCTTTCTATTCTCAAAAAATGAAGAAACTTTCCCTCCTAAACCACGTTTTTAAATTTAAAAAAAACTAGCTATTGTAGATAGTTTCGTGAACAACAGTTATTCAACATTAAATACCTAGGTCAAAAATAAATGACTGTAAGATAGTAGTACCCATAGAAAACCCAAAACTAAGGTAGAATGATAACAGTCAGAGCAAAGATGTATTATACATTAAAAATTCTGATTAAATGTTTTTCAGATACTTATTGATAACTAAAAATGTCTTAATCCTATTAATCCTTTAAATGTTAAACAGATATTATTACAAATGAGTAAATAAATTATTTTATTATTATTAAGAATCTGATATTATTACAAATGAGTAAATGAATTATTTTATTATTATTAAGAATCTAACAGTAAAAATTCTGAAGTTCTACAACTCTATCACAGATACATACACAAATAGGAAAGCGAGGCTAAGCAAGTTTTGACAAAATTACTCACAAATTAAGCATAATGATTTTGAAACATAAGAAATCGATAGTAACATGTTAAATAATACTAAATACCAAAATAATACAACTAAACAATCAAAAATAAATGAAATATAGTACAGGAACTTAACACGAGATAAAATAAATAATGTCAATGATATCCCTCTTAGCATTTATAAACAAAATGACAAACTTAAAAACTTTCAAATTTTGCGTAGATAGCCTGCCCCAACATGCAAATAATTAATTAATATACCAAGCTATCGAAACTTGAAAAAATGATTTAGATTCCCTTCCCCTACATCTTACTGTTTTCGCTGTCTCTCTTAAAAATAGTATAACTATATCAAAGATATATTGGTTATTTGCTATATAACCACCAAACATTGCTACAGCCCTTTACACCCAATGGGTAAAAAAGGATACAATGCTACAGCCTTTAGTAATGGTTTGAGCACATCAAATATTTTAGTTAAGATATATTTGTACTATTTTCTGTTAAAGATGGCCTGGCTTTTGGTTCTGGTAAACCCTGAAACCAATATTCTACATTAACACAATCAAATTTTATTTTTAATCATTTTAGTACCTGCATCACAAATCTTTGTAATGGCACCAAAATATTCCCATCATTTTCTTCATGGTTGCTTCCCACTGAGTGCTTAGCCACCAATTCATTGACAAGGAGGGTTCTGAAAAGGATTCAAAGGCTGCCCAAATGAGGTTATTAAATATCTGGCTTCTTTGACGACTTTTCCGAAAAAAATGTCGATGGGATGTTTATTAAATCTTGGTGTTTTAATATTCCAGATTTTAGGTATTTATTTGAACCTTTATCGTGCATTGTAAAATGTTTGTCATGCACATGTTGATTGTTGATGAATTAATGAAAAGTTCGGTAAATTTCACTGGATGGGGAAACCTATGACGCGGATTCAAATTACTGGGTTGGCAGTTTGGGACCGCACATTTCGCTTTTCCCATGGCTGCTTATCAGTAAGAACTAAAAACACATAACACGACACTCTGCCAAATGAAATCTTAAATTCGTGAACTGTTTCACTAAAATGAGTGAAATGGGTTGAAAGCATTGATTTGCACCGGACAACGCACAGCGTTCGAAATGACGTTTGAGCTACATGTTAAACAGAGAGAAGAAAAGTACCTTCTTTATCTATGATGTCAAATGATGGATTTTTTGCCATCTATTGCATGGGGAGAAAAGTAATACAGCCACCATGACAGTTTCATGTTGGCCTATTAAAGTAAACATTCTACATTAATATTGGGTAGTTCTTTATTGTTTAATTCAACATGCCCTATCCAATGTGCTATTCAGAATGGGGTTGTTCCATTTAAAATAACAAAATTGCAGTACAGATCTCAGTCAGTTGATGCTCGATTGTTTTTTTGTCATCACCATGAGATTCTTAAAAAATTAAGAAAATTCCAAATGAGACTACCATTCTACAACTTTAAATTAAAAAGTTAGCTATTTTACATTGTTAGTGTGAACACCTTGTGTATATCACTTTTCACTTGCAAAATTAACAGGTTAGCACCAATAAAGTTATGATAAAATGTAGATTTATGTTAAGAAACTGATTTATATTCCTATCTCTTGTCTGTTAGTAAGATAGAAATTAATCTTTTTTTCTTAACTTCTAGAGCTATACAGCTACAGTTTTACATGCAGCTAAGACAATTGGTAGGGGACTCAGAGAATTAGGAGAAACTGTAGCTAGTAGCCTAACAGGAAATTCACCCTATAAACCAGGATCTCCACAAGCAGGTGGGCCATCAGATGTTTTACAAAAAGGAGTCATCACTGTTTTGGTCATTGAGGTAAGATACTATTATATTTGCAGAGGTTGCATTTATATGTGTATTTAAAAGGTTTATGTAGGCTATTAAAAATAACTACCTGCTCTTATACTCAATCTTTAGACTTATATTCATTTTAAGGTTTAATGGATTATGATTTGTTCATTTAATTTTAATAAGAAATCTGAAAAATAGGCATATGAAATTAGGTAAATTTTTTTGGGTAATGTTGAAAAAATTATAGATGTGTTACTTCCTGTGTACAATGTACATTGAAATTTTCTTTTGTATGTTATCTTTGAGGATAAGTTTTGGCTGTCTTGTTAATATTTTTAAAAATTGTTTTCTTCTGCAAATATACGCTGCTTATTTACTATAATTTGCTGGAACAGAAACACTATGAATTTAATATTTCTTATGATATAATTCATAATTTTGCTCAAATCTGATAGTATTTCATATAATAGGGGGTCATTTGATAAAAAATTAAAATAATTTTATATGATTAACTATATATTATTATATCCGTTWATTAATAGATAATTAGTGTCCMTTTCAAATTGGTATCACAAACTTTGATTTATCTGAAACAGTCTATATAAAATTATAAACAAGTTAATTTTTTACAGAATCCTCTTGAAGATGCATGCGAAAAAAATATACCACCAGAAGCRGTCGTGGCCCATTTTGTAGCACACACAGAAGCTGTTGTTTGTCTCAAATTTGACCCCACTGGTATGCTACTGCTTACAGCAGATAAAAGAGGACATGACTTTCATCTCTTCCGTTTACATCCACATCCAGGTAACGAAAATTGTAAATTAAACATCTGTTAGAGTGCTGAATAACAGTAATTATTAGAGCTTGTTCAAAATCTTACAGTGGGTGATTGGCATTTGGAAGTTTGGGTGTTTATTTTTACAATCTCTGATTGTACATACAAATATAATTGATTGTTTTTAAGATTTGCTTGAGTTCGCTTTAGTGTGAAAAGCCAAATTACCCACTTACCCAACTTCCGAGTTTATAACATAATCTTGTAAATATTTATCAGGTCATTGACCAGTATAATGATTTACTTGAAATTATAGATGCTGTTAGTAATAAATCAAGCAAATAATAGACAAATAACACATATCTAATAAAAATGATAACAGCAAACAATTAACATCTAAATTATTTAATGATGAACACAATATTATCCACTCAAGCGCTAGCTTCAAGCTGTCCAAACATGTCTACTGCACATTCCAGTATGGCAGAAAGTCAACCACCATTAGATTTGCTATATTTATTTTCATTAAGTTAGATGTAACAAGAATATATTGTTCAAGTTTTTGATAGTACTTTAAAATAGTCACGATAATGCCTTATAATCCGGTAGCCCGTGATAGTGCTTTTACTGCAAGTGTAACAGAGCTGATTGTCGTATGGCTGTAGAATTAGTATCTTTATAAGGAAAAATGATCATCAGCTGGCACGACCATGGTGGATAGCACTACAGTAATACATCAAAGAGATAAAAAGACATTTGCAACTTAAGGAATCGTAATAAGATTTTTTTTTAATAATTGTTGTCATTATGAAAACACAAGAAAACACTATCACTTGAATTTTTGTGATGGATTGTACGTCAGCTGCCCTTGTAAATATGTAAAGATTTGTATGGTTTAAAATTAACCGTTTCGGAGATACACATATGTGGTATAGTTATCGAGCTCATCCCACTGACAGTTTTATTTGAAATACTCAAGGAGTACTTCATAAAGCAATATAGTACATTTATACATTTTTAAATAGAGCAACTGATAAAAAATATCTTGTTGCATAAAAAAAAATGCAAGTGTAATTCAGTATATGAGAACCCGCAATGCTCTATAAATATGCTATATCGCTTTATCCAGTACTCCTTGAGTGCTACCACTTCTATTTGAAACATTTTTCACCAAAGTTTCAAATAAAACCTTAATGGGTAGGCACAATAACTGTACCAATCATGTTTATCTCTGAAACCGTTAATTTTAGACCATATAAATCTTTATAATTTTTTACTCAGGATTTTATATATAATCACTATTTATCATAAGAAGTTGGCGGTTCTATTTAAAAAAAAGCAGGTTTGGTTCAGTATGCTGTACGGCTGTATCAAGTACTCCTCCTTGGATGCTACTGGACCATCCTGTTAACACATTCACAAGGGTAGCTGATGTATAAAAATTCAATCATGTTACGATTCCTTTAGTATGAATGTTTTTTTACCTCTTTGATGGGCTACCATGGTACTATTCACCAATACTCAGGTTGCTGACAGTCGTTTCGCATATTTGTTATGTTAGAGCTATTGTATAAATGAAAATCAGGTTTAATATTATGACCCATTGTAATCCATCGTAGCCTCCCAGATTATTATGTAATACCACTTCATATATAAATAAAAGTAGCATACATAACTATAAAGGGTATATCTAACCCTTTTTTCATTATCAGTGTTTTTGAATGTATCAACTTTATTCTTTAAAATGTCACTTTTTTCCAATATTGGCATTTTCTGTACCTGTTTTGATTTTTTGCTGTAATATCACCAGCAATTCATTTTAAATTCAAGTTTCCGTGGACAATGCTTTTCTGTGCATGAAAATGTCAATAATTATCAATAATGATAATATTAAAAATCCCTTTTTTATCTTCGATACAGCCATAATTTTCTTGTGGATCTGTCTATCTCTTTGAGATAAAATTAATATGACAAAGATTAATCATTCAAAGTAATTTTATTTCACTGCCCACCTTAACACGCCACAGTTTTTAAAGTCACCACTAGATGACATACCGATTTTCACAATACAACCTGGCGGTCGTGGTGTAGGACTCTGTGCTTCCCAACCGTACCATTACATCAGAGTTCGTAAAACTATTGCTAGGTGATGTTACAGATTTTCATTAAATGACTAGGCAATCGGCAATGTAGGTCTCCGTACTTACAGACTGTTCCAACTATATCATTTACTACAAATACTGCTTAAAAAGTAATGGAGACAAGTGTGATCCCTGTGAAACACCAGATGTTATAAAACAAGGGTCAGATATAGTAGACCCTATCTTCACTCTTTGTCTGCTTTTTCAAGAAAGCTAGAATTCCAGGACACCAAACCACTACTAGAGCCAAACATATTAAGCTTTGCAAGAAGAATACTATCCTTGTGTATACTTATTATAGTGTGCTCACCTACATTGCGAAAAAACGGACAGATTTTGGGGGCGAAATGCGAGTGTTTCTGGGGGCAGACGTTTGATGGCGCTGTAACGAATTTGTAAAATAGAAGTAATTGACGTTACCGGCATTTTGAGTACCCCTCATGTACCCTACTTTAAAAACCGTTCCTTTGCCAATGTTGCCAAGTGATGCTATAGTTACGCGAGTGCAGAATCCAATCATAAATAGTATATCCATATAAATTTGTATTATAATACGTATTAAAAGCAAAATATTATGTCTTTGCAGCCATACTGTCTTACAAATCATTTTTTTAGTTCGTATAATGAATGTGTAATCTATGTAAATGTTCGTGTACTTATATGCAAAATACAATCTGCCACCATAGCTTTCTAAGAGTAACGCCTACACCTATTGCACGATATCCCATTAAATGATGAACTCGGTTTTTTATAAATGCTTGGGTTGTTATTCCTCGTACGATTTGTTAACTACCTATTTATCAGTACTTTGTCTAACAGGCAAAAGAAATCAGATCATTCAATATTACTTTTACTGTACTGCAGCAGTTCATATCTCAGATATAGGTATGTTTTATTATAACCAGACGGTCTAAGGGAATCAGGTTGGACACGTGTTAACAGTTTTATATATTTGACGTTGGTTATGATAAATCCGGGATCTGCTGCTTCCATATTATGCAGTTCTAGTGGGGACGTTTCTCTGCCTCTATTGTTTACATGATGCATATTATGGCCTTTGAATCTAAAGCTTGGTCCACCTTATTAAAAATTTGTGTTGTGTGCCGATCGTAAGTGCTCAGCCCGTGCGTTAAAAAAACAGCACCATCAGAGATTTGCAGATGATTTTAGACTTCAGGAAATACTGTCATCCCAATCGCTTGCTTTTCTGTGATACAGTGGTTTGTTCTAGAAATCTTAATCTTTTTTCTTTGTTTTTCTGGTTATTCTGTTTTGATATCAAATTATACAGGACAATGAACGTCGCACATCTTCTTTGGACCAGTTACACTAACAGTAATTTAGATTATTCATACATCTGACATGAAGACCTGAAGCCCTGATGTCAACAGCAAGAAAATATCCATTGTGCTTAGTATGTGTTTTGCAGCAAATCTTGTTTTCATTTTTGAAGCGTTTACATAGTGTTTTTGTTTTAGCGCAAATTCCTTTTGATGTTTGTCAAAAAAACCACCAACCAATGGATAGCGTGCATCGTGCCCGACAGATATGTTTACGTTGATTTTTATGTGCCGCACAAGTATGCACTACATTATTAAAATACATTTTTACGACGCACACTATACAACGCAAATTTTTACTAATGTGGACCCGGCTTAATACATAGGCACCTATATTGTGTTTGGCCTGTGTACTTTTTTCATATGGGGAGCATTTAATTTCATAAATTCCATATTAGTTTAACACGTCTTCTTTATTCAGAATGTTACCCAATAGGATTATTAATATACAGATAGATAGTAATCTTCAATACATTCAATACAAATTAAAGTAAAAAAATTCCTTAATATTAAAAAGCTATGCTTTATCAAAAATTCATAATCTGTAGTCGCAAATGTATACGCTCCAACCTAATTAGCCAAATTAACAAAATTCGTCTATAAATTGCCAGCGATCTTTCTATGAAACAGTTTTTTAATGTGCAGATTTTATTAATAGCCATTGCGTATCGGAACTTTGCAATTTGCATGTCATGATTTGTGGAATCGCGAAAGTCGAAAATGCTCATTTTTCGATGGCTCGTGCAGGTGCACGTATATCATATATCAATCATGCTGTTATTAGAAGTTGTTTGATCCTCTGCGTTCCCTCAACCGCGCTCCATGGTCTTGGTCGTGTAATACAGACGTTTGATGGAAGGGGTACAGTCTGATATTCCCCTTTAACAAAATTTAAAGCTCCGATTTACCGCATTTAATACCATGTAGCAGTTCTGATGTTTACTGCTATGTACCGCCACCATACAGAGATAAATTAGCAAAATAGGTGTCCACGATAAATCCCATAAGGTGAGCACACTATAATATGTATACACAAGGATATTATGATCAACCCTATAAAGGCATTAGAGAAGTCCGTATAAATGGAATCCAATTGACACTTGACACTGAAAATGTGCTCAATATTAATGTATCATACACCAACAATTTGTTACTGTTGATTTCTGCCGGGTAAAACCATGTTGATTAGGAGATACAAACTCTTTACAAGCAAAACTAAGAAAGTCATTAACAAGGCTCTCAAACAATTTGGATATAGACGACTGGTTGCKAACCATACGATAATTGCTCACACCCATCTTATTACTAGACTTAAACATCGGCATCATGTAAAATCATGTTAAAGAAACATTGGCAGTACATTGAAGTGGCATCACCAGTTGACTTATTCATTGTTTCTAATGTACTTGTGAAAATTGCAAATTATTGCCATCATTTCAGGTGGTCCAGCTCTCGCAGCAGTTCATCACCTGTACGTTCTACACCGAGGTGATACGACAGCTCGCGTCCAGGACATGTCCTTCTCCCCTGATTCTAGATGGGCAGCTGTATCGACTCTTCGGGGTACAACGCATGTTTTTCCTATAACACCGTACGGTGGTAATGTCGGCGTCAGAACCCATGGCACACCGCACGTCGTCAACCGTATGTCCAGATTCCAGAGGTCAGCGGGACTGACCACCGAGGGAAGATCAAACAGTCCTGTGTCACTATTTGAAGCACCCGTCAATTCACACTTCCCTTACCACAATCCGAGGCTACCTCCTTACCCACATCCGACGGTGGTTCATCCCTTGGCTCAGATTAGACAACCGATTTTCCTGCAGAACGTCGGAAACACTCCCCCAAGGACACACACAGGTGAGTTAGTTATGGGTTGAGATATATCAAAAAAATAAAAAATAGTTACAGGTGTTGATAGTTGTTAGTTACAGGTTGTAGCTTAACCTGTGATGAATGAAAGTTGCACAAACTTAGGAGGCTATGGTTTATCGTTTTCCACATGACTTGTCTTTCAAGCTAATGTTACATTGTTATATCTAGAAAATTTATCTTAAGGCCGGGGAATTTTAGCCTATAAATCAGCAGCAGTAAACAATAGAGTGTTACTCAATACTGAAGCAGACTTTCAAAAAATCTTTTTGTACAWGAAAGGCAAAAAATGTTTGAGTGTTATTATACCAGATTGAATAAAAAATATTGTGTGATATTTAGATAAAAATATTAAAAGTTCCAAATTTTTTTTCACATTTAAAAGACATTGGATATTTTACATATATATCAGACTTACAAAGTGTAATTTTATTTTGGGAAAATTAATGCATTTTTTCTAACACTTGTCAAAAGTTTGTTTTCATAAGACCAATGTAATTTTGAATTGAGCGCCCTATTATTTAACATCAAAATAACCGTTCATAAAAGATTGAGGCAATATTATATTTTACAAAATAAAATACAATCAGTTTATAAGTTTGTCTGGGGAATGTTTTCTTTTTTTTAATAACTATTTTGCATTTTTGTTAGATTGATAATTTTTGTCAGTAACAGTGACAGTGTCTTTTCGAAAAACATAATGACTTCATATTTTAAAAGCTAAAGCGTTCATCCTCGTTTAACATACAATAAAAAAACATTATTTCTGAAGCTTCCAAATCTGCTTTATTTCGGTTGCAGTTATTTAAAATACTGTCCACATCAAACTGTTGGAATTAGTATTACCTATAAAGTTGTTGATGTCATTAATTTTTTTGTATCAAATCATTTACTTGCAACCCATCTACATTCATACAACATAATTGTTTATGATACAGCTTTTTGATCAACAGAAACAGTATAAATTGCATCTGCTCATTTGTCTATATTTTCCAAATAATGTTAATTTCCTTGCTTAATGTACAGAGTCACCTTTTGGACGATTTGAAGGTAGTTCTATCCCGGAAAACCTGGCATATGTCATCAACTCCCTTTAATAAAAAAAAAATTAATGTCAAAAACTCATCAACACTAAATGGAAAAGATCATGATCCTTCTATACCTGGTATATTGTACAGAATTCTTCTATATGCCATAACAGTAGTGTTTGTTCTTTATTATTAATGTCAGACAATAGCTTGCTTTTAGTTACAAGCTGATTAGAGAAATACTATATAAAATTTCTCTTGTTTAAAATATTTTGTGTTGACAAAGATTTAACAACAAAAAAATCCTTTTAGGTCGCCAGAGATTGAGCTCTGGTTCAGAAGACAACATCCAGGTGGCACTGCACGTAAGTGCTTGCTTTGCTTCTCCACGTGCCTGGCTCGATCCAACGGCTCCCACACGTGAAACCCTGGTAGTCAAACCACAAATAAAGCCTGTCGAATCCATTTTTATTATCAATTGCCACGGTAAGAGAAAACTGAAAGTAGAAATCACTAAACAAGCTTGTCTTTAAGTCGCTTGTGGTGCAGTGACTAGAAGGGTAATTTTTTTAACAGGTACACTAGTTCAGTATGATCTCGATCCTCACCATGCGTCCTCCATACCAAAGGAAAAAGTCTGTGACGATACCCCGATTGAATTGAGTGTATGCGCCAAAGCACAATGGATCCTTCAGCGCCAGCCCAATGCAACTGATGTTCAACTGCCGCTGTCTGGTGATTTTATCGATTTGGTTGCTAGAAATGTTCCTGTATATAATGAGTACAAACCTGATCATACAGATGACAGATGGTTGTCGCAAGTAGAAATTGTGACACACGCCGGTCCACACAGAAGACTTTGGATGGGACCTCAGTTTACTTTTAAGACTTATACAACTGGTTCCGGGTGAGTAGCTATTATCTTTTTAGTTTGTATATTTCTGAGATACAGCAATGAGTTGTCATTGCGTTAATATGTAGTTGTAAATTTGTTTTCCTACTTTTGTGCAAAAAAAAAAAGACTCTTCAACACTAAAAGGTGTGTCAACAGTGCCAAATTTCCGCATGGGTTATCTTTCACTTTCAAACTAGATTAGGTTTGCTTTTATTGCAATTTATTACGTACAGTTTACAACAAACTTACTAGAACACCTTACACCTTAACATGAATATTAAATTTTATGAAAAATACTAAKCACCGAACTAAAAGTAATCTATTAAATATGAGCTTGCAGAGTGTGACAGATATCACATATAAGTTGGTTAAAAAATTATATATACAAATACAAAAATACAAATGCTGTCTAATCAACTTCTATCCTTAATATAAAATATATTTAGAAAGAAAGAAATATATCAAATGTAAAATGTAATTAAATGTTACAGTATTACCTTAAACTTCCAAAGCGTTACAACAAAAGCAGTTGTTCACATGGTGATGTAGTCAGTCAACTTAATTATAAAGACACCAGGATGGCTATTCTGGCTTCAGAGGAAATGACAGTTCCTATGAGAGAAATAACTTTTAAAACTTGGTATTCTTGAGTCAATATGTCGCATAGGAAATTAGTAGACAATGTTGCCAATATTAATCAGATGTCTGCTGTTTTTCACCATTAATTAATCGCAACAATCATCTCAAGGCACGGGGCGGTACGAATTTGATTGACAGAACTGAATTGCTTTGATTTGCTTGTATTGTTATTTTCTAGCCGCACTGCAAATTTTCTTTCATACATTTAAGGTAAGTACATAAAGGAGTATCTCTTTGAAATATATATTTATAATTCATCTACTTCTACGACTAATTTCAAACTGTTCGAAAAGGTTTGTGGAAACCACCCACTCGTTGAAAAATTGCGCTTTCCAAAAAGCATTGCACACTTCTTAAATTACCTTACTGAGCAATGGCTCCTGGCTGTAAACAAATTTGAGCCAGTAATTTGGTAATAACTTCGGCATACAAAAAAAACGAAATTTACATAAAGCAAATAAAGCATAAGCAGAAACAGAGTAGTTTTTAAAAGCATTTTCTACACCTAGGTACAAGATTTTTATTTTATTATTTAAAATACAGCATTAGGTATATTAGCATAGCAAGTTATTACAATACAAATCAAATACAAAATATTGAATTAATATATTCATTCATTGTTATTATCTCACTTCTGTGTTCAATACAAGTTACATCATTTTACTCGTATTGCGTTCTTATTATTGACATTATAAGAGTTCAGTAATGACACTGACAGTAATCACAGTAACAGATTGGTGAAAAATTGCTTTTCTTTTACAAAATATCAAGAGAATTTAATTTCATAGGAAACATGATAAAAGTGAACGTTCACGATTTCAAGAATACCAATTGAAACCTATTGAAACTGTTTATAAAAATTTAAGATCAACTTTAATTTACTGGTCGGTAAAGAAACCGACTTATGGGTTAGATTAGTTAACATATTAAGATTTTTTACAACTGTTTCAGAATTGCTTTCGCCCGCTTTAGATACATCAACAACAGTTACAGAATGAGCCCCTCTTACTGCTATCGCTACTCTTTCTGATCAACTACTAAAAATAATCTGATTGGAAACTTTCTTCTTATTTTCAATTGAATCATCCAAGTAGTCTTCGGCCACAGCTAAGGTCTCTTCAAGTTAATAAGTTAATAAGTCGCCACCATTATTGACTAATAGGGTTGCGTAACAGTGAAAGTTCATTGAATTTTTGTCTTCGATTCCGGAATTTTTACCATTAAAATAGATCCTAGGTCTTCAAAGTCATCCACTGTCATCTTTTTGGGCTCGTCTCGGCAACAAGCACCAGCTATTCCCAAAATGAAAACAAGTTAAAAATAAATACTTGAGAAAAAGGTGATTTAAACTAACCTTCATCATTAGATACTTTTTGTCAGGGGCTTCAGACAGAAATTTGTACAAATCTTCTTTTGTAAAATCTTTGGATTTTATTGGTCTATATCCATCACCCTTACGCTTCAGAAATGCAGTTAGCTTATGATATTTGCTGATATATCAAAGTCCTCCTTTATATTAAATGTGACTTTTAGCATTGAATGTATACGCCATAGAGTAGCAGATTTCTTGATTTTACATTGCACTTAAAAATATACCAGAAACACATTCTCATCATAGGTGGTCGTAGTGATTTTCTTTCCTCGGCACCAGTCCAGGAACTGACTGTGGATGAACTCATATCGTTCCTGCATCTTCTCTGGTAATAAATCTAGTAATGCTGCTTTTGCCTGTTCTTCTGTTTTGGATAGGAAGCCAGATTCTTCCATGCAATTTTCAAGCATTCTTAAGTAATTTTGACCAGCTGACAGTTTTTGTGAGAATTGTAAAAAACAATCTTTATTATCTTAGTTACGCTGCATGAGTATCGAAACAGATGCACAGCAAACTTTTCCCCTCTGCATATTTTAATTTTTGGGAATTAATTGTAAATGTTTTCTTAGGCGGTCTTTTTTGCACAAAAATAGGAAAAATAGTATGTATGACGCGAGTTGAAAGTGCGATTTCTATGCACTTTTGACTCTTGATATACAATATACTATTGTGAAGTTTCCTGCTTTTATTGTTAATATCCTGTATCCAGGATAGTCATAATGAAACTTGGAAAGTTTTTCTTTGTTTTGCTGAAGATTTCGCATTTCTATTTTCTTTAAATGTTAATCTTTCTATAGATGAAGAACATTAAATATTGTGCATAAGCTCATGGCATACCCAAAAATTTCTTTGTAATATTTGTCTTCTTAAATGAAATAATTGTTGCCTAGGATGAATGTTATCATCTCCAGGAAAAACTCCTATGTTTTATTTTTTTGTGATTATAGGATATTGGAAAAATGGGTCGATTTAATTAATTAATAATAGGGCAGCTCAGAATTTTTTATTATTGCAGTAGAAAATATGCATACATACCCATCTCTGCACACAAAATATAAAAATTTTGAGTAACATTTAAATAAATCAAGTACAATGTTTGTTCTAAAGGGAGAAACTGGAAAATGATACCCTGCGATGAGGCTAGTGTGTGACGTAGCAAACCATAAGTGGGATAAGTATAGAACTTGCAATTTTCAACGAAATCAGATGAAATTGATCCTTTCTGTTTCATTGAATATGCTGGGAAGCAACTATTGCTTGTTTTAGTATCTTAAAAAGAAATAATTTTTTGTTTCTAACATGGGTTACTTATGACATTCTCTGAACTTTTATGTCACACACCTAGCCTCATCATGATGAGCTGTTTTCTCTGCTTGGCATGCAAATTTTTAATAATTTAATTTAAAATCTGTTTGAAAGTTTTCCGTTTCGTTTGTGCCAGTAGGTTTCTATAACCAATATGAGTACATCTGACACAAATTTAAAATTTCGTGAACAGGTCCATCATTCTTTCAAGGCAGTTAGTCAACTATCATAATTTTAGTTTTTTTGAAAGTCATCTATGTCATAGTATTAATAAATTATATTCAGATTTATACAGGGAATTAAAAACATTATAATATATACAGCGTTCTATTTAAAATAAGAAAGTTGGCATTAATTTCTAGTATAAACGGAAGTGCAAAATGCTAAAAGTATTTTTTAAATGTAGCTCTTTCAAATTATTATAATACTTTGTCCACAAACTTCCACTTATGTGAATCACCCTGTATAATTCATCACTTCAACACACTGCTAAGCCTATGTGAACAGATATGTAGTACAAATTATAGAATTATTATCTAATTATGTTTTGATATGAACCTCATGAACAAGCGGAAAACTGGAAGCAGCAATTAATAGTAATATCTTTGTGCTCCTTTAGAAAGAAGGAGCAAATAGTTTTGAAAGCTAGTCACCGTGAAAAGAACGTTTTATTCTCGCCTAACGCATTTTAATTTCTGCAGATCACCTCTTTCCGTTCACGAAACAAAAGCCATAGATGTGGGTCGCTCGAAACCCGTCAACATGCCCTCAACAACAGCATACCCAATACTCATCGAGGCGGGCTCTGTGAGCAGCTGTGAACAGTCTCCGAAACTGCACGATACATATCAACGAGGCTTCGATGAAGTTGGAGGTGCAGGTGAAGTGCAATTGAAGGAAGATCTCGCTGATGCCATGCTCGAATCACCCGGTGTCCGTGACAAAGGTAGGCAATGATACCTTATTTGGTTTTGAGGTGTAACCTTCAAATAGAAATCAGAATAGTTACATTTAAAGTAAAAGATATGGTAAAGTAAGGAATAACAGCTTTAAACTACCTGTTTAATTGGTGAAGGGCTGTGTAGGTTCTTTTAGCTTTTATTTTACTTATAGGTTTTTTTCACAAAAATCAACTTGGTAATAAACAAATAAGATAGTATCATCATCATTTAACTGCAGGATGATTTTACCTGGAGTACATTTTTATCAAATGAGATGTTAAGCAATTTTAAATTTATTTTAGCAAGAAATGGTCTGTCCTATCCATAGTTTCACATTGAAATGAAAAATTCCTATTTAGAATTAGTGTATTTTTACCTCCCCACAATATTAAACCCACCCATCGACATAACTTTGAGAAATATCAGTTGATTTAATTATCTTCAAATGCATTTTTCAGGGTTACCTACTGGTTTACTTAAGCATCATTTTATTAAGATCAGTGCAGTTTATTGGGATGTTTCTCATTTCTTTCTTTTAGGTAGTTTTGTAATAAATAGTAAATTTTACCCAATTTTGTTGTATAAGTATACCGGTTTCGAGCTTTAATGCTACCACATCCTCGAACCAGGTTACAAAATTAAAAGCGTATATCTACACATACAAATTAATCTACATTATTATGCCAGTTGTAATTTGACAATTTTTTATTGCCACCTGAACGCTAAACTTAAAAAAACACTTTATTAATGATGGTTCGATATTTATTTGTGAATTTAGGGTTATTTCATTATTTCATTCAGCTAAGGCAAAAATAACTCCTGAAATGAATAAAAAGTTTACACCAGAAAATTTGGTTTATTCAAATTACATAAAGTAATATACCAGATTTAATTCCTATTTCTATTATATTAACTTCCCAACATATTTTTTACAAAAAATTTTAAATGGGTATAACAAAGAAAACATTAATTTACAATTTCAGTTGGTTATTATAAATTCGATGGATTTAATTATTAATAATTTGAAATTAATAAATCTCTCACATAATGCAACATTTTTTTCATCAGACATTAAAAATTTATATACAGAAATTCCGGTTTGTGAAACAGTATGAATTCTAAATTAATATTTTTATAATAGTAACATCAAACGGAACAGCCAATGACTTATTAAAATTCCTGCGTATTTGTTTGGAACAAAAATTTTTTAAATTACAATAATACTTCTAAAGAAAATATTCTTAAAGTGAACTTCCACTATATTTTTACAATTGTAAAGTGCTTTCGGCTACATGTTAGCCATCGTCAGTACATGTAGCCGAAAGCACTTTACAATTGTAAAAATATAGTGGAAGTTCACTTTAAGAATATTTTCTTTAGAAGAATTAATTAATAACTCCACTTAGAGAAGATGGATCAGTTTTCAATTTTTACAATAATACTACTTACATGCAAGAATTTCTACCAATGGGCAGTCTGTTATCAGCCATTTTGGCTGATTATGGACAATTATGAATTTAATTTTATAATGAATCATTCAAATATTTATAGAAATAACATTTTATTTTACAAAACTTATGCTGACGACATTATAGGTATTTGGACAGGTCACTTAAAAGAATTTAAAAATTTTTGTTAACCACACGAACACTAAAAAATCTAGTATTCAATTTGGTTTAGAAAATGAAAGTGACATAGTAACAGTAACAGATTAATAAAAGTACTTTTAAATAAAATCAAATTTAATAGTGAATTAAGTATAATAAAAAAGATATCAGAAATTAACAGTATGTAAGCTAAAACAGTAGATAAATTATTGAATAAGAAACTAGTAATAAATTAATAAGTGAAAATTTTTCTTTAATGACTATTTCACAATCCAATAAAAAATATTATTAAATTTTTTACATAGGCAACATTAGCAACAAAATTAAAAATAAATAAATAAAGAAAATATAGTAACTACTTTTAAACCAATTTTAACTTTAAAAAAAGCTTTTTTTAATAATAAAGATACAGTTCCTATGCTTGATAAATATGGGGTATATAAATTGAGATGCAAATATTGTAACCATATGGGTTGGTAAAACATTTAAAATTTTCAGTATTAGAATAAAAGAGCAATTAAGATCTTGGTGATTGCATTAAAATTATTCATTGTTTGCAAACCATGTTTTAGATACAGGGCATACTTTCGAAATTAATAGTAATGTTAATATTTATGTATTCAACAAAAGGGAAACTTATTAAATTCATTGGAAATTTTGAAAATAATTAGATCATACAAATGCACTGATGAAATAACCCTAAATTCGCAAATAAATTTCTAACTATCATTAATAACAAACTTTTTTGAAAGTTTAGAGTTTAGGTGCCAATGAAAAATTGTCAAATTAAAAATGACGAAATTATAAAGGTATTTACTGTAATAAGTTCCATTAATTTGTATTTTTAATATGTATAGATATATGCTCTTAATTTTGTAGCCTGGTTAGGATGAGGTAGCATTAAACTTTGAAACCAGTAACAAAACAAATATAGGAATATGGATTGAAAACATACATTATTTCAGTTACTGTTATTGTTAGTTTTTTTTTATGTCAGAATGTTTTAAATAATCAACTTCTTCAGAATCTTCAGCCTTCTATGAGTAACTATTTTGATTTCTATTTTATATGTTGTTTTGTATAAGCTTAGTTGCGCTTAAATAATATTCTTTCTGTTTTCTGTTTAAAAGTATAAGGATCTTTTAGATTTGTTCGCACATATCGAGTTGGTTTTTTATTTTTCTTTTTTTTGTAGTGAAGCAAGCAAAAAGTTTTTATTTTATGCAAATAAACTTCAGTCACACTCATGACTTAGTGGTATTTGGAATTTGCACCAACTCTGAATGAAAACCTCCCCTTATGCTTTTAACAGATATTCCAAATCATTTCTTATGTTGTATTTGGTACTTGAGGGCCGCTAGGTACACACCAGAACTAGCCAAGGGCAGGCAAACTGACAGTTATTGTAGTGCTTAACATAACAAACGCACAAAACCTCTGCCCATTTGTCATATACATCATTCAGACACATTCAAACATAGGAAATTAACTCTGTCAATTTAAATTTAAATATTGCAACAATAATATATTGTAGTTTCCAAGGTAGAAGAGTGAGAACTTATTGATGCAGAGTCTTTCTTTACTAGAAACTCCGACCTCTTCTTTAAAAATTTAAGATTAACAAAATGTAAAACATTTAATTTAATTACTACAGAATAAAGTTTCACAATTCACTATAAATAACCGCAATAAATTCAAAATTTACTACCTCACCGTGTTCTATTCTGTTAATGAATTTTTGAACAACAAATTAAGAAAAATGTTTATATACATTAAATAGATATTACATTTGAAAACATTGCTATGTTTTTACCTCCATATATAGTATACATTAAGCACTAAACAAATTAATGAACCCTAAAAAAAGAAAATATTTATAAAACATAATATAACACATAATATCAACACTTTATAATCAAACACTACCCTGTGCTTGTATGTTAAATTACTCATGTGATAATATAGTATTTTATTAAACACCTATAATAATAATAAACAGTTACCTACTTCGCAAATTTAAAAAATATTATTAAACTGTAATAGCCATAGTTTTATTGTGTTGGTCATATCACCAAGTTTTGACATTATGTCAGGAGTAAGGATAACTCTAATTAGGATACCAAACAACTCATTTGGTAGCATCCCCATTCCTGTGAGTGAATTCAAGCTCTTACGGATTGCCGATAACTCGTGTCCAATGAGGGGTGGATAAACAATAAATGACAGTGAGGTACAATTTCTTGTTTACTGGGTAAATGTGTTTTATTTTTATTTTAAGTAATAAAACTACGAAATACCAACTATTAAATTTAAAAATTGCCTTATAATAACAATACTTATCATAATATAATAGCTAAGAAACTTATGTACTAACACAGGACCATAAATTTCATGAAATTGAATATTAAACGACAAATATAGCAGAACTCAAACAAAAATTAGTTCAAAAACATTTAAGAGATAAGTGAAACAGTACTTAGTTAAAAAAATTGAGCACTTAACCTATTTCGTGTTGTAACTTGGTCTGATTATATTAAGAACTTATATTAAATACTCCTACAACACATCCTCCTATCGCACGATCATTATGTGTTTCACTGTGATAAAGATCCCAAAAAAAAATCACATATAAAACTGGTATTTATATTCTTACCTGTGGAAAGCAATACCGGTTTTTCCTGTATCTGCTTTTTTTAACCACTTAAATAATTCAAAATAAAAAAATAATCAATTATTAAGCCAATTACTTCTGCATCCAACGGATTGTATCATGAAAAAAATTTTTGTTCGCTCATTTGCTTTAAAATGGTTGAAATGCAAAAAGACAAAATTTGAGCAAAAACAAATTTCTTGTCTGTGTCTCTGTGTCTGTGGTTTTGTTTGTGGACACGATAACTTTCGAAAGACTTAATATATGAACTTGAAATTTGGCAAACCTATAAATCTCAACTACCCAAAGCGACCTATTGTTTGTGGAGTAAGTAGGGTATAGGGAAGGGGGCGAAATTGGGGGGTAACTACCCTTTTTACAAATTTTTATTTTTTTTTTCGTTTTAGMATGTGATTAGTAGMATAACTGCGAGTATTATTTGTTCTTATAAATTTTCGGTGCAGTAAACTGTTTATTATATTAGTAAAAAAGCGTCACTTGAAGAAAATGGTTTTTCCTAAATATCTCCGAATATATTTAATATATTCAAAAATGAAAATACCATCAGATAGGAAATAAAATTTCTAACAAAAAGTGTCGTAGAAAATTTATCCAAAATTTTGACATTTCTGATCAGAAAGCACTCTTATAATTTTTTTGTTAAGTTAATAATTATTGAGTTATTTGGAAAAAAATGATTTTAAAAATTTATATCATTATATCACAAGGACTGTGTCTTAGAAAACATGTGAAGAGAGATAAAATGCTCAAAACCTGATTGCTAATCGTATAGTATAAGAAATAAAAACGTAAATGTATTTTTGACAATTGGATGTGAAAGTATTGATTCAATTTGCAGCGGTTTTTCCCATAAGACGCAATATAAAAATTATACACCTACAAGCTGCCACCACTTACCGATTAAATTTTTAACCTCCATCTAAAGACAGCTACTGATCATTATCCTTAGTAGAGTTATCCATAACCAGGAGTCAGAATCGAGTTGTCAATTAATAAAATTAGAATACATAATGTCATATTCAGTGCTACTGGTATTCGGCGTACACAAAGTAACTAAGCAAAGTGTGACTTTGAACAGCTGCCATTTCAGAAATTAGTGCAGCAAAGTAGATAAAATAGTATCTTAGACTCGTTTAATAAGACATATTTCTAAATAATTTCAACATAATAATAGTTGTTCAACATAAACTGAATCAAAACTATAAACGCCTGAATGATTTAAAATTAAAATTTAGTCTTTATTACATACAAAACGGGAAAACACTGCTTGTGGTAGAAAAAGCAATATTTAATGCGTCAGATGAGAATAATTTAGACAGACTTACTGAATCTTGACCAGCAAATTTAAGAGGAAACCAAACCTTAACTTTTTCATCAGAATAAGAGGTACTGAAATAAATTTAAATTTAATCAAATATTTAAACTACTTATAGTTTTTCTATTAAATAATTTGGAAAATTATTATTGAAAGCAATTTGGAGAATTACACAAAGTTCTTTTTTGAAAGCTATTAGTGACAGAGGTATTTTAAAAAGACGGTTAGAAAGTGAATGAAAAGCGGCCATTTTATGTGAATAAGAGTGTAAAGAGAAAAAAGAAATAACATTGTCTGTACAAGAGGATTTTCTAAAAATTTGGAAAGTAATGTTCTACTATTCATTTAAAAAAACAATAGGAATTTATTAAGTTATAGAAATATATAAATTAAATAAGGACAAAAACAAAATAACACTTAATTAACAGGACAGTTTCAATTGTACTAAAAGTATTGGACACATGTTTCTTTGGTAAGAAAATGTAATTGGTAGAAAAAGTGGTACTGTTAGTATTGTTCGTGGATGATGGCGTAAACCGAAAAGGTGGTAACCACTGTGATAAATTACGTTGGAGTTCGGATGATATAAATTATAAATAATAAAAATTGAAAAAGTCCCTAGTATCTTTATCTTTGATACACTTGTAGGTTTGACATGGACTCTTGTGTCTTAAATATGCAGTAGAGTAGGTTTATTTCGCTGAGATTGTCCTGTACTTACCTACCTTAATACGTCATAATTCGTAAATCCACTGCTTGATGACATACACAGATTTACACAAAATGACTACTAGAAGTTGAACATCTAGAAATAAACTTCAATAAAAGCTCCTTTGGAAATGAATAAAAAGGAATTTCTTCAGACTAAATATTGCCCGACAGCAAACTGTACCTCATTTTAAACACATTGAATAAAAAACCCTAAAATCTCAATAAATACAAAGAACAACAAACTGAACACAATTTTCCCAAAAATATCAACCACTTGACACAATTACATAGAAAATTGAAGACTAAGCACACTATTTTGAAACTGACCTGGGAACACAATTATAACTGGGGAATTCTGAAAACACAACTGTTGAATAATTGTTAGAGTTGCCATTTGATGAAAGAATTAATAACATGTGGTCCCAATACAGTAAAGCACATATAAAAATCTTGGTGTTATGTAATCAAATTTAGTAAAACTTGAAACCACAGAGATTTTTAGGATGGTTGTTAGCTATCCAAAAATTGCATAATTCACGAATTCAGTATTTTTTGTTTACTGTCTTTGTCAATGAAGTAATTAGATTATTTTAATGCAATCTTCTAAGTAGTGAACATGGTTGCATTACAGGTCTATATGTAAAAAATTTTTAAAATTATTCTTCATTTGATATTTATAATAAACAGAACATTGTGTTTGTAAAGGAAACTATATTTGTAAAGAAATACAGATTTATATGGTTTTTAGAGGATTTTCCTCCTTTTTTTCATTACCTTGTAAATTTTAGAGCCGTTGCTTTGTCTACAGAATTCAGTAATATATAATATAATAATGTTGCAAATTTTAATTTTCTGTATAGCATTTATTTAGTCGAAAACAGAGTTAATACTATGTTTGGCCTCATCGTTGCTGCATTTTACTGCACGTTTTGCATGCGTTTTGCCTATCTTTTTTTTCTGCTATCATTATTTCTGTCACTTTGCATCAGTAATACCTGCCATTGGCTTTTTCTGTTCAGGTGGGCGTTGTGTTATTGTGTCGATGAAACATCATTCGACCAGTGTTGCCAAGGTAGTCAATCCGCTCGGCACAGTAGTCACTGTCCAGTCCGATGATGAGACAGCGACGGAGGCAACAGAAGATGTCGTCATACATGAGAACTGCGATGAAGCCCTTTTCAGGCCAGTGGTTGCCCCCAAAACGCTCGTTTACTCTGACCACAGGCCCACCAACATTCCTGATAACATTTACACTAAAAATCTCAAATTGACAACTGAAATTAATTACAAAGTAAAAGACTCAAAGCAAAAACCTGTCGAAGTAAGACCAATTAAACCGAAAAAGAGCAAAACAAAAATAGTGGTTACCGAACCAGATAAACCTTTTCCTAATTTTGTCGACAAGTTTGCTTCTGATCATTCTAAAAAAGGTGTCGTTACAGAAACATTAAACCTAATCACTCAACAAGAGGACGAGGTGTTTAAACCCGATTCTTCGCCCAGCCTGGATGATTTTGATTTTTCAAAGCATAACGAGGAGCTTGAAAAAATTGTGTCGGATATACGACAGCTTCCGCCACTCACCGACAGCATAACGAAACTTGATAAGATTTTTGATCCCGATGATGACTGCTCAAAGCTTTCGAAGTTGAAGAACGACATACAGCAAGTAACAGAACGCGAAACTATTTCTTCATCTGAGGAAAATGTTGTTGAAGAGAAGCCCATTACTAAAAAACCTCGTAAACCAAAATCTAAATTGGGCGTTCGCATATCCAATGTAAACAAAGAAAATGAAGAAAATTTAAGTCGGAAGAAGACGGAAGTGTCATGTGAAATAACTTTACCAACCCCACCGAAAAGATCGTGGAGCAGCATTGCCGCCTCAAAACCTAAAGAACCAGAAAAGACAGAAGTCGAAACTGAAACGTTTACCATTGACATCCCATCCCAAAAACACGACTTGATTGAACTGGATGATGAACTCGACAAGCTTAAATGTGAAATGCTGGAACCGGCAAAAGTCTTTGAAACAGATGAAGTTAAAGTTGCGACTGAAGACTTCAACCTGTTGAAAGTAGACAAGTCATCTGATGATGAAAAGATCTCAAGTTCACAGACTGAAACTACAGAAAGTGATGATTCAAGCAAGGTACCTGCGGAACAGGTGGCTATGGATACCGAGGATGATAACTGCCAGTTGGTGATAAACTCTAGTGCTAATAGTCAAGGTGTTAAGCCAGCCAAGAGGAAACCCAAGAAAAAGAGAAAATAATCAAACTAAGAAATAAACAGTAGTCATAAGTAGTTAAATTGGTAACCACAAAAAATCTGAAAAAATACAAATACAGTGATAATTTGCTTGTAATAAATCACTCTTGTTATTGTTTAAGAAGGGATACACAGGGCTAATATTTGTGAGAGTGGGAGTAGAGAAGTCAAGCAAGAGCAGTCTATAACCTTAGGGTGTTTTTATGTATATACTAATCTAATTTTGCACGCTTTTAGGTAGGTACAATCATATTTTCTTTCTCTCCTTGCCCCTTCTGCAAAGGTAGTATTTTAATACCATAGGGTGTCAAAGCAACTTGAAACCAAACTTTTGTGAAAAGAATACGAACGGCAAGGAAGTTTTCCAAAATATCATAGCTATCAGTACAATTTGTTGAATTACGTAAATTCTTGAAATTCAAAATTTTCTTTTCGTTTAGCAAGATGTCAAACACAATACCTTTCAAAGGAGGTTGACTTTCACAGCTATTTAATTACATAATTATATTTTCTCTATATACATATAAAAATATGACGTCTCATTTGCTGCTTAGTAAAGAGTATAATACATTTGTACCTAAGTTTTAGTGGTATTTGGAAGAAAAATGTTTTCTGTGTTTCTATTAAATAAATATATTTTGTTGGTGCAGGATAACATTTTTGGCACTATGATTGGAAAAATTAGTTTTCCTTTTATTTGAAGTTTTATTTCAGGCTGTTAGGACACCTCATGTAGTCATGAACTACTTAATGAGTAATAAAAAAAATGTATTTCGGGTGGGCCATGGTAAGTGCATATTATACACAGTGTTCCAAAATTAGATTTGCAAAAATTTTTTGGTGGGTTCTACATCAAAGTAATATATGATTTCTTTCCCTTGATAAATGTATTAACAATAGGTGATGAGTGCATATAGTCTTTATAAATACTAATTTACTTGACATTAAATTACCGATATTTAGCTTTGTTGCCAACTTAGTATATTAATTAATTGTTCCTTTTTATTTGTTCTTATAATATCATATTTTATCTTGTAGTACGAATGAAGTATCACATTTTTGGATTTCACTAATATAACTTTCATCAGATTTTTTGTTAAAGAAAAAACTGTTCTACCAAGTTAAAACAAACATGATCATTCAAACAACATGTTATTTGTCATTATATAGCTGGAGAAATTAATAAAAATCTGTAACCTGAGTAAGCTACAGAAAACATACTTTTGTTAAACCTAGCTATGCTGCATAAAGTGATTGTCACAAAACTACAAAAAAAGACCCTAAGAAGTTTCATACTGTGTAAATGTACATTTCATAATTTTACTTAAACTTGTATTATGTTTTTTAGGCCAGAACCTGCTTGTAAATTTTGACACACTAATTTCTGAACCACCTGCGTATTTTTAAATTTTACCAAGCTCAAATATTATTAACGACTCAAATTATAAAACCATATCTATTAAAACTCAGGTGATATGAAAATATTTATGGCTATGTTATAAGGTTATATATTTTCAAGATGAAGCGTTGTTTACCTACTGCCAGTTATTTTGTATTTTCTTGAATATTTTAAAAATTTGAATGAAGACTGATGCAAAGGTTAAGAATAATAATCGAGAAATACAGAAATAATAGCATATTTTCTGGCTCACCCAATGAAGTAATGTGACTTTGTACATACATGTATTTTGCTTTTAAGAATTTGTAATTCATGTTCTATTAGTATTATGTCCTAATGTTAAGAACAAAAGTATATACCTAAATTTGTATTATAAGTGCCCAAGTATTTTTGTTTACGTTATTTATTATTAGAGTATTTATTCAGACGTGTATGTTTAATGTTTTTCATCTGGACTGACATACATCTTAGTAGTGTAAAGTGGAAATTGACATCTGTCGAGTTATACAGATATATCTCATATTTTAACTGTTTTATTTTAGTGCTGGTAGAACTGCATTCAATGAATTTGGGACAAAAGMTTTATAAAATGTGCAATTGATTAGCTTTGTACTCCGACCTCTCAGAAAAACAGCAATGTACTGTTGTGCATAATAGTAGTGTAGTTTGTTGTTAACATTTTTCAGGAGAAAACCATAATAAAAGGATTAACTTAAGGAGATTCTTTTGTTTTATTTCATCATTTGTATATTAGTATAGTATAAAAACTCCATTCATATTTTTGGGCAACTTCAAATATCCATGTAGAAGTACTACCGCCTCTTATATATAAATTTGCTGATGTGAAATGCATGAGTGGGCATGTTTCATTTTCATTATGTGCATGAAATCTAAAGTTTTAAATCTGTTTTTAAATATACAAAGTTATTTCAGGAGGCGAACAGTCAGTAGTGGACTGTGGGTGCAAAGACACTGAAGATCTAAGTTCAACTAGTAGTTTTAGTTCGGCTAGTCGTGCTTCTCCCACGCCTTCTTACAGTGGTGACAACTTGCTTCATTTTCCTGGAGACTCCAGTAGCTCCTTATGAAAAGGGATGAAAATCTTGTTTAAACAAATTATCAACTTGAAGCTCAAATCTGCAGGTTACTATGAATAGTCGTTGGTATATTATAGTATACGGAATCTTAACTATGAACGGAATAACAGTGATGTAGGAAAGAATATTTTAAACATAGACTAGACCATTCACTGGTCAATCTCATTTTAATTAATACTTGTAGTTGTCAAATTTTAAAATATTACTTTTATACCTATTCAGCAGTCATAATATTATTTAAAGAAACAATTTGGGAAAAATTACAAATTTTCTTTTAATTGATTAAAAATCATTTGTAAGAGAATTGTGTGAATGATCAGATACATTATTGATCTGCCCTGTATACTGACATATGATCCTCAATAGCATAAAATACATAATCGATATGGCAATCTTTAATTGCAGGATGCAATATTTTGATATGCTGTGGATAGACATGCAAATCTCCATCATTCAATATATGACTAGGTAATTTCTTATGACTTATTGTCTTAATGAAAATCCTGAACCACCATCATTAACATCTTTCCACAAAGAATGTGCCAAATGTCAGACTGCTGTAAGTTTTATATTTAAGTTTTAATTTTCTCATTTTCTAGGGTTTTTGTTATATTTAGTTGGTGTTTCAGGATCTAGAAGTATTTTCCTATTTTTAGGTAGTACTTATATATAAGTAGTTTTATTAGTTAATATTCAAGTGTGAGCCAGCATTTAAATTTCTTTCACCTTTCGGCATCATTAATAAGTGCTTAAAGTATAAAAGAAATATTATTAAAATGTTGTCTATTATTCCTTAAATAATATAATCATGCAAACTGAAACATTTTACAAGTACGTACTTTGAGTATAATATAATTGAAAATTATACATTGATTTTGAACAAGATTTGATGTTTTTGAAATATTTTTGCCCATTCAACAAACTACAAGACTCCTTTTTTCTTGCAGAAATTGTGATATATATGATACAAGCAGACTTAATAAGCTTTATGTAAAAGATAGGTATACCTTACAAATGATGGCATGAAAACTATTATTGCTAATGTAGGATAAATTTAGGTGATGTTAGGGAACTGATAACACATAGGTAGTCCACATTCTAAACCTCGTGTCGCTTGACCATTGTATGTGGCAATGGACCTTGATCATATTGGGAAGGGAGTGTAGTACAGCAAACATGAAAACATTGTATTTTCAAACCTGTCAATTGTTGATCTAGCCACACTAGCAATTTGATTTGATTATAAGTGCAATTGTAACAGTACACTGCATTTTAAAGATATGTGATAGTAATGGTTAAAACTTACACTACTAAAGATAAGTGACAATGAGTGTCTTCTTAGCAAGTAAAAGTCAAGTGATACGAGATTTGGTAAGTGTTCTAATTCTACACTAGTCTTGAAATAACTACAACAGTTTTTTTTATTACCAGGTTTAAGCAAAACTTACGATAATACAAACATAATTAAATAATTGTAAATAGCGTTATAGTTTAGTTCAAATAGATTAATTTATTTCTTTTTTTTTGGCAAGTAAAAACATTTTGTTGAATGATATTCATTCTCACTTGTAGATTCTGACAAACAGTCAGGCAACTAGAAAACTTGTAAATTACTGAATTAAAATCTGAAGTAAAGACATCAAAATTATTTTGGTGGTTGAAAAATAAATGTAGGAGACCTACCTGGCAGTTATTTTAATTCAGCAATTTTCTTAGAAAAATATACTTAATGTAATTGTGCTATAGGAACACAATAATGCATAATCTTATAGGATTTTATATAATTAAATAGGGTGCTTTGTTTTAAGAATGAAATTATTTTGGGATACTGCGAAACATTGCTGTTGAAGGATAGAAAACTTTCATTTTACCTTATATTTTTTATAATAATAATCACAAATTTGTTTTATATGGACTTTTGCATTAATTAAAAATCTGTTTGAGAATTTTGCTGTCTGTTATTTGCATAGCCTCCATAGCACTGCACTATAATATGGGACAATTTTTATATATCATTGCCTTAAAGAAATTTTTGGTAATTATCATTTAATACCTGGGTACGCTTAATAACTTGGGTTTTTTATATGAGTGGGTACAGAAAGGTAATTGAGGCAGAAAGAGTACTGAAAAGCTTGTACTATACTACCTGCATCAGAACAACCTGCGGACAGCTGTTTCGACTTATTAAGCATCATCAGCATGGTTGTGCAGACAATAAAGTAAGCCGAAACGGACTGCTCTGATGCAGGCAGTTTGGCACAGATGCTTTTGATCTGCAGAAACCGTCGCTGTAGACCTGCATCAGTGATTTAAACACCTGCTATTGGTTGGACTATCGGTAGGGTACAGGTCTTCACTAGAGGTGGGTGTGTAAACAATTATAAATGACATTTGTGTTGTCCATATGAATTCCTAGCTCTCACAGAAATATCAGAACATTATCTCTTATTATAATTTTACTTTGAAAAGAAATTAAAAATTGAATCTATTTTCTTGAAGTAAATTAGTACACTAGTAGTAAGATTTTTTTCAGTCGATAAATGAAAGATGGTGAGAAAAATAATGACAGCAAAACCAGAACTTACCATCGGGAAGTATCTATGAGTCCTAGATAATACAGAACTAGTTATACGGACCCCTTCCTTTGTTGTCGAATAAACACTAGAATGAAATATTAGCTTCAGACGCTGCAAATTACAAGTACCAGGCGTGTCACTAATTTTGACAGCGGTTAACTGTTTTGAAATTTTTGTATAACCATTTTTTTAAAAGTCATCTTTAATAAGAATTTTGTGAGATAACTTTTTATCACTTATATGTAGTAAATTACATTGCATTTTATTAATTGTCTAATTTCTGGAATATTCTTCTCTAGAAGCTATAATTTATTAAGAAAATTATTTTGTGAAACATGAATTTCAAGTTCAATTTTTTGTGTACGATATTTGGATGGATACACCTTGAATATAAAAAAAATAATTGGGTTTGACTGTAATCAAATTTATTGGTATTGTTCCTGTAACTACCTTTGAGTTTTCATCACAACCTTTAGAAGTTCACAAATCAAAATGCATGTCTATGATGTGCTGTCTACACCTCAACCAACTGCAGATAGTAATATTTCGCTGTCATTACAGCTCATCAGTGCAGTTTAGGTATAGTGTAGACAATACGGCATAGAACTGGTTTTGCTTATATACCAAAGCAAATTTTACTTACTTTAGTATATTGTGTGATCAGTTAAGGCTGGACAGTGGCTGTATCTTGGAAATTAATTGTGCTAGAATCTAAATATTCCATTCTATTTTTCCTCTCAGTTGATTGTCACAAGTTGTCTATTGGTATAAGGTGAAGTAACTAAAGATAGAAATCAAATATTTCGTCTTGTCTTACGACTGTGTGTAATTTGTGAAATGCATTTAATGCTTTCCTTTATATGCCTTGCTAAAGAATTAGTTTTAATAAAATTTTATTTTTGAAAGAGCAACATGAACTGTTAACTAATGCATTGTTTATGTTATTGAGATGATAAAAACTCATCAAAATTGATGTTTCAATAATTTTGTCGCTCAAAATATTGGTAAGAGATTAAAACACTTTACCAAAGAAACTTTTATTTTTAGTATTGCGGTACTTTCAATTAGGTTGTCTGTCAGAAATTTCTAATACCTGTAGAGTCAGTCCGGAAAGATTTCATAAGGGAAAATCTTAGAATTTGTATACCCAAACACTTAATTAAAGGAAAGGATAGTTTTGGCATAAAAGATGGGTAACGGTAGATGGCAGTAGCCAATTCGTTACAGAGCCGATAAACGACACAGGACCTTCCATCGCTAGAAAGCAATCGTGTAGCTACCGTAAATATAGAAAAACGAGCAATCAGGACAATGTTCTTCCTTATGCCACTCGCCATCTTGTATCACACAAGTATGCAGTTCTTAATTAAAGTAACGCAACCCAAAACTAAAAAAAAAGGTTAGTGGGATATCGTGATCACTACTCTGGTTTGCGTAAAACTCTAATTCATGTTATAAAAAGAATGATGGAGTTTTTAATTTTCTAGACTTGTCTTTGTCATCACTGAACAACAAAATTGTTTACAAATACAAGTATATAGGAAACTGTTATACAGTCAATCAAGCAACTCCAATTATCAGTCGTTACAAATGAGGTGTTCCATAAAAAAATAGGCTAGTAAAGATAAAAAATTAAAGCTGACAGAGTAGCTAGCATTTAACAAGTTATGACACAAAAATCACAAGCAAATTATTTAGAAAACACCAAAAAACTATAATATGAAAAATACCAGAGGATGTTAGTAAAAGTACAACCAAACATTTTCACCTCGGTCAATTATATTACAAAAAGTATAAGTGTTAACACATAGACCAAATGAATTTAGAATAAGGGTAGTAGTAAATAAAACCAATTTGGGATGTCTTTTAATTAATAACAAGCATAAAACTGATAAATTAGATAAAGTGCAATGTAATGTTGTATAAATATGATAGGCCAATCATATAGACCTATTACAAATTGGATTAAAGAACAGCTTGCTAGCATGAAATCTATGAATATTATGAAAATCTTTGGTGTAAGCTTGTTTTGCTTGCAATTTCATGAGGAATGTTGTTTTCTCTATGAAAAAGTATACAACTAGAAACTAACAAAACATTCATGCTAGTGACTGCAAAACAAGCATACACCAAAATTATACAAATAATTTCATTATTAGAAACTTGTTAAAGTTCACCAACAAAAATCACTGAAGAGTGTTATAAAATAACAGAAATACCTATATGTAGCAGATTTTTACAAAAATACGAKATTTTGTTCCTGCATTACATTTTCTTAATTTGTAATGAGTTTTGCATCCACATSGCTTGWTAGAGGCTGTTTAAAAAKACTTCTTTGTTAGAGAATGTCGCGTAGGAGKGGGAATAGTAAGAGCAGGACTTACGTAAGTAGGTTGTAGAACAGTGGGACTGCAGGCCAAGGGGTGCAGTACTTGACTTGGTCTTGCTAGCGAAAATGGCATGAGCGCGCACACCACGAAAGATACGGTGCAACTGGTGGTCTTCAGGAGAGACAAGGACAAAAATGGTAAACGGAAAAAGGAGCAACAAAAAACTGGATCCAATATCCAACATAACCGCCCACCAATTTTGATAACAAAATTAAATAATATTTAAATATTATTATTAAATAACTATTGAATAAGGTAACTCAAAATTAAAAMTTGTATGAAAGAGSTAACAAAACTTAATTATTAACAACATTGCAAATGGCTATGGCTAAATGTACACCCCATTTGTCAGGTTAATCCTTTGGTAAAGGACTTAGCTTAACAACAGGACGACGAAACACACCAGCTTTAGTCTTAACGTCTACTACACGGACAACTTTATCAGAACCCGGATACACACGTTCAACGCGCCCTAAAGGCCAATGCAAAGGAGGTACATTATTTTCGTGTATTAATACTAAGTCGCCTTCAACAATATTATTTATGGATTTAGTCCATTTAGATTTCTGCTGAAGAGTATGCAAGTAGTCTTTCCTCCACCGGTTCCAAAAACAATGCATAGATTGTTGAATTAGTTGCCAACGGGACAAGCGGTTCAGTTTAGTGTTAGTTAAATCATACTCCGGAACTTCTAATAAAGGACCAGGAGTAAGAACATCAAATTCATTTGCATCTGACGAAATTGGACAAAGAGGGCGGCTATTAAGAACAGCTTCGATACGGCAAAATAATGTAGCGAACTCTTCAAAAGTAACAGCTTGTGCGCCTACTACTCTTTTAACGTGATACTTAGCGGATTTTATACCACTCTCCCAAATTCCTTCGAAGTGTGGAGAAGAAGGCGGGATAAATTTCCATTCGATGCCTTGACTGCTTAGAGCATTCATAATAGTTTCAAAATGTMGAGCAGAGACGATATAATTTTGAACGTCCATTAAATATCTAGTGGCTCCAAGAAAATTTCTACCATTGTCGCTATAAATACAGCGACAGAGGCCTCGACGACTAACAAAACGATTCAAGGAAGATAAGAATGCGTCAGTCGACGAATCTGAAACCAGTTCCAAATGAACAGCCTTAGTAGCCATACAAACAAATAACACTAGATAAGCTTTGGAAATTTTAGCATTTCTGCGAGTTGATTCTTTGATAGGGAAAGGACCTCCAAAATCTACACCAACATTAAGAAATGGTCGACCCTGACTTACCCTCAAGGAAGGCAGATTTCCCATGGTGGGATGTAAAGCGGGTGCTTTCTGGCGCAAACAAGTAAGACACCGTCTAAGGCGCTGACGAATGACACTTCGCGCTGCAATTATCCAAAAGATGCGGCACAATAAAGACTGTAGGGTTCTAGGACCAACATGCAAGTAAGACCGATGATAATAGTCAATTATCAAGTGACTTAAGTGACTATGCTTAGGAAGCAGAATAGGATGCTTCGCAGAGTATGGGAGAGAAGAATTTTGAAGTCTTCCACCGACCCGCCATATGCCTAATGTGTCTCTGAAGGGGCTTAAAGAAGATAAAGATTTCGAAAATTTGGTAGCAGCAGTTGAATCAAAATAAACCTCCTGTGTATGTTTAACCCAACACATAAGAGCGTTCTGAAGTTTAACACACGATAAAATGGCACTGGATTGACGACTCAAAGGTTTCCTGCAATTGTTAATGAAACGAAGGCACCATGCAGTGATTCTTTGCAGGGAATGAAGGTCTGAAAAACGCTGCAAAACTTCACTTTCTTCAGTCCTCACAGTTACTGGTGAGATCAACGAATGGACGGGCTTTCGTTCGGGAATATTATCAGAAGCAACAGGAACGMTTTCTGAAATTGGCCATTCTGTGCAAGGAAGCTTAAGCCACGGAGGGCCAGTCCACCAAAGATCGCATGAACTGATATTCGAAGGCAGCAGTCCTCTGCATGCCAAATCGGCAGGATTTTCATCAGATGAAAAATGGTGCCATAGATTAGGCTCGAGAATATCGTGAATTTGGACCACGCAATTAGATACAAACGTTTTAAGAAGATGGGGTGCGGTGCAAGGCCATGAGAGAACTATAGTAGAATCAGTCCAGGCTGAAATTTTCGGTTTAACTGGAAAGCATTCTCCGAGAGAACTTAAAAGAAATTTAATAGTTTTAGCTAAAAGAAGAGCTCCACATAGCTCTATTCGAGGGATAGATAACGGCTTTATGGGAGCAACCTTAGACTTAGCGATTAGAAGTCTAATTTTGGGTTCAGCATTTTTAGAAAAAACACATAGGTATACAACAGCTGCGTAACCTCTTTCACTGGCATCAGAAAATCCGACAAGATGATAATCTATGCCATCACTAGCAAATATATAACGAGGTATCTTAACATGTCTCAATAAAGGTAAGCTCGTGATAAAAGAAATCCATACCTTTTGAATATCCAGAGGGAGGACAGAATCCCATTCAAGCCAACGCTTCCAAAGCTCTTGCATTAAAGATTTAGCAAGAAAAATAACTGGAGAAATCCAGCCAAGGGGATCGTATAATCGGGCAACACAAGATAACACTGACCTTTTAGTATGATTGCACTCGAAAGATGCAGTATGGTAAGAAAATGAGTCACTGTTAGGATCCCAATAGACGCCGAGTAATTTCAAGGAAATCTCAACTTCAGGGGAAAAGAAGGGCTGCATATCACACTTATCTGGAGGTAGATGGTCAAGCAAGCTGGTGTCATTACTGGCCCATTTTGCCAGTTCAAAACCTCCTAGCTCTAATAGCCTAATTAGATCAGCCTGTAATTTTAAAGCGTCTTCCACAGAAGATGAGCGCGCCAAGATGTCGTCAATATACGTACAATTCGCAATTAGTTTGGAAGCTTCTGGAAAGTGCAAACCTTCATCTTTCACTAATTGCTGCAAGGTGCGGATAGCTAAATAGGGTGATGAAGACACTCCATAAGTTACGGTTAAGAGTTCAAATTCTTTGACAGTTTCATTTGGAGAGGGTCTCCAGAGGATATGCTGAAATTTTCTGTGTTCTGGTAACACTAGAATCTGACGATACATTTTAGTTATATCACACACAAAAACTATCGTATGAATTCTAAAGCTACAGAGAATAGAAGCGAGGTTCGGTTGTAGCTTAGGACCAGCATACAACAAGTCATTAAGAGATTGATTGGATAGCGTTTTTGAAGAGGCATTAAAAACTACCCGAATTTTACTTTTGTTGCCAGCAGTTTTAAAAACCGCGTGATGTGGAATATAATTAGTGCTAGGACTGAAAGTACCAGAAGAAATAGACTTCATGTGTCCCAAAGATTAATATTCCGACAAAAATGTATTATAGGACTGGAAGAGGTCAGGGTCACGCTTAAAACGTCGTTCTAGAGAGTTTAAAGAAGAGCTGGCGATTGATAACGACTCACCCAGGAGGGAAGCATCATCCTTAAACATAAGAGGAACAACATAACGGCCCGTATCATCACGTTGATGCAAGCATTGATACATTTTCTCACAAATAAGATCACAAGGATCAACAGGTGGTTCAGAGAGCACTTCCTCCACTTCCCAGAATTGCTTCATAATGGTTTCGAGAGAATACGATTCTGTGGCAACCCCACAATAACTAGAAGATGGAAGCGAATAATCATTAGGAACTCTACCCATAATGACGTAACCAAAGATACTATTAAGAGCGATGGGTGTGCCTTGAGAAGAGGCAAACCGCCCACCGTCAAATATGTAGGGAAAAACATCAGCCCCAAGTAGAACCTCAATGCATCCAGGTCAGGGTCAGCTAGAATGAGTTGATCAAATTCCTCGTGCAATAAATTAGATCCCTGGACAGACGGTGTATAAGTAGTGATTTTTGGCAACACGACAGCATCAGTGTGTAGAATCGGTTGCGAAGTATTGTAAGGCTTGATCGTTAAAGAAATCAAACCTGTGAAAGAAGAATTCACAGAACCCCCAATACCAGTAATAGGGCAATGACACCTCTGCACAGGAAAATGCAGACGTCGACTAAATCAACGGGTCACGAGCGAGATCTGAGAACCAGAATCAATCAAAGCTCTGGCTTTGTGATATTGACCATTGCTATCCAAAATCAGTACGCAGGCAGCACCTAAAAGAGTTGTGGTAGACTTGGTCGATATGGAATGACATATTGGAGCTATAGAATGACTATTAGCACTAGACATAGAAGGTTCTACAGAATCGGAAGCTGGCTTTGGCTTATTTTGTTCCGTGTGTAGTAATGTATGATGTCGATGACCGCACAAAAAACACGATGCTTTCGAGGGACAAGCTGAAGAAGGGTGACCTCCTTTTAAACAATTACAGCAAAGTTTGGCAGATTTAGAGAAATTGAGCCGATCTAAAGCAGATAAGGAACGAAAATCAGAACATTTATAGATGGTATGTTCATTTTTTTTGCAATATGGACACAATTTTGCTGAGGCAGTAAGAATAGCCTTTTTTGGAACAAAGTTCGGAGACCATGATGATTTAGCATGAATAGATTTATTAAGGTTAACGTTCTTACTAACGCAAGGCGAACTAGCTTGTGTCAGGGAAACTGCTTGCACTTGTTTGTCAATGAACTCCATTAAAGTATTGAACGTTGGCAAAGTAGGACCATCATTTTCAGTTTCAAAGTTTTTCCGAGTATTTGAATCTAAACATCTCAAAGCGATATGTAATAAAACAAAATCGTCTAAATTATTCACTGATACTGCTTTAATAGCATTAAAATTCTCCGAAAACGTTTCATGAAACTTGCCGAGTTGTTCAAACCCATCAATTTGCAAAGGCTTAAAACTGAGCATCTGAACTAAGTAACATGCAAGTTGCAATCTTTTGTTTTCATACTTCTTAACAAGAGCTTCAAAAACAACAGTATAATTAGCTTCATTTAACGGAAGGCTACGAACTATAGTAGCAGCAGAGCCTGAAACTACTGAGTGCAAATAATGAAACTTATCTACATTATTTAAACTACCGTTTTCATTAAACTTTTATAAGTGCCATAGAATGTAGGCCAGGATTTAATATTACCGTCAAAAGGCACTAGTGAAATTTTAGGCAATTTAGGATTAGGGCACTTAGAAGTGGTAGATTCCAAGTTCTCGTTCTTCAAAATTTTTTCTGCATTTGATTGAATTTCAAAGTAAATGTCTTCTGCGGAAGCACCAGATATATCAACATTTAACTTAACCTGGAGAGCCATAATCTTTGCTTGAATATCCTCAAATTCATTATAACTATACGATAAAACTTTAGAAGGATCAGTAAGTGCTGATTTGGACACGTCAAGTAAATTTTGCAGCCGCAAATAAAGTCGTTCTCTGCGGTTTATTAAAATTTTCAGATCGGCCTCGGAAGCCATTGCAATATTTAATGAACTGATGATAATCAGAACAAAATTGTTATTAACAATGCTCCGATATATATCTCTGTTAAAAGTGTGTATTCAAAGCAACATTTCTAAATGCAGCACAATAAACAAGTAAGAAAACGCATTCCACACTATCGCACAAGAAACGACAGTGTTGGAGACGAAAATAAATGAACAAAAACTACTGTAGATAAGCAGGTGTGTTTCTCAGTAAAATGTAGCAAATACGTGTAGATATTCAAGAATTACTTGCATGTAATTACGTGAGGGCGTACAATTAGCAAACACTAGATAAATTATCATAAGTGATAGATAAGTTTTGAACAGAGGCTTTATAGCCCTTATGTTTAGATGAYCAGTAGGCACTGTAAATCCGGCTCGAAGGACCAGTTTTATGTCGCGTAGGAGAGCGAATAGTAAGAGCAGGACTTACGTAAGTAGGTTGTAGAACAGTGGGACTGCAGGCCAAGGGGTGCAGTACTTGACTTGGTCTTGCTAGCGAAAATGGCACGAGCGCGCACCCCACGAAAGATACGGTGCAACTGGTGGTCTTCAGGAGAGACAAGGACAAAAATGGTAAACGGAAAAAGGAGCAACAAAAAACTGGATCCAATATCCAACAGAGAACTTTGCCTATGGTAGTAGAAGGGTCTGTAATGCACATTTAAATATGCAAATATTACCCTATTAAATCATCAGGTAGAATGTTGTCCTGATTGCTCGTTTTTCTATATTTATGGAAGCTGGGCTACCGCTCCCTAATGATAAAAGAGACTATGTTGTTTATTGGTCCTATAACAGATTGGTTACCCCCATCTACCATTACCCAACTCATATACCAAAGCTAGCCATCCCTTCAAGTAAGTCTTTGGGTGTACATAGTTCTAAGAAACAAAGAACAGATAACAATGTTTAATTTTTTTTATTTGATAAACACATAACACTAATCAACAGGCTTAATGGTAATAAATCGAGATAGGATAAATACAACAACTAATGTGGTTAATACAAATCCTACAACAGTCATATAAAATGTTTCTTCTGTAAAAACATCAGTAAAAGCTGGTATTTGGTTGTAGATGTGTTCGACAAGTTTCAACTGGTAGTCTTTCTTACCCATGTTTATCTCCTTCTTTGCACTTTTTGCTGTATCTTTGCTGCGAGGACGTTTGTTGTGGGTTCTTCCGTTTTAACCAACGGTGACAGATGCTTATTTAATCCTTGTAATACTTCCACAATGTTGAGATTGCCCAACAAGAACTTTAGTTTTCTAAAATATAAACTATTATAGCATTAAAGATGGACAATTACGTAGCACTTACCCTGCTTCACCCAAATTAACTAGAACCTCTGATTCAGTGCGATTACAAACTACATTTGCTTTAATAACACAATTCAGATTGGTTTCTTGTACCTTAGGGGTGCTAATGTGAAAAAGAAGCTCTCTAGAAAACACAACAGGCAATTTATATCAAATTACGCTTGCGCGATTTATATATAGAACAGATCAATATAAGATGAACTTACCTTGCTGTGCATGCACTTGGATGAAAGGGATCAAATTGAACTTGTATTCGTTTTACTGGCTTCAGATTTAACAGACTTAATTGTTTTGATATTGCGCTTTGTATGCCCGAGGTGACTTTAATTGTACCGCTGTAGTAAATAGACATCTTGCAAATTTATGACAAAAATTAATAAAACATCCAAATCGTAGCTATTTATAACAGTCAAACAATTTTCAGGTTAAGACCATGTTAAGACTTATGTCATTTAATTGTCAGTTCGCAGTGTCAAACTGTCAGATTTCACTGTCATCAGCTGACATCTACAAGGAGGAAGAATAGCAGGAGGGAGCGCGGCCGTAAGCCCAATGTAAAATATTTTGCACCACGCCAGACACCTTTTATTACTCTCTTACGACTTGCGCAGTCGGGATTCTCTACAAACCGCTGGCACACGACGCTTGGTTTCAAGAACCACAGGCCGTTGTGCTTTGAAGCTACTTTTAGGGTTGGTATGTCTTTACTAAAGTTCAAGTGGAACTGCTGAATACGTGTATAAAATTTCAGGTGCACAGATAATTTGTGGTCAGGTGTACATACTAATAAAGTAGACATACCGGCATGTTTCAGTGCTTGTTTTCTTAGAATTATCCTCTGCACAGTAATAAATTTTTGTTGAGATATGTAGTGCTTGCAGAAATTAAGAGTTTTAATTGTGCATTAAGTAATTATTTGTATGGGTTTATAATTTATACACTACCGAAATGAATTAAAGCACAACCACAAAATATAAAAAAAATATGTTAATTAGTGTCTAAACTACTTGGCCCATTTGCATGAAAGGTTGATTTTTTCCAAAATAACTTCTTGCTTATTTTTCACATAAATAATTTATGCCTCTTGGCAGGTCATTGCAACAGGAGCGTAGGTAATAATTGCAACTACAGTCACTAAATAGAATACAGTACRGCAAGGTTATGTTCCAATGAGTCAGAGAGAMAGGCATTGATTTTTACTCCAAWWATGGCGACGCAACTACTTACTTGTCATTTTTCCTTTGTTTTCTGTCAAAATATGAAATGTTTCACTTGTCACTTGTCATCTGATTACTACTAACAGCAACTAACAGTTAATAGGTTGCTGGTTCCTGACTGCTTTTGTGAGCTTTGTTTGGCGTAGTCACGTTTAAAATTCTGTTAAATGTATCATGCACCTGTTTCTTTTTTCGTGTCGTGGTAAAAGCAAATTTCCCCATTATTGCTGTATTACTTCGTGTAAAAACAATGTCGCAAAAGGTTATAGACTATTTAAGATTCCTACCAATGTGAAAATTTCACCACCTTCCTTATACCCTACTTACCCCAAAAATAATAGGTTACTTTGGGTAGTTGAGATTCATATGTATGCCAAATTTGAAGTTCATATGTTAAGTCTTTCGAAAGTTATCGCGTCCACACACAGACAACAAATTTTTTGCTCAAATTTTGTTTTTGGCCTTTTTCGAGCATTTAAAGTGATTGAGAAATACAATACTACTCATCTGTTGGATATGGAAGTAATTAACATTGGGAAATTTGAATGTTCCCACCAAACCTTTAACTCCAAATATGGCGGACGTTGCGGTACTGTATTCTATTTAGTGACTGTAATTGCAACAACTTGGATGATTTAGGCATTTAGGGTGTATACCACCGAACTCTATAAAATATGGAACATCAGAGAATGGGCATGTGGCATTAAAATAAATGTTCCCTTTAGAACAATTCTTTTTCTTCGTAGGCATACGCAGCTGCGCAGCAGAATGTACAGTGTTAGACATTTTGGTGTTCATGTCACTCTGTATATATTCAAATGTCATATCAAGCAACGACGCGAACAGCTGACGCTACAGTTAAGTGTAAAAATGTAAACAATGCAACTTAACCTAGAAAAAACAGCTTGATAACTGAACACCTGGTATCGCAAATGATATTGACTGTTCTCAAATAATGAATAGCGCAAGCGCCTCAAGAAACTGCGCAGATTTTAATTGGAAGCATATTTGAGAGGCTTATGATGTTCCATATTTTATAGAGTTCGTTGGTGTATACTGATTCAAATCCGGAAAGAACTGGATCAAAATGAAATTTAATGATTGCATAAACTACCTGCTGCGTCCAGCTTTATCAAAGTAATATACCGATCGGAAATTAAACGATCGCTTTATTTAATGTCCATTGTACGAATGTTCAATTTTAAGTATCCGTCCGTAGTGTCCTTAATAATTAATTTCAAACCCACAGACCTCTCTTTCGCCCGAATAACTGTTGCCGTCGCATTGTGTAACAGTAAATTCACGTTACAGCATCTTGGGAAGGTAAAATTACACTTTTATTTTGTTGCGAAGTCCCTTGTCTTATCTAAAATAGGTAGGTTGATTCCAACCGCGCCTAGTTAAATTAATGTGTGTAAATATCGTAACAATACGCTCATATAACGTTTACTGCAATGAGTGCGAGAGAGACTACCACTCAACAACTACGGTCCCATTTCTATTCGCGGCCTCACTCTGAGCGGTCAGCCGTCAGCGTTCCAGTTGTTTCTTTATTTCAATCTTCGATCATATATATTTATTTAAATGTCTTTGATTTCAATAGTGAACTGTCATTATCTAATATGTTCCTAACTTCACAATACCAAAACGGCGTTGCCAAATGTTTCCGTAAAAAATGTTATAACTTTTTAACTTTAAGGCTAGGATCCTGGAGAAAGGGAGAGAAATATATGTATATTTGAGTTAATAATAGAAAGAGAACAACCTATTTTTACAAAACAGCAGCACCTAAAAACTACTGAATATTTAGAGATAAATGAACGCTTATCTGAAAGATAAACGATTCAACTGGAACCTAAGGTATTTGTCAAACCAATATACTTAATATTTTTTGCTAAAATAATTGATAATTGCGTAGATCTAACTTTTAGATTATGTCTAGCCTACACTACGAATTTTGCTTATTGCATCATTTAGTTTGCACATAAAAATAGCTTACGTGAAAATGTCGATCACGAGCTTTTGAATAAGACCGTTTTAAAAGATATCGGTGCAGTAATTATGGAGTGGTTCTGTTTTGTAAAATAACTGTGGTTCTCTTTTATGTTTCAGTATGTTTAAATACGGTTATTACTTATTAAATCTCCATCAGTAAACGTTTTAAAGCATTATTTTAACAAAAATGTACCTCAGTGATCTTGTAGATAAGTACTGTGTAGTGCACAAAAATGGAGAGGTTGCATGAATTTTACATACAACTTATTATACAAGGCTTTACAATGAACATGCAATACAATAATATACAATAGAAAATCTAACCCGTGTCCATTGTACAACTGTGGACTTTCCAAATCAAACGACCTAGGATGAATGATTTTATTGTGTTCGCATCAAAACAAACTAGGTACAATATTCTTCACCACGAGWCKGTAATGTTTGTCCGCTTAATAATTATGTGTGGTTACATCACTAGGAGATAATCGTTTATCTTAGGTACACAACCACTGATCTCTAAATATTAGAGATCAGTGTACACAACCCTCCTTACACATTTCATTTTCAAAGTCCCTGATTGTACGTTACACATTTAGCAATTAGCAGACAGATATGACAGCTTGCGTATTGCGTTCGTCAAAAAGTACAGTAATGCACCGGAAAGTAGGGGGTGTATGTGTTTCGTGTTTGTGGGAGTGTTTTGATGTAGATTTTTTTAGTGCAATTTATACAAATTTCAAACATACGCGTGCGATTTGTGTTGATTTGAATGAATAAGTGAATCTTATACTTCCGATTTTATTTGCACAATTTATTCTATGCTGTGTAAGTAATACACAACAATGGCTTGGAGATTTAAAGCATCTAAATACAAAAATGCTGCACCAATTGTGCCAAAACCTGAAGCATATGTCAGGGACATATGTGTTGGTTCTTATCAAACCTATGGCAATAATATAACTGCGTCTGGACAATTTATGGCATTCAACTGGGACCATGCGGGATCCAGTTTGGCTGTTTTGCCACTGGACGATTGTGGCAGGAAAGGAAAATTGCTACCGTTACTGCACGCACATACTGATACTGTGACAGATATGGATTTCTCCCCATTCCATGATGGTTTGCTAGCAACTGGTTCGCAGGACTGCTTAGTCAAAATTTGGCATATTCCTGAAACTGGCCTACAAGAATCGTTGAGCAATCCTGAGTGCATTTTCTCACACAAACAACGAAGGGTGGAAACAGTTGGATTTCACCCTACTGCTGATTTTTTACTGCATTCCTCGTCTTATACAACTCTCACTTTGTGGGATATAACTTCAGAACAGGAAATTTTCTCAAATGAAGATCACACTGAAGTCATCCAGTCTGTAAGCTGGAAGAAAGATGGAACATTATTGGCAACTTCATGCAAGGACAAGCAAGTTCGGATTATCGATCCCAGGAGTGAAAAACCCTGTGGTAAAGCTGCTAACAGTCATCAGAGCATCAAAGATTCTCGTGTGGTGTGGTTGGGTGATAGCGACAGGATCTTAACCACTGGGTTTGATGCACAAAGATTAAGACAGATTATTATTAGAGATCTAAGGAATTTCGGTCAAGCTGAGAAGAGCCTAGAACTAGACTGTTCCACAGGCATATTAATACCACTTTTTGACTCTGACACCAACATGCTCTTTTTAGCTGGAAAAGGTAAGACAAATTTTTATGTTTTTAAAAAATATAGTATTAATAATATTGATACCCTACTACATATGTACCTTACTAGGAACATAAAAAAGGACTACACTGTACTTAACTGCATTTATGTCTCTAAGTAAGAGTCCACTAAAAGGACATCTCCATTAAAATATAGCAGTAAGAGGCCGATATGCAGAAAAACTTGTTAAAAAATTACATCTTCTTTTTAGTAAATGGATTATTGCGTTGTGAAACTCGAAAACCTTCTTTATCTACATCATGTTTTGATTTTGATTACTGAAAAAAGAAAAAACTATTCCTGACATTGACATTTTGTTTTCCAAAACCATTAAAAATGTTTTTCCCTATAATTTAAGTCACAATTTTGAATTTTCTTGGTCTAGTTGGTAAATTAACAATGCTATTCCATGGTGTGCTAAATCTGTTTTATTTTTTTTTGTAATATTGCATTTGAGGAAATCCATGATAGATTACCTTTCTTTGTTAGTACAAATTTCAAAGGTTTTATATCACAAAATGTATAAGTGAAAATATTGGAGCAGCTATTGTTAAAAAGCTTATGAACATATCAGCTACTTTACAAATTATGATGGAGATTAGAAAGTGTCCTTATGTGTTTAGACTTTGAGTGTGTATTGTATTTATTTATTTAATGTTTCCCAATTCTGATTAATAAAGTGAAAAGGTAAAGAAAAATATTAATACCAGCTAGACAATGACAATTTAAAACTGTTTAGGAAGGTATATTGCATAACAGTTCAGAAAGTCATACTTGTAATTAAATGAGTGACCCTTGGCTAGACTTCGCCTTAATGAAGACGTGTTATTATTTTTATTATTATAATATGTCTTCTACATTTTACTAGACTTTAGTATCTGGTAAGTAGTGCAAGTCTGCAAAGAAATTGAGCTGCACTAGGAAGTGCATTACATTCTTTCTATATTATTTATAGTACACTACTATAATGATGTGTATTAGACAATTGTAATCCATTATACTTGTGACCAATCTTTACTATTAATATTTTATGTTTTCATATTATACATATATAGCAGTGGCAGCTTGTGGATCCATCAGATGGAGCACCAACAGTTATAAAGTTGACTAATATTAGACGAACATATCCATTGCATTGGCAATAAATTCAGACTTGCATTAAATGATCAGAAACAGTAAAAATACCAAATAAGTATCACCCGTCGATATCTCTTGTGAAATTTAAAAAATTCCCACATAATGTTATTTTAAATTTTTTTTCCTTCATTTACTTCATGATTATTTTTTTCGTAACCTCTACCTACACTTAAAAAATTTTCATCAAATTATTATTGCTGGCAAAAGTTATAACTTGACCTTTGCCTATGTTCGTGTTCATATAGCTGCCATAGGTAAAATAATGAGGATGGAGACAAAGCAAACATTTCAATTGTAAGCATGTGTCTGCAAGCCGAGATGATTTAGAGGGTTTTGCATGCAAGACTTAGGAGCCTCAGCTAGTCGCGCTCCATGCTATACATGCTGCATTGGTAGTTCCAAATTCAACCAGTGATGAATTATAGGTTCTAGGTATTTTAAGGGCTTCACAAAGTATGCAGATTTAAATCAATCAATAAACACCATATCAATATTTAGCTGAAACTGGAATATTTATGAAAGCATATTATATTCATAATTATTCATGAAAAATCAGAACTTTATTAATGTTTATGGAACAACTTCATGGATTTTTTCCAATGTTAAAGAAAGTTTGAATGAATAAGAGCGAAATCACCATATTATTCATCACCTGTAATTATTTATACTGATATTTTTGCCCCTTCCTAAAGGGGTTTTATTGCGTTTTCTCATTGATTTGTTTTTTCTGGTATCTACAACTTTTTCAGTATGGAGTTTCGAATCTGCTTATCTATTATAATGGGGATATTTATTTTACAGTTACAGTTAGGTACTAGTTAGTTCATTGTCTTATTTCTTTTTACTATGACTTATGCTTAATAAATTTGTGTCACATTTTATTTAGTAATAGCTCTTATTGTTGCATGTTCTTGGTTTTCTATTTTAGTCACTTTTCTTGTTTGTTTTTAGTATTTTTTCTGGGAATGATACAGTAATAGATAATTTTACGTACTACCCTAATATCCAAAGCTTTGGTAATAATATTCTACAAAATATATCAATTATACTATAAGACTAAAGTGCTTAAATGTAAGAGTAATTGTTCACTTGAAGCCTAAGCCCTAGGATTAGAAACATCAGAAGGAGGGATTTAGATACATATTATATATTTTAATTTATCATGTGGCTGATCAACTTTTGATTCCTCTATACTGTACTATATAATAATCTGTGAGTGCTTTCCTAAAATAACTTAATGAAATCTAAGATACATACACTTATCAATATCTCGGTACTTATCAACACTGCAGTATTGTAAAGGTACTAATTTTTCCTGTTGAGCTGAATGAGTTGAGGGTGGAGTTACTATGTAGCACGAAAATTATTTCCTTCTACTGAAATGTTTTATTTATTCACTGTTTTTTTATCTCAAAAATATTTTTAAAAAACAGAATCCATTAAAACCCTGCAAATCGAGCAGTGCACAAATTCCAAATTTCTTTTTTGTACCTGCCGGTTTTGTCCTAATACAGCTTGGCCTTTTTTGTTGCGTCACTGGTTGTGATGTTTTTAGCTGTCCATTGGTTGAGTTCGATTTTCATATTAGCAAATCTGTAGTTTTTCTCGTTAAACTAGAATAAGAATTCTTTTGTGTATTTGCTTTTTTTGGTCTACTAGGGTAAATTTGGTGATTTTACAATTTTCATTATAACTTGTGTAACCATTTTGATCACTTATCACAAATTTTTTGGAGCCTTTTTAAGCTTGCATATGACCCTGTTGACTCAAAAAGATTATTCTTTGAATGCGCATTATAAATTTTTATTTATAGTTTATATACATATAGTACATAATGGGGAAGGTGCCTGTTTTTTATTAACAGCATGGATCAAGTGCATACCGTAATGGAAGTTAATATAACCCAACAAAATTCTTTTTATGTAGTTTTTAAATAAGAGGCATGAAAAATTTTTGGCGCCAAACAAGTGTTGAAATTTTCTCTGAAATATTTGCTCTCACTGCTGTCAGCTGTTCAGTATTTGTTAACAGTGTGTGCTTTTTTGAGAAACGGAGGTGGCTCCGTTTGTTTTAAACAATTAGGATGAAACGTACAAAAAATAAATTCAACGCACACATAACGTTTACACTCTCGACATCTGAATAACGTGTCTCATATGGCGTGCTCCTTTGCCACAATTTCGGTTTTGTGGACCCGGCAATTTTAAATTTAGTTCACTCTTTTAAGTGTTTGTAATCTTTTTTTAAGTTTTAATTTATGTAATTACATGTCTATTTTAATATAATACATTATTTTCCAATAACCCGATATAGGCACGTTCCCCATTGTGTTACATGAATTTGAAAAAAAAGGCGAACACAGCAAATAAGGAATTGCAACTGCTGCTATGAAATTTTGGTTCGCATTATATCCATGTACTGCATTATTTTATATGACATTATGAAATTATTAACTGAAAACAATTTTCAGGGGATACTACCATCGGATACATGGAAGTAACTGACAAAGAACCTTATTTGATTGAAGGTATCAGGCATTCTGGTGAGCAAACTAAGGGTGCTTGCCTTGTACCTAAACGTGCTCTAAATGTGATGCAAGGTGAAGTTAACAGAATTATGCAGTTAACAAGTAATTCTGTAATTCCGATCACTTACCAAGTGCCAAGGAAAACATATAGGTAAGAAAAGCTTGTTATTCTATTTAACCACATGACACTATTTTTAGCTTTGTTTTTTTGTTAATACATTATTGACCATTTAATATAAAATCTTTTTTTGTCAGAACAATAATTAACAAAATAAAAGTAGTAAATTGGAGGAAAAGACCACAATGTTTGTAAGGAATAGTAGGTTACAAAAGTGAATGATAGATGGCGTTAGGAGGTTAGGTGAATAGGAGGGAAATTGGGGTATTCGACGATTGAGGGGGCAGTCAGTGACGAGGACGCTGGCTGGATGGTTGTGTTTGGTTTGGTATACGTACACGTCCTCGTCAGTGATTTAAGTAGAGCGCTAAATTTAAGATTAGTTTTGATAGGGTGGCCATCCCAGATACTCAGTTCAAGATTATACTTTATTATTTAAGTTCAGTGCAAAGTTTGTCTTGTGTTTTCTATCCTTTTGGAGCATTCAGTTTTGGCGTTGTTAGGAAGCTGTTTGTCAAGGTCAGTTGTGTGGTTTGCTTATTTGAATAAAACGGACTTGCATTCTCTTACTGTGTATGAATCTAAACGACAATTACCAAGTATTTGTTACATATGGCGCCCAACGTGGGGCACAGAAAATAGAGTGCAAGTTCGTTAAAAAGCGAAAAACGAACTTTCAAGGTCAGTGATAAGTTGCGCGGTAGACATGTCGACGCACAGTGAGAATGGCAGCGAAGCCGGTGAGATTGATGTGGCGGCGTCGCTTTTGCAATTATTGAAGGCCGTCGAACGACTTGAATTAAGGATAAATAAAATTGATCAGGGTAGCAACAGTAAACAAGAGGGTGATGTAGAAAGTGTAATGGGACTTTTATCTGAAAATTCCACGCCACACGTACGAACGCGCGAGGTAAATTTTGATCGGTCATACATAACTGCATGGAAGGAGTTGGGGGGAAACCAACTCAGTTTTTCGGCAGGTGGTTCGATTCACCCGGTGCAATTTATTAGGAAGGTGGAGGCAATATTAGATGATGCGGGAGTGCTGGAAAATAAAAGGATCACATTAGCTGTAAATTGCTTAAAAGGGTCGGCGAACGACTGGGCGCAAATGAGAAATTTTAACGATTTCTTGGCATTTAAAAATGATTTCTTAAAACGATATTGGGGAGTTGACGAAGAGAGGGAACTGTACGATAAAATCAGATACGGGAAATTCACTGACGGGAGCATGGCAGATTATTTGGTAATTATTTACTATAGCGTCCCATTACCTATCGAGCTCAAATTGTGCGTACCCCTAGAAAGTGGCCTCCTGAACACGAATATGAAATCCGTTTCTAGCGGTCGCGCCTAGTTTTCAAGAAATAAATATTTCAATTTGGAACTACTTTACGACGCGGAGTGTTCTCTCTTATGCCGCGCAGTGTCGCATGCTCCTTAACGTCCGGTTGTCCTACGCGAGTGCATTTTTAAGCAGATTTAAAGTTGTTTATTTTACTGAGCGATTTTTGAGGCATTTAGGCCGTGTTTTTGGCGACACTCGGTGTTCTTCGTATGCTGTGATGAAGTGTCCCATAAGGCCGGACGTCCTACGCGTATGCGTGTTTTCAAGCAGATTTGGGGGTTGTTTTTTACCGCGCGATTTTTGAGGCGTTTAGGCCGTGTTTTTTGCGCGCGGCGCGCAAAAAACACGGCCTAAACGCCTCAAAAATCGCGCGGTAAAAAAACAACCCCCAAATCTGCTTGAAAACGCTACGCGTAGGACAACCAAATTTTAAGGAGCATGCGACACTGGGCGGCATACGGGACAACACTCCGCGTCGTAAAGTAGTTCCAAATTAAAATATTAATTTCTTGAAAACTAGCCGCGTCCGCAAGAAACGGATTTCATATTCATATTCAGGAGGCCACTTTCTATGGGTATGCACAATTTGAACTCGATAGGTGATGGGACGCTATAGTAAATAATTACCGATTATTTTATGCGTACGTTAAAAGAAATGTCTTATTTAAATCACCCAATGGAAAATGAAAAGGCCGTGGAATATATAGTAAATCATTTTCCGGTGGATATCCGGTGCGGATTATTAAATGCGGGATGTATGACTATAGAAGATGTTGAAAAACATTTAAGACGGATAGACAAATGCCGAGTTGATCAGAACCGTAATCGGTCGGCATTATCGGCGACAAGGAATAATGCGGGGGCGGTTCCACGTAATTTCCCGCGAAATGCTGATCAGTGGCGTTCTTCAAATGCGACTAATAATACAAATGAACCAAACGGTGAACAATCGGGGCGTTTACAGCAAAATCACGAAGTTTCGATGCTTTTTGCAAATAATCCCGAAGAACTTTTGGTTGAAGAAATTGAATGTCAAAAAAACAAAATGATAGCCTTACCGACTATCCAATTAGAAGTTCAAGGGAAATCAATGCAAGTTTTATTGGATACGGGGTTCAACTGAGTTCTGTGTCCGCAAAATTATTCAACGAATTAAATTCAGACCGCAGTCCGTTACCAGTATTTCCTGTAAATGGGGTGGTATTAAGGGGCGCGATTAAAGAAAAACCGCATGTGGTAAAATGTCAGGTGTTGCTCGAAGTAAAAATAGGCGATTTCAGATTGGATGTACCGTTCATTGTAGTGAAAGGCCTCAATAGGGAGATAATAATGGGGTATGATTGGTTAAAGCAATACAATGCAAGAATTGATTGTTATAAAGAAGTGGTTCAGTTAACGATAGAAGAAAAACAAATTGTAGAGTTGCCCATTACAAGAGAAGTGGTGGAGCAAGGGAAGTTAGAAGTGGGTTTCTTGGAAACGGGTTTACAAATAATAAGTGCAGAATCGGAATTAATTGGAGAAAGCGAGATCAAGGAAGCGGTTAAAAAATCTGAAATGTTGAATGAAAATGAAAAGGAAAATCTTTATAAATTATTATGTGAAAATAAGCATGTTTTTTCAAACAAACCCGGACGAGTCAATAATTACGAACATGAAATTCTATTAAAAGACTATACACCTTTTTTTCTGAAGTCATATGCTATTCCTGTTAAATATCGGGAAGTAGTCCAAAAACAAATAGAGGAAATGATAGGTTGGGATGTCATTGAACCCGCGCAAACAGAATATATCAGTCCTCTAGTCATTGTTATTAAAAAGGATAAAAGTGTTAGAGTTTGTTTAGATGCTAGGTATTTAAACAGCCGGATGGTCAGAGATCATGTGATACCTCCCAATCCTGAAGAACTAGTATTTCCATTTTCAGAAAGGGCAGTACTAAGCACAGTGGATTTGACTAGTTCCTACTGGCAAATCCCTATTAAAAAGGAACATAGGCAATACACAGGTTTTATGTATGATAACCAGAGTTTTATTTTCAAAGTACTTCCGTTTGGCCTTAGTACGTCAATCGCAAGCTTTATAAAAGCTCTCAAAAAAATATTAGGAGGGTTCGAGTTTGTTATCCCCTATGTAGATGATGTCCTGATATTTTCAAAAAATGGGGAAGAGCATCTCCAGCATCTGGAAGCAATATTTAAAAAGTTATCCGAAGCTGGGATTACTCTAAAGCTAAAAAAAGCCAAATTTGCCAAAGAAAAAATTACCTTTATTGGACATATTGTATCGGCCACTAATATTTCATTAGATCCAAGCAGGGTGCGATCAATTACAGAATTTCCAACTCCAAGAAATGTTAAGCATTTAAAGGCTTTCTTAGGGCTATGCAACTATGAAAGAAGGTTTGTCGAACGGTTTGCCGAATTAACTGTACCATTGCTAAAATTGTTAAAGAAAGGGACGTATTGGCGCTGGGGGGTGGAAGAGCATCAAGCATTTGAAAATGTGAAACGAGCATATTTGCAGGTTGTCTTCCTACTTCACCCTCAAACCGAAAAGCCATTCTATATTCAGAGTGACAGTTCAAACTATGCGATTGGGGGGTGCCTCTTTCAATTAGATAATAATAATGAACGAGCTATTATCTCATTTTGTAGTAGGACGCTTAGGGGCCCTGAAGTAAATTATGGAATCACCGAAAAGGAGGCGCTGGCGATAGTGTACTGCTTGCAACAGTTTCGGGTATTCGTACTGGGTGCAGATTTAACAGTGGTTACGGACCATAAAGCATTGACATTTTTAAAAACGTGCCGGTTATTGAACTCGCGTTTAACAAGGTGGACATTGTATATTCAAGAATATGACTTTCAGATCAAATACTGTCCGGGTCGTGAAAAACATTACTTCGGATGTGTTGTCGCGTTATCCCGTTGAAGATGAACAACTGAAAGATTCCATCACCGAGGAACTAGACATCTTCCAAGTGAACCTACTGACAGCCGCGGTGAAAGAAACCTATAAACTGGTTAAAAACGACATGAACAATTTAAAAGAAGCCCAGAACAACGATGATGGTGTACGTCGTATCCTGAAGAAAATTGAGGACGGAGATACACAATGGTTCGGTGTTCACCAAGGTCTGGTGATACGGAAGGACACAAGTGGTTACAAAGTAACCTAGTAATCCCTGAGTCACATGTGAAGAATCTAATTCGTTTTGAACATGAAAGCAATGGACATTTTGGACCCTACAAGTGCTACCAAGCTCTAAGAAGATGGTATTACTGGCCCAAAATGAAATCTCAAGTCTTCCGAGCAGTTGCCCAGTGTGAATTGTGTCAACAAGCAAAGGTCAGCAAACGGATGAAAGGATCCATGCATAGTGCCATACCCGAAGGTCCAAATGATCTATTCTGCCTAGATCTCGTGGGGCCGCTGCCAAAGTCGAGAGGAGGAGTACAGCACCTGCTGGTAACCGTGGACGCCTTCTCAAAATATGTACGTTTATATCCATTAAAACGTGCCACAACAGTCATAATTCTTAATAGACTAGTAAAGGAGCAATTTCCAGAAGTTGGTAAACCAAAGCGGATCCTGTCCGATAATGGAACGCAATTTACGTCACGACGGTGGAAAAACACATTAGAGGAGTGGGGTATCAAAGTCATATTTACCTCTACATATTTCCCTCAAGGAAATTGTACCGAGAGAGTCAACCGTGAGATTGGTCATCTCTTGAGGTCGATGTGTCATGCACAGCATACCAAATGGGCCTTTGCAGTATCAGAAGTCGAAAAATTATTAAACCAAGTTATCCACGATTCAACAAGTTTCACACCTGAAGAAGTCCATTTCCACAAAACAAGGGACAATCCGTTCATTTCCGCTGATTTCTTCCAAACATCGCAGGGGCTACCTCAACGGGATCATTTGTTGATGTTGGTGAAAGAAAAGTTGGTCTCGAAGGCAGCAAGAAGAAAGGCACAGCATGAAAAAAGGGGGAGATGCGAGGAGCTGGAAGAAGGTGACTGGGTGTACGTGCGACAACATCCCCAATCATCAGCTGAAGACAAAACTATTAAAAAACTCTTTTTATTATATGAGGGTCCCTATCGAGTAGTTGAGGTGAAAGGTTGTAATGTTTACCGTCTAGTAGATAAGGAAGGGAATGAAAGGGGCACCCATAACATTATAAATTTGAAGAGAAAATTGTAATGCAAAAACAAGCTGTTTCTCATACTTATTCTGTTGGTTTCATTTCTTGTTTTTGCAGGGGGGTAATGTAAGGAATAGTAGGTTACAAAAGTGAATGATAGATGGCGTTAGGAGGTTAGGTGAATAGGAGGGAAATTGGGGTATTCGACGATTGAGGGGGCAGTCAGTGACGAGGACGCTGGCTGGATGGTTGTGTTTGGTTTGGTATACGTACACGTCCTCGTCAGTGATTTAAGTAGAGCGCTAAATTTAAGATTAGTTTTGATAGGGTGGCCATCCCAGATACTCAGTTCAAGATTATACTTTATTATTTAAGTTCAGTGCAAAGTTTGTCTTGTGTTTTCTATCCTTTTGGAGCATTCAGTTTTGGCGTTTGTTAGGAAGCTGTTTGTCAAGGTCAGTTGTGTGGTTTGCTTATTTGAATAAAACGGACTTGCATTCTCTTACTGTGTATGAATCTAAACGACAATTACCAAGTATTTGTTACATGTTTAATAAAATACATATTCATTAATTAGTACATAAATGTATATTTTATTTTGATGCTGAGCAAATAAGTTAGTATTTTTCCTTTCGCCTTGAAGATTAGATTGTGATAAAACATAATTGTTTTGTTTATACCGTTCTCCATTGCAAAAGGTACATATCATTTTGTACATTTGCACAAGATTAATTTTAATGGCATTGTACTTTGAGGATGAGAAGGAAAGGATGTTTCACACTTAATAAAGTAAGACTAATTTTTCTCCTATTCTTGTCCCAACACTTTGCATTTTTTTGACCTGGTCTGTTTGAGGCTTGTGCAGGCCACATCACCTGTAATAGAGAAAGTTTTTTCTATACAAATGTCAAAACAGATTGTTGATTCTTCAAAGACAGGTGGTAAAATGTCCCTATTTATGGTTTGAACCCCGAAACCCCCCATTAGCTAGGGTCATGTTCATCATTAGTTTGGTATCACCTTTCTGAGACCCTCAAATACCACAGGTACTATCTTATAATAACAATAGGCATTTACATTTTTTTTAAATAAATTTTATTGCTGACCTCTAAACAGTGCTAAGTGGCACTGGTGCTGAGGCCTAAACAGTAATTTACAGTGAAAAGTAACAGTGTAATTCTAAAGTATTACAAAATACATAATTATAATTATAACTTAAACTATACTTTACATTTCATCTAAATATAACTTAAGGCTATGGCAGATTTTTTATATTTATTTACATTTATTATATTTTCAGGAATTTGATTGTATATGTTAATACTATTATATAGAGGAGATTTTTGAGCTTTGCTGGTTCTGTATATTTCATTTCTAAGAGTATTTTGTGATCTAACGTCATAGTTGTGGACTTTCTTAGTATATTTCAATTTTGTTTGTTTTTATTGTATTGGTTTTTATTGCATATATGAGTTTTACTTCTTCAAATATTTTTAATTTGTGTATATTAAATATTCCTGTTAGACTGTATAATTGAGTTGAAGGTGTGTAATATTCAAGATTTAAAACAGTTTTTACAGCTTTATTTTGAAAGCGCTGAAGTTTCTGCATCATATAATCAGGTGCATTTCCCCAACATGTTATGAGATACGAGGGTGAATGCTTTCAGCGTCCATAAATATAAGATAATATTTTGTCGGATAGATCGCTGTCACTTGAAAACACTGACAAAAAGTTAATAGTCTGACGTTTCGATTACACCTGTAATTTTTGTCAAAGACGAAGAACCTCAAAATTTGCCTGACACAAGTTCAAACCAAATTTGGTTTGAACTTGTGGCAGGCAAATTTTGAGGTTCTTCGTCTTTGACAAAGATTACAGGTGTAATCGAAACGTCAGACTATTAACTTTTTGTCAGTGTTTTCAAGTGACAGCGATCTATCCGACAAAATATTATCTTATGTTATGAGATACCTTGTATGAGGCATAACAAAGCAATTGTACAATGTCAGTCTTGCTGTTTTATTTAATATATTACTACATCTTTTTATTGCACCCAGCATTGGTGCAATATTTAGCGTTGTTTTCTATGTGTAATTTCCATGTTAGGTTGTTTGATATTTTTATTTCTAAATATTTATAATTTGACACCTTTAATTTTATATTATTTAAATATATATTAGTATCCCAGCTCTTCTTATTTTTTTGTTTTATGATCATGTATACAGTCTTGTATATTAATTGTTAACTTATTATAGCACAGCCACTTAAAATATACATCAAGATCACAGTTAATTTCTCTCTCTAATTGCTAATTGCTACTGATAATACCAACACAGTATCGTCTGCAAACATAAAGTACCTTGCTTTTAACTTTACATATTTTAGACAGTGAACATACATTAAGTATTGTAGGGGTCCCATTACGGAGCCCTGCGCAACTCCCACCCGCAGTTGTATCAACTCTGTGTAATGTTTTCTGTTCTCTGAGTATGTCCTTAGTAGACTGTAGCACACACCTCTGAAGCCCATATTATACAGTTTATTTAACAATAACTTTATGTCCACTATGTCGAATGCTTTTTGTAAATCAATGAACACTGCCACAACATACCGGTTTTTGTCGATCTCACTATATATATATATTCAAGAAGGTCCATTGTTGCATCCATTGTATTGCTGTCTTTTTGGAATCCGTATTGATGTGTATCAAATCCATAAGTTTTGGTGCTAAATCTGGTTAGTCGTCTTTTTATAATCTTTTCCACTATTTTTGAGAAAGTTGTGAGTACCTAAATCGGTCTGTAGTTATTCATATCATCTTTTCTTCCTTTTTTGTACACTGGAACAGTTTTTGCAATCTTCATTTCATCAGGAAATATGCCACTTTCCAATATACCATTTGTCAGACTTACAAGCTTCTCTCCTATAACATTGAATAATTTGTTTATATCTTGTTTGGATATTCGATCAATTCAAGTCGAAGAGTTATTTTTTATTTCGGCTATGACTTCCTTAATTTCCTCTAGGTCAGTTGGCTCCAAAAAAATTGTTTTGTCTGTTTTCTCTTCAGTGAATGTAGTATCATTGCACTTTTACAGAGCTGAAGCTAATTTTTGCCTACGTTTGAAAAATGTCCATCTTCGTTTATAATTCTATTTATTTTTGTTTTATGCTTTTCTGTTTCCCACATAAATCGTTCAGTAATGTCCACATCTTCCTAGTGTCCCCGGATGCTGCTGTATGTCTGAGGTTGTTCACTTTATTTTTAACTTTTTTAAATTCTTTTTCACCCTAGTCATTTTGGATTGTTTTCCATCTGATGTATAGTTTGTCTCGTTCTTTGATCAGTTTTAAATAGTCGTAAGTAATCCAGTTATTGCCCTCTCCAATCTTTGTTGTATAAGTTTTAGTGCATTCCATTTTTGTAGATTTTATAATGTTTGTTAACTCATTGAATGTTGTAATATTATTTTGTTGCAATTTGTTTTGAACACATTGAACTTATTCCTGTTGACGCAATACTTGTCTTATAACTTTTTCCCATTTGATTTTTTGGTATATTTATTTAATGTAATATTTATTTAATGCAATATTTATTATTTTATGATTTGAAATCATATCTTCTTGAAGCTGTATGATAAACGATAATGATTTATTTGTTATGACATGATCTATAATTGTTGCTGTTGTTTTGGTAACTCTGGTTGCATTTTCTTTATCAATAGCATTCTGAATTTCAAATGCAGTTATTTGAATAATATTTTTGTACTCCCTTACTACAGGTGAATCTTTAATTATGTCCAAATTTATGTCACCTATTACTACACAATCCTTTTTTTGCATTTCCAATATTTTATCAAAGTGGTTTAAAAAATTTGACATGTTATTGCTAGGTGGTCTATATATACTCAAGATGGTCACATTCTCCTCTATGAGATGTATTGATAATAGATTGGAATCATTCAGAAGCAATATCACAGCAGTTGTATTGTATATTATCCCTAATATAAATGCATGTTCCTCCCTCCCTAGAATTATTATATAGCCATGTTTCGACTAATAGAATGATAATGTAATTTACTTTGTATAATGTCCTTTAGATCTTCCAATTTATTTCTTAGACTTCTTATGTTTATATATAATATGTTTAGTTTATTGTGTTTGAATATTAAGATGTTTTATTTTAATTTACATAAATTTTTCCCCCTTAATTATAAAGTTCTTCCTCACTGTATACCCTACAAGGAGGATCATGCTCATTCTTGCGTATATACATTTTTCCATTCAGACAGTATGGGCTTTTAATTTTTTGTTTGTTTCTGCATCTAACAATAATATCCATAAATTTAATAAAAGATGATCAATACAAAGTAAGATATTTATTTAATAAGTAGAACAATATTTCTTACCACCCCTTATATCAGTTAATGCTTTCAAGATTGCAAGTATTATACAATAATTGAGTTCCTAAAACCTTCGGCAAAATAGGACGTGGCAAGAAGAAGAAGAGTGGGGCTAGGCTTGACAGACGCAGTAGATCGGGAAATTAATTTTTTAGTCCCCTGAAGTGGCAAAAATAGTGTAGACTTACGAGTGGTATTCTTTCGTCCTAGAAAGCTAGTTTATGCAAAATTGCTCTTTCGTAGCGGTGCAATGTGCATTACGTTGACAGTCTGGTGCGATCTCTGGATTTAAGTCCCCACAAATATTTTTTGTGGGAATATCTAAAGGTCCAAGTTTCCAAATAACGTCTTCAAATCATATCAGTCAAAAAGTAATCAATGTATCACAGACTTTGCTTGAGAGAATCGTGCTGAATTTCAGAATGCACTTACGACAGTTTAAAATTACCTGTATTGTTGTGTAATAGAAAACAAAACCTTTGTATCTAACATAGTATTTTTTATTAGGCTTTGAAGTTAGGATGGATTTTTGCTGCACCCAAAGAAAGAATTGATGATTTATTTTTTGTAGAGATTTCCATGCTGACTTATATCCGGACACCACTGGTTACACAACCGAACTGACAGCAAGCCAGTGGATGCAAGGCAAAAACTTACCTTTAGGGAAGATTAGCTTGGATCCTGCTAAAAGAGAAAAAGGTGAACAACCAATAACGGTAAGTAATAAAATTTTTCATTATCAAACTGTGAGGGTGCATATTTCACTGGATTACATGATAGGTTCATAGAGGTCCATTGTCCAAGTTAAAGCAGGAATACCAAGACAAAAAGCAAAAGCCCGAGGTTATCAAAAGTTTCAGTCCAAAAATTACGGCTGCGATACCCAAAAACGGTTCTAACAAAGTCACCGAAGTCAAAACGGTCATTGAACTGAATAAGATTAACGATAACAAGTCTGTAGAAGAGAGCCTACCCGTACATCAGCCAATAGTACCTCCCAAACCTTTGCCGCGAGCCTCAAGGGCTAGTTCAGTTTGTGAACAGCTGGAAGAAAATAACGGTGCAGCTAAGCCTGTTGCTAGGCCGAGAACCAATAGTTGTGCCCCAATTGGTACTACAGTTACCGTCAGTTCTACAGTTACCGTCAGCCCACCTGTAACAACAGCGCCTCCTGTTGTTACTTCTGTTAACCCCAATATGCCTGTAACTGGAGGATACAAGGTTTATGAGATTTTATAATCACTGTTTGCAATGTTTTGTGCTTTTCTGTAGTTTATTTGATTTATTATGTGGTTTTTGTGTATTGTAGATTATTTTCAGGTAGTTCTCAGTGTTGGGTATATAGTATTTTTTCGTGTGCACCCTATTTGTATTATTTTTAATGTTTTTTTTTAATTTCAAAAAAATTGTACATGTTCTTTGTTATAACAGTAAAATATATAAATAGTTGGTAATAATGGACATCATGCAGTATGCAATCATTTTTACACTATTTACATACTTTTTCGCAATACTAACTTGTTATTTCAGTTTAACAAAAATTAATTGACAAGTGAAAAGTAATTCTGTTGTAATAAGGATTTATTATTCTTACAATGTAATGTAAACATATATTTACTGTGGTAAATGTGAAAATTGAACTCGCAACTATTTGATATTTGTAATCCATCAATAGGAAATTTAATAATATAATTATAATACTCGGTAATGTTTGAAACATTACCAAGTGTTATTATAATTATATTATTAAAAAAATGTTTCATTTAGCGCCGTCAAACAAGTTAATTGAAGTTGACAGCAGTGATCGAATTTGTAGATACTGTGGTTGTTGCTGTGGCTGTTGCATTCTCATAGTTTTGAAACAGTTGTTTCGTAATTTTCATTTTCTTGGGAACAGACTTCTCAGTGTACAGGGTTTTAAATCTATAGCCAACTTTTGAATAATCTTACATTTCTTCAATCCTCAATATCTTGCTTACGAACATAGATAAAGCTCATGCAATTTCTTGTGTCGCTTTACTTTGAATGTGCAGGAGACGAATTTTGGTCTTCTTTGAAGAAAGACGTTCCTAAAAACACATGCTCTGCGCGGTTGTCAGTTGCAAAAATTTATTGCCAGACTATACAACTTTGTTACGAAAATTAGATATTACCACTACTATCCGTCATTTCAAGTCGAAAGCTATACTTCATAAATAAATGCTAATAAGTCGACACCAACTGCATATGCTTACAGAAATATGAATAACAACTTTGTCGTTAAACATTATAATTGGATAAGTGGATTCAAGCCTGTTCATACTTTTATTGGACTATTAGTAAACATTCTCAGAAAAGTATGGTTAAGAAACATATACAATTGACAGTATTTGGGAAAAAAAACTGTGTTTTCATGATTACTGTGTATCACCTCCTTCCAAACGTCGAGCAAACGTCATGGTGCATTTTTGCTTAAAGTCCAAGGACTTGTGAAAATGCATCTGCTCTATAAAAGATCTGCAAAGACTTTTTTTAATAGATATTTTAATTTTTAATCTAATGGCGTACTCAGAATTTTTTAAATGGTCACATTTTAGAGATCTAACACAAACACACATTTTTTAAATGGAAACCGTAGTTGACTTTGCTATAGCTATAGCTAAAAAGACCAATCTTTTTCTTATTAAAAAATATATATATACATTGTTGGGTTTATTTGCAAAAAAAATTTTAAATAATAATAACTTACCTGTTAGTGTGCGACCTTGATATCCACGCCGACGTTTCACTACTAACTGCACAACTTCCTTTCACCTTTGGGCACTTACTAAGGCTCGCCCAGGTTGATTACATTATTATCCCTCAGGAATGCTATCACTTTTTCTTTAACTTCTGGGTTAGAACAGAGAACAGAGCTCACAAGCTTTGTTCACCACCAACAGCTGAAGCGCAATTCCCCTTCTTTCTTTCTTCTCTCTCGGCAGCGTACACCGTTCAGAAAACACAGCTACGTTACTGCCGCATTGCCACTTTGATGCATTCTAATCATTAGGGGGTTAGTAAACATCCAAGAGACTATGGAACAAGAAAACACAATATAATTTATATTTTTAAGTAAAATTTTTAATCCATTAAAAAGAATATTTGAATGTATGACTCGTAAATGCGCTTATGCAGTTGTTTTGTCGGTAATCAAGGATGCTATGTAACTAATGAAAATCGTTGCTTATTTGGCAGTAAGTACCTATGCTTTGTTTAGTGTCAATATTTATATTCATTTTGACAAAAAACGTATAATTTCATTAAATTACTACAAAAATTTGAATAATATCAAAATTAGTAAAAATAAACCTAACAATATGTATATTTTCTTTATCGGAAAAAATTGGTATTTTCAACCAGAGCAAAGCTAACTACGTTTTCCATTGAAAAAAAATGCAAGTTTGTTTTATCTAACAAATACACCCAACAAAAATCTAAGTATGCCACTGAATTCAAAGTAAAAATATATATAAAAAAATGTCTTCACAGTTTTTTGTATCTACATATTCAATCGAGATATTGAGAACTGAAGAAATGTTCCATTATTCTAAAGTTGGCTATAGCTTTAAAACAAAGGCAATATTAAAATGGCGAACGCACAGTTCAACTTGCAACAATCAAGTAAGACAGTAACATGCTAGCCGCAACTTTCTCGTGTAAATAATTACTGAGATACCCTGCAAATACAACAAAAATGGGACTCCTTGTACATTTCCATCACTGGAGAGGATTTCCAACCTCCAAGTTCTTTCACTGATAGCAGATCACTACCACTTTCCATAAGCATGGTAGTGATGAGCATTGAAACTAGTGCCCTGTGTAGAGCTCTGGATACTCTAATTTTCAAAACATAGTGATTTTCTTTGAGACACCTCCAGTAGTATGGATGTCCACAACTTGCTTAATATATGTAGCATTTCTGTAACCAATGAAAAATTTCCGAATTTCTAGATTAGAAGATTGCAGATCAACATATTTTTGGTACAAGTCATATATGTACATACTCTACTGATTTTGTTTTTAGTATAGCTCATTTTAAACAAAACCTTTGATACTGGTATTTTCGAAATCATCTAGTCAACTGAACAAGTTCGTTATACCTGTGTGCGCCAAAGATCCACACTTTAATACAACCTAAAGAAGAACAATATTTGAAAAATCAGTCAACCGTAATTCGTATTTCATTCTTTTCAAACAATCAAGTATAATTCTCTGCTTTCAAACGAAACTTGGTTACTTTTTCTTCATTTAATATTGTCACAACAACTAACGCCAATGCAATGTAGAAGGAAGACTTTCTAGAACATGGAATATTGAATATCAGTGCATAGCAAAATATTTGACATGATGCCAAATTAAATCAGTTCTGTAGGCCATTCTGTTGTGCTCCCAGGTATTTTAGGATGGTAATGGAAATTCGTCTTTGACAACGTAACTGTAAACTTATAAGAAATAAATAATACCTACTTAAATTCTTTACTTACATATTTTTTACATAATAATGCACTAATGTTGACTCAAAGGACATGTACAATTACAATATTATGTATTTCCTGATATTAACTCACCTTGRWTATCATATCAACCAGTTTATCTTTTTCTAGCCTCGGCTGGGCCCCAAKCCGTTTACACCTCCAAAATTTAATGAATCCGAGACATTCGATAAAGTATTTTCGGTACCGATTGCTCCACCAGTCTATCCCACTAATGGAACGCACGAGGCTAAAGCGGAACCTGAAAAAGATAAATCTCCAACTTCTGACTTGGAAGAGAGCCCCGTACATTTACAGTCTGATCTCAATGGTAAAAATGTCGAGGAAGAAGCTAATGATGATTCTGGTTACGTTCCAAAGACACCGAGTACTGCAGAGCGTCGCAAGCTGTTTGAAGAACGGTCCAATTCAAAAGAGAATGAGAATGATGATAATTTTGATGGTGCAGATGGTTTCGAGAGGATGTCACTACAAAGAAGTAGCATTGCTGAACGGAGGAAGATGTATGAAAATAGGTAAGCTTTAATAATCATAAAATAATATATACAAAACTAATTTAAGAGCAACTAAAAGACTTAGTACTATTTCAGAAGTACATGTCCAGAATAATAATAACCAAAAAAATGAACGTAAAACTAAGATAAAATAAATGACTTGTCATGAACATTATAAGTTAATTTTTTCAAACTGAAGAACATCTGTTACAAAAATGTAGAATTAAGTTTCCGCATTGCCCAAACATCTGAAATTTTTACATTCTTTTGAAATTTCCAAAGATATATGTGCATCTTTCATCAATATTGTTAACAATCTAAAAATATGGTATATTTTTCTGATTGAGGTTATTTGCACTGTTATCAAGAGCAAATACTACATTTGGTAAAATTGATTTCACACAGAATTTGTGGGATGCAGACTGGATACAACTTTACGTTTATTACCTGATTTTATCTCCTTACAGAATAAGATTATGTTAGGACAATAAACAGGAAAATTACTTGTCTCCATAGAGATAACAGACCACTTTTGGAATGAAAATGCAATATATCAGGTCTTGCATCTTTATTTAAGGCGACAACTGGTGCTTTATTTAATTATTTCCACCAGATATAAGTTTACGTCAATTCGCTGTTGACAATATTTGCTCTTATATAATCAGATATCTGTTATTGTTTTGATTCAATATGTTTTATATATATGCTTCATAACTGGATGTCGCTTATCTACGAAAATGCATGTAAACTAATTGTGACAAAATTTTGTAAAGGATCGCATCTGCAGTAAATATAACTTTAACAATTGACAGTTGAAATCTTGAACCTAAGCTAAAAAATACGGCATTTTCTTTGAAGTAAAAATAAATGTAAGCCCCATTTTTGTCGTATTTATTTTATGTATTACATTGCATGTCAAAATTAGCGTGACACTATGAATATTGTAATTATTGTCAATTATTGACAATTACAACTTCAAAGACGATTTTCTCGTGGATGGTTAATCCGATTGGTCTTAGTTGTAGCTTTACTTCTCAGCAGTGATGCTGATTTTGAAATTTTTATTTAATTTTCAGTATCTTTACGGTGTTAAAGCGAAGGTGCTTTTCCACAATATTTGCAGTTTTCTACGGTAGATACATACCAGCTACAATCACAGATCAACTACAAGTAATCTCTAGCCTAATCGTTCCCGAACATTTTCCTTTTTGATTCATGCCGATATACACAGTTCTGAAGTGTATGTTTATGAGAATTTAAGAACAATATAACAAAAGAGATTAATTTAAGAGCACAATAAAAAAACCAATGGAAGGAACAAATGGCAACATAAATCCTGAAGAAAATTAGTATTTCCTGTTTGAACCTCTACTCCTACTAATAGTTTCACATCGTCTTCTCATACTTGAAACCAGCCGTCTAATCTGATCTTGCTCAATGTTGTTCCGTGTTTCCATGATCATGTTTTCAATGTCATCAAAAGAGACCGGCAGCAGCTGATGGTTCCAAAGTTGTCTACCCATATTATACCACAAATGTTCCATAGGATTGGGATCAAGACTGCAAGCAACCCTGTCCAGGGTCTCAATATCCACCTTGTGTAAATACTCCTGTACTAAACGAGCTGTAGGCCTTTGCTCCCAAGTTTGTTACTGAACAGCAACTCCACACTCCACTTCAGGGGGCAATCTTTCTGCGAGGGAGCAATGGCCACAGGCCTTTGCGTGGCCTTTGCTTCCAAGTTTGTTACTAAACAGAAACCCCACTCTCCACTTCCAGAACAAGCTTTCTACGAGCAGCCTTTGCTCCCGAGCTTGTTACACAACACCAACCCCACTCTCCACTTTCATGGCAGGCATTATGATCACTTTCACATCGGTATCTTTAATTGGTAATGTTAGAATTTGTTATTTGGTAATATTGGAATCTGTGATCGGTAATAAAGGAATCTGTAGCTGGTAATAATAATCTGTGTGGTTGGTAATGTAGAAATCTGTGATTGGTAATATAGGAATCTGTGATCGATAATATAGGAATCTGTGATCGGCAATATAGGAATCTCTGTTACAGGAATCAGTGATCTGCAATATAGGAATCTGTGATCGGTAACATAGGAATCTATAATCGGATGCAACGTTGTCAGATTGTGCACCTTTTAAGATTTTTTGGGGTAACCAACCGGTGAATCCCAGACTGCGATTTTTCGCGGGTGACCGAACAGGTTGGTCGCGTTGTTGCCGGATTGTGTACTTTTTACGATTTCTTGGGGAAATCGACGGGTGAATCCTGGCATGGCGGTTTCGGGMTTTCCCCCCGAAATTTTCGAAAGCGGTGTTGCCGGATTGTGCACTATTTACGTTGTTTTTTTTTTAATTGACGGGTGCATCTCGAAATAGCGGTTTCGGGATTTACCTGAAATTTATGAACTTTTAACTTACGAGTTTGTTACATAACAACGGCCACATTCTCCACTTTCATGGCACGCTTTTCACCAGTGTCTCACAATAACAATAACCCCACTCTCCACTTCCAGGGCAAGCTTTCTATGAGGGAGAAAAACGGCCGTGGCCTTTGATCCCGAGTTTATTCCTCAACACCATCCCCACACCCCACTTCCAGGGCAAGCTTTCTACGAGGGAGCAGAAGCCGCAGGCCTTTGCTCCCTAGATTCTCACATAACAGCAATCCCTCTCCGCTTCTACGGCAAGTTTTCTAAACACACTCTTCACTTTCATGGCAAGCTTTTCATCAGTTTCTTACATAACAATAATCTCACTCTCTGCTTCCATTTCAGAGTTTTTGCATATCAAGCATACTCCACTTCCATGGCCAGCTCTCCACGGCCTTTCATACCTTAATGGAGCAATAGATCCCACTTCTGATTCTGTGGTGCCTGTATCCAAGGAACGTGCTAAGTGCATTTCCCGCCTAATTTCTTATTTAATGATTAGTTATACAGTTACCTTCATGCAAAGAGACAAGTTCTGTCCATGCTATCAAGGAAATTTCTCCGCAAACTATTACAAAACGTCCATTAAATGGGGCAATTTGATGAACATTGCATTATGCATATTGGTCTTTTGACCTTCAGAGAATTCTTACGTGGCAGTCACAGTTGTATATACAAAACCTGGATTAATCCAAGAATAAGCTGCGGTCTTGTTTGTCGGCTCTCTTGCAGAAATCTGAAGCTTAATTCRGCCCTTTTTCATACCTCTTTATAGTAGCCACACTTGTTTGGGCATTAGGATTACAATTAAGATGTATTTGGAGTTTTCTGACTGTTACTATCATGGATCGCTGTCATTCCTTGAGGCTTTTCTTGTCTATTTTCATTGTTAGTTTCTTCAACCTCCAAGCTATAGCACAATAACTTAATCCCTTGCAACCAATGTAACTACTTTTACACATTCATTATGATTAAAATTTCTTGTTTGGTTATAGCTAGTGTATCCCTTGCAGGGCTGTAAATTATGTAGAAAAATAATATCCTCGTTTGAACACTGTAGATACTGAACTTTGAAATTTAAATGAAAATTTTGAAAATAGCAACATTGCTTAGAAGTGAAGCTACAATTGAAATCAAAGATCATCAAAATCATATTAGCCATTCGAGAAAAAATCTATTTTGATTTCATTTTCTTATGAATCTATTGTGAAAGTAATCTCAATTACCCTAACTTTCAGAATTATAATAACTCATTTAGAATTATTTCCATCTGCTCTTTCCTTTCATGCCTTTTATTGTATTAGGTCTCAGTCAGTCCAAGATGGAAATGCTGCGGAGAAACCTACAGAATCGCCTGTCATGTTCAGGAGAAAGGATTCCTTTAAAAACAAAAAGGTTGATGAAGATCCAAAGAAGGATGAAGGAAAGAAAACTGTACCATTTAAAAAGCAACAGTCGTTGGATCCACAAGCAGGAAAAAATATCGAAACTCCTGTACCAACCACAAAAAGAACATCAACAGTTTTTGGTGAGTTGTATTTATAATACAACTTGTAGCTTATGTAGTTCATGGGTTGTATTTGAAAGTTAAAAAATGTTTAATATTTACATCTATTTTTTAAGGACGTGTCTCCAAATTCAGACATCTGAAGGGTACCCCCGCACATAAATCACTTCATATAGAAAACATACGCAACCTGAGCCGTCAGATATCTGGTGAATGTGATGGCTTTCACGGTAATGCAGATAATGACTGTTTCTTTTCCATTATGCTGATTAATGTTTTTTATTTTCAGCTAATCCACAGAGAGTTGCTGTGCCTTTAAGTGGCCCTGGAGGTAAAATAGCAATTTTCGAACTGTCAAAAACAGGCAAACTTCCAGATGGTGTTATTCCCACCTTTGTTCAAGGGAGCAACATAATGGACTTTGCATGGGACCCTTTTGACAACACTTGCTTGGCAGTTGCATGTGATGATGGTACTATTAAAATCTGGAAGGTAAGCGGTAATCAGTGTAGAAGCATATGAACAAAATAATAATACGAGCTGTTTAGAAATATTTCTCGTTAATGCATAATGCACCCAATAAAGCTTTATCGTTTTTAAACTTTATTATCATTATTTATTAAGATTTCTTTTCCCTAATCAGTTAATGTTTGTAGTTTACATCGTGGAATTGGGAAATAAATTATTGTAGATCTGAATGTTCAGTTATTTAATTGATATTGACGAAGTTTCGGAAGTGGCCGCTTCCATTTTTGTCATAGACAGTCTTGTCTTGTGAGAGGCTTGCTCAGCCAACACATTTGGTCGAGCAAACTCCAAACACTTTACAAATTATATGTTTTCTTCTATAATTAATGCTACATGTTCAATTAGGTGATTACATTTGTTTATCAAATTTATATTTTCTCACTACATGTGGTGATATCACGCTATCAAATAGGGAGGATTATGGCATTGGTAGTATATTACATATTCCACATAGTACTCAATATCTCTTTGAGAGTACAGATTACACACATGCCCTATATAATCCAGAATTGATCTAATATAAATTTTATATATCTGTGAAAGTAGGTCTACTGAGGGGCTTTTGAATGCTATTTGTATGAGTTGAAGCCGTGAGTTACACTTTTTCACGATCCAACTGCTCTTCCATTTCCTTGCAACTGCATCAACAATTATATATCTACTATGTCTTGGGTTCTTCGAGCCAATATGTACGCTTGTCCTTGTTCAGTATTCACCTCTCCAGTATGCCGAGGAGGTCATTTTGAATAAGATGGGCACTACTGTATGAGTTATCAAAAATCTTTGTGTCATCGTCAAAAAAACTAATGTTAATTAGTTGGCAGATCACTAATGTATAAAATAAACAGCAGTGGACCTAACACACCCTGGGGCACCCGGTCCAACATTTTATGTTTGCTTGATACACAATTTTCAACTCTCATGTTGAAGCATTTGTCGGTAAGGAATTTCTCTATCCAATATAACAGCTTGCATCTCACCACAAAATGTTAAAGTTTCGTTAGGAGTTGTTGAATTGGTATTAGATTAAATGCTTTTTTGTAGTCAAGGTATATATCAATGGTTTCTCTTTTGTCCACACATTAAYATTTGACAGTATATTTATTTCTTTATTATTTATAGTAATATTTTTTCTGTATTTTTCATAATTATAAATACGGTTGTTTTAGTTTTTAATATTTTTAGTTGTGCTAATGCTTTCAACTCTCGTTACCATCTGCTCCGCACACCATGGTTAGGCGGCAGTCTACTTTGGTCAATTTACTAGGTATCCCTGCCTGGAGCCCCAATAAAGACGAAACTAGGCATAGAGTTTGAATGGATTGAGAGAGCAAAAGTTTATTGACAATTTGTTTAGTTGCTTCATCCTTTTCATATATTTCTCACGTACACGGTCGCTTAACTTCAATGGCCTATTTTTACCAGATATTGCCATGTTCATACTTCTTTTTTTTACGGCTAGCAATTTTTTTTTCAGTAAAATGAATTTTTATTAAAATCTGTTTATGAAATTACATGAAGTTACAACTGATTAAATTAAAAAAATTGCTCTATCATCTTCCATACAAATATATTGAACTGTGAGTCAAGTGCTCATTAAGTTTTTTTAGAATTCCAGTCCTAAAACGAGATATTTTTCGAACAAATTGCATACTTTCCATTGCTCTCACTTGACTCAAAATAACAACAGCGGTAGCTTGATCTGTAATAACTTCGATGATACTGTATCCCTAAATTTTCTCATAATTCCTAAAATATATTTATGAAGGGTAAGTTTATCCAGATGTAACAGCTATAGTACACTCATTTTTTTGTGAAATAAACTCACAATTTCCTGGACGATAAAGACCTTTTGTGTTGGTAACTTCCAACATTAAGTAGTAATTAATTACAAAATTCAAACTGGCGATATAACGTAAATAACTTAAGAATGTAAAAACTATTATGACAGATTAGGTTCTCTTACAATAACAAAACTTATTTACCAGCTACACCCATAATAAATAAAACAATAAAATTGTCATTTTGAAACTTTTAAGCAAATGTTTAAAGTGATTTTACTTTCCCTGATAAATTTTTAGAAAAAAAATTGATCAAATCACTTAATCAGGTGTATTTGTCTCGAATAGGAATTATTGATATCTCACCAAAGTATTGATACCACCTCACAAAGTTATTGATGGTTCATCCTAATATAATTTTTGTATTATTTAATTATATATATAACAAAGTATTTACTGTTAGTTTTGCATAAATATTTTGTTCAGGTACCGGAGACAGGCTTAACAGAACCAACAAACCAGCCGGATAAGGAATTCAACGCCCATTCAGACAAAATCTATTTCATAAAGTACCACCCGACTGCCCAAGATGTCTTGGCCTCAGGCTCTTTTGACATGACCATTCGTATTTGGGATTTACAATCGTTAACCGATAACATTGTTCTGAAGGGACATACTGAACAAATTTTTAGCTTCGCTTGGTCCCCCAATGGTGCATTCTGTGCTACTGTCAGTAAGGACGGCAAAATTCGTATTTATAACCCAAGGACCAGTGATGTTCCCATTAGAGAAGGAAAGGGTATGAATCATGATGACTTTTCCTAAACACCTACATGTAACGTGTTATTATTTAGGTCCAGTTGGAACTAGAGGTGCAAGAATTGTGTGGGCGTTGGCTGGGAATTTCATAGTTGTTATGGGATTTGATAAAGTTTCAGAACGGCAAATAATGGTTTTTAAGGCGAACGATTTGAGTATGCCCCTGAATACCATCGGATTGGATGTATCTCCGGCAATTTTAATACCATTTTATGATGAGGATAGTTCTACTTTATTTTTAACAGGAAAGGTATGTGAATTTAGTTTTAGTATACATATGCCTCATTTCTTATAAACCTTATGTACAGCTTAAATTAAATTAAAATATAAATTAAAGTTTCGACACATAATGTTTATATCCCATTTAGCAGTGATATTAGTTTCATCTAATACTGACGTATGTTGATTAGAGATACTTTAAACACAGAAACTAATTGTAGCAAGCAGTACAAGCACCAAATAAGTTGTATATTAAGTCTTATAAGAATGACATGCTAATGCTCATTTTCTACACAAAAGAGATTTAAAGTTGAACATTTGTAATAAAACATAATTATTAATGTCGCTTGATGGAACCACTTCCTAAGTCCTAAAATACAAATATTTTAAAAACCATCCCTTCACTTTATTTAGAGCTTGTACAAGCTTTAACAACTAAATGTTCAACAGCAGATATTTTTCTCTTTAGATACTTGCTTTTTATATTAAAGTTTAAAATTTTCTACTGCTTAATAACTATTGAACTATTTGTGTTCAAGCGTTCATATTAATACAGATTTGGAGCTTCCAGAATGATAACGTAGGAATAGTATAAAAATATAAATCTTGACAATTATCGGTAAGAACTAAATATTTGGACACAAAATATTTGTATGGAATAAACTGGTAGGCTTTGAAAACAACATTTTTGAATCTGTCATATGTCTAAACTCACTCCGAAAATCTGTTGAAGTCACTTAAATTGCTTGTCTTTTCATAAAACCTTTACAACAAACTTTATAGACTGCCTATCAAAGATTATACTTGGGAACCAATAGTACTAGGTGGCATAAGACCAATATGTGTCCTATCCACATAACCAGTGGCGTAGTTAGAAACCAAAACAGTTAAATTTACTCTTCATTCACATTACTTATCAAAATTCAATTTTATTTATTTTATAAGCATGAGTCATAAAAAGTGCATTTTCGAATAATAAAAATAATGTTTAAATGTAAATGCAACTGAAAAGGAAGAGGATTAATTGAAATTGAAATTGTATCTTGCTGTTTTAATTGGAAAAGCATGAAACATCTCTTTTTGGTTTTTGCCTAATAAAAAAAAGTAAATATGCAGATAACAAACTTAGATGATGATTCCAGTTAAAAAACTTTTATACCTTGTAACATAACAAATAATGCTGAGATCTAAAGAGTATATTTATTTATTTAACATACACTTGGACTTACAAGAACAACTAATTTTAATTAAAAAAAGTACTCATTTACTTTAAAACAAGTATGGCATTTAAAATAGAAATATTGATTAAATGATAAAAAAGTAATATTAAAGTCAAAGTGAAAATAGCTTATTGAAAAAGTAATTTTTGTGTATGAATATTTTACAACTACACTTAAAGAATGGTTTACTTACAGACTGTCATTTTTTAACTTTATTCCACAGAAAAAGATCTATGTTTGAAAAAAAAATGTAAGGAGAGAAGGGAATGTAATGTAATTAAATTTGATACCTTTATATATATATATATATATATATACAGCAAACATTAAATAATCTTATTTAAATTCAGCATAAGATACACCTATGATATTAGCAGTGCCAGTTCGTCACATATACAACTCTTTTTAGAGGGGCAAATAAATAATATATAGTTAATATAATGGAAAGAAACGATTACACAGACAAGGTTCCCCGACGTTAAATGGTGCAACATTAACTTCAATTAATGACAAACTTTTCTTACAATCTTTGAAGGTTAAAAAAAATTAAATTCAAATAATGCATCAAAAAAGCTATGAGCTATTAGTGATAAACCAATATAACTAAAGATACTAATGTAATTATTGCAAATTTTTTACAATGCTTAATTTGCAACAAACAAACTTAGCAAATTTCTTTAAGGTCTAAACAAACCATGTTTGTGTTATTTTTGTTTTTGGTTTGGAAGTTTGACATTACCATTATGCTGTCTCAAAACTCTTGTTAGTCTTGCTCAAAATACAGTTAATATAATTTGTGAAGTTGAGACTAACAATTAAGATGATTTCTGGTTCCCAGATCACTAAAACATACAGTAGTACCTCGACATACGAGTTTAATTCGTTCCGTAGTTGCTCATATGTCAAATTACTCGTATCTCAAATCAAACCCAACTTGTAAAAATGCTTCGAAAATGAGGGAAACAAGCACCCAGACTGAGGTCTAGCCTGAGGTGAGAAAAACTGTTAGATGCTGCACACGACACCAACATGCGCCCGCATGGTCAGGTCGTGTGCAGCACTGTAGTATGCGATTCCTCGTACCTCATATCTCAAATTTTGCTCGCATCTCAAAGCAAAATAATGCTTACTCGGCGGCTTATATCTCAAAAAACTCGTATATTAAGGCACTTGTATATCAAGGTACCACTGTGTTACATTTTTTTGATAATCATTACTAAAATTAAAAAAACAAAAACTTCACAAAAATTAAAAACAACTTATTACACTTTCTGAGAGAACACAGTCGCTATTCATACACTGACAAAAATTGTCAACAAAAAAAAACCTTTGAACTTTCCGTCAATACATACACTTTTTGAAAGTATTTGGCAAAGATTATAGGAAATCAAAGTTTCAGATTGATATTGTTTAGGGTTTAAATAGTGACAGCATATTTTCCAAAAAAGTAATAATTTCATATTAAGAGCGTTACACAGTCAAGATGCATGGTATTGGTGTGTGTATGTAGATGTTTTATGTAATATTTTTATTTATATTTATTTTTGGCAGATAAATAAAATATAGCTCTGCAGACTAATTATGTCTTAATGTGTTCTCAAAGTTTTATAAAATTTACCTTTAAAATAAGTGAATAGCATGGTTTTCTCAAGAGAGAGGGGAACTACCATTGTACTTGTTTATTTACAGGGAAGTTTGTTGAAATTTTATAGATACATTAAGATATAATTTGTCCATGGAGCTAGGTTTCCATTTCTTTGTGAAAACAAATACATAAATGAAAATAAAACATCAGTAATAGATATGTATTTGAACTGTGAAATGCCCTCAAGTATGCTGAAGGCATTCTCCAATGTGTGCCATAAGATAGAAGTAAAATTAAGGAACAATCCTTAAAGAACATTTCCTGTTCTTTTAGAACAAAATTGCAGAAATACCAGATAGGCTAAAGAATCTGAACATCTGTTGTTAAGAATTATGTGAAATGAGAAAGATGATCCATTATACTCAAAGTACAGTTACCCCAGTTAGTAAAATAAAACAAATTGAATTATTGTCTTACTGCACTTCTTTTATTTGTATCAAATCGACTTGAAACAATTTAAGGATGTGCAGTAAGCCATTGTTTTATTTTATTAATTATGTAAAAGTTATTTTCACATTAGCAGTAAAATTACCTTAAGAGTTTTGATAGCATTCATTCCATCTAATACACATGTTACTACTAATACTAATTTATCTAATCCTTTAATTGTCTGTGATTTCTAAGTAATATTATCAATCTTTTTGGTGTTTCTTATAATATAACCTAAGGTTTTATAACAAAAAAAAATTACATGAGTTTAATTATGTGATCTGAAAACAAACAGAAATTGTTCTAAAATAAACCCACCCCATCACAGATTTCACTCACATTAAGGTTTGGTCATTCATAAAATAATCATAGGTAACAGGATTTACTTACTCAACTTTAAAACATAATTTAAAATCCTTTGTAAATATTACAAAAGAACGTTTTATAAAAAGATAACAGTAGCAGACCCAGATTTGAATCCCGAGGCACTCCATGTGTATCAGTAAATAAAAATGGACATGTTTTACAAGAACCAGCAATAAAATGATACCACAGTTTAAAAAAGAGAAGTTGATTATTGCATTTTGCCATACCCCAATTCAGAGATAAACTTATCACATGATCATATTGTGATTTATAAATAAATCAGATTTGCTATACTTTTTTTTAACACAGTCACTTTAATTAAAAATTTTGTAACTTATGGTGATGCATAAATTACGAAATACTCAATGTATTTTCCAAATACAGTCCCACTAAAACATTTCAGTAAGGATTGGTTTATAAATGCTAATTTTACTACCACATCCAACGGATGGGAAGTATTGTATCGCGAAAAAAATTTTCAAAAATTTTTATTTTTACTCATTTGCTTTAAAACGGCCGTAAACGCAAAAAAAACAAAATTTGAGCAAAAAAAATTTCTTGTCTGTGTCTGTGGTTTTGTTTGTATACGCGATAACTTTCGAAAGACTTAATATATGAACTTGAAATTTGGTAAACATATAAATCTGAACTACCCAAAGCGACCTATTGTTTGTGGGGTAAGTAGGGTATCGGTAAGGGGGCGAAATTGGGGGGTAACTACCCTTTTTGCAAATTTTTATTTTTTTATTTTTTTTTCATTTTAGTATGTGATTAGTAGTATAACTGCAAGTATTATTAGTTCTTATAAATTTTCGGCACAGCAAACTGTTTAGAAGATATTAGCAAAAAAGCGTCACTTAAAGAAAACTGTTTTTCCTAAATATCTCCGAATATATTTAATATATTCAAAAAATGATAATGCCATCAGATAGGAAATAAAATTTCTCACAAAAAGTTTCTTGGAAAATTTATTCAAAATTTTGACATTTTCGAAATATTTCCAAAAAACCTATTTTGGTCAAATTTTGGTAAAATAAAATTTCTGATCAGAAAGCACTCTTGTAATTTTTTTGTTAAGTTAATAATTTTCGTGTTATTTGGAAAAAACCGATTTTAAAATTTATATATTTTTGCTAATATCACACTTTGTCACTTTGTCTTAGAAAAAATGTGTAGAGAGACAAAATGCTCAAAATCTGATTACTAATCGTATAGCATAAGAAATAAAAACGTAAATGTCATTTTGACAATTGGATGTGGAAGTATTGATTCAATTTGCAGCGGCTTTTTACTTTTATATTAAATATGCGTTTTGATTTTTTGTTTGTCTTGTCTAAATTTATTCGTATCAATTTGAACTGAAATCTGTTATAAAAGTTCAGGATCAAATATACTTCACATAAATCAGAATATGGTAATCTACTGGCAGTACTAATTAACATTGCTATGTAAAAAGGGCATAAAAAATATGAAAGTTTTCTAAAAAGAAAAGTAAAAGAAGTTTAGAAGGCACTGGTGACTGTTTGGAAGAATCTGCTAAAGGCTCTTATAAACCATTAAAACGAGCCTGTAATGATGTATAATAATTGCAAAAATATGGCTTGCTGACAAGTTTTTTTGCATTTTTGATTTGATTAAAATGATTTCAGGGTGATTCTACTATATACACTTTTGAGATAACTGAAGAGTCTCCTTATATTTGTCCGCTGAGCCATCACAGATGCTCTGGTCTGCATCAAGGTCTCTCGTTCTTACCGAAAAATGTTTGTGATGTGGCAAACGTCGAATTTGCTAAAGCATTGAGGTTGACTAATAATTCCATAGAGCCTTTATCGTTTACTGTTCCAAGAGTTAAGGTAATTTCATTTACCATAAGTTTTGAACACTTATTAATATTCATCTGTTTCTAGACTGATTTATTCCAAGATGATCTCTTTCCTCCCACAAGGGTGACATGGAAACCAGCTATGAGTAGTGGAGATTGGTTTGCCGGTAAAGATAAACAATCTGAAAGGATCAGTTTGAAACCTGAAGGAATGGAGTTGCGTAAGTATTTAAATTAACAATGAAATGAATATTTAAAGAAAAGTAGATTTTTTTTATTCGTCCAACAGATGGGAACTACTGTATTCAAAAATTTTTATGTGCTCAATCGCTTTAAAATGACGAAAACATAAAAAAAACAAAATTTGAACAAAAAAAAATTCTTGTGTCTGTGTCTGCGGTCTTTTTGTGGATGCAATAACTTTAAAAAGACTTAACATATGATTAGTAGTTTAATTGTAGTATTATTTGTCCTTATAAATTTTCGGTGCACGGTTTAGAAGATATTAGCAAAAAACCGTCACTTAAAAAAACCGGTTTTTCCTAAATATCTCCGAAAATACTTAATATATTCAAAAAGTCAAATACCATCAGATAGGAAATAAAATTTCTACAAAACGTGTTTTAAAAATTTTTTGCATTTCACCCAGTCCACAAGATTTTTTTAACATTTTGTTATATAGAAAATCAAATTTCTGATCAAAAAGCACCCTTGCAATTTTTTGTTGTWAATAATTTTGTAGTTATTTAGAAAAAATTAATTTTAAAGATTTATGGATTAATGATTGTATAAAAATAAAGCGTAAATGTCATTTTGACAATTTAATGTGGAAGTATTGATTCAATTTGCATCGGTTTTTTAAATTGTACTATTTTTCTTTCAGTTTCTTCACAAACAGCTAGTAATGAAAAGTCACTTAGCAAGTCTGCTTCTCAGCAGTTTGCTGGCCCTAATCAAACTTTGAATCACTTAGGATGGAATGCTGACATTTCTGGACAAACCAGACAAAAACAAGAGCAGGTAAATATTACAATCCATTTCACTTTCTCTATTCCAAAAACATCTGTCTTTTCAAATTGTTTTTTTTGAGAATTTTTTCATTATATGACCTTAACAGCATACAAAATAAGGTGATGTCACCCACAACATGATTTCTTGTAGATGAACTACAGAAAAAGTTGTATATTAGAGAATGATGTTGACTGTACTTATTTATATATAACTAACAAAAAAAAGCATAAATTTGTAAGTAAATAATGCCAGAATGATCACAAGAGTGGCTGAAATTGAACCCCAGAAAAAAGATATTTTCTTTTAATTGACAATTCACATTTGTACAGGGTTTCCCATATTCGTTGAAATTGTAGGGTATCTCGATAACTTAGAAGTTTTTTTCTTAATGGAAATCATAGTTGGCTTTGCCGTGGTTGAAAGACCTATTTTTTTAATTAAGAAAATGTATACATTGTTAGGTTTGTTTTTACTAACTTTGATATTCAATTTTTTTAGAAAGTAGCCAGATTTTATGTTTACCTCCAGCAGGCTATGGACAATATAGAATACAATATAATTTATATAATTTAAATTCATTCAAAAGAAAATATGCCTACGTTAGTAAAAAATACTGCTTTTGACATACTGAATTTATTCCAAGTTTTTGACCCGCATAGGATGTATTTTTTAAGTAAAACCGTCTTTTGTTTGGATATTCAAAGGTGAGGAAATATGAAAAAATACCAAGAATATCAACCACAAGAGAGAAGGGAAAATTTAAAACAGATATTTAGAGCAAAAAGGATTTTCGTTAAAAAAATACTTTACAAGCTGTTTTTTGGGTCCTTTCAATACATAGTAGTTTGCAGTTTTGATATAATAATCAACTGCAACATACGATCTGATTTGTTATATTCCTGTAATTTTGTCATTATAATTTCTAGATACAGAAATCTGTTAGTAAGAGGCTGCCAGTGAACATGAAGCTTGAACAGGATGATATGGAGGGTGTGGATGAAAAAGAGTGGGAGGAATAATCGGTTCTGTATTTTTAATAAAACAAAATGCATTTATATTACTTTAGGTTTATTTAGTGATAGTTGCAAGGATTATGCATCATGACTAAAATCTAGTCAACTTGTATTATTATAATGCTTTGTCTCTCTTTATGTCGTGATAGGTAATTTGGCACACATTCCAAAACTAACTGCCACAGACATTCCAGTTATTTCTTTTTCACGTGTGCCAAACGTTTACAAGCCAAAAGCTCATCTGTAAGCTCAAAACCATATTTGATATTTATACTTTTTACCTTTTATATTTATTTATATTTATATCGTACTTTGTGTATTTTGCTGTGAAGAAGTAGTAATCTAAGCTTATAATTATTAATATAATGGATGTATTTATTGCTATAGTGTATTGCGATTCCCAATAAATAATTTCTACATGACTATTGTTACTGTATATGAATTGTGGTGGATGATTTTATCGTGCATCCCAAAATAAACATATTTGTATCTTCTGCAAACTGTCCATCACTGATGGCTTTAAAAAACCTCTTATTATTTATTACCTCTTATCTTAATTACCTGTATAATAATTAACTCTTCATGATTCATCCAGAATCGTAAAATAATTTAAATTGGAAATATTATTATGTAGTGTAGCTGCATAGACCAATCGAAATAGTTCATTTTAAAGGAAAAGAAATATTAAGTGTTTTCCAAACATCTTTATTTTTTGATAGGATTGCTACAAACTTTTAACTGGATACAATGTTTTTAATAAAAATATTTTACATTGGGATTTTTTTCTTTCAAAAATTTTTAATTTTCTTGTTCAATCTTGGTCTTCGTGGCAAATTCTGGATTTGATCTTCAGCGTACAATCTAAGTTCAGTTTCTTCTATTTCTTCCGATACATTCCGCGGGTCGTAACAAAGAGTTCGCGGATAGATTTCTTCAAAAACATTTTCTGAATCAGTAATATCTGAAAGTTTTTTCAAAGTTCGAACAATTATCTGAACCACGACGTGATCGTCCTTGTTTTCTTTATCCACATTTGTTACTTTGCTAGAAATTGTTTTTGACAAATCCTTTGACATGATTGGAATCTTTGTAAAGTGGAATAGAATTACTCGCAGTTATTTTTTTTGCAGCTTCAGTGTATTACACAACTGTTTTAACAGTTGACGGTACTTTGTCTGCTTTAAAAGTGGATTTTTTAGTTAACAGCTTGTAGTGCTGAGATCTTAAATCATTTGGACACAATTTATCATATATGTGGGATCCTGGAGGGTGACACTCCCTTTCCATGCCGACTGGTCGTCAAATCGAGAAATAAGTGAAAAGTGTACGAGGGGCATGATAGTTTTTCTTTGACAGCGAGATTTAGTTTTCCTTTTTTTAAATTACTTTATTAGTGTAAAAATAGTTAACAATATTAAAGATTGATCATCCAGATCCCATAAAATTTGGGTGCTCAACCGGGATAAGGATTAGGATCAGGATCAAGAGAGAGAAACGCTCGAATTAGGCGAAACGTGAACTTGATAATGAATGCGCGGTTTGGTGTTGGGTACCGAGAGAAATACGATGTTTACAGCCAAGACGATTGACGACACAGAAGAAATACGACGCTGATACGAAGAGGGGAAAACGACGTTAATAACCAGAATGACGCAAAAGACGTGAGAAAGAAGAACAACGGCACAGCTACTAAACGACGTGTAATTACAAATGCAGGTATCTCATTAACGGAAGACAAGGTAAGTGCCTAGCATTAATGTAATTAACAAGTGTGGCATGTTACCAAAGTTCTGAATTCTCTAAAATAACGACGAAAAGATGACGGTGGACGGTTTTGTTGAACATTGAACAGTGTTGTGACGACATGTATTCTTTTATACTTGAATATAACGTATTTGCATAAAACTGACTTTATGATGTGCTCGCTTGGTGATATTTCTAAGATATTAGAGAAAATAAAATCAGCATCATCTGCTGTAACAAAGAAGCTTCATAAACATATTTTCGAACAAGAATGTGACAGTTGAACTGTGCATAAGAAAGTAAAAGACTTTCGCTGCTTTAACTATGAAACCGGTTCAGAACAATTTAAAGCTAAACTGCAGTACGCTAGTGAAAACTTCACAATAAACGATCTTACCAGTTTCGCGAATCTTTTGCATATAGACTACGATATGAGCAAACCTGAATTAATAAACGAAATCTGTATTTGTTTGACAGACTTGAAGATATTAGAGAATACTAGCGAAGATGAACCAGAAGATGATGTCGAGGAAGACGGGGATAATGATGTAGAAAAAGTTCACGAAGTACAAAGTAATCAAACGAGATTTGGAGACATGCGTCCACTAGCGTCAGGTTTTTCGCACGCACCACATTTTTCAATGAGTTTTCGGGACATCGAAGAGTCCGTCAAGGTTTTCGTTGGAACTAAGTCATATTCAGTGGAAAAATGGATTAATGACATTGAAGATATGTCACGAACTTAAAAGCAAGCTGCAAATTTGTGGTGACTTACGAGAGAAAATACCTTGGATAAATAAAAACAGAAGCAGAAATATCGAAATGAAACGAGAAAAGATGGAAACAAGCAATTTCAAGAGATTACCCTCAGTGATTAGATGCAGAATTAAGGGACACAAATCCGATGATTGTAAATCAAAGGGTGATGGTACCAAATGTTTCTACTGCAATAATTTCGGACACAAGTCCTTTGAATGCCCGAACAAGCGATCCAACCAAAGTAAATCAACGATGCCATCTACTGCTAATGTTGGGGTACAGAAAATTAAAGCAGATTATTTTGAGAAAATGAGCAAAGCCATAACTATTGAAAACGTTCAACTATCTGCATTAATTGATAGTGATTGCTGTGTAAATTTAATAAGACATAACGTGTACCAAACCTCAGACCAGTTCATCTGAAAGAAACTGATATTACTCTTAATGGGTTCGGAGGATACAAAGTCAGAGCTTTACCAAATTTAGGACCAATGTTGAAGTAGATCATGAAATTTTCATTGTACCGAATAAAGTAATGACAACACTAGTAATATTGGGAAAAGAATTGTTGGAAGAAGCACAAGTGATTATAAACAAAGAAGGTTTAGAAATTACGAAGCACCAAGAAGAAAGAGAAACTGATATAATGAAAATAAAGATAGAAGACGCTAATACAGGAATTGATATAGGATTTGAAGTAAAAGATGAAAACAATCTTGTTGAGGAAAGCCAAGAACAGAGTGGTAAAGTACAGGAAACTAAAGACTTAATAGAAAAACACGAAGAAGGTAAGCATAACGAGAAAAGCCAAGAACAGAGTGATAAACCACAAGTAATTGAAGAAGTCGAAAAAAAAAGATGATGTCATTGAAGAAAGTAGCTCAGATAAAGAAAGAAGACTAAAGATTTGGTTGAAGATAAGGAGGAAGCCATTGAAGTTCAAACAACTGAAAGTGTTGCCGACGATTTGAAGAATGGCAAAGAGAAAAGTTCACAACCAATTAAAAATTTTACTGAAACCGACACTGCTTATCAATGGTGCAAACATATTGCAAGAAGTTGTAGAGAGGGAAACTCCTGCCAGTGATGCAAATATTTTAAAAACAGACATGGATCTTGAAGATATAAGAAATCAAGAAATACTTTAAATAGAAATGAAGAAACAGTTTGAAGGTTCTAGAGAAAAATTGAGGCTGGAAGCAAAGAAGCAAATAGAGAAGATTCAAGAAGAAAATAGAAAAGGTTACAATCTAAGGAGCAGACAATGCCAGAAATACGAAATCAACGACTTAGTAGCTATAAATAGAAGCCGGGCCCAGGTCTAAAACTAAAGCCAAAGTATCTTGGCCCGAACAATGTAGCAAAGGTCAAAGAAAGTAATGCCTATGATGTAGAAAAGATCGGACATCGCGACGGCTTAGTTAGAAGACCAACGTGTGCAGAATTCATGAAGCATTGGCCTCAACACCAAGCAGATGAAGATCACCCGAGACGTGTGAGGTGCAGGACGGCCGAGATGTGGGATCCTGGAGGGCGACTGGTCGTCAGACCGAGAAATAAGTGAAAAGTGTGTGAGGGGCATGACAGTTTTTTTCTGACAGCAAGATTACAAAGTTTTCCTTTTTTTCAAGTTACTTTATTAGTGTAAAAATAGTTAACAATATTAAAGATTGATCATCCAGATCCCATATATATGCATCTGTACTGTCAGGGGAGTGCAGCAATAAAAGGCTCACTTACCTTCAGGATTTCCAGGTTCGAGGAGTGGACTGTATTCCTATCTATGCCACCAATATGACATCCGACACATCTATTATCTATACTGTCCAATTACTAACTGTATTGATTCGATAACTATTTGGGTTCCACAAGAGCACAAGACTAGGGTTTGCAAACTTGCACAATATTTGACTATTCCATCAACCACTATATACACGACGACGATTAGCTAACGAATGTTGAGGAAGAGGAAGTGACTACATATGAGGGGGGGGGGGTTGGCTTATATGGTGGGAGTGCAAGGAATGGAAAGTGGTGGGCCTTCGTGAACGAAGATATTACTGATTTAGGAAATATTTCTGATGAAATTGAGCCGTAAAATTTTTGTTTCAACCTAAGGAATTAAATTAAATTATGAAGGATCAGCCGCTGCAGATCAAATTCAGAATTGACATAGAGACCAAGATTTGCTTAGAATTATTAAATCCAAATGTAAAATATTTTTATTAAAAAAAATCGCTTATATCATACTCCAGTTAAATATTTGTACCAATACTATCAAAAAATAAAGTTTCAGATTAATCAATGAAAAACAGTTTCTTTTAGTATTTTTCTCAGTACAATTTAAAGGTGTAATCAGTTTTTTATTTCATTTATTAATTTTTCCAATCTACTGACAATCACTGATAAATTCTTTGTTACAAGTCATTGTTTGCATTTTTGAGCATCACATTCTTAAATCATGACTCTTAGTTTCATTACTTTATCAAAAACTATATGTCAATACGAAAAAAATGAACACCGGGATAATTTTTTCTACTGGAACGTCTTCGAAAAAAGTGTTTTGACTGGAAAATATGAATATCTCTGTAAAGCCTTGATTTTTTTTAATCATCAAAATTTCATTTCTTTTGTACAAATAAAACAAAACAAGCGGAAAGTCGATTTTTCACATTTTTCAGGTTATGGCAAAAAGCAACAATACAGGAGTTGTTGAATTTTTTCATATCTACAACTTTTGTATTGGATACTTTTACTTTTGATGTCAATTTTAGCTCAAAATTATAAGAATGCGATTTATATCACTTTTTCGACACCTCCTGCAAACCCTTGCTAACGCTTTTTTGGTTTTTCCATTTATTATTAGCATGTTTATCGTTTCCACCCGTAGATGTTTGATTAACACTTTTTTTCTTTCTAAATACAATATGGTTAGACTAATAATAAAAACTACTCAGTTAATAAACCAGCTTAAATTTTATTATATAATATTAAATAATAAAACAATACATTTGAGTAAAGAAAATCATATACGACATCCAACACGATCTCTAGGAATCAGCCGAAGTTCTGAGCCATGTTTTAAAAAGACGTTTCCTGAAAATTGAAATTGTGAATTATTTCTAAAATATTAATTGCTACAAAAATGATTTGTGGCAATACACATTACTACCCTTGTATTAAAGGTATAATTAGAAATCAATGTTGCCAGGGTATAAACAGGATGTTTTAAAAGTGTAAATAACATAAAAGTTCTGGTAATAAAAACAAGACCGTGTTTTTTATCAGGATTACTTAGATTTATATGATACAAAATCTAAAAATATGTTTCATAATAGGTGATTTGTGGTTATATCTTTTTTTTACCAAAACATATTCACTAATTATTGTGTTTTTTAAACAGAAGATTTGTAGGTTCCCCATTAAATTTTAATGGATCACCTGTCAAAAACATTAAATAAGAAATCCAATATCACTAGATTAATAAACAATAGAAGAGTGCAGTTTCTCTGTTTGACAGATAAAAGCTCATATTGTTTTACACGCAGAAATGCATAGATACCTAGAAGTTTAAAGCAATGGTTAAGATTTTGTGATAAATGATCCTCGCACATGTAGGGTCAGATGCTTGCACAGTAAAGATTATATGGGAACATCATGGCAACGTCACAACAAACAACAGGACCTACCACACGTTTCGCTAGTCGCCTTTCACTTGCTCACACTTGCGACTTACTGTGCAGACTAGCTGCCTTACAAACGAGCAACATGACGACATTCTTTTAGTCATTTTGGTTGTCTAGGTAATAGATAAGATATCTGTGGTTATATAACATACAGCCTAATTACTTTAGTGTTAAGAATTACCTAATGTTAATATTTAAGTATGTATTGTAAGTTTATTTATTTTTCTTCTTCTGTTTAGGAATTGATAGTATTTTTGCTGTGTACTATGCTAGAACAAAGGAAAGAAACGGCAGTATCAGAATTACAAGGAATAGCCAATAATAGTCTAATAATTAAAAAGCTATAAATTTGATTATTGATAATAATAATATTCCATGAATCAAAGAGATATTTCAGATTTTCTTCTAATTAGTTCAAGTTATTTTGTTTATATTTAACGTTCTCGAGTTTTCGAGGACAACAAGTATCTTAAATAGATTTTGAATATGTTACAACGGGACAAAAATATATGCTTTTGCAATTAATGAAACAAAATATAACTTCGCAAATACTATTATAAGAATATGTTTCATAATTTTCAGCAATCATTTGTGCTTTCCATGTATTCCAATAACAAATTCCATAAACTATGGCTAAACATGTCGTTAAGTGAATTTAATTTTCTTATATGGGTAAATTATAAAACAATCTGTTATTTTCTATTCATCGATATATTTAATGTCTTTTTCTCAAAATGATTTCTGCAGTTCTAATAGAACATTATTTTTGCCAATAAACTTAAAATGACATCACCTCTTCTGCCTTAATTTAGTATTAATTAGGTCCACTTCTACAATTCAGGTATACCCACTGAAAAAAGTTACGTTAGGTATAAATCCAATATTTGCGTTCTACAGAGTATTGGGCAAGTACTGGTATAAATGGTGGGATATCTATTTACCTGCGAACTTGATCAGATATACTTTCGACACATGCACAAATGTCAGTGGTTGTTTAGTTTCCACTGTATTTATTAGTCATCACTAAAAGTGGAAACAGATTATGTGATGGTAATGGCAGATTTTAATATGAACACATCAGATTTGACATCGTCTGGCTCTGTGTTCCTTAAGACTATCATGGACACATATGCACAAGACAGTTACGCAGCCAACTTTAATACAGGGAGGGAGGAGGCAGTTGATGGTGGTACCCTTGTTAATCATAATTATACATCAGTAATGACAACATCGTGATTAGTTGTCTTGTTGAAGACATCAGACAGGTCAGGACTGTGTGACCACTGCTTGATAGGAAGCCATTTAATATTTGGCAAAGCGTCTGCTACTACTACCCGCTGTCTTTCTAGGAATCTCAAATCAACACACACAAATTAAAGAATTCTGAAGGTTCCTACAATTCGAGACTGTCTTAGAGGAAGATGTCCTGAAATCGCTTAGATCGATTAGGAAAAAAGCTGTTAGATGCAATGGAATATCTATCCATATGCTGTCCCTGGTGGAGAACTACTGTGTGAATGCATTAACGGACATCATCAGCTCATAAATTATGCAGAATATCTTTCCCACCGAATGGAAAAAATGCTTCATTACACCTATTCGTAAAAATAGAAACCACTGCCAATAAGTCTGCTGGGCCTACATCAGGTTCTGTCTTTGGTACAGTGGGAAAGGTTGCTTCCAGCTTTCCACTCTAGTTTTATTTCACAGCACATCTACTACACTGTTAACTGTTACTGATGATGTCAGGCATTCATGGGATTTTGGTGACTCCACTGTAATGGTGCTCATGGACTTTTCGAGAGCATCCGACACCATCGACCATTGCATCCTACTGGCTAAGCTGGGTTACATGGGTTTTTCGTCGCACACTGTTCAGTGGTTTCTCGTCTATCTCTGTGGTCGGGTCCAGAAAGTTAAATTGCCCGGTGTAGGTGATGTTTGCCAATGCCTTAAGGATCCATTTTGGGACCTCTACTATTTTATTTATATATTTGTATTTGTCCTGTATACTTGTCTTCCTGGAGTTAAGCTTCATTATGTCAATAGGGGTAGTGTTTTAGAGGTAGTAAGTAGTTTGAATAAGAGTCTTAAGGCCCCACAGGCCTGGTGTACAAAGTAGTTTTTAACGCTGAATGCTGCTAAGACCTCCCTGATGATAGTGGGCCCCTTATCGGTTCATGATTTTATAAAATTAAGTATTATTAACTGTGATATACCATTAAGTGCACACTCTAAGGACTTAGGCATAATCATAGATGCAAGTCTGAGCTTTACTAATCATGTCACGTTAGTAGGTCAAAAATGTTACCTTGCTTTGCATACACTTCACAGCACAAAAGATTTGCTTCTGACAGGAATCAAAGTTCGACTCTGTGAATCATTAATGTTTCCCACCATAGACTCTGGGGCTTGGATGTGTATTTCTCCAGTTTATATGGTGCAGGCGCGTACAGACTCCAGAAGATACAAAATGCTTGCATACGGTATTGCTTCAAATTGTGCAGGAACGATCATGTATCATCTTACCGGAACTTTTCCATGGCTCAATGTATAAAACAGATTCAAGTACAAATTTCTGTGTGAAGTTCACAAAGTATTCAAAAAAATGCCATTGCCACTGTTTTCAAAAATTGAACTTATGTCAGAAGATCACACCTTTAATACAAGAAATCAAAAAGCCATAGTCAACCCAAACATACAACTCAGAAATTTAAGACTTTTTTCACATACTTGACTACTATTCCCTAGTAATATTAAAAAAAGGTCATTGCGCTCCTTTAAAGTCCATCTCAAAGAGCATCTGTTACTAGGACAAACAAGCTAATATGTACTGTTTGTTATTTTTTGTGTGTTTTTATGTATGGGAAGTAAATGTAAAACAATCACTGAATTTATCCTTTTTTTGTTTCATGCAGAAAATAAATATTATTATTATTATTGTAAGATTTAATATAAATAGAATATGCATACTATATAAGTGAAAAAAGCAAATTATATTGTTAGTTTTTAATTTGGCCTTTAAAAATTTCGTTTTTAAATTATGCTCACCTTGCATATTAAGTTTCTTTCTTAAGTGAATGTCTTCCTGTAGAAGACTTCTGAAATTCTGTAAACACCCTGCATGTGCGCACTAAAGGTTCAAATTCTCCAAATATTAATCCAGTGGGCACCTAACAATTTTAGAAAATATACTTGAAACAGCAATGTGGGTGTGGGGGTATATACTTGCACTGTAGAACCGGGTCTTACAGTAGCAGAATACATGATCAGTATATTTTTTTGAGCTAATCCTTGCCGCCAATCATTTTTGTGTCTAATTATGTAAAATTATTTACCTGCTGTTTGCTGTGGATTTATTCCAACACCGTCATCTGTAATAATGGCAGACGTTGCTGATGGTACCTTAAACTCTTCTGCTGCAAACTTGATCACAGCAGTAAAGGGTGTCGCCTCGGGTACGCTCAGACTAATAAAATCAATTCATAAATATGGTACATCATCTTTATTTACAAAATTACAATTACAAGTCTGTTCTATAAGTGTTTTCAAATGTTCAGATGCATCACTTAGACAATTTATCATTTCTTGTAATTCATCTTCATTGATTTCAGAATATACTGAGTAATTTTTATCAATCTTACTAATGTGATTAATAAAATTACACAGCTCTGTTGCAAATTCATTGTAATTAATCGCTACCTTTGCGATATCATGCTTTTTGATCTTTTTGAAAAGCTGTAACCATAGATTTTTATTTAATATATTTCTGCCATTCATTTTCCTTACTAAGACACTTATTATTAACTTTTTGAGGTCATCAGCTTTGTCCAAAGATAAAGCTGTTATTACTATCGGTAGAGATGAATCAACTTTATGTGCTGTTAACATAGATTCTAATTTTGTTGTAAGTTCTTCTGTTTGACCTCTTTCATATTCTTTTAACCATGCACATAATAATGCTTCTGATTCTAATTCTACCTTATCTGTTTCTTTTAAATTATTGATAAAATGGTCAAGTAAAAATTTTGATGAGGCACAATCTACTACTAAACTGTAAAAGGCATTTTCAAGTCTTTCTTTTGGATGAAAGGCAGTATACATGCGAATAGCAGTATCTATTATTGTTGGACTCATTCCCTTGCGTTTAAAATATTTTGCTAGTAAATTATCACATGCTAATGTGTAGAAACTAATATCATATATAATGTGTTTTTTGTTTTCCAACCACGTTTTCAGAATATAAAGAAAAGGATCCAACATATTCCTTTGTTTAAAATTTATGACTACACATTCTACAAAATTGGCTATTTTAAAATAGTTTTTTGTGTCTTCTTTACTGATTTCGTTCAATATTGAACTACTTTCTATTAACTCATGATATCGTTCAAATGTATTAAGCACTTGCTGCAAATTTTCCTTTGATTGTTCTGGAGTGCAGGTAGCTACCATCATTTCCTCCTGTTAACATAAAACAGTATTAGTAAATGACAGTAGCTACCATGCAAACAAAAAAAAAACGTATTTGTCACTTACACTTTGAAAGGGAGCTTCGGGTCTGAGGTTAAAGTTATTTTGAATGTTACCTTTGAGCTGAAATGAAAACAAAAATGTTATATAGTACAACATATGCTACTTTTCACCTTACCCCATAATTTAAATAAATGCAAATATAAATATAACTGGAATGTTTTTATCTTAACCTTTTGTTACCTAACCGAGTAACAGCTGAGAAATTTTATTATACTGTGCAATAGATAAATATTTTATAATATGTAGACTAATAAAGTAATGTTCATGAAGGGCACCAACACCAACACAGCTGTGTAGGATTGAAAAGTAAGGTTATTTTTTTTTTTTTTTTTTTTAATGGCCCTGCCATCTTTGGGCAATTAGCCAGCTCATTATGTTTATGTTTATTGGTATTAAATTGTATTACATATTATTGCATAATTTAACATTCACAACATCCATGCCTTACGCGGGATTCGAACCCGCAGCCTAACTGGCCATAGGCAGTCGCGCTTCCGCGCTACCCACTAGACCAGCTAGGCCGGCTAGTAAGGTTATGCTGACTGCTGACACTTGACAGACATTGACATATTACGCACAAGCCACAGAGATTATTCAGAGAAATTAAGATGGGGAGAACACGCATATGCCGAGCATTGACATATTATTAGATGGACACATCTCATTCATAAATACGGTTGGAACTGACGCCAAGACCATTGAGGGTGAGGGGAGCGCGAGTACGAGGGGGAGATAATGTTTTCCTCCAAGTACATTGGCGTACTGTTATAAAAGGGTCAACAGTGAGATAATTTAACTTCCAACTAAAAACAAAAGCGGAGCGCACATCAATAATATTTCGAACAATCTTTCAGTTAAAGCAAAGAAACATATTTTTGTACAACAAACACTAATTTAATTTCGTTACAAGCGATAAATGTTTTGGCCTAATGAAAGCGTCAACACAGTTCTAGCATTAGTATTCATTAATCAACACTTAACGAMAAAACACTCGACATTCTTCACATAGAAATATAAGGAAAAAAATTCAGAAACTGCGAAAATGAAATTTATTGTCAAATAAAAAGAAATACGTAAAATCAAAATCCGCATCAGGCATCACTGAAGTACTTACTCCGAACACTTCGGCTCTCTTCTTCTACTTACAAATATTTATATTTAAAATGTCTACCACTAACAGTAATTATTTTCCATATGTATTAATCCTTCGCTATCAACTTCATTACATTTTATAAAAGTATTTCTCTATAAAGTAACTAATTTCGCTAAATTTATCAAACGACGCCTATGACAACAAATATAAACATTACCTAAACAATGCTTACCGGTGAAATGATACGGTTTTCTCCTTAGAGCCCACCTTTTTGCATACTTGACACATCCGCACCATTACCTGGATTAATTTTTTATACATCTTGTCCTTAAACATCTCGCAATAACCTCTTTTTAACCAAAAATTTACACCACACTACTCAATACATACAGAACATTCTAAACACCAGTAGTACAATGGACCACCTAATGCGAGTGAAGACGGGCAATCGCACGATGCATCGAGTATTGCTCGGGTCAACTGTACGTTTCTGTTTTCCTCCAATTCCACCTTAGAATGTGACCATATTATTGGTTCCACTTGAAAATGTAAACAACCGACTCCAGACACCTCGATGAGGCCGAGTCATCGAGGTGACACTAAGTTTGGAATTTTCGTTATTTTATTTTGTGTAAGTAAAACAAAACATACGGTTTTCTCCTTAGAGTCCACGTTTTTGCATACTTGACACATCCGCACCATTGCCTGGATTAATTTTTTATACGCCTTGCCCTTGCACAGCTCGCAATAAGCTCTTTTTAACAAAAAATTTACACCAGACTACTCAACAATACAGAACATTCTAAACACCATAGTACAGCGAACCATCTAATGCGCTTGAAAAGGGGCAAGCGCACGATGCATGGAGTATTGCTCTGGTCAACTGCACGTTTCTATTTTCCTCCAATTCCACCTTAGATGTGACTATTATGTTGGCTTCACTTGAAAATGTAAACAACCGACTCCAGACACCTCGATGAATTCATCAAAGTTTACTAGTGTCCCGAGTTCAAATCTCGGTTAAGGCTGGCAATACTTTTTCATTTCTTCATATGCCTGTAAACCCATTAAAAATATCATACATGTTCATAAAAACTGAATTCAGGCAGTAATTAACTTTCACTGTATACTGATTTTATTATTTACATACTTCTTCAGTATATATTTAGTTGGCGGATGTTCGCTTGTTGTGGGTAAAATGAAATAAATATACAGTGAATAGATTGAAAAGGAATTTGAATTGACAGCAATCGTACATGCGTATTAATGATTCGACGCGCCGAGTAGTGCAGAAACATATTTTCTATTGCTTTCTGTCAGGGTGCATAATTATTATACTTATAATAATCTTATCTGTAAAATAAAATACATGCCTATATATAATATAATAATAATAATATTATAGATGGGTGGCTAGGAGGACGCGCCATGAGAATAATTACATGAGCTGTTTCCATTCTTACTTAAAAATCATGGTTATATTGATTTTTTATAAGTTTATCCGCATTTATAACTGTAATATAATTTTTAATGGCTTTGAAGGTACGAATTAATGCGTATACATACTTTTAATCGTTGGCCTTTCATCTTTATAACACAGATGTGGGTAAAGACAAAAAATGTTATTAATTTATAACTAGACAATTCAATGATGTGATAGAAAACGTCATACATTTTGCGGTAATAACGTTAAACCGTGATGTGCTATTTTCGTTTTGAAGTGGCGCGCATGCCTATGACGTCAATGGACACCTCCGCGTTCAGTGCGATAAAGGACTGCATTCGTTGTGGCGGCCCTAGAATCAATTCCAAAGGCCTAGAAACCGCTACGTCGAAGTCGCGAAACCATGAGTGCCGGGTGCGAGAGCCCCGCTGGTCTCCTGCTGCCCCCGGAACAACAGAGGAGCCGACGGCGCCGGCGGTCATAGGTGCGTACTTTTCTGTTTGGGGATGCTGGGGTCGTCCCGACGTCTGACGTCCGTAGCGATCGAGCGGTCGAATCCATGAATGAATGGACGAAACAGTCAATTTCTTGGTAAATGTGTGCCCAACGCGTGGGTGTGATAAAGAGACGACATGAGAGACGMACAGACGGGACGATCAATAAGTATGCTGGAGTAGAATCTTGGATACCGTTGCCTAGTTGTGTAGGTTGCCTTTTTCGAAGTGCACTTGCTTTTTTTCCGAAAAAAGTCTTCCAGTTCAGGACAACGTCGCCTGTGCAGGGTTAGTTTTGAATGAATTTAGGATATGACGCGGGTTTCATTCAGGGAGGGTCGGGAAATTTGGGCGATCAGCGGGTTTCATTCATAAACGCGTCGCCGAAGTTTATCAATTTGTTCAATGGAGCAATAAATTAACAGCTTTAGTTAAAAATAGAGTAGGTTCTGAAGATGCGAAATTCGCGATGCCAAGTACTTTTCTGTTAACGGTAGTCAGTAATTATCATACACCGACTCAGTTTTGCAACATTTCGTAATAGGTACTTAAAAACGAATAAAAAAATAACAATCCCGTTTTATAAGTTTCAAAAATCTTGTTAATCTTGCAAATTGTAAGTACTCTGATTCATATGAACATATGATTATTGGAAAATAATAAAATTTTATAAAAAAAGCTTAATATAGGGTACAAAAATGCAAATGGGTTGCTGTTGGTATTTCTAGTGCTACCTACTGCTAATAGTGTTTAATAAAATACAAATTTTTTGCTACGTTAGATACTAATTTTCTGCATGTATTACATAACTTTTGATTATTTAGGTGGAGCCTAAAGCAGTAACAAAAAATGCCAGTCGATGAAAGGGTAGCACGTAGTGTGGAGCTGGAACAAGCCTATGTTCATGACGTATACGAACAGTTTAGTGACAATTATACAGGGAAACCATGGCCTGCAGTACAGCGATTTATAGAAGACCTGGAACCCGGTTCTGTTATATGCGATGTTGGTAAGTATATTATTGTGACGCAAATTATCTTGTTAAGTTTGTAGTACATTATTATTATTTATTATGTAATGGTTATTTTCATCTTAAATTAAACAAAATTAACTCCACAATAAATAGTAAAATTCGACTGCCATTGTCTTGATATAAATATTTTCTGCTAAGAGTGACAGTGACTAGTTTCTAGTAGGATATTCAATGATTCTTTTCAGATAGTGTCAGTGTTCCGGTTATCTGGACACACCCGATCTTCAGACACTTTCTAGAAATAAGTCTCAAAATAAATAAACTAATGGAAATTGTCATTATAAATTCTTGCCCGTTCTCAAACATATCTTTCCCAGCAAATTTGTTAAAGTGCCATTTTTCCATTGTCTGACAAACAAATAAACAAATCTGTGAAGTGTCCACCGACAATCAGACACCAATCACGACCTGAGGTGTTCAAAACTATTAGTGAGGCACTGACCAAAACATAGTGAGTAGTTAAATTTCAATATAATTTGTAGGTACTCATTGCAATACATTATCAAATCATAATTGAAACATAGTGAAAAGTAGAAATGTATTATTTTGGAGTTATTATTGGGTGTTCGTTTAACTGATCTCAGTATTTGGTGCATCGTTGATAGTTATGCAGAGAATAGTTCTGCCGGTTTACGGAGAATTTTAATGAGTTGAAGCGCCAAATTTGAGTGAAAGGTTCAAATTCTAAAAAAAAAATTAAGTAAGTCCAAGCTTTAACGAAATTATTTACATATTCAGAAGAACAGCTTAAACTTACTCTAGGTAGTGTAAGAGGAGTTGAATTAGGGATGAGAGCAGTGTTGGGGTTGGAGTGGACTGGATTTAGTAATAGTGACTTGACATATTTTATTATTATTTATAGGTAATACAATTGTTTTTTATGGATACAATGATAAATTATAAATTCACCATAACCCTCTCTTGAAAGGGATGGTTTTCAATAAATATAAATCAATGTCCTTCTTCCAATAATGGAATAACTGCAGTTACAGCACGCTTGACAACATCAGAACTTGTTTTTATTGATATCACTCGCATGTTACCATCTGGTCCATGGTGGACATAAACGATTCTTCCTCTTCGCCATACTAATGGTGGTATTGTTGCATCGCGAAGAAGAACAAGGGAAGCTATCTTTGGAGTGGTGCCTTGACATTGATGCCATTTGCTTCTAGTCTGAAGACTGGCTACATAATCTGCAAACCACGACCTCCACCACCATTTAGTGCAACATTTGTAGCCTGGTTAATCCGTTTTCCTTTGCTTCTAACAGGGACGGTTCTGGTTCTGATAAAGCTATTAATAAAAAGGTGTAGGTGTAAGAAATGTTGTGTCATTGGCATTATCGGATAAAGGAATTAAAGGTCTAGAATTTAGAATGGCTTCAATTTGGCAAAACAAAATATTTAGCTCTTCGTACGTGAAACATTTATCAGTAATAATTAATAATACTAATTGCTGTTTTATATAAATGCCGTTCAACTGATTTAAAAGTTGAATCCCATAGACCACCAAAATGTTGTGATCCGGCTCGAAGGACCAAAATTTTGGGGTTGGAGTGGACTGTGTTCAGTAATAGTTTGGATGAAAAAATTCGGCAATCATAAACTTTGACTTGACAGTTTTTATTATTACTTATAGTACAATTGTTTTTATGTATAAAATGATAAATTATAAATTCATCAAGCAGTAGTAGGCATTTTGGGATACCTAGAAGTACTAAAAATGATATATTGTTGGGAAAAAGTCCAGACTTTCTTCGTAAAACTGGCCAACCCCCTATTGTTTCGTGAATGTGGTCTGTTCTGTTATAACCAGATAACTTTGATTATTAAAAAGGTACTAAAAAGTTTCAAGAAAAGAACTACAATGAATCTAACAACGCGATGCCAGGTGAAAACTCTCAACCAATCCAAACGCTGAAGGAAAGAGATTCTGAAATCAAAGATAGTTTTAAAATATAGAGAAAAAATCTTATGACTATGGGATCAATGTGCAAATTATTTATAATGAATTAGATTACTTAGAAAGTGGGACAATCGCTGATACGGTTCGTAGTGAAAGTTTAAAAATTCATATTATTAGTGACATTACATTGGCTCCCGAGATATATTTACGAAAAATGGCTCTGTAGATGATAAGCCTGGTACAAGCGCAGTAGGATCTACAGTTTCATTGGATTCTTTCAAAATACTTATATATATTATATAAATAGAGAAAGTTAATTATTGCCTGTTATTTGTTTTTAATTATTGTAAATAATTAACCTGTTAACCCATTAAAAATTTCATTTACATTATATAATATATTAATGAGTAAACAGGCATATATATGAACTGAAAAAGTATTGCTAGTCTTGATCGAGATTTGAACTCGGGACCTTTCGAACACTAGTTAGACGGTCTATCCATTGAGCTACCAAGGCCCTATTCAGAATCGGCGGTCAAAGCGGCATATATACATTAAACTTTACTATGTAATGCTTCCGAACGCCATCCAGCGCATTTGCAGCTGAATCGCTCGTCGCTTAGTATTTTCGAGCTTCGGAACGTAATTCGTTGCAGTSGCCAGATTATGACGAACAGCAGCTAACTAACTTTCACTGTTATATAATATTATATATTATACTTATACTGGAGATTGAAAAAAAACAGTCCTCCTACATAATTTGCATGTGAAAATCAGTTTTTCCTTTTACTTCACACTGTTGTTATTTTCCAGGGTGTGGAACAGGAAAATACTTCAATGTAAACAATTCAATTTTCAATGTGGGCGGTGACAGGTGCTTGCGTCTCTGCGAGGTGGCTCGTGAGAAAGAAAATGAAGTAGGAACCTACGCATATCCAGCAACTTTCTAAATCTCAACTAAATAAAAATTATTTTAGGTTTTAGTTTTGGACAACCTAGCTTTGCCATTCAGAGATGACAGTTTGGATGCGGTTATATCCATTGCTGTTGTTCACCATTTTGCTACGACGGAGAGGAGGATCTGTGCCCTTCAAGAACTAGCAAGGGTGCTAAAGATCGGCGGAAGACTGATCATATCCGTATGGGCTATGGAACAGACACACCGAAAGTTTGAGTCGCAAGATGTGTTGGTACCTTGGCACCGCTCGCATCATTTTCATACACCATCACTAGAGTTTACTTCAGCGACAAATACATCTGAAGATGATGGCCTATTGCCATACCATGCCTATACTTCTGATAGTGATTCTAACAAATCTTCTAAGTGAGTAAATATTGTAGCTTTAGTATTGTAGTTATTAAATGATGCTATTGGAATAATTGGAGCCTGCACCCACTCTGGAAATCTCCAATAATTTGCTCAGATATGTCTTTTATACTGGCTTTTATTAGTATTGCTAGTACTTTATATGTGATATCTTATAAGGCTATTCCTTGATAGTTGTTACAGCTGTCCATCTTTCCGGCATTTTCTCCTCCTACCCATACCTGTTTTATTATGTTTCTTATAATAACCTTTGACCTCATCTCTGCCATGTTTTATTGCTTCAGCTGCTATAGCATTCTTACCTGAGCCTTTATTGACTTGCAGCCTCCTTATCATTTCATCCTCCACTTTTGGATACATTTCTTGGATCTCCTGGTCTGTTTCGAATCCCCACTCTTGAAACTCCATCCATTTGAAGTATTCTACCCATCTTTGCAATCGTTTGTCCATGCTCCCCAACAGTTGGCCATCTTTGCTTTTAGAGTACATCAGATTTCTTTGGATTTTCTTCCCTCTTTTATCTTCCTGGTACAGGTTTCTTATTTCTTTATTTATAAAATAGTTTTCCATTCTGTATATTGCTTCTTTTGTTATATATATATCTAATATATAGGGTTTCCCATTAAGGACGGGTAGATGTTGACAGGCTGTTACGGCTATGTTGTTATAGCGACCGCTGTCAAATATGTTGTTTGTTATTCAGTCACAGATGCCAAATCATCATGTCAAGTTATACGATTGAGCAACATGTCCAAATGATAAAACTCTATTATCAAAATGAGTGTTCATTAGTGAAAGCGTTGCGAGCGTTGTGTCCATTTTATGGCAGACGCTGTGGCTCTTCAACGTTTGATGGCCAAATTTGAGACGACTTCCTTACGTACAAGGAACCCCAAATCGGTCGAAAACATTGCCGCTGTCAGTGAAAGTGTGCAGGAGAACTCGAGGCAGTCAATTCCTCGTCACGCACAAGAACTCGGCCTTTCGCAGACTTCAACTTGGTGGATTTTGCGTCGGGATTTGGGCCTGTACCCATACAAGATCCAACTGAACCAAGAGCTCAAAGTTAACGATCACAGACAATACGCTCTTTGTTTGCAAATTGGGCTTTGGACCGTTTGGTAGAGGAATCTAACTTTGGGCGAAAAATCATTTTTAGCGACGAGACGCATTTTTGGCTGAATGGCTATGTTAACAAGCAAAATTGTCGTATATGGMTCGACGCCAACCCACACGAAGTTCAACAGATGATAATGCATCCAGAAAAAGTGACTGTTTMGTGTGGATTTTGGGCTGCGACGTCATTGGTCCGTATTTTTTTGAAAACAACGTTGGTGAGGCAACCACGGTCACTGCCGAGCTCTACAGGTCAATGCTAACAAATTTCTTTTGGCCTGAATTAAACAATATGGACGTGGATGACATGTAGTTTCAGCAGGATGGCGCTATTTGCTACACTGTGAACTCCACAATAGACATGGTGCATGATCGATTTGAGGGTATGGTTATCTCTCGTAGAGGTGATGTGAATTGGCCACCAAGATAGTGTGATTTGACCCCGCTAGGCTTTTTCTTGTGGGGTTTTCTTAAGTCTCATGTCTGTACCAATAAGCCGCAATCAACTGATGCCCTCAAGATCAACATAACCCATGCCATTGCTCAAATTCAGCCGGATCTATGCGGTAGAGTAATTGAAAATTGGACTTATAAGGTTCGTGCCACAGCGAGAAGCCGCAGCGGACATATGAAGGATGTAATGTTTCATACATAATGGTATACATGCGCCTCTCAAATAAAAAAAGAATTTCGTTAATACCTCACACACAGCTTGTTTTATTCCATTTCAACATCGGCCCGTCCCTATTGGAAAACCCTTTACAAGCTGATTTTCCTTTAAACACCATTGCATTTTGCCAAAGGTTTTGCATAGTCTTACGAGTTTGGCGTTAAAATTGATAAGACCTCGAAATATACCGGTGTTTGTAGAAGTCTCTGATTTGTTGTGTCCATACATTGCCAGCTCGAAAGCCTTGCAAAATTTTTGGATAGTGCTCCAATAAGCACTGTCAAGCTGAGCCAGTATATTTGTAGTCCTTAACAAACATAGATGTACCTGACTTATTATTATTATTATTATTATTATTATTATTAACATAATGATGATTATAAAATAAACTAACAAACCGTGCGAACAGCCGCAAAATAATGTAAAAAAAAGTAGTAAATATAAATAATCAGAAATAACCGAACAAAATTAACAAATTCATTGAGAGATGCGACACACACCGATTAGGAAAACTCACACAAAAATATGTTGCTTACTGTTTCCGTGAGCTTGTATGCAATCACTGAGATAAATTAAATCACAGATGTCGGTTTGTGTCCACTTTATATCTCCATCAAATAAAATACATAGAAGAATGAATTTTTAACAATACAACCACAAATTTTTTTAACATATTGTTTGCCTCTACTTTTCCCTTTTAATTCAATTGCTACATCAGGAAAAGGGCGGTCCTTCTTGTTTAATTCAGAGTTTTCCCTCTAACGATAAAAGTGAAAAATTTCTATACTTCCTTGTCATGTCCATATCCATCTTTATTCCTCCTAAACGGCTGGACCTATTTGAATGAATGTTTTTGTATGTATTTGGGTGGCGCCGTGTATGGTTTAGATTCACAAATCAGCCCGGTAGAGCGCGCTGCAGTCGGTATCTAGGTTATTTATCTATACTGCAACTAAACGGCTGGATCTACTTGAATGAATTTTTGTGTATGCATTCATTCATTCGTTTCAATATCTTAATCGCTTGGAATATTATGCAGGACAACGTCTGCCAGGTCCGCTAGTTGTTTATAAAAAACAAACACACTGCAGTGTATTACTGTGAATTTACAAATTATGCATATGGAAACTGACCCTGAGTGCCTGACCAACTCAATCCCATTTCGGGACTGTTAGCTGCAGACCCATTATATGCTTATCACATATATTTAATTGTCATCATCAACTAACCTTTAATTGGCCGAGAGACCATAAAACTGAAGGTTTCGGTGTTCATTTCGGTCTGAATTGTTAGCTGCATAAAATGAGGCATCAACCAAAACACCAATAAATAGGTACAGCAGCCTTCAACATTTTAATTGTTTTAATTTTCATTCATGGGAAATTTTTCTGCAGCACTGTAGCTCCTTAATAGAAACCACACTGAATAATAGTATTTATTAAAATGTAAAAGATATACATAATATAAAAAAACATTCCTTTTTATGTTAATTAAAATATCTACTCTCAATCTGCCAATGATAAAAGTGATAAGCATGCTCTCCAGTTCTAGTTTCAAAATGAATATTTGTTGTGTGGATTTGTAATCATTCCCCATCCTATAATCACTATTTGCATAATAATTATTGATTCCCGTATTTCACCAGTATTTTGTATGCATATTTGATTATGTTTTTTAGAACACCAAATAAACGGGTAAAAACCAAACACAAAGGTTGTTCGATTGACCCAAACCGCAGTTCCTACCCCAGTAGCACAAGTCTCTCAAGTCCCAATGAAACGTGCTACAGCTTTGTCCGAAGGGCTATCCAGAAATTGGCTGGTAGCCGTAGGGTTGGTATGCACCGACCTTGGTTTTTGGATAGCTGGAATACTTGTTCGAAAGATCGGCCGCCTAAAAGGTACGTAATCTTAATTATTTTGTTTTATGTAAAAGCTTGAAAACTTTCTATCTGTACAAAATTTTGTTATCTGGATTTGTTTGAATATTGTTCGTAAAATGTTAATATATTAGAATTCAGTTTAAATATTACACAAGAGAAAGAGACAAATTTTTGGCAATACAAGTATACCTACTTAGAAATAAAATACTGGTTTTAACTCTGTTTTTCTAATATAAAGTTGATTTTGGAATTTTAGTTAATTTATTTCGAAGTTTATCACACCAAAATTGAATTTACTGTTTGTGTACAATTAATTACAGTGAATTTCTGTCCTAATAGATTAATCAAAATATATAATTTTAGTTTTTCCAAAGCTTTTTTGGGTTTTTTAAAATTGTACTGTATTTTTTAATTGTCATTTGCCAACTTCTAAGAAATATACAAGAAACTTATAAACAGTCTACCACATTTTAGTAAAACTATCTCGCATTCTTCTTCAATTCAAAATACAAAAACACAAACTTAAGTTTTCACTAAACATGATGACAACAGTTCATTGAATGATAAAAATTTGGTAAAATAGAATAAATTCTACATACCATTTTGTTCTGTCTATGCTGATGCAATTGGACAGACTTTTTTTAGTTTCATGTATACCTGAATTTCCTCTTGAAATATTGGTTTTATTCCACTGCAATTACATTTTTTTGAGCGTAGTAGCTATTTTTACTTTTTTAATGTTCCACTTATTGTTACTAGTCATATTAACATACCTGATTGTAAGTTGTATCACCATTTTTCTCAGAGTTACAGTATGTCGGTTTAAAATACTCTAGCCATCTTTTGCATATATAAATTTGTTTTAAATCATGAACATGAAATTTTCAACATCTGCTTGTCCTTTCTTTTCGTCTACTTTTAATTGCTTCATTGCAATATTTTTGTCCAAACACTAAACTTTCCACTTTAAACAGATGGTTTTCGAGATGAAATTTCAGTTGTTTTCTTATATTTCTCATGGTGTTTCTGCATTTCTTGGACAGTATATTTATAGTGTAAAACTTTTGTTGGTAAATCCTTTTTCGCCCATATGACCGACATGTTTCTTCTATCTTCACTTATATTCTTTTATTCAGTCATTTAATTCTATATTTTTAAACTTTACCCCGACATCAATATTTCTGATGTGATCTCTTCTATTACATCTTTTAACTCTTCCTAGAAAATTCATTTATTGAATTTGTATTCTGCTTTCTTTGTCTTTATGTAATTGTCCATGTTTTGTTTCTGTAAAAGTACGGACCACTATTTTAAACTAAACTTTTAACTGTTTCTTGTTTAATTTTTTAAGGTTTTGCTGATTGTACCATATTGTTTTTGTTTTAACTTACGAGTATRTCCACTTTCACCGATTAAAGGTGYGATTGTCTGCATTTTTGTATAAATTTTCCCATTCATGAAGTAGGTATGTGGTCTATGTATAATGAATGTCAATAAAGTAATGCATAAAATTCAACGTAAGGGTTAATTATGGCAAAGTTGGTAAAAACCGCTAAAGGGGTAACTTAAGATTTGAAAAGAGCTTTACTTTGAGGCGATTAAAACAGAGAGTCTGTTACTTTGACGCAGATATTGTGACGTCATCAATTTTTTTTTATATAACCGTATGCATTTTTGTGTCATTCAAACCATTATTATGTATGGAATTAAGCCATTATGTCATTTAGCGCAATTGGAAAAAATGGTTTTTTAACAGGTGTATAAAATGATGTTTAAAAAATAACATAAAGAAATAGGCAATAAAATGTTCAAACTTTGATCAGTCAAGTTACAATTTGACATACATAATTTATCAATTTGACACCTCAAAAAAAATTGTTTGAGGGAGTAATGCAGGTTAAATGTTGCACTTATTAAATATCTTTAATTAAGGAAGACAGTTCCAAAAATAATAAAAATGTCAACTAATATTAATAGGTAAAAGTATAGATTCCAGTGAAACCGGAAGAATTGGGAATCTACAGATGATAATTTTTGTCTATTGATACCAATCTTGTGTTTGGTATTTTTTTTTGAATTGTTGATGTTCAACAAGTGCTTAGTCCAGTCTGAAGTAATGTTAAAGTTAACAAAAGCCGACTTAATAAAAATACAATATTTTTTAACGTAGTGTTGAAAGTGTCTGCACGTGACTTGAGCAAAGTCAAGTCAAGTAAATAGACTGAAAATTGAACACTTGGGCGTGTAAAATGTTTTTTTTTGCTAATTCTAAACCTTGTTAATTCATTATATTTTACTTATGATCATTATTTTTATGCATATGTTGAATAAACATTATTCCAGTTGTGTCCAGTTTTATAATAATTGATGCTAAATGACAGAATAGTTGAATTCCTTAGATAATAACGGCCTGAATAGCACAAAGACATAGGGTTCTATTAAAAAAATATTTAATGGAGTCATATTTTCATCATAACAGATTTCTATGTTTTGATCATTTAAAAATAAATCTCTGTAATCCTTAAGTTATTTATTTCAATGTTGTTTTTTGAATTTTTATTTGTATTGAATTGTGCTACTTTATCAACAATGTGTACTAATATTTGTGAGGAATGAAATGTTCATCGTGTCTTTGTGCATGTCCTTGAAAGCACTGATGAGATGAACAGAATATCCTTTTTTCAGTAACTATAAGGCCAAATTGGTGTTATAATAGGATAACACATATAAATGAATTATAATTGGTAAAATAAGACTTCTTCCTCTGTATTTATTTTATCAGAGATTCTTTCTATTTAAAAATACTCCTTGTACTAGAGTAATGTTGATTAAATAAATCCACATAGATTTGGTTTTTTTTATAGATATGATCCAGATGGATGTGAGTGCTGTGAGAATATCCAAGACATTCCCATTGAGCTTCGTAGGTTAGATGAAGAAGATCCACCTCAGAGGCGAAAGACATTCCCCTCCTCGCAAATAATGAACAATCTTTATGGTAATGTCAAATCCAAAAGCATGACTAACATGAAAACAGTAGAAAATAACAATGTTATTTCTGAAACTGAGAAAAAAGTAGAAAATCGTACAAAGCCGAAATTAGTTAAGCAGAAAAAATCAGTATGTGATGACGATGCTGACGAAGCTTTAGATGTAGCGACTGATATGAAGACTTTGGTTAGAGATCTCCCAGATTTCAAGGTCCTGCATATACAACAGCGCGGTAGTGTCTTCAAGCAAAGATCTTTAAACGAAGAACTAATGTCGACGGAAAGATTAAAAGAGAAAGAACGTGTCAAACAGAATATACAGAAGCAAACTTCCTTGAATGAAGAGTTAATGTACACTCGTCGGCATACATTTGACAGTTTCAGGAATTCATTCTTTTCCGTTTCGACTTCAACACGGTTCCAATTGATAAAAACAGGTTTCACGAACAAGATAAAAAATTCAACAACGAATATCGAGAAAGTAACAGGGAGTACTCTGAAGAACGGTTTCGTGAGGATGTTTCAGAACTGGAAAAGTACAGATTTGAATACGGAAATTGGTGATGAGGAGGAAGGCAGCAGTGGTGCAGGAAAGAAAGTTGCGGTGAGTTTTTGTTTCAGTATGCAGGGTATATAAATTTATTACATAATAAATTCAGTTCATTCCAGTTTCTTTTTTATTTTTGTACATAAGATATGGCCAAAAGTATATTGGATACAAGTAATTTTTGTCATCTATTGTCAAAATACAATGTTAAGAATTAAAAAAAAAAAATTAAATGACTTCCAAGAAAATACCATGTAATTTATATTTGCTGCTGATCAGTTTTCTGTTGTTTTAAATTTTCGTCTAAACGCTTAAATGTTTTGTACGTAAGTATACATCTTTTTAGATAATTCTTATGGACTCTGCTTGCGCTGAACTAACATTCTTTTGGCATCGAATATACATACAAAAAAATGTTGTACTTCTTCAAGTTAGAGAATAGGCTTGTTTCATATTTCAGAAATTTTAATTTTTCTGCAGAGGTCTTGTATGGTGGTCAAAAACGTACAAATTTTGTAGTTGAAGTTTAATTGTTTTAAATTAGTTTTGCTTGAGATGTGAAATTGTACAAGGCAATAGCATTCCTCAATGTTTACGTGTATTGTAAGCATGTGGTGTTTCTGTGACTTTGTCGGCTATTTTAATTAAATTTGGTTGAGATTACCAGAGATTGCGAACAAAGTGGTTTTGCGATGCCTTAGCAAACATTTCCTTTAATTTTCTCATTGTTGGATTTAAATAAACTTCGAAATCAACTATACAGAGTTTTATAGAGATAAATACAGAATGCAGAATGACTCCCAACCAATAGCCAAACGTTGGTTGGCAAGCTGGTATCCTCGTCTGAAGAGCTGAAAAAACAGCAAAACCAGTCAGGGGTCGAGCTTGCCAACCAAAACAGATGGCCGTTAATTATTAGGCTTTATAGCCATTTTTGTCAAGTTTTAATAGCTTTCTGCCTTTGAAACTTCGCAGATCCCTGCATTTGGATAGAGATGCCTTTTTGCCCATACCTTTTGCTTGCAAGTGGATTAAATTGATGGCACTGTACACATTTGTGTTTTATTTCCAAATAATATATTGACAATGTTTCAATTTGACACCAAGCATTCCACTCTGATTCGATTGCAAAGCGCAGTTGCCAATTTTCTAAACGTTAACTGCCTTATATCTCACATATTTAACTGAAATGTTACGATAGCTAAAATTGCGAAAGGAGATATGTATTGAGCACAAGTATATGATTTATATTGTTTATTTTTTGCTCCAGACAGGTATTTAAAAAACATACAGAAACGTTTTTTCACACATATCTTGAAACATATTTTAACACAGATGAAAGTCCGTATTCTAACAGGAAAGTAATTTTTTGAATCTAACTATCAAAGTGGGTCATAGTGAAGCAGCTGTAGCACATGCTGGCAATAACCACTGCGAATAGGATAATCTCTAGAATTCAAATTTTGCACTATTTGAATTTTATACTGATGTAAGTGTAAGTCCCTTCTTGTTGTTGTTTGTCACATGGTTTTAAAGTAGCCAACCCAAACAGAAATTGCTTTCCTGCTTGGAACAGGAGCATAAGGCAGAAGATGAAAATATAGGTGCAATTCGCATTGTGCAGTATAAAACTTCAGCCGTTTTCTAAACATGCTGTAACAGCGAAATCTCGCCGTTCACCAGTCCAAAACTACATGGTTATTAAATTCCGAATGTGTCATAACTGACCCTAACTGTCAACTCTCTCCACTACAGATACCTACTGTATATCAGCTTTGTTCAATCATGCAGTTTGTTTACCCCATTCTGTATAATTTGGCATTTATAATTACTTGATGTCTGGCTATTTCAAGGCACACTTTATGTTATTCGTATAGGTAAAGATATGAGCAGTAAAAATATCCTAGTATTTACTAAAATTGCTTAGTTTTGTTGTTTTTTCAAAAGAAAGTATTATGGTTGCAGTCACTTTTTTATAATACGTAGAAAGATCTCTTCTTTTTGAAGATGATAGTTGACTTTTGGTTTTACAATACTTTATTGTCAATTACAAAACATGAACTATTAGCACCTGTTTTCACTACTACTTCTAGCAGCCATTTATGAATATACAAAATTATCAGACTGATGGCACAAGATTCAAATTAAAATATACAACTACAGCTTGTCCATCCTGACATTGGATCTCCCTCCATCCGACAGGTTTACATCCACAAACACAAATCAAATTTAACTTCAAATGCACATAATTCAAACACATAAATAGTAAAATACAAAGTGAGCATACAAAGTATTGTATCATAAGAATCATAAGATCAAACATAATAGTCGATAATACCAATTACTCAAATTTATGAGACAAAATGTTAACATAAGATAGGGAACACGTCTCTGGTCATAAAACATTACAAAAAGTAAACATACACATTTCCTAAGCATAAATTAGCAAAAGTTAACATAAATTGGTACATAAGCTAATTCCTACAGGTGTTCTGCTGATGGTGGTACACTTTGCTGACTTTTGTGACAGGGTTTCAGCCTCGTACAAAAACAACTTCCTGTTTACATCACCTGGGATTCCATCCACAATGTACTGAATCACAGAATCGCCTTCAATGCTCCCTTTTGATGCAATTTCTTCCAAAACAAGAAAATATTCAGGCCTGACTCATCTCGCTGCATTTTTCTCCTTTACAACATTCTGTGTAATTCGGCACTGCTCACTTGGGCATGAAACTTCTTTATAAGTAATTTCTTCAATTGAGTTCCATTGATCTCTAAATAACTGAATGTCGCTTACATACCAAAATGCATGTAAATTATTTGTGATAGATTTACGCCACTTTAGCGCCTAGCTGCTGGTCCTTGTACTAAAATTTTAACAAAGGTTCGCTTCTGCGGTAAATATAACGTTAATGATTGACGGTTAAAATCGTGAACTCATCATCTGTCTGCAGATTTCCAAAAGATGATCGTTGTAGTATTTGAGTAAGAAACATGTACAGTACAAACTGGATGTTACGTTTACTCATAACCATATTATACAGGGTGTCTCTAAATTCGATGTCATAATTTCTAGTGCGTATTCCTGACGTGAAATCATGACGTAAAGTCTATATAAACATGTGTCCGAAACTGCTTCATTTTTGATATACAGAGTGTTGAAGTTAAAAACAAGATTTCGATTTCTTATATTTTTTACAGAACGGTTTTTTGAATCTTTACGAATTTTGGGAGTATGTTATAATAGATCATGGCTAATAATCTGGCATAAAACATTTTTTCATATCTGTAACAGAGGCGGCGTAGGGGAAGGGGCAGAAGGGTTTTCTCTTTGAAAAAAAGTTGTGTTTGAGATGTTAAAAAACTCGTCACTATTTTCAGAAAGTGCAACAAATAAGGTACAAAAAAGGACCTCTTATTGCATTTCGCTAGAACACACCGCTTTTGAAAAAAATCAACAAAGCCTGAATTCCTACAGGTTGGCGTAAATAGACCAAAAATTAACTTTTTTATTTTCCAAAGAAATTAATGTTTATATGGCAACAATTTTTTTGAATTAATTGAACTATATCATGATAAATGGTCAGACACAATGATTACCAACATATCTAAACAGTGGCGGTAATTTGGAGGGGGCAAGAAGTCTTTTTTATAAAAAGATTGTTTCCACATTTTTAAAACCGCTTCAATAATTATAAAGACCAGTAAAATATAAAAAAAATTAAATTAATTAATTAATTAAATTAAACTAATTATTTTTTAAAGCTAGATATGCAACTTGCATTTGGCGTTATTAAAAATCTTTAAAAAATGCAATTTCTTAATTTTACAATAATGGCTTGTCTTAGCAGTATAAAAAGTAAATTTTTCTTCTTTTAATACTTTTAACTGATCTTCACAATTTTTGAAACAATTTAAAAATGTGGAAACAATCTTTTTATAAAAAAGACTTCTTGCTCCCCCTCCCCAAATTGCCGTCACTGTTTAGATATGGAGGTAATCCTTATGTCTGATCATTTGCAATGATATAGTTCAATTAATTTCAAAAAGTTGCTGCCATATAAACGTTAATTTCTTTGGAAAATAAAAAAATTTAATTTTTGGTCTATTTGCGCCAACCTGTAGGAATTCATATTTTCTCGATTCTCTCGAAAACGGTTCGTTCTAGCGAAATGCAATAAGAGATCCTTTTTTGTACCTTATTTGTTACTCTTTCTGAAAATAGTAACGAGATTTTTGACATTTCACACACAACTTTTTTTCAAAGAGAAAATCCCTCTGCCCCTCCCCCTACGCCGCCTCTGTTAAAGATATGAAAAAATCTTTTATGCCGGATTATTAGCCGTGATCTATTATAACATTCTGCCAAAATTCATAAAGTTTCAAAAAACCGTTCTCTAAAAAATAAAAAAAATTCGAAAATTTTTGTTTAACTTCAACACTCTGTATATCAAAAATGAAGCATTTTCGGACACATGTTTAAATAGACTTTTCATCATAAATTCACGTCAGGAACACGCAATAGAAATTATGACATCGAATTTAGAGACACCCTGTATAGTTAAGGATCTAACCTAAAATTTGAACGTGCCGTTAAATTGATAGTACGAGTACCAGCGACATGGTGGCTACTTATCACAGTTTTGAATGACTTTTGCGACATCCAGTTATTTAGAGATCAGTGTGGAGTTCACGTTATAATTACCCTCTTGCCTTGAATAAACACCTTCGGCAACTCTGTCAATGATTTCCTCACAAACAGCAACATTTTTTTCAAAACCTTGTATTCACGGTGCAGTTGGGTACGAATTATCACCACTGAAAGGTCTCACGAAATCTTCAATATCTTTAAATGTCATGCTAAAATGGGGCACTTGATCGGATTGGTTCCAAGTTCTGCTAACTCCAGATAAATTATCGTCATTCTTCATCAGTGGCATCATCTTTTATATCAGCACTTAGGAAATTAAAGTTGGTCAACCCTCTGCAGATTATTCTCGTTTTTTCTTCATCTGCACCATCATAATTTAAACTTCTGCTATTTTCTTCTCAAATTTCGGCAACTCGATCTTCATATGTAGTGCACGAAGTCCATCATCACAAATCAACTTAAATACGCCCTTCACAGCACTCGCTGGGGAGTTGTCACACTATCAGTTTCATCCATTAATGTCATTTTGATGCTGTACTGGGTTATTAACTTTTTGCTTCGTCAATTAGAAAATTCCAATCAAAATATCCCACTTCTGATGTAGAAAGACCTTTTATTTGTCATTAATGATGGCTGACTTCTGGTTTTACAATAATTTATAGTCAATTTACAAAAAATATGCACTAATAACAACTTTTGTTTACTACATATAGCTCCCAATACAAATATACAAAATTACCATCCCGTTGGTATGAGATTAAAATTAAAATACATGACTTTAAAAATAATTAACTTTTAATGTTTCAACTTCATGTATATTTCAAATTATATGAGAGTAAATCATTGCGAACATAAGCACTTTATACATAAACTTAAGTAGACAGGAGGAAAAATTGAAATATAACATGAATATACCATTTATTTAACAAATGATAATTTTCAGCAGGTGTGTGAAGAGAAGAAAGACACCGAAAATATCCCAGAACGACGACATTCCAAAGAAGATGGCTCCGACTCTTCAAAGGACAGTAGCCTTCAGAGTGATACTTCTGTTGACTCTGAAGATAGCTTTGCCTCTGTGATTTTTATCCCTAAGTCAGATCCCATGTCCCCAATCCCGCTGTCCCCAGGACCGACGTCTCCCCGAGTTATCAACTCCACCATCCCTAAAGTGAAACAGTCTTCGTGCCCGACCAGTCCAAGAATCAAACAAACACCATTGATATCTTATCCTTTAAAGAAACAGCTCAGTTCGCCAAGTGAGACAAAGTCGGAAAGGGACCAAAGTTGGAGGGAAAAGTATTCAGTAAGTAGAAATTTTTAGTAAATGTAAAATCCTACTATAAGAAATGCTACAATTTTGAGAGTGGCTTGCACAGTAACAAGGAATGTCTAATGGTAGTTAGGCAGGGTACTTATTGTTGAATCTCTACTTTTTTGCCACTTTAAAAAATGCAAAATATATTGGTAAATTTGTTTTCGAAATTAAACTTTTAAATGAAATTTTTGTTTACAATATGTTGCACTTAATTTTTGGAACTCAATCGGCGAATATTGCAAGGATGTAGAACTTGTGGAGTATTCAGATCATTTATCAAATGTCACAATTTCTTGCTGTAACCCGTCAAAGAGGACCCATTTGCAAAATTTTGCTTTGTACTAAATATACCAAAAAATGTTACTAAATTAAGTTGCATAGAATCCAGTTTTAATCTGAAGAATTTTCCTTTTTATTTTTTCACTAATATTCATCAAAAGCTGATGTTTTAAATTAATTCCTACTAGTAGGTTATGGAAACAAAACCGACAAGGTCAAGCACTCTTGAAGAACGGTGTGCTCAAATTAAGTAAGTTCATCGTTATGAGAGTAATATACTGGAACAGACAAAAGTTGCCCATCACAAAAGCTAAACGAATTGAAACATGTATTAGGATTGGGAAAGATTTAGTAGATGCTGATCACATTATACAATTAATTTTTGTTCTTGTCTAATACAGTTCATAAGTTTCATTTGTGGAATATGCTGTATTAGTGCTGACATAAATGTCGGCCATTTTGGTGTGACATATCAAGATTCTGGATCCAAACAAAATGAGTTGTCATACGGAAAATACGAGAAACTCAATGTTCTGAGCATAACTATAGCTAAAAAAATATTTTAAAGTATTACTATTTGTGTTTGAATAGTATAATAGTATGATAGATAAGAGAGTAGGTTGTAGTATTTTTACATTCGTCTCTATTATTTAGTGGGCGTTATAAACCAAAATTACATTTACCATTTACTTGCAATCTACTGTTGAAAAACAACCTAATGTAAGTGATATAAAACTTACATGTTTCTCTCTCATTATTATGAGAGCATTCAGGGCCCCAAGACATTACCATTTTCTGATACAACTTGTAAATTGTAATGTTTTACATGGGCATTTATTGTAGGTTAAACTTTTCAACAATACATTGTAACTGTAATTTTGGTTTGTAGTACATGGTAAGTAAAGAGAACGAGTGTCAACTACTCACACATACACAGCAACACTTTAAAWCTACAATTTTGCACCGAACACTGAGCTTMCTTATGCACGYTACAGGTATGACAACTTGGTTTATTTGGATCGAGGACCTTGACGTTTCGCAGCAAAATGGCCAACATCTGTGTCACACTAATATGGCGTATTATTGAATTTGTTTAGAAAAACAATTTCCATAGCCTCCTAGTGGTGCATAATAAAAATTAAGATTTTCAGAAAAACAGAGCAAAAATCAATGAGAATTCTTACAATAAAGACAGTATATGGGGCTAAAATTGGATTCCGAACAATTTTTTTTTAGTGGCATTTTCAATATCTGTCATGGAACGAATATTGAAAATAGCTCCTCTTTGAAAGCTTACAGCAGATTTAATATTTATTTATTATATTTCCAAGAGACAAAAATGGAGGGTTCCCTCATCTGAAGTGCTACACACTGGATTTGTGTATACTACATATATATTATTTATAGAAAGTGATTTTAAATATTAAAAAATAATAAAAGAGGAGTTCTAGATGTCCTAATTTTTTGGAATTATTTTGACTTAAATAAAACAATTTTCCAACATCACTGAGAGGTTTTTAAAATGGCTCAATTGCTATGATTGAGAACTCAGTCTATTTCACATATGAGAATATATTTTGCTGCCTTTGCTGATGATGTAGTCCATATATAGTGATTTTTTCATCATGGAAAAATTGTAGTTTATTTTTTATTATATAAGAAATTCATAGTAATTAATATGCACTAGTAAATCTTGAATACAAACTATAATAGATTGTTTGCATTTGTTTTAGTGGAACTCTCATTTAACTTGTGTATTTTGGCTTTTGTGGCAGTTGGTTCCAAATTACTAAGACTTTAGGCTTGATATTAGTATGCTTTTGTTTTTTCTGTATGGCCATGCGGCTCTTCTTTACAAAAAATACATTCTTAGTAATTTGGCACCAATTCCCACAAATGCCAAAATAGACAAAATATTATGAATTGTTTCTACAATAATATGTACCTGTATGCCAAAATAATACATAATTTTGAATAATCGTACATTAAATGATGGTAGTAGAACTTTCAACATACACAGCATTTGCGAGATTGCCATAATCAACTACTACTACATCTCCGGTCTCCACTACAACACTATAAAAAATAGAATTATATGCAGTGAGCTCAAATAAATTGGAATTAAATCTGAAAAAGTTCTGGCATTTATTTTTCAGAAAAATCTTGCACTCGTCAATAATTATTTTTATTTGCAATTCTTAAAAATAATTTTTATGACACAAAAAAGGATATCACATGACACTTTGTTAATGAAAATCTCATTTTTAATTTTTTATTTTGTGTAAAATTATAATTATATTTCATGTATAAGTTTAGCAGTACATACATATGTATTTAGAGTTACACACGATAATAAATTTTACTCAAATTATTACTTAAACATTTTGTAGAGATTACTGTTTTTTTTAATAGTTAATTACAATTCAACTCCATGATTCAGCAAATTCTCAACTTTCAAATGATGAATTTGTTTAAAGTTGTTGCACTTTCACATTATGCTGGCCGTTCGGCAAATATCTAAATGAAGTTTTTCCCTAATTGTTGGAAGGTGTGGGAAATGAATCATTATTATTTATATACCTCTTCTGATTTCATCCTAACAGACCTTCAATGGTGGAATTATTTAAAATCAAAGGTTTAGAGTTTAGTAGACCAAATGCCATAACAAAAAGAATGACTAAATTTGAATTCAACTGATTTCACAAGCGACACTTCATATTGTCCAACACAAAATAATTTTTCACTTTAAAAAATGTTTGGAAATTGATGGGCATCATTTTGTACAGTTGCACAAGTTTGTTGTTTTTTTTTCACTAAGATATTATGTTTTTCTCATCAACTGTAAAAAATAAGTATGTCAAATGTGGGTATTCTGAAAATCCAATTTCATCCTTTATCTGAATCTGTCAAAATGTAAGGAGTGTCCATAAAAAAAAGTTGATATCATTTTTGGCTTTACCAGATTGGTTTGATATGCAGGGAGCTTAGAATCAAAATTCATCTGGAATTGTATTTATGTTGAAAATTAACATCTAGAGATTTCAGTTATAGGAAATTCTTCAGAATTAATCTGTCTTCTTGATTGTTTCAAATTGTAATTCACTAAAACTGTTACCCAGTATACCAATAATAGAAAATCTTGTGTAAAACCGTACACTTACAGTTGTTTACAAATTATTACAGTGTGTGCAACAGATACCGAAGTTCAGGAGGACCAGTTTAAACTCGCCGGACAATGTAGCAGACAATAGAAATGAAAGGTTGAAGAAAATACGTGAAATGCTCACACAAAAGTCTGATTTCGGAGTCAGACCCACCAAGTCACATTTTCCAATAGTGAGGCACAGTTCAGAATCTAGTGCCAAGCCACTGCCTAAATTGTTGTCACTTGAAATATTCAACCCAGGTGAGTAAAGTTTATGTAAGATATATTATACAGGGTTAGTCATTACTGCAAAATCGGTTTCTAGAGCCTTTAATACCATACAAAAAGTTCATGTTTTGCAAAATCAGAGCTTATTATATAATTTCAGGGCAATGTACTATTTATAATATGTGTGCATATATTTTGTTTTTAACATTCTATTGCAAGATTACGAATGTATTTCATTTTCTGTGAAAACTAACCAAATTATGTCTACTTCAGTTATTACTAAAAGTAAGGCAGTAAAACCTTGCAAATTGCTTACTGAAGGATGGCTCCATCTTGCTGTAAGGATATTTTCACTTCTGTTTGTACAGTGTCCATCAGCATTATCAGTAGAGTTTTTGAGTATTTTTTTGTTTTTAATGCATGTTCTTTTGAGATACGGTATATTTAAACAAGAAAATAATTTATTTTTTACTTTACTAGAGTACAGAAAGACACGAAAGCACTATTTAAATAATATGTATATGTTCAGGGCATTGTATTGGCTTTGTTTTCAAAAAATTCTTTACATTCCATATTTCTTGTGATATTTTAGAAAAAAAATTGTTCAGAGGGTAATCAAACAGTTATGAAAATGCATGCGAAAGTTATTTCATCAAACTGAATGAATTATGGTGCAAAAGTTAAAAAATCTGACTAAAAATGAATCAGTACCTACATATTTTTTGTCGATAACGGTCACACTGAACATATTTTGTGTTTTTATTTACTGTAGTTGAATTTAAAATAAAATATTTTCTTGTTAAAAGTTCTTAGTAATTTTTTTCTCACTTTTTATGATACCAAAATTTTATAATTTTCTGTCAAAATATCATAGCCAACTATTCCAAATGTCACAGAATTTTTGTAAAGCATGGCATTTGCACAAAACTGCAAAATACCATGTTTCAGACAATAATATTATTACTTAATAAAAAAAGGTAGAGAATACTGGAACATGCAATCCTGATAAAATATTTCGAATGTATTTAAAGTAAGAAAGTTATATGCACTTGAAAAGTTCAAAAACTAAATATTGCCGATGAACACCTTGTAGACATAGAAATGAAATGCAAGATACCTAAAACACAGGTATTTCAACTCACTGCCATTTTTTGTCATAATCTATTGCAAAATTTTAGTTCTACAAAATGTCTTTAGATGGTAACACTAATCCAAGGTAGGTCATCGAAACAACATTTTGATTTTTKAATATTTCAGAGTTTTTTTTCAAGGAATTTGGATAGAATTACATTACATTACACTCCAATTTGATTTCCTTTTCACTTTACTTAGTAGTAGTTTGTTTTGTTTTCGTTCTGCAGTATCTGCCTACTCATGATTAGACTAGAATCAAGGAAGTGTAATTGCCCTGACCACATATTCGAGAATCATTGGATGTTTTATTGTTTCCATCACGGATTACAATAAGATATCGATCATGTACCTTATTTCAAACTGTTGCCGATTATGGCTCATTGTTCAATCGCCTCATTGTCATGTTCTCACTAACAGTAGTTCCACAAATGTTGCCTTCGTTCTTCTTTCCTAGATATATATTTTAGTGAAACTTTAAATACTTCTCATAACCTATAAGCGTCAAAAACTGTCTTAATCTTGATATGCTAATGTCATCTGTTATCTGAATCTGAACTAAATTTTTGCAATACATTTTGAACCGTTTTTTACAGGAGTAACTTGGACTACCAGCCTTCAGTAAGCAATTACTTTTAGCAATAACTGAAATATGCAATTTTAAGTAGACAAACTTAATTTTTTTATTTTTACATTATATAATAGCAGTAACTTTTCAAGTCTATCATGTATTTAACAACAAGCGAATCTCACTTTTGTGGTTACTATTGCATTTATTTTTTTGTTACCTGTATGCAGTATGCAATAAAAAAATATTTGTGTTGTATTATGTAAATAAACATTATCATTATTATATTTTCAATGTATGTTGTATTTTTGTTTCCTTTGTTTTAATTGTACTGTAGAAGTAATATCCACTTAAATATGTAATTGTGAAAAATCCTTTTTCATTTCGTCTAGAAACTGATGACAAAGACAGTGACTCATCTGCAGTTTCATCCCCCGACTCGGTCGATTCTGTCATTAGTGGACGTAAAAAATTCAACTTTTCGAGAAACGAGGAGAAAACCATGACACTTCTAGAAGCAGCAGCGGACGTTGCAAACTCATTAGATAGGGCAGTTCAGAGAGTAATTAAATCAAATCCAAATGTTAAACTTCGACCTTCTGAAATTAGATCTGTAATGGAGAGAAAGTATGCGATCGATGGTGTCAGAGAGATCGATCACACAGGTAAGTTATTAACATAGCTTGGTTGTAAATTAATATGAACAGGTGTTTAACAAGTGAGATGATGAAATGAAAGTTGCAAAACAGTTTCTTAGAAATATATTGTTTTGAGTCATTGTTAAGAGGCAGCAAAGCACTCACCTTGATGATGTCATCCATAGGTAGGAACTTTTACATTAACTTTAAAAGTAAGATTATCGTAAAAAAGAATAAAATTAAACCAATTTCTGAACTAGTGCATTCCATTAATAAGTATGTTAGTAATATGTCCAGTAAACCCGGTAAACTGTCCTTTTCAAGTCATTTTTAATCAGAACCAGAACAAAATAATCAAAGATCTTTATCTTTCAAACTATAGATACAATAATTTAAAACAGCTTAAAATTATTATAAGTAATACTAAATGCACTAGTCATCAACCTCTCAAAGTTTAATAAGTCAAGAATGTTTTGAAGGTAATGACAATTACATAGCAGGGATGCTATCTATTGACAAACATATTGCTGCTATTCTAAAATGAAAAATTTACACAATATTAACTTAGCTTCATCCTAAAAACTTTGCAGGTGCTGCTGTGCCTGTAGTATATTCTCTTACTCCTAGATAATATTCCAGTCTACTTAGGTTCCCTTGTATATGCATATTATTTGTATTTAAATCGTGGGGATACATGGTGTCTCACTTAAGATGGAATGGAGTTCAGTGCATTGACATTATTTATAGAGAAAAAAGCTGTAATGAGTTTTACCAATTATATGCAGAAAATATTTTCACTTATATTGTGTATCCAATTTTTCCTGGAATCTGCTCAACTTTTCTTTTAAATGAAACACCCTGTGTATTAATTGGTTATTTGCCATCTATTTATATTTTATTAAATTGCATATTAATAGGTAGCATCTAACCCACAAAATAGCTGTGACAGCTTATAAATTTGAAAAAATGGATCATAAGGTGTATTTTTAATATAAAAAATGTGAATATTTAAAGGGACTGCCAAAACGCGAACATATTGGCTGTGACGTCAGGTGTCTTGTAAATGGCCACTTTTTACAGCTGAGGTCAGTGAGCCACGCGTCAGCCTCAGCCCATCAATTTATGAGTTTGTTGTTTGCGTTCATTTTGTGACAAGCGAATTAAAATACGTCAAGAAAAAGTGAAATACTTATGAGTTTTGACTTCTGAAGGCATGTTCATTGTTGTGGAATTTGTGTTCAGCGACGAGCGTTTCAACTCGAGTTGAGGAACGTTAAAGCAAAAGCAACAGCATAAGTGAACATTTTATCAAATGAGCGTAGCATTGATAATTTGATCACAGTGGGTTGTTGGAAACATACTATTTGTAAACATAAAAATGTAAGAATCAAAAACGTACCCTAAACTTGACATTTATTCTAGAGGTCAGAATAAATATAAATTGCCATTTATTTTCTGGGCTTTTGCGGCTCGTTTTCGGTTTAACTAACCGTTGAATATATGGGGAACAACGTCGTTCTTTATTATAACATTTCCCTCTATCAACTTAAAACGCATATAATTTTTCATATCCTCTTCAAGCTATAACAAAATGGAAACTGAATGGTAAACACTTATAACCCCAAAAAGAATAATAAAACTTACAGTAAGAATTACGATGATCCTCACAACAGAAAAACAAACTGCGATTTCGTCATATCACGTCTAGGGGCTTTAAACAACTTTTTCATACGTTGGTAATCTCGAGGAATGGTTACAAAAATTTTGTTAGCTGTACTGACTGAAGTACTTTTATAACCATGTACAAAACAACTTTTGTTTTGTTTTCCATACATAATAGATGCTTGTAAAACTACATAAATCACTTTTTGTGCGACCTCTTACACCGTCCTTTCAATAAACACCACACAAAAGCTTTTCCAATACAAGAATGATACGACACCATTAAACAGCACACTCCTCGGTAATGTTTACATGAAACTTGACGTCACGAGTTGAATAACATTGGATAGAAGCGTTTTGGCGGGACTCCTAAGATTCGAATTTCAGACTTGAAAGTTTCTACCTACAAATATTTTTTTTTGTTTTTTTAACATGGCGTACTATATATATGCACTTCAAGATTCATTTTACGTAATTTAAAAAAAAACTGATAATACCCAATTATTGCATTTCTGGATTCTTCCTTAAATTTAAAGGCAACTTTCTTATATAACATGTCTATTCTAAGCTTGATATGTAGGACAGCTACAATAAAAAGTTGGAAAAAACATGCATAAAATCATTAAATACATATACCTCAATTATGGCATATTCAATCAGCAATAATTTGTTTTTTTTTAAATATAATGGTACATTTTTTGCACTGTTAAATGTAAAATTTAACAACCTTTCTACTTTTAAGATATGTTTGGGTCTGTCTTTAATACTTTACACTCATTTATCAATACTATAATGTTATTTTGGTGTCATTATTTGTATAGTAATCATTATTGAAGATGTATTACTAGTTTAGCTAAAACATTCACTATTTGATTTAGCCCAAAACATACAGCAGTTCCAATACAATTGTGGATAGAATAAATTAATTTTTTTATAGTATGTCATAGTGAAGGATATCCAATTAAAACAAAAATTTTGCTTAGATTTCCATGCACCTTAATAAAGTAGGAAGGTTGTCAAATTTTGCATGTAAACGTGCAAAAGTAAAATATACCATTCTATTTAAAAATATCAAGTTATCCGTGATCGAATGTGTCATAACTGTTTCATTTAATGTATCTATGCTTTTGTTTTTTGCATTCTTTTATTGCAGCTGTCCTATGTTTCAAGCTTAATAGAAGAGTGAGTCTCATGTCTTTCTTAGTTTCCGACATATACATTTTTATCTTCTTCAAAAAACATTAAATAACTCTAAAATGGCGATTGATAACCATATATTATATTAACAAAGTCACCTTTAAATTTAACAAGGAATCCAAAAGTAATAATTTACAGGGTGTTCCAAAAAACAAAAACTAAATTGAGTAGCCAAGGAAACATAGGGCACCCTGTACAAGTGAAAATATTTTTGCATACACACAGGTTAAGTTGGTACATCTTTTCTCTATAGTTAATATTAATAGTGAAAAAAACTCTGTTCTGTTTTAGATGATAACAAAACCTTATTGAACTTCTCAACTAATTTTGTTTGAATTTGGTGCCACCCGGAACCATAAAATACTGTTAAATGGCACTAGCATTCATTTATTTGAGTGTTATTCATATTAATGTAGGTGCGATTTGTTGGTACGACCTTTAACTACGCAGTCATTTAAGACAACATGTAGTTGCAATAAGAGAAGTTGTAACTTCTAAATCAAATTGTTTGTTTTCACAAAGGAGGTTTTAGTCCATGAAATAAATTATGTGAACAAAATATTAATTCAAATAAAATGGCGCTGATTCTAACATAGTCAGGTAACGTCATGCTTAAATGAAAGTACTGGAACTAAACTTAACACATAAAAATAGATGTGATTTTTGAAAAAATTATGTTTGCTAATAATTATTGCTGGCTAACATTATTAGTTTATTATTAATTATTTTATTAAACCTTACGATGCCAAAAGTGTAATAGCGAAATGTTTGCAGTTCGTCAGTCTCTTGAAGCAATCCCCCTACTGGACAACGACGAGTGCCAGCGCCACCTTACCGACTTTGCGGACGAGCTCAGTGAGAAACTGTTCCGTGAGATAAATGAAGCGAAGGAGGGCTCTGACGATCCGTACATCCATCGACTCAGCGCCGAGTTGCAGGACCTTTCGAAACTAAGTGCGGAAATACAAAAACAGAACGAATACTTGGCCAAACTGAGTGCGAGTGACAGTTTGCTCAAGTGCGTCGGGTGCAAATCAGTGACATGTCAGTGTCGAACCGTTAAGGATAATATGTTAGCTAGGTGCAATTTAAAGAAAGAGAAGACTCAGGTTAACAGTGTCAGTATCAAAAGTTCGAGAACAGACGGATCAATCGCGAGTGTAGAACGCTGCAAAGAGGAGAATGGCAGTTTGAACGGTAGTGCAAAGTTGTCTGCTAGTAGGAGCTCCATTCGAACCGGGAATTCTTCAGATTCTTATGATTCCGAAAGAGGTAAGGCAACACGAAATTTTAAAGTAATATCCGACCTTGTTATGATAAAATTTAAGGTTTGCTTCAATAATCCTTTTCTTTTATCATGTAACTAAATGAAGAAATGGAAATTGCTTTATTAGCTATAATGCAGTAATTATTCTTCTTGTTTATATTTCCAGTAATTTAGCGATGGCATGTAAAATTTATTTTAATTATGCTTCAAACCGACAGATAACCAAACCTAAAAACTTCAAGATAGATTAAATAGATAATCTTATGTATTTTGTTGGACGGTGGACTTGTGTTTGAGGAAATAGATGTGTTTCTACAATATTTGGAGTGATTACCCCCTTGGCCATTATAAGGAAAAATATATAATAATAATATGCAACTTTATTCGCAAGCATTTACAATTTTTATAATTTCAAGCATATAAATATACAGTTGCGAGTGGTGCTAAATATTTGTGAAATGGCGAAGTTCAGCCGCCACTCAAAAGAAAATAGCAGCGGTTCTTCCACTTAAACGAAAAACAAACAAAAAATAAAAGCCTTATTAGCTGTAAAATTATAAATATGGATAAAATAAAAAATAAAAATGTTATTTAAAAGGTAAATGAAATCTGGCTGAATTTCGGGAAAAAAATATTGTAAACCAAGATTAAAAAAAAACAGTAGTGCTGGATAACATAAATTTCCTGTATTCACGCTTAAAAGAATATAAACTTTTAGATATTAAATCTGTAGGGACAGTATTATATATATTGGACACAAAATAAGAAAAGGAAGGACAAAAAGGCTGTGCTTATGAGGTGGAATCAACAGAATATCTTTTCTGTGCATATTGGTACTGTGTACATCTGTCCTAAATGTATTTTTTTCATTTAAATAGGCAGGAGATGTATTTAAAATCACTTTATGAAATAAACAGGCAGAATCTCATACCCAACCAAGGTACTAACTTGAGTTTGTGATTAACATGGTGTAGTTTCGTTAGCCCAAAAATTAAGCGTTAACAAGAATTTTGTACGACGTGAATCCTGCTGCAATCAGCATAATCCAAGCAAAGTCCATAGACACTATTAGCAAAGTTAAACAAAGAAAGGACCATAACATAACACAGTTATACTTTTTGTTGTAAATTTAGTAGGAGACGGATATTATAAATAATTCTAAGATTACAGAATGCCTTACTAATAAGAGAATTTAGATGCATACTAAAACACAATCTATTATCCATCAATAAACCCAAACTTTTAGCACATCTAACAATTTCCAAATTCTGTTCGCCTACCTTAACATGTACGTTCGTAATTATATCAGTGTAGCAGGGTAAGGCAGGAGACATACAAAAACGATAACTTTAGACTTTGATCCGCCTCAAGTTTTTCTTTGGTATCCAGAATAGTATTTCTATCGGAATAATAAATAACTTGACTGTCGTCAGCATAAGAATAGCATTCATCATGTCGAATGATACGAACAAGGACAGACATATATAAGGTAAAAAGTATAGGACCCAGAATAGATCCCTGTAGGACACCACAAGTTACACTAAATGGTACCGATATAACGTCCCCATTTTTAACAATCTGAACCCTATCCGACAGATAACTTTTAAATAATTTCAATGCATCAGTTCCGATGCCTAGATGATGCAAGATAGCCGTATGTAAGCAATGGTTAAGGGTATCAAAAGCTCTAGAATAATCTAAAAGTACCAAAAAATAAACTTTTCCAATGTCTAGGGCTGATAGGATATTATCTGTAATGTTCAAAAGTGCAGTTTACAACTATACTCCTTTCGGAATCTAGACTGAGTCCTAGGGAGCAACTCACCAACATGCAGCAACAACTGGGAAGCCATAATCTTCTCAAGGATTTTAGAAAGAATGGGTAGTAAGCTAATAGGCCTTATTTTCCGAAGGTTTTTTAATTTTGGGGATGGGAACTACTATGGATTTTTTATAGCTATTAGGTACAGTATTAAGACCAATACAAGGATTTATTTATATGGGTGAAATAGAGAAGAATGAGTGGCAAAGCATTTGGTAAAAAATTAACATTTATACTGTCATGACCACATGCATTGGTTTTAATTGACGTTATGAATTTAGATATTTCATATTCATTAGTAAACGTAAATTCAAATTTTGCATTAATTAGTGTTTTGTACATGTAACTATTGATTAATTGTTGGTGACTCCCATGTATGTACTTCAGTTCAGTGAACAATTTTGTTTTGGCAACAGTAGCCAGCCTATATTGTAGATATATGAGGGGATTTCAAATAAGGAAGTTGACAGCCACTTTCAGTTAAACCTTAAGTGACAGAAAGTTAAGAATAATTAAACAAGTACACTTTAATAAACAGCTTGTGTAAATAACCACATATAAAATTGTTGCTGTTATCTGACCGACATTTGTCATTTACATTTTTAATGTTTTTTTCTTCTAATAGGTAGCAGTAGTACAAATTCACTGATCTCAAACCTGGCATCATCAGTCAATGGTGGTCGATCATTAGAATCTGCTGACTTCTCTGATCGAGGCAGCGCCGACTCATATAAAGACTCACTGAGCCGCTGCAGTTACGAAGGCAGCACGGCGTCGTTAGCTTCATGTCCCGAGTGGAAGACGATCCGTGAGAAATCGTCTGAAACGAAGGAACCCGAAAAGCGGCGTGAAAAATCGGGCCTAAGTGATGTCTCGCAGGAGTCACTACCATCAGACAACGTTGGCGGGGAGATAACTTATCACAGATATTATCATGTGTTCAGAGAGGGTGAACTGGACCAATTAATCGAAAAGTATGTACAGAATCTGCATATTATTTCTTCGTATTACGATCACGCCAGTTGGTGTGTGGTCGCAGAAAAGGTGCAGGTTTGGACCATCTGACCTGGACTTGAACTCGTTTTTATCATGTCTTAAGCACAATTGTATATAAATAATGATTCATCTTTACATATAGGGTATCCCACGTGAGCATGGTAATTCAGCTTTTGCTACAGAAAGAATGTAAGTGTGCTTCAAATAAGATGTATATGAAAGTGTTTTCTTAGTAAAATGAACATCTTTTTATATAAAATGTAGCTCTTTTTTTAAAATAGACTTCTTTTCAGTTAATAAATGATTATAGAGTCAATTATAATTCCTTGAATTCAGTTTTTTATTAAAGTGTTATCAAGTTTTAATGAACTTTGTAACTTTATTCGACGGAAAAATTGTCATTCCACTGATTAAACATAAAAAAAATAAAGTATATTTTAAAAGCTCCAGAAAGTAAATTATGTGAACAGTTTGAGAAAAAGCTTTTCTATTTTGAACTAAAATGTTTCACCTAATTCTAAAATTGAGTATGCTTTAATACTAGATACTTCCGAAATGTATATCATTGAAAGTTATTGAAACTAAAAGTTATCTTGTTTGGCAATGTATAATACCTTTTGGGCAAAATACATGCTTATGTGAGAAAACTTATTTCGGTTTATGTTTTATGTGTTCTTTAAATTATCAGGTTTTTCTTTGAAAATGCCAATGGTAGTTTCTATATATCTTTTGCTGATAATTTATTTCTTTTGTGAAACAAAATACAATACTGCTTTATTTTATCAAATAACAGTTAAATTTATATCAAGAAACATGTATCATTTTGCACAACCTAAGAAAAAAATGGTTTGTAGTCTCATTTTTTTTGCACAAATTTTCATATTACACTAAACCAAGGCTGAAAGCAACCTGATGTTGGTTATTTAACTAATATAATTATTTCACAATGATTCAATAATATTTAAATTCATTTTGCTGGCTTCACAAAGCATTGCACTGGCACTTTAGGTTTATGTATCATAGTAATATACTGTCTTAAAAATATTTTGCAATAAAAGCAAAATTGGTGAACATGTTCGGAAAAACATGTAAAGGTAATCAAAAAAATATATTATTCAGAATGTTTCCAAAGCGATCTGAAATACTTTTGTGATCGATTCGTGATTCATTATTATACATGTGTGATAAGTTGTGTTGTTATTGTGATACAGGGTATTGAATTCTTTTTTCTTATAAACTACCTCTGACTAAGTGAAATTAATTGAAGACGTGAATGGTTTTCAACACTTATAATAAGAACATGTTCATATGCTAAGTGGCTAAGTTTTTAGGATGGCTATGTTTACTTATGCTGAAATGACTATAATACACATTTTTTATATGCATTAGCGAATGGTAACGCTTTTCAGGCTAGATGTATGTATCCCCCGCATTATCCAAATAAGCGTTTACCATGTTCTGAAACATTTACTAAACTGCATCTTCGTTTACAAAAATGGAACTGTTGCTAAATCAAGAAATATTATTGGACCACCTAGAACTGCGGATATCCACAGCTTAAAGACAGCGTTCTTAATATTATTGACGAAAATCCATAAAACAAGTACCAGAAAAATGTTTGTTACAAAACCGTTTGGAATATTCTAAAATTTATTGTATCCATATCACATATTCAAGTTTGCTACCTCATTAGGTAGGTCATTACTATCCACTGCATCTGCAGTATTGCTAATTGTTTTTAGGAAACATTGCAAACAATCCCAATTCTGCTGCCACTATATTGTTTACTGATTAAGTCAATTACCAACAAATTTATGAGGACCATTTATCCTCCTCAACAATAAAATGGAGGTACATATCTTCATTTTTTAGAAAATGAACTTCCAGCTCTTCTGGAATATATACTTCTTGGAATTAGAAAGCGTATGTGATTCATACTCGATGGCATTCCCATTGCGTTAGGTAGAAATGGGATTCCCACATGGACGGCTGCCAAGGTCACCTGATCACAATTCTCTGAATTTTAATGTAGGGTTATTTAGAATCACTAGGTTACTCAACCCTGACTGAAAATTTAGATCTTCAAAATCACATAGCAGAAGATTGTAACATTATTTGCAATATTCATGCATATTTCAAACAGATTCAGCACGCCGTTAGACATCGATTGGCAGCTTGTATTTTAGGGTATTATGAACATCTACTCTGAAATGTACTACTTTTATGTTGAATAATTATTAAAATGTTATTTCTTTTAATGTTACATTAAAAAAATCAACACCCTGTATTTCAATAACGACTAAATGTTTATAGGAACTTAGAGTCTCACAATTGAATCACAAATTGGTCACTGCAATATAAAGCCATTACTACTAGCAAAAATATAACCATTTTTGTTTTTGAAAGGATTGATAACCTTTTTATTTAATTGATTTCTTGTTGCTTCAAATTGTGTTAATTACCAGTTTATGTAGATATTTAAAAAATTTCAAACATTATAGATTTTATGTTGTAACACTGACTTAAAACATTACATTATCAAGTAATTTCATTTATTTGATTTTTTTTTATTGTTGTGTGTCCAAGTCTCTAGTTCATGGAGAAAAACGTTAATCCTTCGATCTGGGAAATTATCCCTACTATATGTGCTGGTTTTGTAAGAGACATTAATAAATATAAAACTGGACAGTTCTATAGTGAGAGAAAAGATATGGTATGGTGAAGTAACATTTAACAGTATTTATTATATTGACTAACTAGAAAGAATATTATTTATTATCTACAAATGCTGCAGATTAGTGACATCATCAGCATGGTGACAGTAGACTTCTAACTTATGCAAGAAATGTTACCTCATTAAATGATCAAGAAATTATAAGTGTTGAAGTAATTTTGAGCAATAGCACAAAAAAATATTGTCTTCCATTTGAAATATTACATTTTTTGTTTGAACAAGGTGTTTAAAATGTTTAAATAACATTTACACCAATTCTTTATCAACAAATAACAATATCATCTAGGGACAATACGGAAGACAGCAGATAGGATAGGAATTAGCAGCAGATCCCATTTTCTAGAATGATATGTGATTTATTAAGCTCATTAGTCACATTATGAACTTTAACAATATTCTTTCAGACAAAGTGTTGAATTAAAACATTCTTTTCTATTTTTGTTAATAAAGAAGTCTCAGAATTACAAGCGCACTTGGGATACCTTGTAGGAGTTCCCGAAATTAAAGGAGAGCACGTCAGACGTGTCTCATATTTTGGCTTACACATTCCCAAATAGATTGTTACTTTAAAAATAGCTAATGCCTAAAATTTACATAATGTTCAAAGACTTAACAGTACTTACATTTCTGTTTCCTGACATTCCAGTATTTTACAAAAACTCAGGTGTATACTTCTCATTTTTTCCAGTTCTGGGGTACTTCTTTGCTATTCATTTTGATTAGACGGATATTTTGTATATAGAAGCATCCTTGTTGTAACAAACAGCGTGAAGTACCCAGTTTTGTGCCTGTTCATGATCTTTTTATATGTGTAAGAAAGCTGCATTCAACGAAAAATGTATGGAATGTATTTCACTTTACACTATCTAAAAGCAAGAAAAAATGAAGGAAAAGAATCCAATTTAAATTTCACTTGTTGTGTTCAATAAAAAAATATACTCAAATGTTAAATCTTCTGAAGTAGTTTTATTTAGTATCTGGCACCCTTCCAAAATGATCTCCTTGTCATATCTCACCTAATTTTTTTATACAGTTCAAGTTACAATAAATATTCTAACTCGTATGTTATATACTCTTAGGACAATTTTTACGGTATTATTTCTTTAATTCAGTGGCTCGAAGAGTAATTTCTTACAATAAATTTACTCATTAAACACAATTTTAGGGTCTATAGTAGTCAAAATGCTACGAAAGACGGGAACTTTCAATGTATTTTTTATTTTATTTATGGATAACAAGATATACTTTCACATGTACCAAAAAATTTTAACTTTATAACCTTACTTGAACATCCTTAGGGGTGTCATACACAGACAACAGAACGGAGTAGAAGTGGCAGACATACCTGGACTAATGATAGATAAATGTGGGGTGTACAAATTACAGGGTAGACTGTAAATGTGTATATATAGGCAGAATTTTTAGAAATTGTAAAACAAGAATAAAAGAACATTTTTTAAGATCTTGGCGATTGGGACAAAATTATTCTTTGTTTGCAAAACACCTTTTAGATACAGGAGACACTTTCAAAATTAATAGCAATGATATTTTACATATTGTGCAAAAGGGCCAATAATAAATGTCCTGACGAAATAACACTAAATTCTCAAGTAAATTTTGAACCTAGTATATTTAAAAAATAAATAGATACACATAAAATACATAAATAATTATACCTACTCCAAAATCAGGTCAATTTACTATTTAAAAATTCATTAGTTTTGGATAACTAAAAAAACTACTTTTATTTCAGATATCTCACAAACATAGGGATAAATATATAACGAAAGAGTTTTTGAGTTCCATCCAGATATTTTTTTTGCAGGAGTTTCACGTTTCAATCTATTTATTTTGAATTTAATTTTGACCTTCCCAGTTTTCTATTAAAGGAATCATCATAAAAAAGTAGCTACATACAGTGAAGAAAGAAAAGTAGAAGCCATCAAAGCATAGAGTATTGGGTTCCAAATACTTTAAAGAAAACCGTTTTAAAAGGCCTTCTCTATTTGTTACTGTTTAAAAAAAGAGGCCTGACGTGTGTGTTTGATGTTCATCCTGAATATTTGAAACCCAACGTACATTATGCTAGGTGCCTAGGCAACAGTAAATAATTCCAAGGCCATAAGATCTAACATTTTGATAATTAGAACTTCACACAATGATGGGCAACATGTCCCTAGACACTGCTGATCTTTGGTTAAAAAATATTTAAAAGCATGTTAAAAAGTGCTGCATCAACTTAAATAAAATAAGAGACAGCTATCTAAATTTTTAGAAACCAGCATAATAATGTGCAACTTTTTTCAATAGCAATGCTTTTCTATTAGTAAACTTAAGTTCTGGAAAAACAAAGTTATTCATTGATATATTGAAAACATAAAAAATGCAAAGCTTAAACCTGAATTCACCTTAGGTTGCTAAAAGTATTAAAAATGTGTTTTTTTGTATTCTTCGTAGGTCTGATGATAGACAGCATAGGCCAAAACAGCCATAACCACTGTAATAAATAAATTAGCGGTTAAAAGGACCAAACTTGTTTCATTATCAAAATATACAACTTATATTTACTGAATTATTAACAACAGATGGAGGTTTCCATAATTTTACACAGTACAAGAACTACAGAATAGTAATTTGTTGTTGTTGTTGACTACTACAAAATTTTCAGTGGTGTGGCTATTAGAAACAGAAAAATATCTAGATTTACTGTAAACCATGCACTTAACAAGTATTATCCATGATGACAGAATTTTTCATCTAACCATGCTAACCTGTTCAGGGTAAAATTTGCTGAATATTTGATTAATAAAAGAGATATTCATTTTCAGTGGAACAGGGCCGAGTTTTTACTACTTTATACATGTTTATATTTTTATTAAAAAAAATATAAAAACTAGGAGTACTAAGCAGTAATTATCCGTGTAATTATTCCTGAATCAGACATACCTTGTTTTCCTAGAAATTATAATATCATTTAGAAGTTCCATGGCTCTGAGTCAAGGAATATAAGAACATGTCATCAATTTTCTTCCTTTCAACAAGAAACTTGCTGGTATTAAAATAATTTTTTCTACTGCTTTATTTTATAATTGCTAATTACCAAAGAGAAGGTGTTCTACAAGAGGCGACACTCCATTAAAATCCTTTGTTGTTTGGAAATGCTCACTAGTGACCTTGAACACGTTTGTCCCTTTAAATAATAATAATAATAATAAATAAAGTGGTTCCTTTTTCGAGTGTGGTCTCTTGTAGAATCCCTTCTCTTTGTTATTACGCACTGTGTACTTGATTAGTAAATTCACTATTACATATAGTGTTACGTAATGATTATCACATAATTTTTTTTTTATTAAGTTACAGTTTCAAATTCAGTATCGTTCACAGGATGTTATCCCATGACAGTTAATTGTTAGAAATATCACAAGAAATACTTAATATTTGTACAACATTATCATGAAAGTGCAGGCTTTTAGTTGATGCTTTCGCTTTTCAAAAGGTATTTAGATTATGTCTAAACAACATTAAATTAGAATTAAAACATTCCAGTTATTGTAAGCAGTGGTAAGTGATCATATCCGATGAACCCCATTCTCTAAGTCGATCTGACATTTATCAATATTTTGTTGTGACTGTCATTTACTATCTGTAAGTAAGTAATGACTTACTGTCATTAGCCTATTCGGGTATGGTTTCGGATGTTGGGGTAATGCTCAATTTTCGGTATGCATGAGAGATTCCCCCACAGCCAACACTGGTTCCCTCAAATCCAGTCAGTTTATAGATCAGGTCTAGCCATCCCTCAAGTGTAATCAGTTTATTGGTTAGATTTGCTGAGCCTCAAATCCCAGAGGAAAGCCATGGTGGAATTTTGAAAAATTTCAGGGAGCGCACATATCGAAGATTGAACATTACCCCTATTCGTTTTTGCTGAGAAAAGGCAATATAAAGTTGTAAAAATATAGATGTCATAGAAAAAGCACAGTACCTCACTCAGTACACTCATGGAAATGCGTTACTCACCGCTATGCAGCTCATACACAAGCTTTCTACTCCTGCATAATATGTTTCTTACAACTCTCATTATGTAATATACTATTTTTTCCAACAGCTTCAGATAATACTAATTTTTCAGAAATAGTTATGCATTATTTTTCAATGATGGTAATTTAATTTTTAATGTTCCATAAAGATTCATTCATTCAAATCAGTCTAATAAAATATTTTTTATAATAAACAGAATTTGCTTCATTGGCTATTGCCAACAAAAAGTTACAGATATGAAGAAACACCCTATACCAGATAATTGGCTGGGATCTATTAAATGTAGATTCAATAAAAAACCCTTTTTCAAGCAGACTCAAAAACATGCTTTTTCAAATTTGAACCATAAAAGTAAAACAAGAAACTCAGCACAATATATTAATCTAACATTTAAGTAAAGAACCTAAAAATCAAAAGCAATTCCAGAAATAATAGTCGAATCTTTAATCTGTTTACATATTTATTCTGAGATTTACACGTTTGTAGTTATAAATTAAAGGTTTTATAGTTAAACACAACATTTTCAAATAATGCAGCTTAGTTATTTGATAAAATACTTTGAAAAAAAGTTTTGTATAAGTTAAAAAAAAGTAAATTAGTGATCATAGTAAGCAACATTCCTTACAATAATGAAAATGATTTATTCGAAACATGGGAGGTAAATCAGATTATGTGATAATTTTGCGCTCACATATTATATAAGCCAGAAAACAAACTATTATTTTTGTTTACTTTACTGCAATTTAATGTCATACTGAAAAAAATAAGCAACTGTGAATGAAAAACATACCTTTCCGACTTCAGTAATATGGCCTTAAATTAATGACTTTATCATACAAAGTAAGCTGCCAACTGTGCCATTTTATCCTTAGGTGGCTTTTTATTAGGTCTCCCCCTTCCTCTTCCTGGTCCCCTACCGCCCCTTACAGCTCGAGGTCTAATGGCATTCACTGCTCTTTTGCACTCAACCAGTTTAGCAAAATGTTCTGAACAGAAAATGCAGCCTTTCATTTCTGTAGCATCTCCAGGCAATTTACTCTTTTCGGACTTGTATTCGACAGTGACCATTTGTGTTCCGCAATCGCACACATCATCTTCGACGATTATCTTCTGAGCATCATCAAAGAGTTGAATGATGGTGTCACATCTGGTAAAAAAGAAATCTTGGTTATCAAGCGTATTTGAAAAGACACGTTTTAAGCATTTATGTTTAAAAGATTTATGCATTATCACACCTTTATTACTTATAAGGTGAATGATTTCAAAATTGCACTGATTCGGAAACATTCTGAATGAATTAAATAACTCGGAAATAAGCAGATTGTTTTGAATCTGCTTTGTTTAACGAGATTTATTAGATAGCTCCGACGATGGTTTCGACCACAAACAGTCATATCGAAAGAGAGCATAGATTTTATACTATTTGAAACTGAAACAATCGTTAGAGCGATCTGAAAAATCTCCTTCAAACAATTAACTTATTTTAAGCTACTTAATCTTATTACTTAGTATTGAACCCACAAAACACATTAAACCAATTAAAATTTTAAAAGGAAGCATGACTTTAATAGCTGTGTAACATTAGTGTATGTGTGTTTCCTAGAACAGTAATGACTATAGTTTCGTTATAAAGCCATATTAAAGACTGTAGTGCAAGATAAACTTGATAAATACTACTTTAATTGTCTGACATCGAGGATTATAAAATGCCTTAGTTTTTGTGCAATTTTGGGCTGTTCAAAAAAGAGTGGAAATTCAGAAAAACTATCATTCTACAGAATTCCTTCAGGAACAGACTGAAAAGGGAAGGCAAACACAATTTGTAAAAATGACCAAATTTGTTACAGGGATTTTATTTCAGGTATTGATGCTCTTTTAGTTTAGAAATGAATTTTTTATTTTTTTGGCAAACATGCTGACCTCTATGATGTCAATAACCCTGACTGTATAGCTACCCTTCATCTTGGATATAGTCAAAAAGTTTTGAGCCTTCTCATAAAATGACTCGTTATGAAAGGGCTAATGAAAGAACTTTTTATATATTTTTTTATATTATTTTTTGTGTTTACTGGTTTTTATTGTAACTAACAAGGTAAGATAAATGCTTTTTATATTTCTGGCACTTGGATGCGTCAATAATAAATCAGGTCCTAAAATAGTCGCTTATTTTTGTCATCATTTTTAACAAATATTTAAGTCCCTATATACCTAATCTATTTTTGACGTCCATATAGTCTTTGGAGATGCTTTATTCTTTTATTAGAATAAATTCGTCAATGGGTTTAGATTCCGTTTTCTTTATCCCCCCACTTTGTATGAATATAAACCACCCAAATAGTCCAGTATTTCCAAATATCGAACTTCTACTGCACCCAATAAGGTCTTTCCATAAACACTTAACACACACCATTCACTAGATTGGGCTATAAATGCCCAAGAACGGTAAAAAAAACTTAATTTGACAAAAAAAACTAGTGGCGGTAAACGCTTTGTTGGTCCTCCAGACCGCGTAGTTGCCTAACTTTGGTCACATGCTGCCTGTGCCTTATACACTGTTTATGAGTCTTATCAGTCGGTGGCAGTTAAACAACAGTATAAGTCGTTTCCTTAATGCAATCTGAAATTTTGCACGTGTTCTGCATAATTATAATTTATGTGTTTCTCAAATGTAAACATGTACGCATGAGAATTATGGATATGTGTTTTCCGTACTCTATAATCTGTACCAAGCAAGATATCTACTTTCAGTAAAACTAAGTTCTGTTTTATTGGAAATAATACCTATTGTCAATATGTTATTCATAAAATAAAGTAATAAAATATTTGAAAAAGACCTAAATTAAAGGTCAAAATGTTATATCAATACAAAGTTTGTTTAACTTAATATATAGTGGCCAAAACTAACACTATAAACACTAAAACTAAATGGGACTTTTTAAGCTAGTATGGCACAGAATGCACTCCAAAAACGAGAGAAAAGAGGTATCGACATCAAAAACTATATCCCATTAAAAGTATCAAATGCCTGAGAACTTTTAAAATTCACCTAAAGAGATTTTCAAAAATTGTATGGCAGTTTTACATTCAATGTATAAACTTTAAAGCCAGTTTATGTGTAATCAAATATTTTTCTACCTTTTTTGTTTTGTTGTTTTATAATTTATTTATTTTTGTACATATTAGTCTTAAATTGGCTATTCTTCTACTAGATGCACTTATTTTGATATATTTATATTAATTAATTTTTTTTCATATTGTCCATACACAAGCATTGCTTTTGTGGATTTGTTTATCTCATATACTACATACACCGACAATATGTGAAATAAACTCTTATTATTATTAAAAAAAAGAAGCTTTACTTGTTGCAGCCCAGCTTCCACTTAGGCCCAGATGAAGGATCCAATACCATAACACCAAAATCACAATCTGTGCAACTGGCAACACCATTCTTGTTGAGTCCATGCGGACAAGTAGGATGAGTACAAGAGTTGCAAGCACTACCCTTTTTCATGTCACTAAAAATTAACAGAAAATAAAGAATGCCAATGAAGTTCGATTAATTAGTTACTTAAATGGTGGATAATTGTAGCAGTAAGGACAGAAAACGAAACTCTTTCCTTTGGGTCCCATTGAAAAAGACAAGAGTTCAAATTCATCTAATGGACATCTCAGCTCTTTGTACAATCTGATGTTACCATTTTGTGGCAAATTGTATGTCTCATCGCACTGTGGACAGTGCAAACGCTGTGGTTTCGCTGCTATATATTTCATATACCTTCTGCATTTTCCACACCTACAAGTATAAAATTTTTTCCTAGTTAAATTACAAACACAGTTTTTATTTTTAAATAAGAAAGTGGATATTAACAAATTTTTAGTAATGCCACATAAAAAGTTTATGAAGCAAATACTATAATGTGCCAGATATTTTATTCGTAGTATGGCAAGCCTTACCTTGAATGTGCCTTTCCCGATGCACTTAAAGGAGAAAACGAAACTTCAAACAGCTGATCCATATCGTCAATATTTTTTACAAAATACTGAAACTTCAATCTAAAAATGTCAATAGTGTGCTGGAGAACTGCATTAAAATTCGCTTTTCCCAAAGCAATCAAATTTAGTTGTTCTTCCACTGCAGATCGCATGGTAGGTAATACTAGCTGTGCGTCAATCTGCAAAACATTACAGTTGTATACATTCTATCAATGGATAAGAAGCAAAAAATTCATTAACACTAATTATAATTAAATATATTTTTTTGAAAATTCATTATTAGCAAACACATGAAATAATGACCTAACTCCCTCTAGCTAGGTAGGTGGCTTTATCATTATCTCAGTTTGCTGATACTCTGCATCGGATCTAAAGTATAGTGAGGAGCTTTAATAAAAGCAAAAACAGATCTGTCTGTAGTTGGTTGCTGTGCAAATAGCATAACATTTTAAATACTTCTTCATTTAAACAGTGAAAATGCATTAGAAAATTATTAGTAAATATATTATTAAAACATAAAAATTAGTAAACATATGGATCGCCTATCATCTATCACAGTTTCTTTTTTCTGTCAGATAGAAAACTCAATGTTCCTTGCATTGGTTCATTTTGAGTAAGAAAAATTCACTTCTGTAGTATCAACATTAAAGAAAATTGATTTTTGGAACAAATTTTTGCAGTACTGCATACTTGTACCCCTTCTTATTTATATGATGTGATAAGACAAAGATCTCAAATTCATAATATCAATGTTCGTTCTGCTCATCTGTATAATATTCCTTGCCATAGAACATCACATTTCAAGTCTGCCTTTGAATATGTTTATGCTCACATGTTAAATGACTTATGTTTATTTCATAATTCATAGAATGCAGTAGCATACGCACCTTTAAGAACAGGATAAAAAATAATCTGTTATCTAAATATAAATGATTTATGTATTTTATATTTCTTGTGGGTAGGAGAGGAAGAACAGTTCATACTGAACTCCCACCTTTTGGATCGTTGGTTCAATAAAGAGTTTATTTATTATTATTATTATTATTATATACAGGGTGTACCAAAAGCGGTAGTCTAAACTGAAGCAGGTAGTAGAGTTGCTTATTTGCAATTGAAATAACTACATATAATTCCATAACCATCCAACTGTTTACGGTTGCAGGTACTTTTATATAAATTTTCTGAAAATCGTAGCAACTATAGCCAGCTTTTCCACAGCCTGTCTTGTGAGCTGAGTCATTGTGTATAGCTAGCTTTGAGTATAGAATGTAACATTCTATATTCAAAGATAGCTAGATAATATAACATATCATCCTTCTATGGAAGTACTATAAGAGATTGTAGCAGGTTAATTTTCAAAAATTCTTATTAAATAAACTATATCAGGTTTAATGTCATTGCTCTTTACCAGTGGCAGCTGTTTATTTAAAACATGTCCATTTATCTTGTGGTTGACGAATTCAAGGTACAGGCAATAAATTATAGTGTAGTTGTTTATTAACTGAACCAAGGGGGATTTCGTGGAAGCAGTGAGCAGGTTCATTGTTTTTCTGTCATAAACAGGGCTGAATTTCTTATCACATCGTCAAGCCGTTCAACATGTAAAAATAAGCTTTTAGATGAGAGCAGTTTGTAGGCTAATTTATGGTTTCTGACCTGACCTGACCTACCTGTATTAAAGTGTTTCACGAATCAAGTTGATCTTTGGTATATCTACATCATTGTTAGTTGTAGCAGTTAGTTGGACTACTATCCACCTACCCACCACCAATGTCTAGGTGGTATCAGGCTAATTTAACTTGACCTTAAGGCAACCCTAGATTATAATTATTATGGATATGTCATTCTAAAGCTGCCATGGAGCAGCCCACCGCAAACCAGATAATAATTTGATATCATCCTTTTTTTTGCCTTCATTTCACTCACCATTATTATATGTTCTCAGGAGAGATCATAGTGTTTTATGTTTGTTATTAACTTTATTGTAATCATTTACATTGAAATTTATTTAACTATTACTTACTTTGTTTATATCACGTTACATCTTCAGGAGTTACCCTGCTATTAAGTGTAGCAACAGTATGAGGTATATTTTCTCTTTATAAATAATTTGTGAGCTAAGTATAGCTATACCAGGTACAACAAGAAAGTCCTGAGTTAAAAAGTACCGTTTATTTTGAATCTGGATTATACAGTTTATCAGACCGTAAGTTTTTTAATTTAGAAATCAATTATACTGATTGTTTAAGTTGGGTAGTGTGTTATATTTTTATTAGGTGTTCAGAAATTATCTTTCCTATTTTTGTGTGACATATTGGTTACTTAACGGTTGTGTAGAAAATGGATGGCATATTTTGGTAAATTCGCCTATTTAGGTAATTTTATCCACCCCATCTACGCTGTGCTGGTGGGTACTGCTTAGCAACCACAACCTAGGTGATAAACTTTCACAATGCCACCTACTATATTTTTTTGTTTTTATATTTACTGTTTCTTTTGATTTGTATGCGATGTAATAACCCCCTTAATGTCCTGTCATAAAATTATAATACTCCAATTTCAATTAACATAAAACCGAAGTTTTTAATCTAATGGGACATGTACTTTTTTGAAAGGATTCGCTTAAATATGAACAGCTGTAAGTAAACAATTTGATGACATATGTGGTTTCATTTTGATTCGAAATGAGTTACTCTACCACTTGCCTCAGTTTGGATCATCCCTTGTATATTAATATTGCATCGACTGCAAAATAGACATGTATGCTGTGCACATGAGCAAGCGTGTGCATTTGTTAAAAAGACATTTTTCAGTAATAACAGTGATTTTTTAATTTTTGACTTTTGTGAATAGGAGCAGTCCAAGGAAATACATTGCATTCATAATCATTTTCAATTCATAATCGCATTTAAATTCTGATTTATTGTTACTGAAATATAATCTAAATATCTTTCAAATGGCAGAAACATCATCCTAAAATCTCCAGTTTAAAGAAAGCGTTATCTGCAAACATTAACTATTTCCTGTAATATTTCTAACAATTAATTGAAAAGAGAAAACATGAGGTGAATGTACTGCTGAAGTTAAAACTTAACATAATAAAATAAATCACGTTACTCATTATGTAACATTGTTCGTAATAACGAATTTGCTAATCAAGTAAACTGGGTGTTATCAGCAATAAAAGAGTAGAAAACAGTATATTATGTAAATTATTTACCATTTTTTGTTGCAAACAAATGCAGCCAAAATTTCAGCAGAAAGTTTTTTGTTACAGAAAATCAGTATATTTATACAGAGCTTATTTCAACTTGTGCTACAAAAACTGAACAATATACTTTTATAGTTTACTTACAAAACACAGCAATGCCTTTTAAATAGAGTACAATAAATTTATAGATATTGAATGCTGTTCAGAGCACTTTTACGTTGTAAAACTAATATACACATTTTCACTGATGTTTAAAAACCATGATTAATTTAGATTTAAGATTTCTTTCCATCAAAGCATCCATTACACCATTAACATTGAAATTCTTGTATGTAAGCAAAAATGTTTTGTTGATGATAATTATTAATGTGGTTAAGAATTTGTATGTCCTAAAATGTGGTCAAGTCATTATGGAAACCTGCTTAAGGGTACAAATGATATTGTAAATTATTGCTATTGTAACACTGACCTTTTGGTAACCATGTACCAACACAATGCCTAATGCTGTTGGTATAAGTCTACGACCAGAAGCTACAGTCACGTAGTTACGCTGACATATGTTGTTAATGTGAACAGGAATTGAAGCATCGGTACCAATTCCATGCTTTTCCATCAATGTTATAACCTCAGCTTCAGTAAGATAATCAGGTGGAGAAGTCTGATGCTCAGTCAGTTTAGCATCTTCTATGGGAGCAACTTCATTCGCAGTGAAGTTGGGTGCAATTTCGTTTTTGCCAAAAGCCTGCAACAAAAACGTAATTTGTCAAATGACAAATCCCAATCAGGATAATAACATTTTTGTGTTAGTGTTATTAAGTATACTTTTTATACAATGCAATATAATAAATATTTGATCTATAAAAACCGACATGTAGTTATATTACCTGCCAAGTCATTACTGTAGTGTACCCAGGATCCAAAAGTGTTTTACCGGTAGTGGTAAATATTTCATCATTTATATCGAAAACCACTGTAGTACTCAAATATTTGCAGTCTCGAGCAACACTGCCTATAAAATGTCTTGCAATGTAGTCATATAACTTCCAAGCATCTCCTGTTAATTCTGTAGATGTGGCTAATTTCATTGGAGTTATGGGAGGATGGTCACCTAAAAAACATGAAATTGAAAACCATTTCAACTGCATAACACAGAGACCGTTCTTTAGGAAAATTTAGGAGATAATTGTAAAGAATTATTAGACGATGCATGGTGACAATGTTACATATTTTGGTATTTAGGAATATTATTTTTCAGGCTTGGACAAAAAAAGCAACTGTTGTATGTATGTTATATACATAAAATAACTTTTTTTATTAATCCATTCATTCTTTATTACTTGTCTGAAGTAATGCAAAGGGCTCTATTCTGTTGGAAAGTTACTTACAACCCTTGAAATTCATTAAGATTATTTTACCCTATTTTAATTATTGTTGGCTTGATGATATTTCATCATGAAAATGACAGCCAAGTTGTCCTAATTTAAAAAAGCTGTCAAGGACAAAGCAGAACCATTTTAGTTTTAATGGATCAAAAGTGCATTATTTAAAGATTCTCTGGATTAACTATTATGTCAACAAATCTAAAGTATATCACCAAAGGGTGGCAATAATACATACATGCTTATTTTCTCAAGAGATGCACTGTTTATGCAGAGTATTTCACTTTGATGTCTATACATGGGGTTCTCTTGCAAGAGGTAAGGGTTAAATAGGGGCAAAGTTGACTATTTTTATTCTCTTTCTAAATTAAAAAGAAGTTTAACCTTATCCAGAAATAAATCGACTACAACTGCTTTGGTTTCAAAGTATGAGCACAAATTTTAGAATCTACTATTGTTGGTTCTGTAATATTTAACAAACATCTTAATGGCGATGGATATTTAAAAATATTATCAACAACAGAAGTAAATTTTTTGGAAGATACTCTACTGAATAGATTACCAGACATTTGTTACATGCAAGATGGCACATAACATTTGTCAAATATAAGATTTTTTTAAGGTGATATTTAGACAAACTTAATTGGTAACAGTGACATAATCCATTGCACACCACAATCCACAGACCTTACTATCACAAATTATTTTTTGTGAGTTATACTGGAAAACTGTACAAAACATCGTTCACCGATAGTGATGACTTATGGCAGAAAGTACTTAATTCCATTCGCTTCAACAACAAAAAGACAAATAGAATGTGCAGTTGATCATTAAAAAAAAAGAATGAGGTTATGCATAAATGAAGGCGGCAGTTTATTTAAACCCAATAATTTAGTAAATTGTTATACCAAGAAGTTTCGTATTTATTATTATAAAAAAAATGTTTGTTTTATGTACAACGTATCTCTTTTTGTTTTCAAAGACAACTAGATCTTATTGTGTATTCCTACTTTAAACAGTTTCTMTCAATTTTTGCCCCTTTTTCTAGAAAAAAAAAACAACTAAGTGTGTTATATTATTTTAATTCAGAAACAAATTTGTTTATCTAAAGGTGCAGTTTTCTAATGTGGTGTTCTGGAAAAAACCAAACTGATGATGACAGCTAGTGACCGAAACGTCGAATCTGTTTTTGCTTACACCAATGCAAAGATCACGGAAAAGTAGATACCTTCAGAATGTGCTTTCTATTTTTTAATACCTTGATTGTTAAAATAGTTATGAACAAAAAACAAAATTTAGAATTTTCAGTTTTTTTTGAAAAACTAATAACTTAATTGAGCTAGCTAGTTTTAGTTTTAGAATAAGCAACAAAAATATGTAACTTTGTCCTCAATTAATCTTTAGTCTATTCCTTACCATTTACAAGATCCCCATGAATAGATATGGAAATGAGACTCCCTGTACAATTATGTTTGTAGAAGTACGAGTATTACTTCTTGTAGGTGAATTTCTGTGTGCAGTTAAAAAGCTTTTTATCATTTAGATTCTAAAATATTTGTAATATTTTTATTCATTTGTTTATGTATCAAATATAAGGATTCCTCTTTAAAGTTGATAGTACAATTAATGTTATAGTCTAACTTTACTCGTTACCTTACAAGAATATATCAATACAAGCCTAAGTTGCTAGAATGGCTTCACTATTTTGAAATATAAACATTTTTTTGTTAACACAAATATTATACCAATAGTGTGGTTGACTTAAAAAATTATGTAGGTTTAACTAACAAAAGACTCGATATCATAAATACCTGCATCATGTCCGCCTTTAGGCCTGTTAATTCCTCTTGCTATAATTTGCGCCACTTCATCTCCCCACTCAGTGCTATGCCTCTGCTGTTGTAAAACACCCCTGCAAATTTTTACATCAGTATGTCAGTTAATAGTCAGCAACAAATCTATACATTATGTCGAAATTTTCTGGATACTTAGTAGTTTCCGTACGTGGATAGCTGATGTATCCCTGGGTGTACAATTTCTCTGCAATCTGCATGGCATGGTGGGGCCCCATCCCCAATCCTGAACTTGCTACACGCATTAGCTCAACAGTGTTTAGTGCCAAAGGTCGTGACTTGAGCTTTTCTTTCGATTCAACATTTATAACTCTATAAAAGGTACAAGTTATTTAACTTACTATTTTAGGCTAGAAAATCACATTTTTATTTTCCTAATAAAAACACCTATCCTTAATCTGAGCAATTTTTGACATGGAAGTCATTTTTTGTTACCAGCAATGAAATGGCAGACTTCTGGATAAAAATTGCATGTAGTATTTACTCATACAGTAAAATGTTTAGCGATCCGATTTTATATTTACAGTTCATTCTATATGTTCTGTAAACGAGTACAGTAAAGTTCACTTATAATGGACCTGGTTATAATGTATTACTGGTCATAATGTAGCAATAATTGTAAAGAACAAACAAACGGTTCATAAGAACCCTAACAAAATTTTTGTATGTATATATGCCGCTTTTATATTTGTAAACAAAGTATTACTGAGCATCAATTAATAAACAATATGTACTTGAAATGTTTGCTCATTATTTTAGTTTCTGAAATTTTGTTTTTAATTCAAATTTTCCAAATTACTGAAATAAAAATTTATTTAAAAATTACTTGATTAATATAGTGTGAAATGTAATAAATACATTGGCAAGATTCATGCTAAATAATATAAATAAGTCCCAAATCAACTGCCTTTCAAAGTCTTTGGAAGAAGGGTAAACCTTGTTTCCTTTTTAACATGAATACCTACTTTTTGATAAGCATCTCTTTTTTTTATTTCCCCCCCATTGCACAATCACGTCATTATTATATTTTTTAATGCCACTCCCCATATTCCAGCAGCTTTGAACTTATATTGTTAATATTGTGAATGTGTGATCCGTGCAGGTTTATGCATAAATTTCAAAACTGCTGATATTCTATCACTACAAAAACAGGGCATATTTATAACTTACAAAGAACAGCTTAGCTTCGGTACAACGTTCAAAATACTAAACGAGTTTACTAACGTCCACTACAATATCTGGCATGTGCCTCCAGCAGCCATATTGAATTGCTTTTTGACAGGGCCCGGACAAATCTATTAATTATAATCAAAAGTTTTAATAAGTAAATATGACAGATCTTGATTAACATTCTTCTTTGCTATTTGGTAATAATAATAATATTAGTTTATTCGTCTCAAAAAAATTTTCTAAATCAACAAATTTAAGGTTTAGTCATAAGCATATGCAGTATGCTTTTATTTCTATTACTTAATTCACATTTATATTTGTTAAAATTTTGTTGTTTTAATTTATAGATTTGTTTTCTACTTACATATTTTAGGTCATTGGCAAGTGTAATATAACTTGCATTAAATAAATAAGCCAGAAAGATCCTCTTATAGTTAGTTACATCGCTCCGGACAAAAAGACGTGTTACCTTACCTTAAGAATATTTACAATTTTTATAATAAATATACACATTTTGCAATATCAGTCTAGATACAATCAATGCTATTTCCTATATCTAAGGTGTTATATATAAAATTTGTAAAAAGAAATAACTAAGTGCCTATAGACCTACCGTTACTAAACCCATGCTGTTCTCTGGCAATAAACTACCGACAAGAAACGGATAAATATTCAAAGATGATTCCCTCAATAAAGCTTTGCAGTTGACCAGGATATGTAAACAGCTCTATAATTGGCAATTTACACTAACTGAAAAGACTTATGGATGGGAATCAAGTAGGACAGCTTTCAGTACTCTGGAAAAACATCATAACGGAGAGATTTATTGAAAATTGTTAGCAAAGGCTCAAACAAATTTGTTGCGGGTTGTTTTAAGCAAATAAGAATTATATCAAATCCACAGGACAAACCTTGCTCTAAAAATATAATTTTTTATAGGCTTGCTGAGAAATTATTTTTACATTGCTTAAATTAATACAATCCTTGAATTGCAGTTGACAATGAAATCAATACCAATCAGTTGAAAAGAAGTTGCAAAAACATTAAATATTTCAGGAGGACCGCTTCCCGTAAATCACCATAAAATGTGGTTTCTGGTAAACCCTTGTCTTCATTTGCCCCCCTGATGTATCTCCAGAATTCCTTAGATAAATTTGAATGAGTCTTTAATACCACGAATATACTTTATTCTGCAAGCTTCAATGCTTTACACCTTTTCCTCAGCTCTTAAACAAAATGAAGTGTTCATCACTTCTAGTACCTTTGAAACCTATAAGAGTTGTTTGTTTGCCTATAAGAGATTTTGTTGCGATATTAAACCAGTTTGCTAATATGACTAAATAGTTTTTCTTTATTGTTTTATTTATTATACATCTGACAAGAGAGTAGAAAACATTAACCAATTTACCAAGAGACTTAATATCATTTAAAAGCTGCCAGTCTATGGGTGGAATATGTTCATTCAGTATAGGGATAACTTTGTCTGTTTAGAATCAAAGTGATCAATCAGTGCTAATTATTGAGCATGTACATTTACGAGCATATTATCAACGGTTACTATAAATATTATGAAGGATGATAATCATCGACAACATGCCATTATATGTATTAAGAATTTTTAACGAACGAATGAACTGATATGTGATATTTTCTAATAATTGGATATTTAATAGATCTATATTTTTCTTACGCTTATCGCCAAAATGCTGTGCCTAAATTTTGGCGCTCTGGGCAAATGTGCTAATTGCCCGCCCTGCCACTTACTAATAGAAATGAACAAATTGTAAAACAAACATACTCACTTTGCATGTTTCTGGTTCTTTACTTGCTGCAAAAACATTGTAGCCACATCTTTATCAAAGCATCGCACTCTCTGCCAATCCAGAGCAACACTTTGTCCATCCTTTGTTTTAACAGTGACTTTCACGCACCAATAAGTTTCTGGCTTGAACGTTTGTATCTGATCGTGCCTTTGTACGCAAAATCCTAATGTAGGAGTTTGGCACGGCCCATAGGATATCAAAGAAGCATCAAGATCACCATAGCGTCCTTGAAAAAATTTTGTCTGGAACCTTGTAAATGCACAGCCAATTCTCAAATCCAGCTCCTGCCTCGCATCTACGCTACGTGCTTCATTTTCGTTTGGATGACTCAAGTTGTTAAAAGCTGCTTTTATATCTTTTTCTGTAATAGCAGAAAATCGAGCTCTATAAGTGACGGAATTCGAAAATACATTTCCGTTAACACTTTTAGCCACTGAATTCATAACTTCATAACAAATGTTTTCTCCTTCCTTATCACAATCAAGCCAAAGTACTAAATAATCACAGCCTTTAGCCTCCTGTGCCAGAAAAGCTGGCATTTTTAGCTTTGGCATTGCTTCTTTTTTTTCTGTCGGACAGGAAAATAACTCTACAGGATCAACTCTGTCCCAATTATTGTATTTTCCAATGAAATCGAGCCCCATTACGTGCCCGCAAACTGAGGTCATTTTGAAATGCGCGGCGGATCCGAGAAAGGTTCCATTCCACTCGTGAATAGAGCAAGCTCCGTTGAAACCTGCAGATAAGGTAGGTAATACAAGTGTTGGTGGGCGTTAATTGAATGAGCAATTTTGTACCTTTTCGCGATGAATTACATCCATTACTAAGTATATTAGCTAAGGAAGCCGCCAGAGACGGCTTTTCCGCCACCATAAATATAGTTTTCATGCTGTTTCAGCAAAAGAAAGAAGTTTCATATATTTGACGAACCATGAAGAAAAGTGAGGTTAGTTGAAATGACATTCTGTCAAAACGAGTGGAAAATATGACAGGGATAGACACGAAATTCAAATGCAGTTCAAAATTTAAAATGTCATTCTTTTTAGGCCAAACAAGATGAATATTCCGACGAAATGGTATTGATCGAAAGAAGACATGACAGATTTAGAGAGTACAAAGATATTTGTTAGTTACATTAGCGATCACGCTTAAAACACGCATTTAATTGAATTTAATTTTTAGTGAAAAAATGTCAAAGCTGTTGCACTACGATTGTACTTATTGTGTGCATAGTGCTATTGGTATTATCCATACTTGCTGTGGCTTTCCGCCCAGTGCAAAGGATTATTAGTGTAGTACTTGTTGATACAGAGTCTGGCCCCCTTTATGTTACTGACAATAAGTACTTGAGCTTAGCTATTGATTCTTCAGTTATTGCTGATGGATTTCGTAATTTTGATATGACGTAAGTTATAAAATATCTCACGCACAAACATATTCAAGAGTAGGTACCCATATGTTATTGCAATATGAACTTTGCCTAACATTTTAGAGATCCCAAATTATCCAAACTGATGTCTGCTCTAGCACCTGGTTATTTACGAATTGGTGGAACTATGGCAGATCGCCTCATCTTTGTTGAAAATAAAAATTTTGCTTTTAAAACTAGTTTCCATTTAGAAATTGATGGAGGCGCTTGTGCTTTTGAAGATATCAGATGTGATGTCTTTCTAAGACCAAATTTTACCATGTCAGGTAATGTACCAAAACTAAATGACATTAATTATCTGCTAGCGAACAAGTTCCTACTTATACATACATACTATCTACTCTTTAGGTCAAGAATGGTTGCAGTTAAATAAGCTAACAGCTGCAAGCGGACTCACTATTTTGTTCGATTTGAACTGTTTAACAAGAAATGATGATGGCACATGGAATAGCAGTAATGCTGAAGAAATTATAGCATTTTCAGATAGATACAATTTAAGCGTCATTTGGGAATTAGGAAATGGTAAGTTGCTCAAACCATTTACCTATATATTAATTAAAAAAATGAAATTTACGATGTACAACATATACCTATATTTTATTCTATTTAAACCCGCATCAAGTCGCTATATTGATCACAACACTTATAATACTGTTATGTATACAACTGAAGATGAGGTAGAATGCGCAAGTAAGTAAGAATAACATAAACAATATATTTTGTGAGCGGTTTTGAAAAATGTGGATTTCCAACTAAACTTTCTTTATTTACGCACTAGTACCGAAATACACCAAATTATAGCACCACTAGTAAAATACACTACTATTCCAACACTACTAATTCAATTAAGCACTATTCAAAACACCAAACTTTACTAGAGTCACCCTAAAACACTTTATAACACTTAAGTTGCTTTGTTCGCTTGCTTCACCGCATTTCAAATGAGACTCCACGCGCTGATTTCTTGTGTTTTTGCACCGACTGACAAATACGCAGGAATGTTCTGGAGCCGTTTCCGTGTTTAGTATGAGTTTTGAATACATTTTATGAAAACAAAAAACTCGCGCGAACGTCAGTCTTGTCGCCGAACCCACAGGTGCTGGCTTCTCCGTTTCGTTGCTCGGAATCTCCACGGTACTCGCTTAAACGATTCAGGTGTACCACCCCATCTTTGAACTTGGGTTGCGATGGATTCTGTAAACCACGTAGTTAATCGTCTTCACTATTCGATAAGGTCATTTGTAGGATGGAAACGGCTCAGGTGATAGCACCTGATGTCTCCTTTGTGGATTATAGAGCCACATGTGATTGGCCCTTGCACCATAGTGAGCTTTCGCGCGATCACTGACAATTTTTATTCCGTCTTACCGGTTCCAGAAGTGACTCATCGACATAATTGGTTAGTTCCTCTTTATGAGTCTTGGCTGACCCAGATCCTTAATCGCACCGTAACCTCAATTCACTTCCAACATCATCCTTGGAGGCGTTTGTGCCKAGTACGCAAAAAGAAACATWCGAAGGTTTGTCCCAATCAGTTTGACGTCTTTTCACGACTTTTGAGAGGGACTGTTCCATTGTTCGTTGTTTTTGTCATTCCCATGAAGCGGCAGAGTTCCTGAAATACCCTCGATTCTAAATTTCTGCCTTGATGTCGCTCAAAATCTGCCCATTAGATTATCGACAAGAACTCATGCCACCGTCGAGGTGCGGTAATCTATCGCCACAAGGAACTTATTGTCTATAACAATCCTGTTGAATTGTGCACCTCAGTATACTGCATCATCCAACCATTTAGTCGTGTTGTTGGACCTTTAGTGACTTGCGCAGGGTGCACATCTACGGCACTATTTATCTACATCTTCCCGATAGTTTACCGAGTTGAATCGTTCACGTACTTTTGGCAGAGTCTTGTTTACTTCCACGCGAGCACCTCCAAAACACTCTAAATACTCTTTGGGTACCATTAATTGCACAGTGACATGCGTTCCCGTGGCGCTATTCCACGGTTTCTCTACCATATCCCTTGCGTTGTTATGATGCCCGCCTGAACGATMCTACATTTAAGTCTCTGCAGTCTCTCCATACATCTAGCGACTTGTCTCACCGGATTTTTAAATCATAGAAGCCAGGATAATGCAGCAGTTCAGTCTTTATTAGGTTTTCACGATGATTTATATGTATACTTATAGAAATAACCTATGGACTTTACTACAGCCAGCAGTTCTTTCCTCATGACGCGGTAGTCCCCCTCAGCTTTAGTTAAAACTTTACTGCAGTACTCTATTACTTTCTCCTCACTGTCCTGCATCTGCGGCAGCAGAGCTTCAATGTCGGCTTTACTTACATCCATACCCAAAATAACTTTCCGTGTCGTTGAAGGTATACCAAGATCGGAGTACTGTATAATGCTGATTTTGATTTTCTGAAAGCTTTCTCATGGACTTATTTTCATTCAAAAGCGTCTTACATTCTCTAAGCTGGTGTTCTATAGCTGCAATTTTTGCTAATCCTTTAACGAATCTTTCGTAGTAGGTGCAGATTCTTAGAAAACTCCTCACTTCGTGTTTATCTTGGGGAGAGAGCCAATCATGAACTACTACCTTAATGTTGTCCTCAATAGTATTTGAATCCCGTCCGTCGAAACAGTGTGTTCAAGGAATTCAACTTTCTTCTAGAAAAGTACGCACTTCTTTGGATTCAACGTTAGATACACTGTTAAAAACTGTTGTATCCACCTGGAGATTGCTTAGGTGCTTATCGAAATTGCTGTCCATAACCACGAAACCACGATATCATCATCCAGATATATTAGACGGATTTTCCAGCTAAGTTCCATTAGTCGTTCAAACGAATGACATTACATTGAACTTGTATAAACCGTAACTGGTTGTAATTGCACTTTTCTCCTTGTCCTGTATTCATATTCCCATCTGCTAGTATCTGCTGTTTAAGTCCAATATTGAAAACACTGTGGATTCAGAGATAAAGGTTATTAACGTGTCGTTAATTCTCGGTAATGTACAGCTGTCTTTCTTTGTAGCGTTATTCAGCTTGTGGTAGTCAACACAAAATCGGAGTGATCCATCATTTTTGGTGACCATCACTACCAGTAGAGACCATGGGCTGTTGGATTCATCAATCTATCCCTCTATTTTCTGCGGTGCGACCCCGCAAATGGGCCGGGCGCTGCACTTAGACCTTTCGGTCCATTGTGCCCGAACCGTAGTTTAGAAGTCATGCCTTCTCAAAGAGGTGTAGTATTTCTTTCCAAGGTAACTTATAAAGATCTCAAGTCTCAATAAATTGAGAGCCAAATTTTCCAAACCTTTTGCCTCCCAGCGGCCCGCAGTTGGCAAGGAAGTGTTTCCTCCTCTTCTGAGCAGATCCTACAGGTGCTACTCTCCGCTACACCCATATTATATAGGTGTTTATTTAACCGGCAGTGTCCTATAAGGCCACCCACCAATAATCGCAATTGAGAACAACTCAAGCTTAAAAGCTGTTTGCGTTCTTGAGTAGACATAGGTCCAGTGACGAAGGTCCTAGATTGCCTAAGTTCCGGCGCGTCTTCCCAATACAAGCAAAACTGACGACCAAGCCACTTTGTGATCTCAGTCCACAGTCTGCTTTATGGGATAGCAATGGAACGTTGCGGTCCGAGATAAGGCGCTGACGCTGCAACGCCGCCCTTTTCGCTAACCTATCGGACCTTTCATTCGCACTCGGGTATACTAATCACGAATATGAACACTTTTAACAAAATCTCTAGTCGACCAGTCCACGAAGCCAACTTAACAAAGTCTCTTACTAACTACTTTTGATTAATTTTAGCATCTTTAATTGACCTGGTGCCTTCCACCCTTCTACGTCATTAGGTTGGCCGAAAACGACGTGCTAAATATATCAGGTGGCGTAAGGGTACCGTAAAACGAACACAAAAGAGACGGAGACGGCAAACGGTAATAGGTTCTAGTTGTCGCCCGGTAACTAACTATCGCCAGGTAGAGCACAGATTCATTGAGCATGCTCCACTTACTTTTGATGTAGTCTGGTCGGCTGCTAAATCTTGTGAGTCTCGAAGAGCGGTTTGGAGCCGCTGGCGGTCTCGAACACCCACGCACTACTTAATTTAGTATAGACCGGATGAAAATGAAAGATTTGAATTTCTCTAACCACAATATATTTACAAATTTAAATAAAAGTTTAAATGAAATACTAAGAATAATAACAAATTGAATTGAAATCATGGAGTGTATCGTCGCACGAACCTCCATTTAGACAACTTAAGAAAATTTGGATTCAAGACGAATTTAGATAACTAAAAAAAACTAACGAAGCGCAAGTTGAGCACAATATCAATTGATTTTTTAAACACTCTCAAGCCCTTAAATAACCTCGGTATGAAATGTTCCAGAAAGATTGGACGCTCCACTCTGATTGGTGGACACGGAGGGCTTACATCCCTTCTATCGAATTTGGCGGCAAATGCTGCGATACATTCCATTCACATAAATAAATTTCCTATGAACTTCGCAAAAACTTAATTAAATTAAACCCTAACTAGCTCGTGATCCTCCCAAGGTGAGGTTGGAGAGTCACGCGAGAGAGTAGCCCTTATCTTGCAAATTCTTTTCTTATTAGATTTACATCTCTGGGAAAAAGTACCTCACTAACGACAACCTCGCTAGCTCTTCGTCCCTAAGTTCGCCTAGGTTTACCTAGACACTTGCCTTACCTGAGACCAACCAACGATTCACGCTACCTTGATTACACGTTTCGCCGCCTATTTCCCTTAATCGAAATTTCGTTGTCTTTGTTCATGACGGCTGTACCGTTGGGCTACTCACAAACGGCCCATAAACTTTACCCCGGGCAAGCTGCATCGTGACGAATTCGGATTACTCTACAATTTAGAAGGCCGACAAAGTAGTTATTGCCGAGTGACTGTTACGGAACAAAGCAGTATACGATTTTGAATGACATCTTCAAGTTTCTCTCTTTTTAAATCGCCTAAACCGAGCCAGGACGTTATAATAAAGGGACAATACACAGTAAAACGCGACAGCCCCTCGCTTGTAAAATATCGAAAAAATTATTGACCGTGCCTAATCTGATACCCATCTGCAAAATACTGGAAAAATACGTTAACTTCTGCCCCAGGAACACCCCTCATGTTACAAATTCCTGTGTGAGCAGGAACCCAAACCAAATCAACCCGATTATGTTGAGCCAACCTTATTAATGTGTTACGACAGTGCAGTAGTAAGCCGAAGCGTACCATAACACAAGTAAGCGCCCGAAGTGCCGCTTGGCTGTCGCAGCAAATGTAGATATGCAATCCAGGATTGCATAAATTGCCGCTTGGAATACGCTAGGGTACTCTCCCCCCAGTGGTAAACTTAGTTGTACCCTCAGAGATGTACCTACCACATGCTCTCTCACGTCTGTGCCTGAATCTTAGACCCATTCGTGTACCAGTAGAGTCCTTGTGGTACAAACATGTTTTGACCATTCAAAACCATTACTACCACAGGCTGTTGTATTAATCAATTATGCCATGTTTCTCATGTTACTCAACATCTTCCTTACTTGCTCTTGTCTTGCTACATTCAACGAATCCAACGCAGCTCGTAATTATGTCTTCTAAAAAAGAGAAATACGCAATAACGCGCGACACGTCTTTCGGTTCGAACTGGTAGCTGTCTTGGTTTTTCATTAATAATGGAAAAATATAAAAGAAGCACACACCACATAGGTTGATACAATTTGTATAGATTCACTAGTATAACACGAACAAGTTTGTAAAGGGGCATACCCACTCACTTTTTAAGCATTTTTCTCAGAACGAGCCTAATGAGCCGATTGCCTAAAAATAAACAGAACGAAAGATTTATTATTTAAAAAGCTAACTAATAAAGGTATGCTGCTCATTTCTCATATATCTACTCAGTTTAGAATACTTAAGAATATGATATCCATACTTCGATAATATACTTTTAATTCTTTTTTACAGAACCAAACGCATTTAGACATGTTTTTAACTATGAAGTTAATGCAACACAGTTAGCACATGATTTCCAAACATTACGCAGTATCTTAAACAAGTATCCCCGCTACAATAATTCTTTATTGGTTGGTCCTGATACAACGAGACCTTTACCAAAGCATAGAGAAAGCCAAGTCTATCTGAAGAACTTCCTTGAAAGTGCTGGTCAGATAGTGGATGCAGTAACATGGCACCAGTAAGTTCTTTTTAAATGTTTAGGTATAATTTTGCTTAGCTTGCTTTTTTAGATATTACTTCAATGGTAGAACAGCAAGTGCTTTAGATTTCATAGATGCGGACGTTTTTAATTTACTTGAAGGCCAAATCACAAGAGCAAAGCAAATTATCCAATCAACTGGCACTAACAAGCCAATCTGGCTTGGTAAGCATAATGAAAACAATAATACTTTCGTACCATATTAGTTTTGCACGATTCTTCGTAGGTGAAACGTCATCTGCATATGGTGGTGGAGCTCCTGGTTATTCAAATAGATTTATTAGTAGCTTTATTTGGCTGGACAAACTTGGTTTAGCTGCAAAAAATGGAATATCCTTAGTAATCCGGCAGTCATTCTTTAAAGGATATTATGCTCTGATAGATGATAATTACAATCCAAATCCTGACTGGTGGGTGAGCGTGTTGTATAAAACTTTAGTAGGTCCTGAAGTTGTTTCCTGTGACTCGGCGTCCGATAAAAGAGTAAGGCTGTACTGCCACTGCACTAATGCAAAGATGATGTATGATAGTTTATCTTCATTAACGAGTAAGTCATTAAATGTGATTGTGTCTGTGCCGATTAGTGTTTTTGCAGTTTTCGGTATAAATGTGAAAGAAACCGATGCAAAAATACGTTTGGAAGGTATATTGCCACCAGATGAAGCTGAGAAATATCCCCAAAGTGCCTTCGCTTATGTTATAACAACTGAGTTCTCTTTGTTGTCCAGGTAGGTGCAATGTACTTAGGTTGGCTCAGAAGTTATCGAGATATCATCAAAAGTTAGCGGGAATACGAAGGCTGAAAGCCTTCAGTGCCATCTACTCTCTACCCCTGCCTGATGAGCCCCAACAAGGCGAAACTAGTCGTAGGGTGAGAGTAGACTGACCAGGGCAGATTTTTATTTTCATCAAGTTATTTACGAGATGGGTGCATAACTTAACGAAGTGCATCACATGCTTGTTGATGTGGTAAGCATCTTCAAAGGGGTTGACGTAGACGTTCGCCATTGCTTTCGTCACGAGGTTTACATCTACAAACACATTTCATCAGAATAGGTAGTTTCCCAGATTTTGGGAATATAAAACGTCCCTATTGCACAAAAGTTCATTTTAAATACTTAGAAGTCGCCCATTACATGATCAGGCGAATAAAGGTGCTCGATTATCTTGATCTTGGGTTCCTTCAAATAATTAAACGTTTTTTGCCGTAAGGCAATACATTATAATGACTGAAAATTGAGTCTTGAAATGGCCGAGGCAGGCGATATTGTATATACACACACTACGAAGTGCTCAAGATTTTTCTCATAATTGACCGAAAAAGTGCCAATTACCTGTAACGGACAGAATAAGTGTCGTCGGGGGTAGTAAAACTTCGGAATGAAAAGCCTACGTAGAGGAAGTGAGTTATCTGAAGAGGGATAGGATCTCTTTCTACAAAAAAATATACCACAGTCTTACGACGTGGAATTAAAAAGTTATGAGGCAAAAATCAAATTTCCAAGGGAGTATCGTGTCTATGAGACTCAGACCGATTCCCAAAATTTCAGCCTTGTATTCCTTGTCGCAAGCCTGTTAGGGAAAAGGTGAACTCGGTTGTCAAAATGTCATGAGCCGGCGGTCTTTCAGCCCTCATAGCAAGAGCAAGCTTGTCAGGGAACAGGTAAGTGCAGTTGTTGATAATGAACTTGATCGTAGTTAGCGCTGTTCAAATTCAAATAGGGATGTTTATACAAAAAGAAGTTACGACGCAAAAACTATTCCAAAACTCTCCCTTACTTCTTAGGCGATGAGTTCGCAGGGTTCCCCGCATCCTTTTACGTAAAAATATACCGTGCTTATAATCTTACGACGTCGCGGTCAATAATTACAGATGGATTTGGTATTGAACCCGAAGATCTCGCCCCCCTTAAAAGCACAATCAAGTATAAATTAACATTTACATAGCAAGTAAATGAAATTAAAATAAAATCTCTGCTAAGTCCAAATGTCACTCACTTGATGCAATAATACAGTAATACACAGAAATTACTCGTTCAAAAAAGTACTTAAGCACAATTTTTTAGCACTGCGCCGCACGACAGTTGAACCTAGACGCACTTTCACTGCACGGATACACCTTACCGATGCGCCCAAGTGTCCACTGCCCTTGCGTACGAAGATCAGTTGTGCGACCCGCAGCTCCAGCGATGTGGAAATCCTCCATTTGCTACAGTGGTAGGATTCTTGTAGTTGCTCCTTAGGAGATAATGGACAACACCTGGCAACTCGATGAAGTTTTCGAAGACAAAACAGTTATTAAAAATTTCCATATCGCATTGGACAGACATGACGTGTACTTCGGGAATCTTTGACTGTAAGGTCGACTGGGGAGCTTCTATAGATGGGTTATATTGTACGTCCGACAACCAGGAGGGGGCATTCCACCACAAAGAGGACTTTTGAAGCGACAGCAATGCGCTTAGCTACAAACGTTTTCCATTGTTTTGAAGAACCCTGTATCCAGGCCAGCCAATGGTCGAGTCAAACAGACTGCGCGGCGGACTGCAAAGCCGATTGTCTCACCAGCACTCGCTGCTGCGAATAGATATGCAACATACATTGCGGTGAGTATTGTTGGTTTAGCGACGATAAAATATGACTACGAAATTACGAAGGCTGGCGACACCGACCGAAGCCCTGTAATAGCAATCACATCTTTGTTGATTGGGAACAAATGGACCATACGTGAAAGATTCTGCGAATATTTGACCTCTACACTCCCCCAACCTGACACTCTGCCATCTACTGGTTTTGCGATCAAGAAGGGAAGCCTCCAGTGAGCATAAATTATTGTTACTGATAAGCGAAGAGGATAATCACATTTACCTGCCTAGAAGGATAAACCTTACTGCACTGTACGCTGGCGCTACACAGGGTGAAAACGGTGGACTGAAGGCGATCAGGACGCTTTGATGGTACTACGATGACGACGTCGTAAAACATGATTCCTTGTTTGAAAGAATTTGTGTAAAGTTGGAAATACTCATACAGCAAGCCAGAGTTGTTGTTAAAACTAAGTCATTTACTACCTACAAAGTTCGAACAAAGCTCGTGAAGTTCAAATACTGTAAAAAGCGTATCATGATGATAAGAGCTGTTAGAAGGAACACGGTGAATCTATGTGGTTCTGTTTTGCACAAATTGACGCCAAATAGAATCGAGCCTGATTGATACCAATGGTAAAGCAGTGTCATGATAAGTCACTGATGGAAATCTCTAGTTGTCTTTCTGCTACGTTCGACAGCGTTATTCGAAGTGAAAACTGAAGAGCGGTTGAACTCGAATTACTTGGACATAGTCGCGGTCAATCAGTGCTAGTACTTGCCACAAGAACCTTCGAGCCAGTAACTTTAAATTGATTATATCGATGGCGAAGTATAGAATCAGCTTAAGGTGATGCTGTTTAGTTATGTAAGTACATTCGTTGTTGATTGTTGTGTGAAGCGGCTTGGTATATGCCGAGCAAGTACGTGGTTCAACAATAGTCTATCGAGAGCATCTTGAATGGCCCCGATAAACTTATTTTTGTAGAACATTTCAATCGATTCTGCTGTTGTGGTGCTAGTAAGTCTCACATTGTCCGAGGACTTGGGTTCAAACACCGAAGCGAGCGATGTCCCGAGCTGTGCCATATCGACTAAGCTTTATCTCAGGCTGTGTTAAAAAGATATACTACATTCGATGCCTTGTTTATTAAATATTGCTGTTTAAGGTCTATCCCAACAGAAACTTCCTAGTGTGCCTGCGAGCACCAACAGTTCGATTACGATGGATACGAAGGCCGAAATGGATTATAGTCAACAAAAGCAACAATGGGTTGACGTATCACAGTTGTCGTTGGGCAATAGTAAGTAACAAGCGTGACCGGTAGCACCCCTATTAATGGAGATGTTATCTTATAAGGTGGGAACACATCTTTGGTTGTAAAATGCTAGTTCTTGTTCTTGGGGCGTAATGTTCTTTTAGTGCTGTTGTGCACGTTTGTAGGCTACACTGGTGGCAATCCCATCATGCACAGTGGCGGCAGTGACGATCTCACTGGCCTGATACATTAGTTTGTTCTACATTCATAGAAGTTATTGGAGGCTACACTGATGGCAATCCCATCACGCATGGTAGCGGTAGTGACAATTTCACTATCCTGAAACGTTAGCTTTACGTTCATTAAGTTATTGAGGCACCTCAGGCTACACAGATGGCAATCCCATCTTGTTTGGTAGCGTCAGTGAAGATCTGACTGGATTGTTCCATGTGGCTTTCTAACATAGATTGATGGTGCGAGAGGGCCGCACAGCAAGATGGCACCATTGCGAATACCAACGGATTAGCAGGCGAAGCTAAACATGTTTTTTACCATAATGACCTCGCTAAAAGAATAAAGTTTCATTTAAATGATATTAATCAGGCAACAACGTATCCGCCAACCGGACGATGCATTTGATGATAGCCTTGTGTCCCAAATCGATGTATTCGTTCACGAAATTGTGGATTTTTTCGATACACTGTGTCGGGGTGAGCCTAATTTAGGGGGCGAAACCTTCCAAGGCAAAGAAAGCATCCGTGACAAACCCGGCAACAAGACAGAAAACAACCCAGCCGAAGAGAGTTAAGTTTTTTTTGATACAATAACTACCAAAAATGACTCTTCCAATACATAATGCATAATAGGTCGAAGAATAATTTGGCTCCTATTAGTTGATCGATATCTGAAGTAACATGGAAGGACGGATCCACTACGGGCAAGTTTTTGGGAATAACTAATCTTTCGCGCGGAATGCCTATTGCCAATACCTTACCGGTAATTTAAGGTAGTATTAGAAAATTGAGCTGAATTTCGTACTCATTAGTACATGTTCCTACCATTGCAGTTACGGAATTTGTATAGAAGTTGTGGCGGATAGATCTTCGTCGATAGATAATGATTCTTCCACCACACGGTGTATTGCAGGAGCAATAGTTAACTCCTCGAAAGACCAGTAGAGGCAATAAAGCACTAGGGTTGTGATCCTCCAACACTTTATTGTAATTATCAGTGCTACGGACACCTACTCTGATATTTGGTGAACAATAACTTTGAACTATAAAAGTGCAGTGATAAATTATTTTTCAGAATTATTATCAAGGCTAACTTAACAAAAACGTATAACGATGAACATGCGCAGCGGGACATCATATAAGCTACGGTCTGGACGGTAACAGAAGTAGTATTTTGACCAATACCGGTTTTTGACAGGCTAATATCAAACTGGGGTTAGTTTCAGTTGCTTTACTAATGCAATGGTAATTAAATTAATTGGGGATCTGTGTCTAGAAGAGCTCTAGCATGTAACGGATGACAAAAAAGTCTGATAATTTTGTACTTTGCTGTTTTTAGTATTGATATAATGTTCTTTTTTGTTATTTCTGCTGATATCAATGAATTCCTCGTGCAATTTTGATCTAGAAAGTGTTGTTTGTAATAATGTGGCCAATTCTGTTTTGGTAATGTCTCGTGAAAGTGACCGTGTCACCGTCGTCGAGTTGCACAAGGTAGTAATGAAGAGGGCAGACATTGTTCGCACGACTGGGTTCAAACCAGCCAGCATCTATAGAGCTGTGGAACGTTTTGAAGAAACCGGCGGGACCGCAGACCGTCCTCGAAGAGGCCGTCCAATCACCGTGACCATTCCGGAGAACATCCAGAAGGTTCCGTGCCGAATTCAACGAATCCGGAGGTGTCGCTGCACAAAATGACGAAGAACCTAGGTATTAACTGAGAGAGTGTCAGAAACATCGCCATAAAGTAGCTGAGACTGCTCAGCTACAAGATCGCTCGCGTCCAGAATCGCCGGCAGCTGCTCAAGAAAGGCCAGCAGAAGACCGCTGCGCCGAGAACCATCGGTCGAAGTCATTTTCAGGCCTCGGTTKTGGATTGGGCCGAAATCTGCGCCACCGGAAAGACGCSGCTGGTCTTTKTCGAGCGGAACCTCCAGATCAAGGTAACCCGCTACCAGCAGCAAGTCCTGGACGTACTGGATGCGTGGGCAACGCAGCACTTTGGCCTAGCTTGAATTTACTCTCCAACAAGACTGGGCACTGGCGCATTCCGCCAAATCGACTATCGCTGCCTGCAAAGAGCTGTTTCCGAGCTTCTTGGGCAAGGACGTCTGCCGCCGAATCTCAACCCCATGGACTACACGGTGTGGTTCCATCCTGGATAAAAAAACTCGACCACCCGCTACGCCTCTGATGCACGCTTGGGACGAAATTACGGTGAACCAGTGTGCGAGCATCGTCGGAAACATTCGCAAGCGACTGCGTAAATGTATTGAAGCCAAAGAAGGCAATTTCGAACATATATTGTAAATTCCTATCTTTGGTGTTAAAGTTATGGATATAACAAACGTTATTGCTCATGAAGTTGATTGAATTAATTTTTGTATACGGTATTTCTATACTATTGAAATATCTGAAAAAATTATCAGAACTTTTTAGTCACCCTGTAGATGCGACGACGCCGTTACATTTTTGGATTTTGAATTTGATACTGATTTTTTTGATAACTTTAGCGTGCAAATGAGACATAAATACAGCGCCACTCAGCCCCAATTGAGGTAGACTTACGGTTTTTAAAGGAGCTACACTAGATTTCGCACAAAATAAGCGTGTTGAAGTTTCGCCGTCGGCGCAGATAGATGTAACTAACGTAAGGATCGGCACCATATGCAGACCCACAAGCATAAACTAAGCGTGAAGATCGTAAACCATTTCAGCATCCTATAGTACATAATGTAACGCATTTGAATATCTTGAGGTACAGACGTCCCAATCGAGCTTTAATTGTCCAAATGGAGCAGTAGCTTGACTATTGCTACGATTGGTCCGAGCAAGCTAAAAGGATCAAGTACTTGTGACATTTGAGATAAAATGGTTTAAGTTTTACTACCTTGACTTTCCCCACGATTCTGTTTTCTAAACGGTTCGTGATGAAAACATCTTATTCAAACGGCAACAGTGCCGGCGCAAATCCTGGCGAAAGCAATTAATATTGATTAATAACCGGACGCGTTTTTTTTTCAATCTGAATCTTTTTTTTTCCGGACACTTAAAAACAGCACTAGAGTGTGCATTTGCATGCATACGATCAGAAAAACTCGCAGTACCGGATGGATGGTACTCACGCATTTTGTCAGAAAGTATTACGTATATGAGTATTTTGTAAGTCTGAAAACGGATGCGAATAGAAAATAGGTCATCCTGTATTGCGGGTCCAACCATAAGAAAATCATTGGCGAATACCCGCTGGAAATTTTAGATGATGCGTTGAAAGCAACTCTAAGCTTTTTAGTTAAGCTGTATTACTTAAATACAGTGTGATGAGGAAGAAAGTATCCGCCATCGGACGATATATTTGATGATAGCATCATAAAATGTGTTCCTTCACCTATTGGTGTTTATTGAAAAATGTTCGTCAGAAGTAAGAGTTTGGAAACGCATGCATCTTCTCAAAACCTTAAAGTATTATTTTGGTCTGCGTTATCGTTTGAAGATAGAATACAGGTATAATGACGCATTTGATTTAGGATCCGTGACACACCCGCCAACATAACCGGAAGCAACGCAGCCGAAGAGCGTTGAAAGTTTTTTGGTAAAGTAAATTTTCAGTAACAACTCTTCCAATACATAAGCATAACAGAACGTAGAATAATTCGGCAAAGTGGAAGGACGGATCTGATAGGGGCATGTTTTTGATGAGAATAACGAATCTTTTGTGCGGAATGCATATGGCCAATGCCTTACCGGTGATTAGCATTAGAAGACTGAGCTGAATTTCGTACTGAGTACATGATCCTACCATTGCAGTCACGGAATGTTGTACAGAAGTAGTATTCTGATCATGTCCAGTTATCGACAGGGTAGTTATCAGACTGGGATAGTTTCAGTTGCTTTGCAACTGAAGTTACTTACTAGAAAGAAATGTTACTTTTATCCACTGCAAGATGGATAAACAATAAAAGGCTAAATAAACTATCACAGCTAAAGGTGACGCCTGTATCCCGTCCATCACGCAGCCAAAGGCGCACAATTTGCTTAAAGGAATGTGCACAACATAATTTTCTCAACTCATTCTGCATAGTTATAAGTTTTGCATGCGTTCTAACTTTAGAAGAACGTTCATAAACGGAGGTGGTGTGTCGCTATCGTAATAAGTCCCCTATTTCTTACACTGATATTGTGCATGTCTGTACAAAAGATCGATCAAGACAAGCCTGAATGAACATAAAAGGAATTGTGGACTAGGACATGTACAGAAATCTGCAGTAGTTGAACATGCGCTCGGCAACGGACACCATGAAATACTGATCGAGGACACGCAAGTACTTGCTTCGACCGCCGGGTATCATTGTCGACTAGTCCGAAAAGACAGAAATTGAAAAACACAAGCGCAACTTTAACCAGCAAGAGGAAACTCGTAAAGCAAAGCCTGGCTGCCGGCACTTGTTAATACTAAAATTGCCAAGAAACGAACAGGCACTGTGATAAGGGACCACCACGGCATCAATACGGTTTGCGCGCGAGATCCGAGTAAGCAATACGACGTCAGTGTGACAGTTTGCCGCAGAAGTCTAACCAAGCACTTACATACCTGCCGGTATTTCCTTCTACCCGTATTTTACACACTGTCGGCTCTAAAGTTATTTGCGTCAACATTACTTATCTGGTATTCCTAATAATCTTAATGTTTTATATAGTTGTACTCTTTTAATTTTGTTATATGCTTGTTTGAAGTCAATAAAGGTGACATACAAGGGAAATCCATGCTGATAAGCATTCTGTATTTGCTTCAAAGAAAATCGTTGACATATCTGTTAGCTCTAAAACCTCCTTGATAGTCGCCTAGGAGCTTTTCTGCACAAAAGTTCAGTTTTATTTTAATAAATAAGTTAGGATCTTATATACAATACCTAACAAAGCTATACCACGATAATTTTTACAAACGATCTTGTCATCCTTCTTGGGCGATGGACATTAGTGCACACGTCCCGCCTTTCGAAATTTCCTCTCTATTCAATACTTCCATTGGTGGAGTCCGAAACACAATTATTTTGTGCACCATACTGTGGCAAAGTACAGAAAATATGTTCTCCACGCTTAACCAACCAGGGAGCGATTATGGCAGGAGAAATGTGTTGACGCCGAGGAACCGAGCTCCGAAAGCTTTATCAATGCATTATTAGACCCAGGTTATGAACAGTCTCGCGCAGTGCCAGCTTGTGTCGTGTGCATACAAGGGGTATTTACGAGTACTATGCCTTAATACAGAGTGCATCGAATATTTATTAAAAAGAACACGATCGAGAATGGAGCCCTGCGTCACACCTCTACACACATTAAGTAATAACTGTGATTGATCTCTGTGATCTAATCTCGCACTGCGTTCTATTATTTAAAAACATTAGAAAGTAAAGCCAACCGGCAGCAAAACTTACATATTTTAGTATATTTAAGAGAACAGTGATTAATATTATCGAAGGCCTTTAAAAATCTAAAAAAACTAAAGCTGTAAGTTTACCATCAGCAGCTAACAAGATATCGTCTGTAGTCTTCAACGGAGCAGTGTCACAGCTATACAAAGACCGAAAGCCGGATCGGAAAGGGGGTAGATATTGAATTTATCCAAATATGTTTTTTATCTGCTACTCCATTACCTTCTAAAATTTTGGACACCGAAATAACTAGAGCCCCTTTCCACAAGTCAGGAAACGTGCTACTTCTTAAAACTGGTTAACTATATGTGTAATGAAACAAACCATGGTCGGTGAGCATTTTACAATTCTGCATCATCCACCAGCGATAGATAACTCACCAGTCTATAATTATTCCTGGCAACTGTCCCAGGTAATACTGCTCCAAAACACCAAGATCTGTAGAGTTAGAAGAATGTTGAAAAGATGCTAGCGACTGCAAATGCTGGCTAGATTGATCTAACAAGTTGCGCATTGCGTAAAGGAACAAATGATTCTTTAGTGTTGGACGGGTTGAAAATAAAGACATTAATATGGTTTTGCATTAGTTGGTTGTTGTAATTTGAGAACACTCCAGGCTGTTATAGTTATTTGTCGAAGAAGTTTAAAGAAGCAATTGTTACTTGAGTTGCAACTTCCTTAAGGACTGACAAAGTACTTGAACTTCATAATATCGGATAGATTATGATTCTTTTGTATTAGCGAAATAGGTATAAAATAAAGACGAATCTGAAAATGAGGGCAAATCGATGGTTAGAAGTTTCTCTTGATGTATAGCATTTTATTTAACGGACCCTGTATGGTTCAAATCAGAGGTACCCGTGTCTTTAAGATCGTTCGGTAGTAGTAACTCTCCAGTTCCGCATCGTTGTGTGACTTCTGTCTAGTCAACAAGATGTTTTTTTTTCAGTGTAGCGGTTGACGTACTTTTTGGTCATTTTGCATAAGCAGATAGTTTTTACGACGCGAAGTTGATAACTAACGCACGTATACCGAATAGAACGATCCGACCCGAAAGACCAATGATTCGTCTCTACCGTAGGTTAAATCTAGACTAATGTCGCGTGCTTACCTCGAGTTAAACGAAGTGTTCGCGAAGACTGACGAACTAATAAATCCTTCGTTAAGACTTACACCGTGTTCGGCTAAGCTTATGTAAATGAAAGATGGAATTTTTAATAAAACAATATATTAACAAGAAACCACTAATGTGGAACAATACTCGCTAGCCCGATAAGTACAATAGGTACTTTCAGCAACTCTTAGAAAACTGATAAATGATTCGTTAAAAGTTAAGTAGCGTATAAGAGGCGAAAAATGGTAAATACCGGGGATTTAACAAGCGTATTGGTTGCCAACCTTTTCTCCTATGCAAAGGATCGAACCTTATTCAGTATAGTTCAAATTCCGTGGCACGTATGGTACGTTGGACCAAACAACACAATTGAAAGTCTGCGGACATCGACTCTGATTTTCTCATAAGATCTCTGCTTGACTTCGCTCTGTTGTCGTGTCATAAATATGTTAAGAGCATCCTCCCTCTGATGACTTTGAATGCTCCAGGGGATGATATGCCGAAGACTTTTGAGGGTGGAGCTAGTGCTTTCACCTGTCACTGGCGTGAGTCTGCAGTATAAAATACAATGCATTATGAGGGTGAATGCTTTCAGCGTCCATAATATAAGATAATATTTTGTCGAATAGATCGCTGTCTCTTGAAAACACTGACAAAAAGTTAATAGTCTGAAGTCTCGATTACATCTTTGTCAAAGACGAAGAACCTCAAAATTTGCCTGACAAGTTCAAACAATATTAACTTTTTGTCAGTGTTTTCAAGAGACAGCGATCTATCTGACAAAATATTATCTTACAATGCATTATGTCATACAGATACACAGAAAGTTCATTTTATCATCACTTATACTGTTTTCACCGGTTGTTTTCCAACTGAAGTCTAACAAAACCTGTTATTAATTTTGTTATTTTGGTAACAGTATAACATCCTTATAGATAGTAAGATAGTAAGAAGTTGGATTTTTTAACATTTTTTGTTATTCATTATTTAAATTTGTTTCAGGTCCGTATATTTGAACGGGGAAGCTCTAATTCTTGGTCGAAATGGTAATTTGCCGCCATTCAAGCCAAAAGTAGTTAGTACACACCCATATCTTATTATGCCACCTTACTCTCTTGTATTTTGGATTGTGCATGTGCCTGTGAAATATTGTACAAGGCATTGAAAGAAGTCGTTTTGTAACATGTATCAGTATTGTAATGACTGTGATGCTATTTGATTAATTAATAACAAGATCAGTGTTAACAAATAAAAGAAACTTGTTAGCACCTAATATGTGTATTTAAAATACTTTATACAATTTCTATTAGTGTTCACCATCTTTTATTTTGTTTCTGAAATTCCTCTTCCCTAATATTTAAATATTTTGAGTGTCTAAGATTAAGGCTAAATCGGCAACTGACTGCATGTGATACAGTTATATTGTTTTGACATCTGTCCGCAAGCGCTGTTTGTCCCACTTATAATAATATTATTTGCGATTTGTGCCGGTTGGTATAAAAGATACCAGTGAACGCGCGGGCGAGAAATCTGATTTGAAAGACTTTGAAGTCAACAAAAGCCAAACAGGTGTTTTAAAGTGTTTCAAGTGCAAGTGAATAAAAATTTTTACAGTAATGTATTGAAACACACAGTTTTGCTTATATTTAATGTATTTCAGTACAACAGTGTAAATAAAGGAAGTTAAGTTACAAAACAGCATTTTTTGAATCCATACCCATTTATTTTTCATCCTACGCGTCTCCGAAAAAGTCGATTTGTTTCCTCGTCGATATTTTCGACTATTGCGGTGATATCCTTCCACTTTTCGCTCCAATAAAGCAATAAGCTTGTAATATTTGCTTGCCTTGATTATTTATGTTCACCACACTCAACATGGAATAATTTTATGAGAGCGTTAACGACTTCCATATTTTGGACTTTTCTTTAAAGTACGCCAGAAGTACTTTTTKACTAAACTTGCTACTAACATTTTTCATATCACAACATCTCAAGCAACGATTGTAAAAAATCGTACTATTGCTTTGACTTATTAAGCAACAGCTTTATAGTCCAGTCATTTAAGAGTTTCACCTCGGAATGAAGAAGCTATAAATTTTTATAAACCTTTATTATGACGTTCTAAATGCTGGCTCAAAAGTCGCAAAAAATATCGTGTGTGCGACTTAACATAGGTATTAAAGATCATAGATCGCAAAATAAGTTTTTTGTAAATATCTAGCTACATATGATTTAAATAGTAATTGCATTTATTATAAAAGTTGTAGAGCATTAAGTTTTCTGCAAATTTTGTCTTAAGCAATTTTTCATTTGCTTAACCGTTTCTGAGATGGAGCGTTATAAATAAACCAAATATCTACTCATTTAATTAATACCCCTTATATAAATTATTAAATAATTTAGTGAATTATATTATTTATATTTTAAGTAGAAAAGAAATTTAAGTCAGTCATTTATTACAATTTAGGTATAAATATGGAAAGGGTCTACAACGAATAATAAAATTAACTAGTCCAGAACTTAGAATTGAAACTTTACATGCCACTGCTAAAATACTAAAAAATAACAACTACCCCACTAAATTAATAAGTAACTCAATAAAACAACAACCAGAAAAACTATACAATAGTATTCAATACGAAAAACAAAAAAAAACAAACATAACATACTTAACCTTACCATATATACCACCACTCACTCAAAAAATAAAAAACCTACTAAAACCACATAACTTCCAAATTACATATAAACCAATTAACACAATTAAACAATTCTACACACCGTTAAAAACAAAAACACCAAAAGAAACAAGAATACACACAATATGCAGTATAAAATGTAAAGAATGTAACAAACAATATATAGGACAGATATATACAGGACAGACTACAACAACATAAAAATAATAACAACTACACAGCTTTAAAAAAACATCAAGAACAAACTGACCACACTTTTGACTTTGATAATACCAAAATTATTACTACGGAATAACATAAACAAAAAAGACAATTTTTAGAAATGATACATAAACAAAAACACGTGTAAACGACAGGACTGACATACAAGGAGTAAGTAATACCTACTACACCGTCATTTAAACACACCCTCTCACCGTCACATTTACCATCCACAATGATAGCAAAGGAACAAACTTGAAGGTACATTTTATATTAATATCAAAATTGTAAATGAAATTTTGTAAATGAAATTTTAAATTATTGATTTTCATAATAATTTGTCAATCTACAAAATAAAAATATTCGACAAAGACCTAAATTATAGGTCGAAACGTTATATTATTAGAAAAAAGTGTCTTTAATTTATAAAAATAAGGAGCCAGAACCTACAAATAAATACAATAAGAAAAATTTATTATTAATATAATACGAGTTTATCATTTTTCTGGTCTTTAAAGAATTCCGGATTGATTATCATCATCCTTGTTTCATTAACATTCGACTGTAAACTTTGAAGAAGTTCATGGTCATATGAGTAGTATAGATAGACCGATATTGGGACCGCCACAACCACCACAACCGATTCTACGCCCACCGCCACCACCACAGGTACACCGAACCTGAGCCCACCACCATAGCTTCCTAATAAACAGGGTTCACTAACCTGATCTTGACTGTTCGTTACTGGTGCGTAAACATTTGTGACATGCAACCTGATACCAGGCCTGACCGCGTGACATTAGACGGGTAATCGTGAAACCTGTAATCCGACATCGTACGTGACTTCGTGACTTCAGGTATGAAATCGTGAAACCTATAATTTGACATCGTGTGTGACTTCGTGACTTTAGCCTGGAAAGCATGAAACCTGTAAACTGATAGTGCTACGTGATTGCGTGATATTTATTTAATCCAAGCGGTATCTAGTATGCCAACTATTTGTGTTTTCAAGTTATTTCGTATTCTGGAACAAATACACTAGCATTACAGTACTCGGTGGTTTTGACATACCTGCAAAGTGATGTATGATTTGTAATAAGGTTTTTCCGCTATTTTATATTATATAGAATTTAATACTAAAGTTGTGATTTAATGGGTACAAATTTAGGTGCTATTAACAGAATAAGACCAAGCATTACTTTTTGTTTAATATTTATTGCACATTTCTAGATCATACACAATTTTATTCTTATTCCATAATATCATTTCTAACATACATATTTTGTTAGCGTTCAAAGGAGATAAATTAAGATACAACTCTATTTCTTTTTCAATTTCCTGGCTCCTTAATTTTTTTACTTTGTTTAGTACTGAAGTATAAAAACTCTGAAAATCTTGACGCATCAGATACTCTAGTTTACAATCTACAATATGTGTTATTTGAAATAAGTTTTTTGTTGTTTCATACCCCAAGAATATCTCGCTGTAAGGACCGATTATTCTGAGCACCTTCACTTTTTTATACTCCTCTAACTGAATGTTGTAGTTATCGAACTTATACACAGTGTCAGCGGCAGCTTGATTTTCGAAGTAGTCCATGATCGGATTCCTATGCTGTATAAAATCATTCCACTGGACCAATCCAAACGCAACTGCATTGCGTGCTGATACTATCCGAACGGATGGAAGAAGATCTACTGGTGAAATTCCCACTTCCAAAGTTTTGGTGTTGCTTCTGTTCAGCCCATAATGTGTAGATCCAACGAATGGTCCATCTTGGTTAGCACCTTCTGTTTCCATGGCTCGTTGCATCATCAGCTTCGTCTATTTGTTGTACAACATAAGACTGTTAAATTCTTGAAGCTCCCATACAACTATGTAAGACATTATTCTTAAAATCTAGAATACATACCGCTAAAGGACAAGAAATAGTATTATGCTACTATCACTTGATATCACGTCTCGCCACTAAAACACTGAACAGTGAACTGAAGCACAGAAGACTGTTGATACTGTAACTGACAGAACTTCATTGGCCACTTGAATATATACCACAGAAACATGTTCTAGAACGTTCCCGAAATGCTGACAGCAGAAATATTGAACAATTATGGGTTTATATTTCGCTTACTAAGCACATAGCTCTACAATTCCCTTGTATTATATTTCGCTGACTACTCTCCTTTACACATTTATAGTGGAATATGACAAGTTCTAACAAGTCGATTCCGAGAATATGTTACTCCTTTTATAAGAATTTTAGTTGTCTAGAAAATTATACCTGTTCTTACTTTGAACATACCAGATAACTAGAAAAAGGTGGGGGGGGGGGGATTAATGAGGGATAGTGTTCTGTCGCCGTTGAAGTCTCCAATATTCTAACAAACGTGTAACAGAATGGAACACGATATCATTTGTAGTATATGTCTAGACATATTTATTTTACCAGTGGTTTTAAATTGTTCTCATGTTTTTTGCAATTACTGCGTTTGTAAATGGAGAAAAAGTTCAAATACTTGTCCATAATGTCGCCAAATTATACAGGAAATTTCACCTTCCGCGCCAATGGCAGAAGCAGTTTTGAAGGTAAATAGTGTAATCCTTTTAGTAATATTATTACTAATGTTCTATTCAGTTTCTAGATTCCAAGAGTGAATATGAACTAGAAGATAGAAGAAAAACGGAAACTGAGCGCATGGGGAGCACGTCCAGAGGTGAAGATGAACAATGGGCAGATATGCTTTCAGACTTCGAACTCGATGCAATTGATATTTTTATTATACATATTGTTTTAGGTACCGTAGATTGAAATAAAAGATATTTAAATTAGTACTTGTTTATTATACAAATATTTCTGCATTACATTTGTAGTGGTAATTGCACAAAAGCATGTACTTAAATCATGGGCATGAAAAATAATATTACCAAATTTGATACATCCAATTATGCAATAGACAACAAATTTAACATTCCCAAAACCCCTTATGTACTTGGAAAAATGAAGGATGAGTATGCGGGCCAAATAATTTATGAGTTTTACGGTACAGGTGCTAAATGCTATTGTGTTATAACAGAGAAAGACGTAACTAAAAAGGCTAAAGGAGTAAAACAGAATGTAATACGAGAAAAAATCCAACCAGAGCACTACAAGTGTTGCATTGAAAATAGTACGCGAATACTGCGAAGCATGCATGTGTTTCGATCGTACTTGCATGATGTGTACACAGAAATAAAATGTAAAGTGGCCCTCTCACCAGATGACGATAAGAGGTATATACTTCCGGGCAGTATTGAATCTTTAGCTTGCGGTCATAAAGACATAAATTTACATATCCAAAATGACATTGAACTACATCGATTATTAGATCTTTTGGAACGTAATAGGGAATGATACATGGCCCTATGTAAATAATGTAAATAATTACTTATTATTATTTTTAGTTATTTATTTATATTATTTTAGTTAATACAGTAGCTGATATGTACCAATTTTATTGTATTATATAATGTATTTATTTATCTACAATATATACTAACTAGTTGAAGACATTGTTTTTGTTTATCCAACTGTTGTGTGAATTGTCTAAACCTAACCACTTCACATACAAATTGCGTCCGTTTCTTTTCAAAACTTTTTCCACTAAATAGACGTCCGAATACTTAGCATGTTGTAGTTCTTGTGTGTAAAATGCTCCAAGAATTGGTTGTCCGCTCATGTCTTTTAAAAGGTAAGTAGTCGGGTTGGTTAGTTGCGCTTTATAAATCTTAAACAATTCGCTACTCCAATTAGGTGTATAGCCTTTAGCAAATTGTGATTTATATTTAGAGATACGGACTACATCTCCTTCTTTATATTTTTGCTTATCCATGACCTTATGGTGACTAAAACACTCCAAGTTGGTTTCAGGTCTCACATCTGACGGTTTCATTTTAGTAGTGGAATGAATGCGGTTATTGTAAGTATTCGTTACTTCATCGAGAATATCCGTCCACAAATGTTTGCCTCGCAGACTAAATGCGCGGTACAGTGATGTTTTCAGGGTGCGTATTACGCGTTCAGCTATTGCAGCCTTTTTTACGCTATATGTTGAGTAGTGATTAACTCTATAAGCATTCATGATTTTCCTCCAGTGTACATTATAGAATTCTTTACCTCTGTCTGTCTGCAAGTTTTTTGGAACGCGACCCTGTTTGAAGATATCCTCAACTGCTTTAGATGTTTCTGGTCCAGTCTTGGATTTTAGAGGACGAGTCCACACAAATTTTGAATAACAGTCAATAACAACCAAAATATATTTATATCCTTTATTTATTTTAGCATAAGGTGGTAAGTTCCATTAAATCAGCTTGCCAAAGATCGTCAAAGCCTTTAATCAGGGTATGTCGCCGCTTAAAGTTGCGACGTGCTGGTTTATGTAGCTCAATAACAACTTGCTCTTTGACTCCAATCATGACGCATTGCTTGCTTCCGCTCTAGTAAATTGCCCGTTTTCGTATTCTTTTTTTATTTCATTTGTTGAAGAGTAGGGTGTTGCCATATATTCCGGTWGTAGGGGCACCTGAGGTCTTCTTTGTATGTCTTCCATTTTTCTCTCCATCATAAGCAGTTTAGCTTCTATATCCTGACGAAGGTTGTTTATCGCAACTTTAATGCTTTGCATTGTGCGATTATTTAAATCAGAAACGGATTCACTGTACACATCTCTCACAATCTTTGGTAATACTTTTAGTTGGAATATATGGAGATATCTTTTGTTGACGACATCATCTTCATCAATTGCATCAGCTACATGGCATAATCTTTTATTTCCGATATCAAAGTCGCCTTCAGTTGTTAATGAAAATCCTACACCTGGAGGCCCTCTCACTACTTTGCGATTGGGAGAACTACGTCCGAACTTGTTTACAGGCATGTTTGATTTGATATTAACTAGTTATGGAGTTACTCAATTATACCTTCTTCTCTGAGTTCTTCTATAATGGAAACTATTTCATTATCATTGCCAGTGTTGCCAGCTACTTTTGATGCATAAAGCAGTCGTAAGCGTTCCACCAGTTCATGAGCTGTATTCCAGTAAATGTATTCAATAGGTTTGTTTGTAATTTGTTTAGAAATTCCATAACCTTTACGATCCGTAGAATTGGATCCAAAGCTATGAATCCGTTTTCTTGACTGAGTACGTTCCCATAACAACGGTTTTATTATATTGAGATATTTATAACCCTTGTTACCTATAATCTGACCCTTGGGATTGCAATTCTTTCTATATGAATTTGTTAAATCTAGGATTTCACCATACATTTGTTTATCTTGATCGGTGTAATTACGTGGATATTTTTTAAATATTAACTCATAAAGGCCAGGAGTTCCCTTATACTCGTGCCCACCTAATAACAAATCTGCGCCATCCAACTGTAATTCAGTGCTTCCAATTCGCCAAGTAGAGGTATCTACATCATAGTGAACACCATACTGAGTGTCAAATATATCCTGTGTACCTCGTATCATTAATTCTAAATATCTTCTAGGTAACGGATCGTAATGTGATAAGAACTCATCCACTTCCTCAGGGGCATTTGCCAAAGCTTCTCTCAACTGTATTACGCTTTCATTTTGCACACTACCAACATTTTCGGGCTCTGCACTGGCTATTTCCTCTACGTTAAGAAAGACGGGAGTTCTCGGTGTAGAGTCAGTGCCTTTTTGAATGGAGATATTTGTGTAACCACAGATTCTTCTTTAGGAACGCAGTGCTCAGCTTTTACAGGTTCAGTCTTAACAAGTTTATTAGCAAATTCTTTTATTGGTTCTACGATCGGCTTATACGTTTTCTCTAATTTGATTTCTTCATTGTATCTAGCTTTACGTAAAGCACGGTACTTGTTCCTAACTGACTGAGTTGCTTTAATGAGAGCTTTCTTTAGTGATTCGCTATCCATGATTGCACAAAGCAGTCTGATAATAACGGCAATAACTAATTATATTTATATCTCTACAAGTAGAAGCGTTTCAGGGCGCTTCAGACCGGTTCCGTAACGATAGGGTACGAAAGCGGTTCAAAGCGGTTAGGAAGCGGTTCAGAGCGGTCCGGGAGCGGTTCAGAGCGGTTCGGGAGCGGTTCGGAAGCGGTTCGGAGCGGTTGAAGAGCGGTTCGGGAGTGGTTCAGAGCGGTTCGGGAGCGGTTCAGAACGGTTTGGGAGCGGTTCAGAGCGGTTCGAGAGCGGTTCAGAGCGGTTGAAGAGCGGTTCGGGAGTGGTTCAGAGCGGTTRGGAAGCGGTTCAGAGCGGTTCGGAAGCGGTTCGGAGCGGTTGAAGAGCGGTTCTTGAGTGGTTCAGAGCGGTTCGGGAGCGGTTCAGAGCGGTTTGGGAGCGGTTCAGAGCGGTTCGAGAGCGGTTCAGAGCGGTTGAAGAGCGGTTCGGGAGTGGTTCAGAGCGACTCGAAAATGTATAAGTAATAATCCTAACTGATTACAATAAATGAATGAATGTATCAAATCCCTTACGGTATCGGCCTACACCGGAACTGTCTTTGTCTATTGTTAAGAAGCCATATTTGTCTTTCCAACACTCCTTACACATTGTTTCAAATTGCTGATATGTCATGTCAGTTGTGACATGGTCATCATAAACATGTTTCAAATTGAGATCGTCCTGCTTAAACAGGATCAGGAAATTGACATTGTCACGAATAAGGTGTTTCGGTATACGAGTATAAGTTTGCGAAAGATAAAAACAGTCAACCGCATTGTGCCTTCCTCTGCTAAAAAAATCCCGCACACGCTCCTGCTTTTCACATATGACGTCATCAAATACAAAAACAGAATTTGGCTTTGCGTTAGAAGGGTCAATTACCTCCTCATGGGTGTCAAAAGTGTAATATCCGAGTCCATTTATAGGTTTAAGAATTTCTGTCAGTATTTGATATTTAGGTTGGTGAAGAGACTTAGAATATATATAAATATTTTCAAATTTTAATCCGTTAGGATTTATAAGAAGACTCAACATTGCATTCGTTTTTCCACAATTCGAAGGACCGCATAATACAGCTCTGATTGAGCTTGGTAATAACGGACTGTGAGCTTTATGGGGATTAGATGCAATTATATCCCAGTTCTCCACTGGAATACCTTGCTTCTGTTTGACAACTCGCATGTTTCTGACTCTTCTCTTTCGTCTAGCGGCTATATATATAGAGTGGAAAAGCGATTTACTTCTCAAATGTGTACCAACCGTCGAGGAAGCGGCATTCTCAACGGCATTATAAATAAATTACCGTTCGAGTGTCATATTACGCCTTATTATCAGTATTGTGGTGCAGGTACCAAATTACACGACCGGCTGAAACGTGGTGACTCAGGCATCAATCCTTTAGATGCAGCTTGTAAGACCCACGATATAGCATACTCGATTCACGAAGACATAGCAAAGAGACACGAAGCAGACGCTGTCTTAGAACAGGAAGCTTGGCGGAGAGTACAGGCTAACGACTCCAGCATGGGTGAAAAAACTGCCGCATGGCTTGTCACCAATGCCATGAAGGTTAAGAGAAAATTGGGAATGGGTCTAAAGAAAACAAGAAAAGCTAAAATAGGGAGAGGTCTGAAGAAGGTTGGCAAAAAAACATTCAGATCTATCGTTAAAGAGACTACGAAGCAGTTAAAGAAGCTGGGACCATTGTCAGTAGAAGATTCAGCTAAAATAGCTCTGACCTGTGCCCGAAATATTGTGAAAGCAGCTGGAGGTAAGAAGACAATATCAACACCTAGAGTTATACCAATCCCTAAATCTGGAGGTTTCCTGCCCTTGCTTCCTGCTATCTTTGGAGGGTTAACAGCCTTGGAGCACTAGCTGGTGGGGCTAGCCAAATCGCAAAAGCAGTGAAAGACTCGAAAGCTGCAAATGAGCAAATGGTTGAAGCTAAACGGCACAACAAAGCAATGGAATGTATAGCATTAGGCCAAAAAGGAAAAGGATTGTACTTAGGACCTCATAAAACAGGTTTAGGGCTTTACATTCGGCCGTCAAAAATCTAATTATGAAGCTGTTACCAGAGCGCCCTCTAACAGAAATTGATATCATCAACTTTTCAAAAGGAATATCCAATTTCAGAGGTGTATTTATGCGGAATCAGTTGCCCACAGCTCCGCATAAATGGGAAAGCGGCATAGTCAATTTAGATGACTGCAACGGTCCAGGTACCCACTGGGTGGCAGACAGTAAGAAAGATAATCAAGTTGAATATTTTGATAGCTTTGGTGATCTGCGACCGCCGTTAGAACTTCAAGAATATTTCGGACGTAACAGCAAAATCTCTCACAACTACGACAGATACCAAAATTATGGCACTTACAACTGTGGGCATTTGTGTTTAAAGTTTTTGTATAAATAGCTTCGTAAGCATGCAAATGTATCAGTCATGTCCTTTACGTTTACGCTTACAGGTGCTGGAAACTGTCTTAGTGCTTCATACTTTCCACCTATTGAGCTGAGTCCAACGTGTCAATATAGTATTGGACTAGTTGCTTTTTATAGTTGCAATGCATTACGTAATATATGTGAGGGTAACAATAAAATCTATTATGGATCTGAAAAAGTACTAACAATACCTGACGGCGCCTATGAAATAACTGCACTTGACGAATATATAAATAAACAGTTGTCTCTAGGAAGCAATTCATTTTCCCTGACTCCTAATATTAATTCACTGAAGTGTTTGCTTTATAGCACTTATGCGATAGATTTTCGGCCTTCGGATTCTATAGGCCGTATGCTAGGTTACTCTCCAAGGATACTTAATGCTAATGTAAATCACGAGTCCGACTTGGATGTACGTATCTCGCCAGCCACTAGCATTCGAGTAGAGTGCAATATTACTTCTGGAGCATATTGCAACAGTGCAGCCGTTCACACATTATTTGAATTCGCCTTAGATGTGGAAKCGGGAGAAAGAATAATAAAGGAACCACAAAATATCCTTTATTTACCAATCACAACACGCTGCATAGACAATATTGCATTGAAACTTACCAATCAAGACGGTGAATTTATTGATTTCGGTCAAGAATTAGTTACAATAAGACTAGAATTAAAAAAATATGGGAATTGATTACAATAATATAAGCTGTAATAATCGATCAAATACCACCATTTACAATTCAGATGTTGGTGAGTTAACACCTGAGGATAAAAAGTTTCTGTTATCTATCGGTCTCAAAGTTCGTAATGAGCAATCTAGAAGTTTTCCGAGGAATAGGATTCGACGAATCCATAATTCGAGAAGAACTCCACACCTACCTTCCTTACGGATCAAGCCAGTACCAGAAATCAGATGAAATACGGATAGCTATACAATGCCAGGATCTAATTACGGCAACATACGCTAGCCATATCTACATAGAAGGTAAACTATCAAAGGAAGACGTTAGMAAAGGAGCGCAWATTACCAACAATGCATTCGCGMTCTTATTTAAAGAAAMTAGGTTCGAGATTAACGGTATTGTAGATTMTTGTAAAGAACCAGGCATAACATCAAGTATCTTGGGATTATTATTGTATAATTCTGCAGAGTGTAGGGCTCTCAGTGTGGCAGGGTGGTCTGGAATTGGCGTATATAATGAAATTAATGATGATGGTACTTTTTGTGTACTAATTCCACTTGAATTTTTACTTGGTTTTGCTCGCGATTATAAGAAGGTGTTAATGAACGTAAGACAGGAATTAATTCTAATACGTAGTGGAAGAGATGAGAACTGCTATGTTAGTGTAGATACCGAAGCGTCTATCGATATCTCAAGGATTGAATGGAGGGTTCCGCACGTAACAGTAAATGACGTTATAAGGCTTGAATTGTTAAAGCAAGTTAATCAGGACGCTCTTATAACAATGGCCTTTCGGCGTTGGGAAATTTATGAATTACCTTCCTTGAAACCTACAAAATTAGATGTATGGCAAGTCCGATCCTCTTCTAACTTGGAGAAACCTAGATATGTAGTACTAGGATTTCAGAGGAACAGGAAAAATAATAAATTACAAATAGCTAGTAACTTTGACCACCTCAGTATTACCAATATAAAGTTATATCTGAATTCCGAATCATATCCATATCAGCAATGGAATATGGATTTTGATAAAAATAAGTATGCCACTGCATACATCAATTACATTAACTTCCAGAACAGTTATTTAGGTCGTTCTWCTGAACKACTAATGAGTTATGATGAATTTAAAAATAATCCACTCTTTATTTTGGACTGTTCAAAACAAAACGAATCTATTAAAACAAGTGTAGTTGATGTCAAAATTGAAATGGAGGGGATGCGCAATTTTCCCCAAGATGCAGTTGTGTATGCTCTTATTATTCACGATACTATCGTCGAATATAGGCCGCTAGGCGGGGAAGTCAGAAAACTTTAAGATGCTGTTAGTAAACATACAAGGATTCACAGTTCCTGGCTTTGTGTTAAAAGAACTTGCTGTAACAAACGGTAGAAGAACGGCACATTACGTTTTCCGAGCTCCGCATCCGTACACACAATTGGGTGAAAAGGAAAAGAGACAGGTGCGTTGGGTGGAAAAATTTCATCATGGCATCCGTTGGAATACTGGTTTTACAAGTTTAAAGGAACTACCCCACATACTCCAACGCGTTACATTTGGAGAATCTAAAATTTATTGCAAAGGACTACTGAAAGTTAATTTTCTTAAAAAATATTTACCAGATAGGATAAAAGTGTATAATATAGAAAATGATGTTCAATTTTCACTCAAACATTATATTGTAGAACCTCCTTGTTTTGCCCATGATTTAAGTACATGCTTTTGTGCAATTACCACTATAAATGTAATACAGAAATATTTGTATAATAAACAAGTACTAATTTAAATATCTTTTATTTCAATCTACGGTACCTAAAACAATATGTATAATAAAAATATCAATTGCATCGAGTTCGAAGTCTGAAAGCATATCTGCCCATTGTTCATCTTCACCTCTGGACGTGCTCCCCATGCGCTCAGTTTCCGTTTTTCTTCTATCTTCTAGTTCATATTCACTCTTGGAATCTAGAAACTGAATAGAACATTAGTAATAATATTACTAAAAGGATTACACTATTTACCTTCAAAACTGCTTCTGCCATTGGCGCGGAAGGTGAAATTTCCTGTATAATTTGGCGACATTATGGACAAGTATTTGAACTTTTTCTCCATTTACAAACGCAGTAATTGCAAAAAACATGAGAACAATTTAAAACCACTGGTAAAATAAATATGTCTAGACATATACTACAAATGATATCGTGTTCCAATTCTGTTACACGTTTGTTAGAATATTGGAGACTTCAACGGCGACAGAACACTATCCCTCATTAATCCCCCCCCCACCTTTTTCTAGTTATCTGGTATGTTCAAAGTAAGAACAGGTATAATTTTCTAGACAACTAAAATTCTTATAAAAGGAGTAACATWTTCTCGGAATCGACTTMTTAGAACTTGTCATATTCCACTATAAATGTGTAAAGGAGAGTAGTCAGCGAAATATAATACAAGGGAKTTGTAGAGCTATGTGCTTAGTAAGCGAAATATAAACCCATAATTGTTCAATATTTCTGCTGTCAGCATTTCGGGAACGTTCTAGAACATGTTTCTGTGGTATATATTCAAGTGGCCAATGAAGTTCTGTCAGTTACAGTATCAACAGTCTTCTGTGCTTCAGTTCACTGTTCAGTGTTTTAGTGGCGAGACGTGATATCAAGTGATAGTAGCATAATACTATTTCTTGTCCTTTAGCGGTATGTATTCTAGATTTTAAGAATAATGTCTTACATAGTTGTATGGGAGCTTCAAGAATTTAACAGTCTTATGTTGTACAACAAATAGACGAAGCTGATGATGCAACGAGCCATGGAAACAGAAGGTGCTAACCAAGATGGACCATTCGTTGGATCTACACATTATGGGCTGAACAGAAGCAACACCAAAACTTTGGAAGTGGGAATTTCACCAGTAGATCTTCTTCCATCCGTTCGGATAGTATCAGCACGCAATGCAGTTGCGTTTGGATTGGTCCAGTGGAATGATTTTATACAGCATAGGAATCCGATCATGGACTACTTCGAAAATCAAGCTGCCGCTGACACTGTGTATAAGTTCGATAACTACAACATTCAGTTAGAGGAGTATAAAAAAGTGAAGGTGCTCAGAATAATCGGTCCTTACAGCGAGATATTCTTGGGGTATGAAACAACAAAAAACTTATTTCAAATAACACATATTGTAGATTGTAAACTAGAGTATCTGATGCGTCAAGATTTTCAGAGTTTTTATACTTCAGTACTAAACAAAGTAAAAAAATTAAGGAGCCAGGAAATTGAAAAAGAAATAGAGTTGTATCTTAATTTATCTCCTTTGAACGCTAACAAAATATGTATGTTAGAAATGATATTATGGAATAAGAATAAAATTGTGTATGATCTAGAAATGTGCAATAAATATTAAACAAAAAGTAATGCTTGGTCTTATTCTGTTAATAGCACCTAAATTTGTACCCATTAAATCACAACTTTAGTATTAAATTCTATATAATATAAAATAGCGGAAAAACCTTATTACAAATCATACATCACTTTGCAGGTATGTCAAAACCACCGAGTACTGTAATGCTAGTGTATTTGTTCCAGAATACGAAATAACTTGAAAACACAAATAGTTGGCATACTAGATACCGCTTGGATTAAATAAATATCACGCAATCACGTAGCACTATCAGTTTACAGGTTTCATGCTTTCCAGGCTAAAGTCACGAAGTCACACACGATGTCAAATTATAGGTTTCACGATTTCATACCTGAAGTCACGAAGTCACGTACGATGTCGGATTACAGGTTTCACGATTACCCGTCTAATGTCACGCGGTCAGGCCTGGTATCAGGTTGCATGTCACAAATGTTTACGCACCAGTAACGAACAGTCAAGATCAGGTTAGTGAACCCTGTTTATTAGGAAGCTATGGTGGTGGGCTCAGGTTCGGTGTACCTGTGGTGGTGGCGGTGGGCGTAGAATCGGTTGTGGTGGTTGTGGCGGTCCCAATATCGGTCTATCTATACTACTCATATGCACTTTCTTCAATATCATTCACGATTGATATGTTGGTGAGCCGTTGTACTAATTATTGGAAAAGTTGGTAATTGCACAGGTTTATTTAGTTTTGTTGTTTTGATGAATTTCGTGTATTGAAGATGATCGATATTGTATTGAGATTTTGGAGCATTATGTATTCGCAAGAAGATACGTATTCCATGTTCAAATGTTTGTACAGGCCAGTCTATCCAAATCGGGTAATTTCTCTAGTGTTTTAATAAAGGTTAATTAAATGCTTTACAACCTTAGCAATAAATGTAAATACGATTTAAATTATAGGAAAAGAGATATTTACTAAAACTGATTTTGCGACCTTTGACCTTGAATATCAAGACGCGCATACGATATTTTTGCGACTGTTGAGCTAACTTATACAAATTTATAGCTTATCCTTCATTCCGAGATTGACTCGTGAAGAGCCTGTATTTGCTTGGCTATTACTAGCAGCTTCACTTTTTTGATCGTTTTCAATGTTAAAAGTTACTTGCCAAACGATTGAACTGTCATTATCTTATCAATAATAAACTTTATGGACAATTGGATTCCAAATTATATTTTATAAATTTAGTGACTAGAAATGCGTTGATTTGAACCATTAATGGTGTTTTTAGAAAAAAATAGTGTATGATCTTTTAAAAGTGACTTAATTTTGTTCTAAAAAATAAAGTGTCGCATTTAGCGTTAAGTAGTTAATAAGTTACACATTTTATTGCTGTTTTTGTACTCCAATTTCTTACTTGCAGTTGGCTCAAAATTAGCTTGCTCCTCTCCTGTAAATACGATATATTATATGTAAGTATATTAAATATTTTTGTAAAAAATGACCGGGTCTGAGAGAAATAAGGATACCTACATGTATGCATTTACTGAATTACTCGTAATTAATAAACTAATACATTTGCTACAAACCTGTTTTTGGCGTCATCCATTCTAAGCGAAAATCAAACCATAGTTAACAGTTATCCAAAACCGAAACTTCAACGTAAACAAAAGTTAATAGATCACCGCTTGGCCTTTATTGATTTTAAAACTTAAATCTGTTGAGGACCAATAGTTCCTTTATTGCCGATTCAAGTCGATCTCGAGACACTCAAAATATGCCAGCGTCAGAAGTCGTGCTCAAGGGTCTGCTAACAACGCAAGAGAGCTGGGTTCAGTAACGTCGCAGATCCGTTCGATTTCTATAAATCTACCCTGCACGTTGATGTACTAACCTAATTACCACTATGTATGAGATTACATTATACGGATGTAAATTGACTGTAGGAATGTGTGCGGCATGATATAGCTAATGCAGACGTAGGATGCGAGTACATAGGAAGGAACACTATTATAATCTGTCAGATAGGGTGTCCCTAGTGGGTTGCTCTATAATTCTCAATTTACGTAATTTCTTAAACAAATTTCACGTTTTTTTTTGCGCGTACTGAAAATGTTTTGGGATTTACAGGGTGTCCTATTTTCTCCGGAAGCTAATGCTAATGAAACTCAATGGATATAATATTTTTTTATTTCTTGATGAAGTGAAAAGTGGCTACAAGATTTTGTGAGCTATCATACCTATGCCATTTTGGCGTTAATAATAAAGAAGTGTGTTACCACCACATGCATCGTATCTTTTACCTAGACGGCTAAATCTTATGGCATGCGCGTAAAAATTTTGTGACGACCAGTAAGTCGCGATGTTGTTCGTTTGTAGGCCATAGTCTGCGCAGTAACTCTCGAGAGAAGAAAAGGAAATTTAGCTGCGAGTTATAGGTATGAAAATTAACATGATGTGTACGTTTTGACGTTTCAAATATATTGAAATAATATTACCCACAGCCTGGTTTTAAGTTTTTACATTTTATACTTCATAACTCATCAAGATCATTTTTTTAGTAGAAGTCCGTCGAGTATATGTAAATCGTATATCTGAAAATACAAAGAAAAATATAAATAAGACTTCGTAACACGCAAAGCTCTAGCGTGTGCTTAACAAATGTCAAACGTGAAATGGTAAAACGCGTTCCCTACCATAATTCCCACTCCTTGCGGGACCCATGACGTAGCCAGCAAGTCAAATTGCGATGGAAACTTAAAGGTAAAAATAATACTCTTTATCATTGCAATATTTATTGGTGGCATCGTTATCCATTGTGTCTTGGCAAAGTTTGACGTGTGATGATTTTGGCTTGAGGGCAAGGACGTCATTGCAAAAACAGTTCGCTTGACAATCGACAAGTAACAGTTCAGTTTGTTACAACAGCACTACATCATCATCGGCTTACTTGGCCCGTTCTTTTATGAACGTCCATTACTTATTTTTGTACTGTAAGAAGCAAAAAACTGAGGGGTAAGTTACGTAGCCTGCATTCTCGCCAGCAATACAATCAATTTGAAACCAATGATTATTATTTCAATTTCAGATTACAAAACTTCGATATAAATAATTACATACCAAATCTGTAACCATGTAACGATGGAGTTCATGGTTTTAAAAATTGCATTTATAAACCTATATCTAAAATTTAACCCAGTTCGGAGAATCTGTTTGAAACATTTGAAGCAACCAATTCTAGTCGACGAGTTTTAAATTTGTCAAAAGCTCGTCTTTTTCAGATATCTTAACCAAGAGTTACTGGCCGAGACAATTTTGGATAACTTAAAACCTGAAATTAAAAAAAAAAACCTCTTGACTCAACGCCTTAATTCATCTACATTGCATAAATATGCCAATAGCTTTTCTTCACAAATCAGCAAAAAATATCTGCATTCTATACCAAAAAATTACTTGAGAGCATTGATTCCATAAGACAATGAAAACTTTTTTTCTTGAAAAGTAAATTGTATTGTCGTTCTACACAAAACAGTTTATTTAAATAACGTTTCTAATTTCTTGGAAAATAGAGGTTGAAAGACAATCAAATTAAACAAATTTTTAGACAAGGCTGAACCGACTTGACAAATTTTTAATTGTACTAAAACACAGGTTTTATTCCTAAAATCTACGAAAGACTGTTCTTCAAGACCTATTAATTACACAAATTTTCCATGTTGTAAATTAGATACGAGTTTGTCTTCAAAATGGCATAACCCATGTATGGTTTAACCGAATTTAACGAGTGATGGCTAGTTTTAAAGTTAATTTTATGCGTTTATTGCAACTTTTTGGCAATAGGGGGCGTTAATTATAAAATTTTTATATTTGTTCAAAAATCTTAAAAAAATCAAATGCAACCCTATAGACTTTTTTACTAGCTGTTATAGTTCATTAATAAGGCAAGATAAATTTGAAAACCGGAAGCCGATATCCTTCTTCGTTTCTTGGTCATAGTAAAAAACTGTGTGAATCCGTTTTTGGGTCGGCTATTGTTTTCCTTGGAATAAAATTAGGTTATATTCAAAAGAGAAAGACTTTTACTCATGAATTAAGAGTCATTAGGTTAGGTTAGACGGTGATTTGCCAGCAAAGGTGGACATTTTGAGGATCAATGATTATTTTTTTAATTCAGGGTTCGCCACCTAAAACTCCCCAAGTTCGTATTTTCTTTATTTTTTAGATATAGCCTTAGGCAATATGTCAAACTGAAGGTTTTTTTAAACTCTTTAAAAATGGTATAGTGGGTGTCCAAAAAATATTTGCAGATATTTCACATATAGTGTTTTTTTTTGTTGTTTTATCTTACCTCGTATAATAAATATTGCTTCATAGTTGCTGGATGCCGCTTTCATTATCATGTATGCCTCATTTTTACTACTTGTTAATGAAAAACAAGAAAAACTCATGGTCGCCGTACTATATTAACTATCTTTATAAATTTAAAATTTTGTTAACTTTAATGACTAATTATTAATCTAATAAAAGTAAAAATAACAATACGAATAAACACAAGAAATTATTGTGTATTCAATTAAAAATTAAAAAAATAACATTTGAAATCAATTGAAGATAAAGATATTTACAAAAATTCACTTTATTTGTAAAATATCAACATCCACAAATATTTATATTGGAAACACCAGAGAAAAGTCTTTACTTATGACCTGACCTGACCTACCTGACATTTTTTTTAACATAACCTAATTTTATGTCAAGTAAAAAAAATAGCTGAACCAAACGACGGATTTGCAGTTTTTTTACTATAACCAATGGTGAAGTTCTTTATAGAAAAAGTGGCTCACTTGCCTTGAAATGATAAGAGGCAAGTGAGAATGACCTGTGCCAGTAGCAGTTCAGTTATTCATTAAACCGGGTGTTTAAAATAAAAAGTGTGTAGTTTTCCAAAAAGCAGCGGCCTCCCGCGTGCCAGTAAAGGGTTTCCCTCCTTTTCCATTCCTTTAACCCTAAGGAAGTAGCAGCGAGGGACAACTGCGGTGAGTAGTTATCCATTTATTAATTGACAGTCCATTTAATTCGAGTTTCAAACAACCAAGAAACGGAAAAGGTATCGATCTATAGTTTTCAAATTAAAAAAGGCTTGATTACTTAGCTATAACAACCAACAAAAAAGTCTTTAGGGTAGCATTTGATTTTTTTAAAATATTTGAGCAAATATATAAACATTTTATAATTAACGCTTCCTATTGCAATAAATTATCAGCTATTTATGATTATATTGAAAACCATAAAATTCACTTTATAACCAGCCATCACTCGTTAAATTCGGTTAAACCATACTTGAGTTATGCCATTTTGAAGATTTGAAACTTCTATCCCTCTTATTGTCGTTGCGATAGCAACTAGAAATAAATGCAAAGAAAATTTTTTTTAAGAATTAAACGGATTGCAATAAGTTTATTTTAGAATAACATTGTATTGCAACTTTTTGGAGACAGAAGCGATTCTTTGATATGTCATATTAAATGCGCCACCTAGCAGCAAAGTTACATACTTCAAAATATTTTAGATGAAATCTGGGTGGCCACATTTGTTCAACAAAATTTTACCGCAAGATTCTAGCAGGATTAGTTTCCAAAATATAGCCGCTGTCCAGCCTTAACTGATCAGCCTGCATACATTACAATAGAAAAATAATTTGATTTTATAGCAGATTGTATTTGATCAAAACTTTTTCAGTTTTTCTCTTTGTTATTCAACGCAGAAGCAGATGTAGATACAATATCGTTTATTTTTTAATGTTTAACACAGTTACATATACAGGGTAGTCACGGTAACAGTCTACATTAGATAATATTTTGTCTACATTAGCTTTTTTATTTGACATCGTAGACTAGTGGTTTGAATGAGAAAGTTTAATTAATTTATGAAAAGAATTTTGTGATGTTTACAAAAAGAAACAATTGAACATTAACTGATCGACATCTACTATAAGTATATTTTAAATAAAACGACCCCATTTTTATAGCGCATTCGATGAAGGGCGTCGAATTAAACAAAAAAGTAATAAGGAACCATTACCCTAGTCATTGCTGTTAAATAATTGTTCACGAAACTTGTAGTAGATACCTATGATCTCGATCAATTGAAGTTCAATTGGTTTTTATTTGGCAAACACCACAAAAATTCATGGAACTTCCCCATCTAAACCACTAGCCTATGATGTCAATTAAAAAATTAAAAAAGTTAGCTATTGTAGACTGTTCGTGAACAACAATTATTTAACATCAGATATCTCAAAAACAAATTACTGCAGGGCAGTGGTACCTTAGTACTTTTTGTTTAATTCGCCGCCTGTAATGGAATGCGCTATAAAGATGGGGTCGTTCTATTTAAAATAACAAATTTGTAGTCGATATCTTGGTCAGTTGATGTTCAGTTTTTTTTTGTGGACATCAAAAAATTCTTCTCATAAATTCATCAAACTTCCGCATTCAAACCACTACTCTACGACATCAAATAAAAAAGTTAGCTATTGTAGACTGTTACCGTATATCACCTGTGGAAGTCTTAGTCTAATAATATATTTTAATTATTCCACACCAAATAAAAATTATGAAAAAAAAGCTCGAGTAATTTGCTCTTGGCCGATTTTTTTTATTAACTTGTCGACATATTCGTCATCAATATTCAAAGATCGCCTCTATTCTTGTTTGCTGGAAAGGAGGCGATTATAGAGAAGCTGCAGGGTACTCAAGTCCTTTCAGAGGAAGKGCGACGCGAGGGGCTTTGAAAAGAATAAAAGGACCTGCAAATCCCTTGCGTTCGCAGTATCCATGCAGCAATCACCACTTGTTCTTGAAAATGAAACTGAGCCTGCAATTGTGCTGCATTTACGTTTTGAGATTACTGATGTTAGTGCCGTTTTCAAAATGCGACTCTTCGTAAGTACCAGTCTATAATATAAAGTTAGGAAAAAATTCTGCACTTAATTTTATGTAGATAATTCCTTTAATATTAGCAAACTGTTACAGTACGATTAAAAGTAATTATTAATAGCTTTTTGGATCGTATTAGTGCATTTCATAAGAGACTAATTTACGAGATTGCTAAAAGAATTTTTTCTATATAGCGCGCTAAATGGGCCTTTAAATTAGGCAGTTGTTGGTATTTTTTCTTATTAAAACCAACAAAACGATTAAAATTGTTAGATACTTATTTACGGGGTTTTTTGGTTTTCTCGATATCCAATTTGGATTAAAAAAGTAACAGTTACGCGACTGTAAAAAATATATTCATGTTTCATTTTCCTTGGAAGCTACTCAAGTAGTGGGTAATGGAACACCCAAAATATTATTAATTTTTTGCATTATTAATACGACATGACATCTCGTGTGCCACTTTGGTATTATATTTAGCGTTTTTTTAAATGACGTTTGTTGCCTTGAAAACCAAAAAAATAGATTGGATGTTCTTTTTTCGATCAAGCATAACACTACAATTTTAACTCAAAACTGGAAAGACAAATGCCTAAAGACAGTTCAATTAGAAAACTTATAACGCGGATAACTTGATTTCTTAAAATAGAAGGGTATTTTACTAACTGCACTGTTAGAAGCAAACGTTGAGGACCTTTCCATCTTATTAAGATACGAATATAATTAAAAAAATATAATTAAAGCTGAAAAAGTTGACTCAAATAAATAATGTGACAACCACTCTTCTCTCCCACGTTTCCAGAATTAGGACTAGTAACATTATTAGTGAGATGCTTAAAAAGGTAGATAGACAAAAAAACAAAAATATCAGGCAAAATATAAGAACGTAACTATAGAATACAATATCAACTAGGTAAAATACGATTTTCTAAGTAATCGACGCCGACGCCTACCGTGGGTTAAGCACAAGCGATATTAATTTTTAAGCGAACGCTGAACATTCCAAAACGAATCAGATAAAGTAATCTATTGAAATGGAGTTCCAATGAAAACGAGTTTCTCACGATATTATGGGAGACGAATTCAAGTAAAGTCCTGAAAGAGTTCGATTTTGTTTCAGAATTGGAACGTTTTGTAACATTTAAAATTTGTCAGAACAACTTTCTACCAGTGGCAGTTCTCACTCTTAGTTTATGAGTAGGGAAGACGGGTCGAGTAGAATACTTCATTCTGAAAGCCTTTCAAAGCCCTTTTTGAAAAATTGTTTATATATTTTTTGCCAAGAAGTGTAAAATTAATTTAAACACTGAAAATTTAGATATCCTTACAAGTCAAAAATGATTTAATTTACTGATGTAGCTGGTAAATAGATTTTGTTATTTTAAGAAAACGGTTCTCGAATGAACTGAAACAACTCAATCGGTCATCAATTTTTTTTCGTGTTTTTTACCTTCGTGAATTTTTTACCATTGTATGGATTTAATTATCGTCCTGAATTATTTTCCAGTTTAAATTTTGTAAAGATTCACCACTTAACGTTGAAAGTTGCTAATTCAAAAATCCAGCAACGTATGGTAACTGAGTTTTGCATAAAAATCGCAGCTTCAGTGAAATGTCTCCGGATAAACCTCTCCATCTCATATACGTTTTGGAACTGGAGACTGGGTCGGAATATGTTCGAAAAATATCGCAACTTTTTGGAGTCAGCGTGGCATCATTTTTCAGGATTCTCCACAAACATAAGCTTCATCTTTCAAAATAAAGACGATTTTGATAAAGGCAGGGAATATTGTGAAAACTTAATGGAACGTACCAACAATAATAATCAACGTTTCCTACAACACTTGCTTCTCACACGAGTCTACATTTCTGTTTGGTGCGGGAAATACATACAGGCAAAGACCATAAAGGCTTAATGTGTAAGCTAGGATATAAGATGATTATATCGTAAATCCTTTATTTCTATACATTATGGAACAAGATAAGGAGTTAAATGAAAATGAACTAGTTTTTTCTGTAGGGCCTCCTCATTATGTTGCTCCTATCAAACAATTCCATGACAATATCGAAGTTTTAAAAACAGCCTATACAATTGCGATTGTGCAATTTTTAAAACGTTTCATTTAGTTTCTCGTAACAGTAGTAGCTAAAGAGCTGATAGAGATACTTTGCAATGTGCAGCTAACGACGGTTTATCCGAAACATTTTAACATTTAAGAGGAATATGTGAAAAAAATTAATGTTCACAAATTTTGGTAGAAGAAACTTCACGTATCGGGCAAATGCACTATTCATAATTCGTAGATGCATCAGCGAAAAAAATGCAAAGGATGGCATATATATTTATTTTTAGTAACAAAATAAGCACAAAATGCAAGGCAAAAAACTTGCTAGTGTAGTTAGATATGTTGCGTTCATAGTGCGTTATGTTCCCCGTGTTACCAATATTTTGTTTGTTTCATTTCATATAGTAGGTCAAGGAAAGTATCCAGAGTTCAGGTGGTATTCTAGAGCTACACTATATCTACAGTAAGGATTTCTATAATATCAGTTTGCAAACAACAGAAGCTTCAAGCAGCATAATTCAGCCCTGACAATTTTATTTTTAATAAGCCACGTGATTCAAAAGGCAATCATAAATTTTTAATCACTGCTACAGATTGAACTTTTTAAACAAGCCAAGTTATTTAATGATGCCAACGTATTATACATAATTGAAGGGTTTAGTGACAGTTATCTTGACATGATTGCTATAACGATTATTTACTGAAACCTGCCAGTGCTTTGAAATAAACCAAAGTTTAACGTATATTGTAAAAAAATTTACCCACTACCAAAGAAATTTTTAACCGCTAAAACACTTCGGCTATCACTGATATAAGAATGCGAATTTAATAATATTACGTGGAATCTCCAACCAATAATTTTTCAAGGACTGTCGAGAAAATTTACTATCACTTAAGTATTGTCATTGTTCCGAGGGTTCAACAGTAGTCGAATTATGCTCCGATACAAAAATTGTTTTACGTGAATCAGACGAAAACAAACTGTTATTTGAATATACGTCAGGGTGTAGTCTTCGCCGATGATTTCCAAATACAATATTGTACGTCACTTACGATCAATATTTTTTGTTCTTCCGGGTTTGATGCCGTGGTCGTAGAATGTACTTTTGACGTTTCGCCGATAATACTGTCGGCTTCTTCAGAAGGAATCTGGTGAATTCATTCATTGTCGTGGCTTATATAGTGACTTCCGTTTGGCTGGTTACGTGTTTGTCCATGTTTATCAGATCCGGTCCGGTGATCGAGTGCCGTCTTCCAAATTCTGCTTAAGCGATAGCCGCCTTCCCTGTTAAAGCTGTTGGGTTGCTTCATAATCTCCAAAGATTCTCTCATAATTCTTTGGTGGTAATGGCTTCTCCTTGCGAGGGTCCGTCTTCTTCAGCAGTATTTTCTTCAGTCTGTTACCTCGGAGACGTATGGTAGGTAGGCATATCTTTCGGGTTTTAGTTCCTGTCGTTCCCTTTGTATGTTTTTTCTTGTTCTTAGAATCTCCTTCAGCTCATAACCATTTTTCTGTAGGGCACTCCTCGGTTCTGCATTCTGCGTCACTAATCGGCTCTATTTAATAACGCGGTACTGAGTGACCTCTTCTGTGATGGATGGTGATGTGTCTATCGCTTCCATCGTCTCCATGAAGATATTGGCAATGATGGGTGKTAACGGTTATCCCATGGRCGCTTTMCCCTTCTGTTCAAAGATGTCCCCATTCTACAGGAAATATGTTGTTGTCAGGCATAATCTTGCTGTCTGGCATATATCCGGGCAGTCCCCCTGGAATAAGGTTTATCTGGAATTATCTGCAGTCTCTTCTACCGGAACACTTGTGAAGAGTGACACTACATCGAACCTCAATATAGTTGTCGTTTACGGTGTATTCTCGTAGGATATCCACGAAATGTTCTGAGTTTTCCACATAGCTGTCAGTTGCTCCCACGTACTGTTGTAACTGGCTGACAACGTATTATGTCGGTGATCCGCAGGTGCTTACGATGGATCGAAGTGGTATGTTGGCTTTTGTGGATCTTTTATAATCCGTAGCCTCGGAGCTCGTGTTCCAGTTCGTAGTAGGCGTCGTTGATCTTCCGGTATTGCAGTTTCTTTAATGGACTTTCTTGTCAGACGTTCAATTCTCGATGTGGGATCTTTGGTCAGCTTTCGGTAGTGATCTGGGTCTAATAGCGTCTTGATTTTTTCGTTATAATCAGATTCCGCTTGTCTGCACGTATAACGACGATATCCTGGTTGTTGCGCAGCTCTTTAGTGCGATCAGCAGGTAGATTTCTAATGGCGGTCTCCACTTGGGTGATTATTTATGTCTTCCTTTCAAATTCTGGTCTGAGCGATTGCGGAGTTCAACCCCTTGGATAGTACTTTCGTTTAGTCTTGTGATAGCTGGTGGTCACAGAGGTTCACGACAGTCTTAATTATATCCAATATTGGTGCCGGCTGTTCCGTTCAGTTGTGAGTAAGTTTCCCAAACTTACGGATTTGTTTCTCAATGACGTTGTTGAAGTGATGTTTTGAGTATTCGTAGCTGATCCGGAACACTAGTTTCCACTTAAGTTCAGGTAGAATTCTGCTGCTCAATCAGCAGCATAACAACATCCAATTCACTATGAAAACTTCCGTTCCTGGCCGTCCTAGTAAAACGCAATATTAACGGAACTATACCGCAAGGAGACTCCACATGGACCGATACCTAAACGCCCCACCACATCTCCATCCATCACAGAAGAGGTCACTCATTACCACGTTATTAAATAGAGCCGAGAAGATTAGTGAGACCAAAAGCAGAACCGAGGAGACTCAACATGTAAGGAGTGAAAACAGTGAACTGATAATCAATGCGGAGTTTGATTTAATAGAAATTACTCAAATATCAATGTCTTCTCCACTTTATTAAATATTAATTGGCAGAACGTTTTCAGCCTTAAATGATCATCGTCAGTGCCTTATACAATTATTATGAAATATACAAAATATGGGGAAACAGAAATTAATGTTGACAGAAGTAAAAAAATAAAACGACTATCTAGACTTTAGTCATAACTGTAGCTTGCGCAGTTGCAGAAAGTCATCAACATTATAATTGAATATTGAATAAATTATTTAAATAATGTATTATAAATAAATTAATTAATATAAATAATTTATTATAAATAAATTAATTAATATAAATAATGTATTATAAATAGATTAATTAATATATTAAATTTATAAAATTGTATTAGCAAAATGAGTGAATTAAAAATTTTTCACCCACTGCTTTCGCTCGTCCGTTGCTTTGTATATAGTTCGAATTGACCAAACAAACGTTTTTACATTTTGCATCTGAGTAAGAAACAGTAATTTTCAATAACAGGATGAATCAAAAATCGGGGAGATGTTAAAAACTTAATGTCGCATTCTTATATGGATGTAAAATTAAAAAAATGCTATACCTATTTAATCGATCAAGGATAAGTGATGGAAACTATACTGTATGTAGCGTTGCACTATCATAAATATAATAAAATATAATATAAAGTTTAATTTGGAATTTATAAGGAGTGGACCCAAATGCTTTTAGAAGGGGGCTTGAGTCCCTTAACCCCCCTAAATCCGCTACTGCTCGTTTTCATTGAAACACAGTTTGCTTTTGATGAAATTTAAATGGTAGCTTGTCTGATCTGATGACCTCGATGGGCAGCTAAATTAGTCTCTCAATGAAAATTCAGCATCGTTAAAAAATTACTTTTATTGAGCAGTAAGGCGCGAATTTCAACCGTCGAGTATTTAAATGATTTCCTTTAAACAAATCTGACTAGCGATTTTGAAGGAATTCTACGTAGATTCTACCGGTAAAACGTTTATAAATTATTGTTAGATTCGCACCTATACTGACTTTAACATAGATGTTGATGTTTATTTTGTTGAGTCCTTTTTTGTTAATTTTTCTTATTGTATTTAGTTGTAGGTTCTGGCTCCTTTCTTTGTAAATTAAAGACACCTTTTTCTAATAATATAACGTTTCGACCTATAATTTAGGTCTTTGTCGAATATTTTTATTTTATAGATTGCCAAATTATTATGAAATAATTAATTATAGGTCGAAACGTTGTATTATTAGAAAAAAGTGTCTTTAATTTATAATAAAGGAGCCAGAACCTAGAAATAAATACAATAAGAAAAACGGACTAACTTTCACCGTATCACTGTAATGTAATTTTATGACGAGCCCACACACACAAACTGATTTTTTTTTCTGAAAATCGCCGGGGAATAGATCTTGATGGTTTTATATACGAAATGGGTGGTACGTAGGTCTTATTATTTTTAAGATGATTTGATAATTTATTTTGCATTATTTACTTCAGTACAGTTTCAAAGACCATAAATTATTGGTCTTCTTAAAAAACTTTTAAACTGCACTTACATTTTGGAAATCGATGGATCCACTGTTAATCTTTGGATCAAAGACTGAAAGTACTTGGTCTAGACGACGACATAGAGATTATAAGGTGACTTCAAATGCTCCTTATCGTTTCTTTAATGCAGATACGATAGACAAAAATCATTGTAAAAGTATACAGGATATCCTACCCTTCATGTACAAGGTAGCTTAAATATATAAAGGCAAAGTTGTTAAATTTGATGCTCGACGATAATTTTCAAATTAAGATAAAAAAATTATGTCGATCTTTATAATCGCTTGAACTTTTTATAGAATTCAAGAAAGCATTGTTAAGTAAGTAGTTTTCAGTTCGCATAGTTTTTTTCTGATATATTGACCATTGAGAGGTTTATTTTTACTTAAAAAGCGTTACTTCAAGTTCGACTTTTCTGAGTTGAATGACGATATATGTAATACACTTATGAATGTTTTACCAAGAGAGTACATTTAAAATCCACAAAAACAATTTTTTATTGACAGTTGTTGATTTAGAATGAAATCTGTTGAAGATACATTAAATTTTGCAACTTTTTTTTACCTATTTACACTATCCACAGAATGGTTGTGACCAATTGTGACACCCTGTGTGGCGACTTTTTATTTTCACCTTTGTCAACTGTTTTACCGTACATCAGACGCACATTTCGCGACTGTGAAATGGCACTGCATATAGTAGACATTGACGTTTTTGATAATATACTGCGATACTTTAATAATTTCAAATCGTTGTAGGCAAAAATATCCAACGAAGAATCGTTGAGCAGTCGTATAAAGCCGCCGATTACTGTTGCTCGATAAATGCCATTAATCGTCGGTTAGTAGCAATCGTAATAGATTTTAAAGCAAACAAATTACCAAAGACAGATTGTCCATTAAAATATTTACTAGCATACTGCATAACGCATGTATTAATTAATGTCGATTTTGTAGGTTGTTAATTATGGTTGGGTGTATGGAGGTCAGGCTAAAGTATGATCTTCTAGCTGATGCTTACTTTTTTGGCTTGCAGCTCCTTCTTACCTGTCTGAATTCACTTCTACTCATCACAGCACCTTCCAGAAAGAGCCCTTATCCAGGGCTTGAAGAAAGTTTATGATTTGGTTTTCGAATTTAAGAAAATTAGTTTGCATTTTTAGCTAGAGCTAGCATTCAAAATTATATGAAATAGGTGACGTTAAAAACAGATTGACTTACTCATCTATTTCCTCTTTGTTTTATTATTCATTGATTTACCTCAAATGTATATTTTGAATGAAATTTGTAAATGCATTGTTTTATATTACAAATACATTAAAATTATCATGAAACTAGCCAATTCAAATATGGAAAGCTCCTATACAGGGTATTCACACTAACAGTTTACAGTAGGTGACTTTTTTATTGAGTCATAGAATGGTGGTTTAAAGACGAAAATTTTATATTTTTTTAAATCTTTAAGGAGCTCGTTGTCATGATGAATCGAGTAAGATCTTTAGTACAACTTGTTTATTTAAATGGAACACACTACTATGAAGCGCACATTTAATTAAATAGAAAGTACAAGGCACTACTGTCTTACTATACTACGACTTGAAATAAAAAAGTTAGTTTTTTTAGACTGTTTAGTGAACAGTAGTTTTTTAATCTTAAAGACAAGTTACTGTAGGGTAGTGCTACCTCAGTACTTTTTTGTTTATTTCGATGTGCTCTATCCAATGCACAATTTAGAATACGATCGTTTTATTAAAATAACAAAATTACAGTAAAGATCTCAGTCAGTTGATACTCATTTGTTTTTGTCCATTTAAACCATGATTCTACGATTTGAAATAAGAGTTAACCACATTTATATTTCTACTTACAAATTAAATTATGATATTCAGTTGTCCAATCCAAGCGTATATTTTAATATAGTCTGAGGTTCTAAACCGCGTACCTAGTAACAGTCCTCGCAAGTCTTGTCTTTCAAACATTTAATCGCTCTAACCTTGACACTGTAGGTAACGACTTTTATTGATTTGCGACAGATACTGTCCTTTTTTCTTTAACAGAAAAGGTCTGACTATTAACGACATCTTGCCAGAAGACCCATCCAAATACGACAAGATGCGACCACCGAAGAAAGATGGAAACCCAACGATAGTTTATTTTCATGTTACCGTCATGGGCTTAGACAGCATTGACGAAGGATCAATGGTAGGTTGAAGATAATTAGATGTATAGTATATATGAAAMGCAACGTTAATAAGATTAATTATTMATTCCCAATTTATCGAACCTGATACTCAATTGCGTATAGATACACATACTATACGCTTAAAAAAATAATTGGTTATTTACATTTTTTTTAATTCACAAAGGTGTCCCGCATTACAGGATGTTAATAATAATAACCCTATACCGAGGGGTAAACAGGTGCCCAGAATTTTGTACACCATACCTCCCTTTCGCAATACATCCTATATTTCCTCCAAAATTTTTTTTACATCCCTTTATTTTCTGTACATCCCTAAATATTTCCGTACTTCCTAAGAGATCTTTGTATAACTAGTATTGTCATCATCATAAGAAGAAGAACTAGAATATGAAGCCTACAATAGTCTCTTTTTAACCTTATGTTTGATTTTTGGTCCAATTTTTCGTTTTTTAAGTCTCTTTGGAAGTGTGTATCTGTGCTTGCTCTGTTAGTGATCCCCTCAAGAAGCCAGCATAACGATTTTTTGATTACCCGAAAACCATCTTTAAAAACAATTTTCATATAAGGTCCAGTTTCAATATCACTGTTCAGATTGTCATTATGGGTTCTCTCATACTTAAAGAATCAATTACCTCGCCTCCAGAAATTTTGTTTAAATCGGTATCTAGTTTACTTTAAGTAAGAATTTAGATGGCAATGCCATCTGTCAGCATTACACTGACATAATGACAAAGCCACCTAGCTGCCAATAGATCTATCTGCAGTTGGTTGCGGTGCAGACAGCACAGCATAGCCATGCATTTTAACTTACAAGTTGTCGTCGTTTTTATTCCCTTCGTTCAGGTCGTGATCGATATTTTGTAGTATAGGGACCGCAACAATATTCCATCTTCTGTCTTCAACTGTAATACCCAAGGATTTAGTAGTCAAAAGTGCTTTTCAAGAGCGGTTTTACAAGTTGTTGGATGCAATCTTCGCCTATTTGTTTCAAGTTTTCAGATAACGTGGAGATTTTTTATAATTAAATACACTAATAATAACATAATTATTTAATTAAGAATAACTCAACGGTAGAAATATTTATTGCCTGATTTAGAGTTGATTTAATGACTACAACCAATCATAGTTCTAATTAATTCAATTTTTCTTTAGTTTGTACTATTTTCACTATAGGTACAACATATAATAAGATATAATGTACTTACCGTTTTAATAAGTAAATGATGTACACATTATTCTAAGAGTATCACGAATAACACGACGTGACCAAGAATAAGTATCCGTAATGTAATTGCGCATGCGCAGTGGTGTTATTGCCTACAAATACATCATAGTACCTCCCCATACATCCCTGTACATCCTTATACATCCCCGTATATCCCCATACATCCCCGTAGATCCCAATATCTCCTTGGAATTGCTTGAGCTTGTACACCATCACCATACATATCCAGTTATTCACCCCTTGCCTTACACTATTAAGCATGTGATTTGCAACCTGTAGTTTAGCCAGGCCCAGATCTAAAACTGTGTTTTAGGTGGAGGCGTACCCAACGGGGGATAACTTATATGTTTTAAGAAAAATAACAATAAATAGGGCACAAAAATATAAACACAAAACCATTCCTATAAGAAATTAGTATATCAGAAGGAGCTCTCCTTCCGATTTTTTTAATAAGGTGGCTTAAGGATGAGCCTATTATCTAGAGGAACGGGGACCTGGGGGTCCTCCCCAGAGAATTTTTTTTAAATAAGTATGCTTAAAAATACATTTTGAGGCCTGTTAGTGTTTTTTATTTTTGGCTAAGATTATTAAAATGTATAATAAAATATTAAAATTGATGGTCAGAAATAATTTTGTTTGTTACTGTCTACTCTGTTTCAATGTAAAAGACTGAAAAAGATACTAAAAGCAAAAGCTCAAAACTGCTAGTCAAAAATAAGGTTTGGCCTGTTTCCCAAGAGAATGGGCGTTAGGGGGTCCCCCCCCCCCGCCGGGGAAGTTTTTTACAATAAGGATGTTTAAAAATAAAACGCATTTTGAGATTGGTGTCTATTTTTAATGTGAACAACAGTAAAACAGATACTAAAATATTAAAATTAGTAGGGAGAAATAATATTGGGCCTGTTGCCAAATGGAATGAAGGGTCAGTGAGCCTTGCCTTGGTATATTTTAAACAAGCATATTTAAAAATAGATTTTGAGGTTAGGACCTTTTTATTTCAACGTAAGAGAGTGAAACAGCGGATTCCAAAGTCTTAAAACTGATGTAGTCAGACAGGTGTATTCCCCATCTTCTCTTTTAAATAAGGATGCTTAGGCATGCATTTTGAGGCTCATTTGCCTCTTTTTTCTAATGAAAAAGACTGCAAAGCAAACACTAAAAACTCGCTTGGTCTAAACCACATAGCACAAGCTGCTCTAATGGACATCTATAAAACGTAATTTCTGGATATCCATGACATCTATCAGATGTCCAGAGATATCCATGATATGTTTAAAAGTAGTCCAAATGTCCGGGTAAATATCCATATCTTTCTGGATATCAAATACATATCTTATAGATGCGCTTTTTAACATCTAATGGACAGCTTGAAGTGTAACTGTAGATGCTTAATGGATATGTATTTCATATCTAATGCTCTTCTAATAGCAGCATAAAAATATAGCGTGTACTTATAATTTTTATTAGTAAAAACTTTTCTAATACAAAATTTAAAAGAGAACATTGCACTTATACTTATATGTATATGTAGGTCCATAAAGCCACTAACTTTGATGTTCAGTCCTGCAAAAAATAAATTGATAAGATAAAAATACGGGCATGTTACATGAAATTCTTTGTTAGTTAATCATTTAATGTGGTTTAAACACACAGTACAATAGACAAAATTTTACAATTCTAAATTATTCTCGCAATTTCAGTTGTTACATTATAAATTATTTATGTGAATGCTAATTTTCTTGTTGCTGATCGATTTCCAATGAAATAATTTAGTCAATCCACGTAGACCAAATCAGTTTTCAGCTTATAAACGGTTGTTAAATTACAAAATAGAATTATTCATTAAATCTAATAATAAATTGTTACCCGCATGACAAAAGTGTTGTCCTTTACACATTTAAATGGTTAACAATTGTTATTTAACTTCATAAAGTTAAAATGGGATTTTATTTAGTAATTTGATATTCGTTAATTACTGGTCTCTTAACTTCGGTTTCATGATCAACAACGTTCAATGTAAAATTCACAAGAAAATAACAGTATTACACACAAAGCACAAGGTTTTGCAAGAAAGTGAGGTTAAGTTTCGAGTAAATACCAAATATTTAATCCATATATCGACGGTAAATAATGTTGATTAAGATAAAACATAAAACGTCAACAAAAGAAGAAATACTTACCGTTAACGTTAAATGTATTTTCCATATTTGATCATCGCACAATCACAAACACGTTATTTTTATGGTTATAGCGATGGTGCACATTATTACTTCACATAACAGAGACAGACAATCCCGCTTGAGACGTTGCCAACGCCTCAATTACTAGTATCTCGGTAGTGAACTTGTATTGTTTTAAGTCTAAATAATGGTAGATAATGTTAAATAAAATGACATTATAGTTTAAAGATGAAATTTATATGCGAATTCAGCACTTGTCATACGAAAAAGTAATTGTATAATGATTGCTTTTCTGACACAGCTTTTGTAGATGCCTATCAGCTTTCCCACACTTGGCAACACCGACTAAGTGGATTAGATTTATTATACTATATGCTTACACAAACTTAAGAGTTAAAAAATTTAATCAACTAATTTTCCATATATAGTATTTAAGAATAATAATAAGTCATTAGGGCACAATAATTTATATAAATAGATTTTGCCAAGATTGTTGTTTACCTTATAGTACTTTTATATATCCATTAGACATCCATTATCAAACCGAGTAGACATCACCATGATTTTATTATTCTTTAAAATACAAATGATTGGTATTGTAAAGTAGGTAGGTATATGATCTTACGTACAACTTACAAAATAATGACAATTTGGATGATTTGGCATGATATGTGATTCATGAATATCTATTTCACATCTAATGGATGTATCACATAGATGAGATATGATATGGATCATGTGTTTATCTGATAGATATCCATAGGCTATCATGTGCTGTGTGGGGGGACTCATTTTGAAAAGCCCGGATGGTATAAAGAAATTAACATTAACGCGCCAATCTTGAGGTCTCGAGTTAATTTACTGCCCAAAGCTAGTAAAACCTTTTAATATTGTTTATCTCCATGTTTATACAATTTTAAAACTTCATCTTGTTTCGTGTCTAGACCTATGCAGCGGATATATTTTTCGCACAAACTTGGAAGGACCATCGCCTGCGCTTACCAGAAAACATGACCTCGGAATATCGACTATTAGAAGTGGACTGGTTGAAAAATATGTGGAGGCCGGATTCGTTTTTCAAAAACGCTAAATCAGTCACATTCCAAACAATGACTATACCGAACCATTACATGTGGTTATATAAAGACAAAACGATCCTCTACATGGTCAAGTATGTAGAGTGCTAAAGAGAATTTTTTTGGATTAAACTACTTTTTTTTCTAGACTTACCCTACGATTGTCGTGCGCTATGAATTTCATGATCTACCCTCACGACACCCAAGAATGCAAGTTACAAATGGAGAGTTGTAAGTGTTGTGTTTCAAATTATCGAGTAGCTGCTGCCAAGTTCATTCTAGTGTCACATACAACTGATGACATGATCTTCCAATGGGACCCCGATGTTCCCCTCGTAGTGGATGAAAACATTGAACTACCGCAGTTGGCTTTGGTCAAAAACAACACCGCTGATTGCACGCAGGTTTACTCAACCGGAAATTTTACGTGTTTGGAAGTCGTGTTTCTACTGAAACGACGTCTTGGATACTACCTGTTTCATACATACGTACCCACCTGCCTAATAGTAATAATGTCGGTAAAGATAAGTATATGAAGTGATAATAATTTCTTTTCTTAAAATTTTGTTTGTTTAAGTGGGTATCCTTTTGGATAAAACCGGAGGCAGCACCTGCGAGGGTAACCCTTGGAGTTACCTCACTCCTAACATTATCGACACAACATGCCAAAAGTCAAGCATCGCTTCCTCCAGTCTCCTATCTTAAAGCGGTGGACGCTTTCATGTCTGTGTGTACAATGTAAGTAAAAGATAGAGCTAGTTCGGGAAATAGGTAAAGAAAGGAAATATGAGACATAGTTTTTAAGCAATGATTACTGTAGGCGGGACTTTATTTGAAAAAAAGTAAGAAAGATTCATTTGGAACAAAACAACTACAAATTTTAATACAAAACATTATTCTTATATGACACAAAGCCGTACGAGAAACGGACCACATAAAAACATCATTCTGTAATATGCATAAGTAGAAGTTAGGTTTATAATCACCACTGGGCATATCCAGAGGAMCAGAACATCAATATAGATATGTAGATAGATAGATTTCTTTATTTACGGATCACCATTTTACAAAGCTGTAATCATACAATGGCTTCTACACATACAATAAATAACAGATAAACCCTAATATAAATGACATGTGGCATTTATATCACAAGAGGCACATTAATATTGAGCAAAAAATAATTAAAAAAATCAGGTAATTAGACTAATTTTATTTTAGTTTGCCTCACCCATGGAACGCCATTGTACAAAGGTGTATCATTTAAACAATATCTTTATACACATTCAATAAACAACAGTTATACTCTAATTATTAATTGTACGCTCCACAAGAATGCGCAGTCTACGCCTAATTGTGGTCAGTGAGTGAAAGGGTCCAGAGAAACCAAGTCTTCACAAAAATAAGTATTGAAAGTCCGATGTACTCTGCAACGGCGCATAGAATTGGTAGTTAGTATTACAATTTCTGATGTGGAACATTGGAGTTGACCGTGTTCGGTTGTAAATTGAAAACTCAAGCCTACTCAGCAAATAAGGGCAGTCAATATATCCTAACATCAACCTGCAGAGAAAACAAATGTCAGCAATAACTCTACGGCATTGAAGTGTCTGAAGCCCTATAAGACCCATCACAGATTCACTCTCACCAACGATACCCAACCGGAAGGCATAGTAACGCAAAATTTTCTTCGATATACCTTCAATAATTTTAATGTCACAGAAATAATAAGGTGACCATATTACACCGGCATACTCAAGTCCTGAACGAATCAGATAATAAACAAGGGACTTTAGACACGGCAATGAAAACTCAATGAATTCCTGATAACAAAACCCAGATTCCTGTACGCTTTAGAACAAATCTTTTTTGCATGTGACTCCTAAAATTAAGTACGGTATCGAAATAGACTCCCAAATCCTTGATACAGTCTGTCCTTTTGAGTGATACATCATTGATGCCATAATTAAATATTATGTTGTTTTGTTTTCTAGAGAACGTAGTTGCAATACATTTATCCAAATTTAGACGTAAACGATTTTTTTAGCCCACTCTGCAAAACTGTTAAGGCCGTACTGCAATTTTATAGCAGTGATCAATGGACTGGCAGGTCATTGAGAATTTTGTCATCCGCAAAGAGTAGGAATTGGCTGTATTTTATTACCTTATGTAAATCATTTATGAAAATATTAAATATCGGACCACAGTGTGAGCCCTTCGATACTCCAGAGGGAACCTCTATTTTATCCAGAGAACTATATTTCTCTGATAGCATCAGACACAAACTGGTCCATTTTAACAAACAGAGTTCTGCTTCTAAGAAAGCTATCGAAACATGCCACAACCCCATCTGCAAAACCTTTGGCATCAAGCTTTGATAATAACAGAGTATGGTTTACTTTATCGAATGCATAAATGCATATATAATGTATAAATAGTCTGTATGGAGTCCCTCACTAATAGCTGCAAGCAAAGAATCTTGAAAAACTAATAGATTGGTAGTTGAAAAGCGCCCTCGAATGAACCCGTGCTGCTCTGAACCAACAATACACAGCCCAAGCAACCTGAACTGATATTAGTTTAACAAACAATTTTGGTATTTCTGATTGAATGCATATTCCACGGTAATTCGATGTATTTTCCACATGACCTTGTGTACCTGTATGAGGACAAGGTAAATGGTTTTCCAAACATCAGAAAAGACGCACTGGTTCGACAAAAGCTAGAAGAGTAAACACAACGGATCAGCCAAGGTATACAAGCAGTTATTTATAAAAAGTGCAGGGTTACCATCTGGCCCCACAGATAATTTTGTCTTCAAACCCTCTATACCCTCGAATACATCTATCAGACTAAGCTGTAACCTATTTATATTAACCAGAGATGTAAAACTATATTTGGGAACTGTTATTGTATCATCACCATACACACTATGTTCATTATTGAAAAACGTGATTAGGATAGAAGTTTAACTTTTGCGATTTTTGGATATGGGTCCAGAACAGACTTGGGTTCACATAAACTGTTGTCCAACTTCTAAATGAATGTCATAACATGTAATGTAAATGTTTTTACATTTGGAGCGAAGCTCTGTTTATGTAAGGTAGTCAGAATTAGATCTTGTCTGAACTTTTTATGTGCTTTTTTTGAGGATCGTTAGACGTTTTAGTTCTGGAGAAAACCAACCAGGGAAATTATCAGATTTTTAGGTCTTTACAGGTACATACATTATTAAAGCTGCATAATAAATATAAAATTGCTGAACCGCTGTGTTCACATTGCCAACATCAAGATACTCCTCCCAGGCAATAGTGCAAGAAAAGTTTTATACCCTCACAATTAGCATTTCTAGTCATAGGTCATTGCTTTTCTCAATAATGATGGACCTCTACATGGTAGTGAAAACATGTAGGGGGTATGATGGCATGTTTCTTCTATGATCAAATCATGGGCATAAAAAATGAATATTACATAGATTAGAAAAGCATAAATCCAAAAACACACCTCGTCTGTTAGAAAGCATATTAATCTGTTGCATGCCTGCAAAAGCGAAGAAATTATGTACTATTTCAAATGATCATCTCGAATGGAAATTTAGGGAGTCATTCGAGGTGAGATCAGGAAGATTATAATCTCCACGTATTAAGAATTTATGATCAGAATATGATCGAAGTAAGTTTTCTACCGTACTACAATGATACATATAACTATCAACATCCGAGCGACGAGAAATATATACTCTTAAGGACAAATTTGATGTACCCACAATGTAGCAAGAAAAAAAGTTGCTCAACAGCTAAATTCGGTGCGCTATCCACAGTGATTTCTCTAGACCAGAAACCTTTCCTACATAAAATCATAACTCCTCCTGCTCTAGACTTAATCTGTGATTCACGATCGTGGCGATATACATTGTACATATTAAAGTTAACCTCTGTTTCGCTGATAATGATAATGGTGTTACCAGTACGCGTTCGATAAATGCGGATTTCTGGCTTAACTTTATTTAAACACTTGCATGGAAATACTCTAAATTTAACACAACTAGCTCATAACACTACTAATTAAGTAACACTTGTTTCGCTCTGTTCACTCGGATCTCGTCTTTTCACAGCTTTTCGAATGCAGAACTCGCGCTCTTTTCTTCGGCTATTTATATCCGTCGTTGAAAATTTTCGATGCTTCCGGAAGAAATATCTCGCTGTTGCTGTCTAAATTTCGCGAACATTCCATCGATCGAATGTATAGGAAACTACAGCCATAACATGACCTTAGGCAATCGCGTGGTCATCGGTGGCGATCTGGTTGCCTTATTCGCAAGCGTTGCCAGGTCCACGTCGTAACAATATAATATATAAATTATAGCAACTATAATATGATACAAAATAGGTATAATTTTATTAACACAAGGAAATACAACTGCATGGGGAAACTAAAGAGAGAATACCATACATAAACCTTATTTTTTCAATGAACGCTGAATTGGATCTTTAATATTCCAATTTGGTAAACTGTTTTATTAATTTGATGTAGGGTACACGTAGCACTTATAGCTACTGTTCCAAATGAAAATATATTCAGTTTTGACATTTTCAACTTGTGCGTTATTTATTTAGGCGTAAAATATAGCTCTACATACATAGATACCAATATACTACTTTTTGTTATTTATAAGATATGCATCATTTAATTATTATTAATATCTTTTTGTTTTCACCTTGCTTGTTTGGAAATAAATTGAGTTAATTTTAATTAATGCTCTACCAAGCATCTTTCTCAAAATAGATGTTTTACTTACAGTTACTGAAATATCGTTAAAACTAAAATCACATGTGCACTAAACCTTTCGCTCATTCCATAACTGTTATTCGAATTCAGATCTGCCCGCGCTCTCTCCATCGGGCTATTTATAATCCCATCGAAAATTCCAGAAGCGACTCCTTCCAGACGCTATTGAAACTTCGCGAAGGTTCGATTTATATAATTCTCTGGAGAGTATCGACATTCCCTGCATCTGTCCGTGGCTAGGATCACTACTTGCAGTATCCTACTTTACCGTATCTACATGCCTACAATTCCGGTACACAGATGGCGCTGATTTCGTAACACCATTATTAAAGATAGCGGCCTTAGTTTCATAAAAGTACTTCAAATGTGCATATTATGCTAACCTATTTCAAAATTTCAGATTTGTCTTCATGGCCCTTATGGAATATTGCTTAGTGAACATAGTTTTGGGAGATAACGAAGGACCGAAGCCACCGCAGCCTCCAAAACCCGACAACATTTTCGACATAGCGGCTCGAGAAAATTCTCTTTTATTATCGGGACCTCCCAAAAAAAAGCCGGCGCTCACTCCTGCACAGAAAGCTAGGAATCGTGCGATCAATATTGACAGATTTTCGCGCGTATTTTTTCCACTTCTCTTCACTGTTTTGAATGGTACTTACTGGATACTATTCGCAGAGTATATTTAAAACAACGCATTTGTCGCAATTTTGATATTTGTAACTGAAGAAGCTATGGTAGCTTTGTCCAAAACATGCAGTATGATACTTCATTTTTTCCAAGCTATACATATTACATGTTCCAAAGATTCATAATTAAGTAAATGATGCATATATTAAATAAAAACTAAAAAATTAATACATGTTCTGCAAAAGTTTATACTAGTGATTGTCGGGTAGAAAAAAAATCGTTAAAAAGCATGTGTGACTTAAACATTAATMAAAATTTATAATTACAAGTGTACTWTTTGAAATTTGTTGGTGTGTAGTTCAAGTTCATGTCTTCAACTGTGTGTAGAAAGAATCATTGTGTATTTTTAGTGCTTTTGCTTCTGTACATATCTATCAGTTTTATGTGCTTGGTTATAAGATCTAAAATAAAGCTAAATAAAGTAAACAGATAAATTTGTTTGCATCGTAGTAAAAAAATATGGGGTTAAATTTTCCTCGGCGAGTATTATCCCTCCAAAAAAAAAGGCATTTATACGCCATTTATACAATAAACAGAATTACCAATTAAATGTGTTTGGTAATGGTAGCAATCAACAATTTGTTCAATTTTTAACAATTTGAGCTGCTCTACGTACTTACTGATAGATGAGCATCCTTTTTTGGGCCAAATATTAATTTACGGCATTCGTTTTTTGTTTTTTGTAGATAACCTTACGGCTAGACAAAATCCAAAATTGTTGCAATAATAAATATCGCATTGTTTTTAAACCTGGATGTAGGTTTGTGTGGTGAACATGTTCAATAATCAGGTGGGACAGACGATGACTGTCTGGTAATAGTAAAGGATGCTTAACGTCAAACGAAAACAGCTAGTTTAAGATGCAATTTGGGCACTAACCTATTGTCCCTAAGAGAATGAAAAATTTCAGGAAACGATTGTTGTACAATTCTCACTAGTATGTGCAATGCATCTTGCAGATCAGCCTGTGATAATGGGGAGCAATTCTTCTCACCGCGTCTGAGAAGTGTTGAGAATCTTCTAACATACGCTACAATGCGTTGAATTTTATGCAACGACAAAAAACGTTCAACTAGTGAGCAAATGGGATCATTTTCAATTGAAATATTTAAAACAGTATTGGTTTTCTTCCAAAGTATCAAAAGAGAATGAACGTCATTGGATTGTGGAGGTCAACTGTTTCTAGAATGAGATAACCAATGGGGACCCTTCCACCACAATTCATTATTCAACAACTGACTGGGTGTTTGGTCACGTGATGCGTTATTTGCTGGATTATATTCAGATGGAACGTAAAACAAACAGCTTTTAAGGAGTTCTGCTTGAATATGAGATACCCGGTTAGCTATGAATAAATGTCTTCCATCGATGAGGAGAAGCAGACAACCATGCCACCACGATCTGCGAATCAGTCCAGACATAAACATTGTCTATAGTGATATTGACAGAAATAACTGTTTCTAGTTTTAAACAAATCAACTAAAAGTACTGCCGCACAGAGTTCAAGCCGTGGCAAAGATACAATCTTCAGCGGAACAACTTTAGCTGGTAAGTTAATAGGTGTCTAAAAACCTATTGGATGGTTCTAGCCAATTCGGCCAAGATATATGCGAATATGACGAGGAGTTAGAAACGGGATCCCAGCGAAGGCCTAGCACTTTTACAAAAATCGATTCTGTACTACCAAAGTTAACAGACTGCTGGACAGATGATTATGGAATATTCTTTAAAATCTCCGCTTTGTTGCTGCAGCATTTGCGAAATTCGAATCCCCCAGACTTTAACAACTGACCAAGTTAATTTTGAAGATGAATTGCTTCTTCTAGAGAATTCGCACCTGTAACGATGTCGTCGGTAAGCAATGAGCTTCCTAGTTCAGCTTATTCGTAGAGTGCGAATAGCAAGAAATAGGGTGCTACTAACACCATATGTAACGGTGTTTATTTAATTCGAATATTTGGATGGGATCTTCCGGTGAAAATCTCCACAAAATTCTGTGATAGTCTCGGTGATCAATATCAAGAATTTGATGATACATTTGTTTTGTCACAAATAAAGACAGTCGGAAAGCATCGAAAATTGAGTAAAACTTCGAGAATACTAGTTTGAAGTTTTGGACCGATATGAAGCGTAACGATACGGGAAAAGGGAAAGGTCTTTAGGGCCCTTAGCCGACGCATCAAAGACTACTCGAAGGCGTGTAGTTGTGTTATCAGGCTTCAACACGCTATGATGCGGCATGTAATAACCTGGGCACAATATTTTATTTGAGAAAACACGCAAAATGTTTTTTGATTTTATATACATATATAATCTTGCATGAACTTAAGATCGTGTTCTTTCAGCAAACGCTTTTCAAGTTAAAGAAATCTGCGCAAAGCTATTAGATACGTATAGCCCAAGACCGGTTTGCCGTGTTTAAATGGAAGTGACACTATGAAACGACCAGATGAATCACGCTTAAGTTTTTCTCTATATACGCCTTCACATTTTTAGTCGATAAAGGCGACGGTTTATATCTTCAAGCTCGATAGCAACATGGCAACTAAGAAAAGAAGACGCAGGAAAACAAACCGCTTTTCCTTGTAAAACGCATCCTAATATAGTTTCAACGGCAACTGGCTGATCCTCTACCGAAAATGCGATTCGAACCAAAAATATATGGAATTAACTCCGCTCCGATCAATGTCTATAGGCCCGGGTGTATCGCAGGAACTATCAGCTAACTTCAAGTGACTAAGATGTGGCGAAAGGTTTAAATTAAGCTGAATCTTGGGTTACGCAGAACAAATTTCAGGTAGTATAATTGCTTCAAAATGGAACACAGGTTCTTCAGGGTTTATTACACGGTTTTATGGAACAAACGCACATTCCATTGTTACAATCGGTAGTCATATTATTTAGACCTTCTATAGGAACGGGTGCACGACGACGTCATAATCCTAAGCGATGAACGCAATCATCAGTGCTAAATTGGCCATGCTTCCAGAATCGAACAAAATTCTAACGTTTTGGAAAGTTTCATGAGCATCTTTTATAAGTACCTCGGCGGTTGACAATAAAACAGTGGAAAGACTGATGGAACAATATCCACCTCGTGAGAGCTAACTACACAGAATGCGGTTCCTGATGCGTTGAACTTGCGCCACTAAATTGAGCGACATGAGCTTGACGAAGATTCTTTAGTAACTTCGAATTATGTTCACTATTACTGAACGAACGCTTCATATGCAATAAAGTATGGTGCGATATCTTGCAAACTTAGCAAAGAATTTTCAAATTGTAGTTTTTCACGGGATGTGAAGGGATCAAACAATTTATACAGAGCTTGTGTTGTTTAACTACAATAAAACGCTCTTTTGGAGATTTTGATAAAAAGACTGGACATCTATATAATGTATGTTTACCGGGATAAATTATACATTTAAAAGTTTTTCAGAAGTACTAGCTACGAAAGTACACTAAGATCTTTTATTGCAGGCTGCGTGAGCGAGCTGGAACTGAATGTGCTTGGCTGGCTTAAAAGAAGATGAATTAGCTAGCTGTACTGATTCAAAAGCACAATATTCCTCTAGAAAGGAAATCAATTGCTGATATGTAGGAAGGTATACATGGCTATACTTTAATTCATATGCAGTACGGGTTTTTGTATCTAATTTCTGAAGCAATGTGTTAAATAGCAAAAAATCCCAGCTGTCTACAGGAAATTTGAGTGCACGCAAAGCAGCGAGATTTTCACTGAATGTATCAATAAGCTTTCTTAATTCTCCTGACGTTGGCTTGATTATCGCGAAACTATTAAATATTTCGTTATAATATTTGCTAGGTAGGTATCTTCGATTTTGGTACCTTTTCTTTAAGGTGTCGTATCATCAGTCAATGGCAATGAATTAATCAAAGAGAGTGGCTCTTTAACTAACGAAGTTGTTAGATAATGGAATTTTTCTATATTTGACAATGTGTCATTAACATGAATGACAGTATTATTTATACAAGTCGAAAAAAGATGACCATTTCCATCAAAAATAGGTAATATAATTTTTGGAAATTTAGGAATATACGGAGCAACGGTACTATCGACTGATCGCGCAATATTGACCTTTCTCTATTCCCGCAAAATCTGCTTTGACATTATAAAATGCTTTATCAGCTTCACTTCTAATAGCATCATGATCTGCGAATTCCTAATCATCTATTAGGAAACCTATGACTTCAAGGTAAATTTTATCTATTTCCGCGGCATGAGCTTTGAACAACGGAACTAACAAAACATCAGTTTTCGCTTGCCTAGATAACACTTGCGCTTCAACTAAACGATTAAAAGCGGTTTTTCGTTTTAGAACGGCTTTGTTTAATCTTGATGATGATGATGATGATCATGGCGAATACCTATCAGTGGTGAAATACGATTTCGAAATGTGATTAATAACAAGGTAAATCGAGTACAAAATCAAAACGATAAGGCGACGCAGTGTGAATCGGTGCGATTAAAGAACTATACAAATACTGATCGAAAAAGACTTCCAAGGTTCAAAGATAGCACTTGGAATACGAACGACTAACAAGCGAGAATAGAAACGAAAATCGAAATGCGGCATCCACAGTACTGGTAATAATTACGCGAAAATATCCGGCTCGATACTGGACCAACATGTTACGTATAGCAACACTTGGACTTACCAGTTGTGGATAGACACATGGAGCATGGAGCATTCGCGTTCATAGTTATGTATTTTTCGTCACACGAATACTTTTAATTTTTGGGAAGGGATGGGTGGATAGGTGGACCAAGCATGTGCAATAATTAAAAACAAAAACGGTTACCGCTACCAGTATTTGGTGCCTTAACAACTACCTACTGGAAGAATTATTAATGTTGTTTAAGTCCTTATTTATTTTTAAGCGCGCTTTGTCTATGTTCTGTGAGTTGAAATGGTGTATGAGGTAGGTATCGTGGACGTATGACCTCGCCGCTTGCAAATTTGGAATTCGAGCGTAAACAAAATTGGTCTTAAAATTGATCCCTGAGGCACTCTTAATGTATTCTGCTAATGTCAGAAATTTTGCCACTCGCAGATACCTATTAGGAAAATAAGATCGGAAGAATTCAACAAAAAAATTATCACAGCCTTAGTACGTCAACTTATACAGAATTACATGATCTAGTGTATCAAAAGCCTTTGAAAAAATCCAAGACTATCAAAAGACTGTTCGCGTCGAGATCTCATCCACCACTGGTCTACTAGATTAGTCGACGCAGTTGTACTGCAATTAGCATAAAAACCTGACTTGGTTTTTAGCTTCACAAACATTGGCTTACAATAAAATCATCCGTTTTAGGCAAAGGTTGTATTAAAACGAGCTTCCATACCCGTCCAGAAAATAACCTTGCTCGAAACAACACAATGTGAGCAACATATTTGCAAATAACACGGCAACAAAACTTCAACATCTTGGAAGCAATTAAGCACCAATTGACTCGAATCAAAAAATATACGAGTAATTCAAGAAGAAATCTCGGATTCATCGGAGGAGTCGCTAGGACACCAGGTGTCTGCAATAGGAACCAGAAATGTTGGAATCTTGAATTAGGAAGACAACCACATGGAGCGCTGGCGAATAGAGTAGCCTAATAAGTTCACTGTATTTTGAAAGGTAGGGGCAAGGGTTGCGACGTATATAATTTCCGTATTGTTTGCGATAATTCCATCTCTGTTACTGCCCATATTGACAGCAATGGTTACTAGGCAAAGTTGAAGTTCATCAATACTTGCTATCCCTTGTACCATACGGTATCAAGTATCAATCTGTCTTTTGTGTTCCCGGATCAGGCCTGAGACTAGGGTTGGCGGTACCTTATACATGCAGTGGCCTTAGAGTAGCCCAAAGCCACTGCATATGTAAGGTACCGTCAACTCTAGTCTTAGGTTTGATCCGGCAACAAAAGACAATGATAGTTTGCCCTATGGTGCAAGCAAGAAATTGGGTAGCAGGTATTGCCGGATTTCAACTTCGCCTAGCAACCATCGATGGAATTGTCAGAAACAATATGGAAATTATATACTCGTCGCAACCGTTGTCCCTACCTTTCAAGATGACCTTAAAGTAGTCACCGGATAAGGTCTAACCCTTAAAGTTGAACGATTTATTTGTATGTAAAATTACGTTATACTTACTGTGATGTTTCTGTGAGTATTTATAATATTTAAGAAAATAGAGATCGCCGCCATTTTTGATGTTAGAGCTGTGATTAAGTTTCTCGACGTAAGAAATATGCAACCTTGTGATCTTTATCGTCAAACGAAGGAGATGTTTGGAAACTACGTTATGGATTAGTAAGTAATTTCATCAATTATATTAGCAGCACCTCTTCCTTCAGCAGTTCGTCGGTAATGACCGACGCCTACCCTGAATGCTTGTCACCAAAAGTTGAAATTGCGATACCATCGCCTAACAGACGTCTCCATACATGTCCTTCGATTAAAGTTAAATATCCCAAAAATCGAATATTTCTTGCTTTGAGAAACCTAACTTCACAACATTTCAATAGGTGCGTTCTCTATTTTCTTGAACAGTATAAACATTCACAGAATCAACAGTAAGCTCCGGCAAAACGTAATTTTGCACATGCAAAGTAGACATAGGTACATGCGGTGGTCAAATTTTCTACCGGTCCCGCCATGTTTGCTCCAAATTTGGTGGTAGACAAGTATATGTCAGTATTTGGAGAGCCGTGGTCAACGAAGGAAGAAAGATAGACTTGCAGTTTTCACTGTTGCGTTCCGAATACTCTTGACTCTTCTGATCGTGCAATACTCGGTCACTCTGGGATTCTGGGAGTCCGGTTATTCTGAATCGATTTTTTAACGTCAATTAAAAATTTCTGTTTTGTACTAAAAGTTGCTAGGTTGGTTTTCTTGGGTTTTTTGCGTAACTTGCCCACAGTTGTGTACAAACATCGAGATAACGTTGCAAGTCCAATTTAACGCTCCTGTAGATTCGAGGTAATTTTTTTCCAATTATTCTCTTTGTTATGTATGTATATGGTATGTAGGTGTAATTTATTATGATATTTTTCTTAGTGGAAAACTTGCGAATTTTCACAACTAAAATTTAAAGTTGGTTTTACACACCGTTTTGAATATCAATGATATCCTTGATGAAGTACTTGTAATCTTTAAAGGATATTTTCCGAAATCGTTGGGAAATTATAGGAAGGGTCAAATTCTATCGTATACGGAAAATATAGTGAAAAACTTTCATTTTCCGGCAATTTCGGAAATTTTCCTTTACTGATTAAAATTACTTCATCAAGAACTATCGATATTGAAATCTAAATCTAATTGCAAACATAGTTGCGTAAATTTGTAAGTTCTACCAGTTTTTCAGGTATATTTTCTAAAGCACCGGAGGAAAATCGGAAAATTTTCTATCAAAGGATATATCATAACAAACTACACCTATGTTCCAGGTTTCATCAGGATAGCTCAAATAACAAAGAAAATAATTGAAAATGAAACGAAAATCTACCCCAAATTATTACCGAAGCATTATGCCGCACTTGCAAACGTAATCAACTCGAAATCTCGAGTTTTGTACACAAGCGTGGGTAAAAGCTACCTAAGATGCCCAAGAAATCCGACCTTGCATTCTTTGGCACGAATATATAAATGCCTATTTTTAAATGAGGTTAAGAATCTGGAATAACAGGACTTCCGGAATCCTGGAGCGATCGAATTCAACACTAATGACTACCCACGGTAAGTGGAATACAAAGTGGCTATTCTTTTTTTTTGCATTAATATTTAATTTACATAAATCCAGTATAGTAGATGGTTTTTAATCTATAAAACGACACGTAACGACGAAGGCACTCCATGGTGCTTGAGTATGGCGTATCAAGTAGTATACAATAAATAATAATAATAATAATAATAATAATAATAATAATAATAATAATAATAATGTTTATTAGCAATTTGTGCTGTACATTTTTATAGTATAAGTAACAAGTATATTATATCAGAACAAATCTGTACAAACATGCTAATGATGTGAAGTTTGGTTCTTTCAAATTAGAAGCCCCGTTCTTCCACTCCACATCTACAAAATTGTTTCCCCGCAACACATTGCTGCTGATTCACAACACATAAGAAAACCCAAAACAAAGCCTCATTTTTACGCACAGAAGAAAAAACGAACAATACTACATATTACGACTTGTGTGTTGTTAGACCATCTAAACCTTAGTAGTAGTATATGTAGTACATCAGATTACCAGGCCACACTCCAGAATGCTACATTTAAGATTTCTTTTAAATGTCATAGAAGGTAAAGCTCTATAACGCCCACTGGAATGCGATTCATGATTTGATATATTTTACAGCTAAAATTGCTCTGAAACAGAGCAGTAAGATGATGTGGCACTGTTAGACATTGCTTGTGTTAAGAACGGTCCAAAGACGGCACAACAAACTTTTAAATGTGACGGTAGCAAAGATTCAGATAATGTTATGCTAGAATTTAATAAGTCTTTACTTTTATATATTTGTTTTAAGCTCGAGAAACCAGATTTTATTGCATTATTGACATGGGATTCAAATTTTAAATCAGTATCAAGGTTTTATCCTAGGTTTCATGCCGACTCCACACGTGGAATAGGTTTGTCATTTATATAGCTTTATTAATTCTCTGCATCTCTTTCTGCTTTGAGTACGGCCAAACAGCATCACCTTGGACTTGTCTGGATTTATAGTTAAATAGTATCTCTTTGAGAATTCAACTAATTTCTTAAGATCTTCATTAATCAACTAATTTGCATTTACTACGTTTGTCGCTGGAAATGAGTAATAGAGCTGGGTATCATCCGCATAGCATAGGATTTTACTGTGGGTCACTACTTTTTGCAATGGTAAAATATATAGAGAAAAAAATAAGGGTCACAATATGGAGCCCTGCGGCATCCCAGATGAAACTGGTAATAGTTGTGACATACCCGTATTGCATTTTACTATTTGTAGTCCATTACCAAGATAAGTCTTGAAGAATCTCAAAGCTGCTACATCTATTCCATGGAAATGCAGAGTACCCATAACAGTTCATGGCTGATACGGTCGACAGCCTTGGAAAAATCCAAGAGCACTAACGTCATTAATAAGTCCCTTTCCATGACAGATACCATATCGTCAGTAACTGCCAATAATGTTGTCGCACAACTGTACATTTTGCGAAATCCAGATTGGATATCAGGTAGTATATTGTTTGTGTCTATATAAACATAAAACTGCTTGTATACTATCTTCTCTGCAGGCCGCACCATCGCTGCTCCAGTCATTTGGAAACACAGATTGCTCTAGGCAGAAATTTATTAAGTGGGCAATATATGGAGCAATTCGCGGACAGCATAGTGCTATCACATTTGGAGTAATATTATCAATCCCAGCAGCATTGGACTTAATAGATAACAATTCATTGATAATATCTTCATTACTTGCCAGGCGTAAACTAAATGATCGGGTTGGATCGTTTACGTTTGAAAAAAAGATGTTGCAACTCAGCCTGATGAAATGAAATGAAAGAAGTTAAACAATTAATATGGTACTTACTAGTATACAATGAACAAAAGTTAAACAGTTATGCATAATAGACTTCTATGTACATAAAACAAAATTGTTCACAAGGGGAAAGCCAAATTTACATTCTATTCCAGACTATTTGATTAAGCTATGTTTCTCTTTGAGTTTGCCACCACTCTTTGATGGTCACTCTTTGTTGGCCTTTATAGGAAATTCGGGGATTCTTAGGTTTGGTAAACTTTTGTGCTTCATTTATTCCAGATTTAGCTCAGATTAGTGAACCTCTTCGTAGACTAACTAGGAAGTCGGAAAAATTTAATTGGACGGAAGAGCAAGAAAAGTCTTCCTTKGAAATAAAACGTTTAATGAGTGATGCAGGAACGTTAGGAGTTTATAACAAAAATGCGCATACAAAAGTAATCGCAGATGCAGGGCCAGACGCCTTAGGGGCGGTTTTAGTACAGAAAGGCTCTTCCGGTTGGCAAACTATTTGTTATTCTAGTCGTAGTTTGTTGACAGATTGTGAAAAACGTTATTCACAGACAGAGAAAGAAGCTTTAGCTTTAGTATTCGCATGTGAACGTTTCCATCAATGGTTGTACGGTATTCATTCACAAACCGCTTGAATATCTGTTTACTCCTCGTTCGAAACCTAATGCGCCAATCGAAAGGTGGATTTTGAGACTACAACCGTATTCTTATCAAGTAAAATATGAAAAAGGTAACAATAATATTGCAGATCCTCTATCACGTTTAGTTAAATTTAATCAGTCCCAAAAGCAAAATATGGATGATTTAGATGATCATGTGTACTGGGTCGTTCGAGAGTCTGTTCCAAGAGCCTTAACGATGCAAGAAATTAACCGCGAATCAGAAAAAGATGCAACTTTGATAGAGGTGCGTCGCGCAATAGAGACTAGTAACTGGGATAGGATGAAAACATCTAGATTCAAAATTTTAAAAGATGAATTGTGCGTTTATGATAAAATCGTTATGAGAGGTACACGAATCGTAATCCCTAGTGGTTTGCAACAGAAAGTATTAGCAGTTGCTCACGAAGGCCATCCAGATATAGTGGCAATGAAAAATAGACTCCGTAGTAAGGTATGGTGGGAAGGTATTGATAAAATGGCTGAAAAATATGTTAGGGCTTGCAAGGGTTGTCAGTTGGTACAAAATAGAGTAAATTTAGCACCTTTAAATAGGAATAAATTGCCCGAAAAGCCTTGGGAGATTTTCGCAATGGATTTTTTGGGACCTCTCCCAACTAAAGAGTATTTACTGGTAATAATTGATTATTACAGTAGGTTTTATGAAGTGGTAATCACGTTTAGTATAAATGCTAGCACGTTAATAAAGCATTTAACCGAAATTTTTGCAAGACACGGTCTGCCAAGAATTATCATTTGCGACAATGGTCCACAAATGGCCAGTGCTGAATTAGAATCATGGGCGGAAAATCAGGGTATCGCTATTAAGCACTCAGCTCCGTTATGGCCGCAAGCAAATGGGGAAATTGAACGACAAAACCGTAGTTTGTTAAAAGGATTGAAAATCGCTCATGTTGAAAAACTAAATTGGAAACAAGAATTATTTGACTATTTATTGATGTATAGGTCAACACCACACAGTACCACAGGGGTAAGCCCGGCAGAATTATTATTTAACCGAAAAATTCGAACAAAATTGGCAGAGTTAGGTAGTAATGATAGTTTACTTGACGAAGAAATTAGGGAAAAAGATGCTTGGGTGAAGGAAAGAAGAAGGATCTATTATGATCAGCGCAACAAAGTTAAAGATAGTTCTTTGCAGCCAGGTGATACTGTTTTTCTGAGAAAAGAGAAAGACAATAAACTTAGTTGTGGATTTGATTCAACTGAATATCAAATAACAAATAGAGTAGGGAATACTGTCACTGTGGCATCGCCGGCAGGAAATACCTTTACAAGAAATGTTTCCTTCTGAGACAGTCACTATCAAATCAGAAGTGGTTGAGTCAGATCCAGAACCTGAAGAGACCCTGCCAGGTAATTTAGGTGAACATAATGTAAGCTGTTATAGACCTACCTCAGGTCGCCCTCAAAGGCAACATAAATTGCCTTCACGTTTTGTGGACTATGTCCCACATTGAATTATGTTTAGGTGTTTCCTACAGATTATATTTAGTTGTTTGCTAGAATAGGTATTATGTTTACTGATGTGCCTTTAGTTAAGTTCATATTTTGTAAGTCTTTCATGTACACATGTTGGGTTATCTTTCAAAGGAAAAGAGATGTAGTGTATACAATAAATACTATAGGTTGGTAGGACTTAGGTGCTAGATTCAGAATTAAATTAGTTAGGTTGGTACAACATAGACGCTATATATACATATATATATGCAGCAGCGTCGGTTGGAATTCATGTATGTACTTTGTAAAAATAAGATGTTGGCGAATATAAACGGGTTGGTTAATCAGACTGAGTTTTATTAGAAGCACCAATAGTACAGGTCKGTGTGTTAATAGTCTGTTGAACCCGCCTCACCATGAACCACCATCATTCTAAAGAACAACTTTCTCACTGGAAAGACCCTGCATCCCTGACACAGCAGCTCCGAAGTAAATCCTCTCTAAGCCATAATGCCTATCAAAAATCGATCGAAACAACGCATCGTAGACCACATACAACAGTCTGGAGCTGCGGGAATATTGTAAACCTCCCTCGTATATATGTTGCCTTTATGGCTTTAGTCTAGGCAAGAAGTTCTCAAGCTGATTATGATTTAAGTAAGTAGAACGCATGAAGTGTGCTGCGGTAAGTTACCAGGAAATCGCATTGTATTGCTGGCTTCTCACGCTAGAAGCCTTGATCTTATCGTCCAGACATAAACAGCGCGAAGGTGGGAATTGATCAAAAACCGAGAGTTCCTTTCAGACCGTTAACGAATTAAGATGTAATAACTAAKGAGTTCCGTCTCGGCCATCGTCGAGTACCAAGAAGTTCCATTAAGTCATAACAAGTCCCAAGTATCATCTTGCCGTTATGGTTTTAAAACAATATTACGGAAAAGTTCGTCGTCGGTTTAAGTCTACAGTCATTTAATTTTAAGTTGAAGTTAAAATTGTTAGTGATAGTTAGCGGGATGTAAACAGTATTTTAGTAGATGTCCGTCGAAATCCAAACTCTAACGTGCTCTAATTAATCGTTGTGTCGAGTAAAAATCCGTGTAGTTACGAATTACTCGGTTGTGAACCATCATACCAATTTGGATTATCAAGGCTACGAAACTCATTTCCTGAGGAGTGGTGCCAACCAGTGCCAAAATTATCTCTTTTCAGTTTTGCTCATTTTTATATCATAAATTTAAAGGGCGTCCAAACCCTTCATCTTGGATTMGTGGCAGTATACATAAGGTGACCAACCGTCCGGATTTAGCCCGGACAGATTTGTATTTTTGTTCATGAGTCCGTACTRAATTTGGTATACGGATTTGTCCGGATTTTCATAATTTTGTTTGGWTTTGTCCGGGTTTTTMTTAAATTTTAGCTAAAAATGTGCACGTGGTATTTTACTTTTTCATTCTTGCCAGTGGTGCTGTCAGGCGTAGCTAACTTCATAGTTTCATCTGTCACCTTAATGTCAGCCACAGACATCCATTATGTAGACGGCTAACTGTCATGCGCGAGAAAATATTCTAACGACTCGTAAGACGCCATATTGCTCGTACGTAGGGCAGCGAGTCTGCGTGTCACTGGTGTGACAAAGTAAATGGCGATTGACGAAGTGTGCGGCAGGCGGCAGGTCCTGTTCATTTCATATTATAATATTTTCCGCGCATGCGTCTGGCTCTACCTGCCCCTACCACCAAATCTTTTTACATTAAACTTCTAGGTATTCAGTTCTGTTGTGACATCACGCAATTCCGTAGCCGGCATAACCTAATGCCTGGCTAGGGTTGTAGTTTTGTACTAAAAAAGCGAGACATTAGCTTGACCCCTCCCTCAATAAATTTCTTAATCCTGATTGCAAAAAACCCTTTGTCGTGTTGTTCATAGTTGATGCAGAATGCAATAAATAAAAAATATTTATTTGAAACAATAATCATTTACAAAGATGCTTTTGTTCGACCACACATATTTTTTGCAATAACAAGCATAACAGATTACCTACATTTATTTTCGACTGTCAACTGGCTGAATGATTACTATGGTACATCGAGCTATAATTGTAGGATGCCAGGAAATTTGAAAATAAATGCGGGGCATTTAGAACATTGGTCATTTTAATGAAAATCGGGACTGTCCCGCCGAAATCGGGACATCTAGCATCCCTATGCCTGGTCATCCCTCTTTATTATCCTATATTACAAATAGCACCGTGAAGGCGTCCGGATTTTCTGGTTTGGGGAGTTGGTCACCTTAAGTATACACCTCCGATACATTTATTTCCAAATTTAACATCAAAATTGTTCCTAAGTGTTGTAAACATCACGTGAGTAGTCAGCGACAAGGTAAGTTTCTTTCCTAGTCATATGTTGTTGACCTAAACTTAATTAGCTTAGGTAGAGTACAAAATATCGCCCTATCGATTTGAGTATTTCATTACATTGGTGGCAACGGTAGGATAGTAAAAACCTCCCGCTGTAACTTTACGTATGTTTCACCCTCCATCATTCGCGTAGTTAATTACATTACTTTGCAAATCTTGTAGATGACTACATTAAATCACTTTTTTCTAAAGCACTTAATATGTTTTCCATAATAAGCTGCAGGTGTCGGCCATTCTGGGTAGCAACGCATTGTTAGTATCTCGTACCTAACGGACGTTCATAAAAAAGGGTTCAAAGAAGCTGAGGTTTTCTATTTTCAAAGGGCACGTAGTTAGTGTGGCTAATAGACGCACCATTCATTTTGCGAAAACGCTTACAAATAGCGCACAATACGTCACAAACGCCTGGTGTATAATAAACGCTGCAGCGTCAGTAATTTCTTATGGAAATAGAATTAGTTGCTAGATATTTTTCATGCATTACGGTTGCAAAAGCTATATCAACCACTAAATTGAAGTACAGAATACTTTAAAATATGTTTCATTAACCTAGATGACAGAAACGATCCTTCTATCCACTAGGATGGCGCAAAATAGAGAAAAGCGTGTACCGATCAATCCAGTGTTTGGGGTTATTATAATCGCTTTCAGTCGCCCTTCTCATGATGATAAAAATTAATTTTAATTAGATATAATGAAATGTAGGGTACTACATGCCTTGGGTGTGTAATAAATAAACCTATAGGTACTAGTCCAGTTTTAAGCGCTATCGCCTATTTTAAAGTGCAGTATTCAATTTTTGATTTTCTAGTTAAGCATGCATTTTAGTATCTATTATAATATTTTTATTATACCAACACGACTTTTGGATACGTTATTACTAGGTTTGAATTGATAAAACAATATACAATATAGTAGATTGTGCCTATAAAAATAATCACTTGTTTACTTTTTTACATATTGAGGGCAACAAAATGTAAAAAAGACTTCAAGTGCAGTCAAAAATTTCAGTTTTTTTTTAATATTTATTGTACGTAATTTTTCTTATGGATATTTGAGTTCATCTGACTATCTGCCTATTAGAGTTAGGTACCAATTTCAAAAATAATTATCAACTTCGCAAAGATCTCTTACCTGTGTAATTAATTTTCCCGTACTTGCATAAAAATAGGTTAATGCTGTAAGCAGTCGTTTTCTTGTTTTAGTTTTCATGCAATTTAAGAGACGCGAAACATTATTTTGTTTGGTAAAACTCTAAAAACTCAAACTGAAATATTGTAAAACAAGCTGCCTGTGGAAATAAACAACTATAATAAACACATTATTATGTTTTCGTCTTAAATTTCTCTTGTATATGCTACTAATTCTGGAAGCTGACAACCGACTGAAATGCCGAAAAATATATAAAAATTACTTGTGTCATTTAAAAGACCGTATCATTGTGTCAGCATGATTGTACCACAGAAATACATAGAAGCTTAAATATAAATGATCATCGCACGCATGTAGGGCCAGACGCATGCGTAGTAAAGATTATATGGGAAATAATTTTTTTGATAAAAATAGTAAGATAATAGGTTAATAATTAATATCACATTTAGCTATTGGTAATATGTACTTAATCCTTTTTTAAATTTATTTTCATGTGATGATGTAGTTAGAACACAGGCACTTCTCCATTAACGACTTCAATTTCCATATTATTAACAATAGTTTTAATATTCAACACCGTTTCTTGAATTCTCGATGTCACTACTTTTATTGTGAATTTGTTCCAAATGATTTATGAGGAGAGAGTTCCGGTGAAAAGCACAAGAGCAACCTTCTTCTAAACATTTGTGACTTCACACAGACTGCGAGTAGGACACATCACGTTTTACAATATGTACTTTTAGAGAGAATGTCCGTTTAGGTTACTTTGCTTAGAATAAACCTTTATTGCATTCCAGACACATGATTGTCATTATTACTTAAAACCAAATTAAGTAACGATTCTAATACACAAAAACAAAAGGAGCAAGAGACAGAATTATGCAAAAATATAAATAGTAATTCGTAGACGTGCCACTAAAGAACCATGCATGCGTCACAGTAGGAGCCCGTTCTGTGATTTAGCCGGTCCTCAATAAACAGCAGGACCTGCCACATGTCTCTCCAATCAGACTTGCGACTTACTGCGCAGAATCGCTGCCCTACAAACGTGCAACGTGGCGACTTACTAGTCGTCACAAAATTTTCTCGCGCATGCTACCTATAAGATTTAGCCGTCTAGATAAAAGATACGATGTCTGTGGTTTGCACACCAGTCAGCGGGGTTGCCTATATCCTATATCTGGTCACATGAATGATGAATGTGCTCTATTCTTGGTGACATCCTCTTTGTTTGGTATATTTATACAAAATAAATTAATTAAATTGGGAAGAAGGTGACAGTTCGTGCTTTGCTTCACTTATGGTCATTTTCTAAGAATTGCAAAAGAAAAATTGTGCACAAAAGACAATCAAATTAGCTTCTTTCTAAGCTAGGTATTTAATTTATTGGTTCAAAATATTTCACAATAAGTAACATTACAAAACTTAAATATTCAACTTATAAGTACACAAATTAATTACATATTTTCGAAGCCCATACTATCAACAGACTGTAGAGCATAATTATATCAATTATACAAATCCAATGTTCATAAAACAATTAATCTAAATTTCGCCTCCGACTGTGCTGTTGTAATTGTGTAGCTATAATTGCATAATTTATTAATGCGGTCAATTATTATTATTATTATTATTGTTATTATTATTATACATAAGCTTAACACCAGCTAACACAGCTATCCTGAATCTGTTCTGTTTATTGTTGTTTCCTTGTTTCAGTTTCTCTCTGGTTTTTCCCTTTCGGTATGTGCGCCCTCGGTTGTATTTCATCAAAAGTATTACGTTTCAAGAAGTTTAAGAGATGTCGCTGTAAAAATGTTTTCATTCTGGTATGGTATGTTGTGCTTGCTTGTGCTTTACCATTACACTTTTTACAGCGTGCGGCCGTCCGGTAAAATAATAAATAAATGTATGGTTATAACATTTAACTATTTTGTCACTCGAAAGGTGAGTAAATCAGCTTAATAATCCTTTTAGTGAAAATCTTGCACATGTACTTCATGTCTTAGTCAATAAATAACACTATTTAGTGCAAACAACAATGCAGTTGCACTTTACATTATTGTTTAGTTGCGTGGCTATTTCCATATAACAGTCACTGCTCTAGTTCAAATAATTTTGCTCTTGCATTTGTTGGCTCTCATGTTTCTGTAATATATATGGGTTACGCTTTCTACTTTTATCTTTCTAGGTTATTACAAGGCATAATCCAGGCTACATTTAATAATTTATCTAATCTTGACTGAAATAAATTCAAAATGGAATCAAGCGGTTGCCAGCAGTATAACTTGAAATGGACCAATTACATGAACAACATTCTTCAGGTGTTTAGTGAACATTTGACGCAACAGTCACTTGTCGATGTTACCTTATTTTGTGAAGGGCAGGTCATCAAGGCACACAAAATAGTTTTGTCTGCTTCTAGCACCTATTTTAAGGTAGGAAGGGTCAAAGTTTTTTTAATGGGTTTGATTAACTTCTTTTGTTAATTTTTACAACCAAGAAATTATTGCAAGTAACTTGTTTCAGGAATTGTTTGACATCCATAATGAAAATAATCCCGTGGTTATCTTGACTGGCGTAAATTTTAATGATTTGAAATTGGTCGTAGAATTTATGTACCGTGGTGAAGTCAAGGTGCAGGAAGCAGATATAGACAGCCTATTAGCGCTTGCAGTTAGCCTGCAAGTGAAAGGTTTGTGTGCTGTTCGAAGGGCACAAGATGAGGCAAGCCAAGAGTCAGAATCACTTCCTAGTGTTCAAAATGAAAAGAAGAGAAGAAAAAGCATCCAAGAAAATGTTCCAAATAAAAAGAATAACAATAATACAGGTGCCTCACAAACCGATGATTTTCCACCAATTGGAAATCCAAATCCACAGTTAAATTCTGCCTTGGTAAGTTGTTGATTTAAAATGGTGTCTGAGAAAAGAGAATAGTAAGCTAGATAGAAAAAAATATTTTTGTCCTTTGCTTTTTGGAAGAATTTTAATCTGGTGTTAACTTAACTTTAAGTTTAGGGCCACAACTCCACCATACGCCTGTTCTAAATATGTTAACAGAATTGAATTAAGTATTTATGTATATGTTAGAATTTGCTTCATTATTATGGAAGTTAATAAAAAAAACAGTGTACCGTTAAGTCTAGGTAGGCCGTGGCTTAGGACTGTAGTCCAGGAATATGTATTAGGGGTTTCACCTCTGAATGAGAGATAGCTATAAACTTGTATAAACCTTTATTTTGGCACCTTAAAACTTGTCTCAAAACCTACTTACCATAGTGTGTCCGTGACTACAAATATTCAAATGTCAAAGGTCAAAAAATAGATTTTTTTTGACACATTTATTGCAAATATCTCGTTTCCTATGGGTTTTATGCTATTTGTATTTATTATAAATATTTTGTTCAAACATTTTCTTAATATCTTGAACCATTTTCTTCCCTCTATCTCGAAAATGGTTCAAGATATAAAAAATATGTTTAACCGAAAGTTTTATAGAATTTAATCCTCCACAATACTTATAACAAATATAAATAGTAAAAACCCATAGGAAACGAGATATTTGCAACAAATGTGTAAAATTTTTTTGATTTTGACCTTGGAATATCTGTAGTTGCGGACACCCTACGATAAGTAGGTTTTGAGACAAGTGTTAAGGTGTCAAAATAAAGGTTTATACAAGTTTATAGCTGACTATCTCTCAGTCCGAGATACTTTCCCTTATTAGACTAATACTCCTGGACTACGGCTAGGAATTGAGATTATTACAGGTCCAGAACAAAAAAAAACACCTGATTTTTGTTGTGAAATATTGTCACAATTAAACCATAAAACGTTTCTAAGAGTACTTTTGTATTTAACAGGCTTGCATTCAAACTTAGATACTTCCATTGAAGTTTTTCAATTGCAAAACAGTTTTTCTGTCACCATCGTTTCATTTATGTCATTCACTTCTTAAATGATGATCAAAAGCTTATTCTAATTTTATGTTGTATATATGTATCAGTTTTGACGTGTATAAATTTTATGTAAATTGTTAACACAAATACATATTATTATTATTTGAGTTAGAAGTTTGGTTTACGTTCAAGAAAAGAAAGTACCAAAATTAGCTTTTGATTTGGTGTAAACCACGCTTGCATAATTTTAAATTTTGTTATTCTGATCATTTATTTGGAGATTTCAAAATTTTGTATGTTATTGTTTAGTTGGATATTTCGATTAAACATTGTGAAGCTACGTTGGAACGTTTTGATTTACTTACCTAAGATTTTTTTTATTGTGAAAGGTTACTTCCTTAGTAATACATGTTTGTGAAGTAGGAAGCTTGGACGACAGCTGCACAAATGGGGATTCAAACATGTGGCGCCCTACAAATAATATCAAACTCTAACAACCCATCTCCACTCGAGTTAACCGGCACCCCAAAGTGGGATTGTCGTCACCTCTTAATTTGTATATGGTTGTTTCTGTTTTTTATTGAATCCTACATGTTTGTTTAGTAATTTTAATTGTGGCTTCACAAGAAAACAAAAATATGACAAACATGTTTCTTTTGACATGTTGTTTTCCGGGCTGGTTCCCACGTTGGTTATTAGACCTTGACGTTTCGACACTCATGTCGGTGTCTTCCTCAGAAGTAGCTCTGAAACTGAAGTGTCCTAGCCTGCTCGGGTATTTATGCTCGTCTGGGTCACTGACGCGTGGGCGTTGTTACGCATGACCGGTTTCCAGATTCCAGGTAGGTCGATGCCCCGGTCTCGGTTGTAATTGTGCGGGTTCTTCTGGATTTCGATGGCTTCCTTGTACAGTCTCGGCCAGAATCTCGCTTCCCTCGACAGCATTTGTGCTTCCTCGAATTTGATGATGTGGCCAGTCTCCATTCGATGTTCTGCTACAGCCGACCTATCACCTTGCCGGTCTCTGGTGTCCCTCATGTGCRCCTTGATTCTCGTGCTGATGTGCCTTCCGGTTTGACCGATGTAAACCTTCCCACAGCTGCATGGGATGCTGTACACACCTTGTGTTTGTAGCTCCTCAGTCGTCGAACGATATTTCGGAAAGGCGTTAGCTATCTTTCTCTGGGCGGTGAAGATGGTGTTTATATGGTGTCTTCTCAGCAGCCGTCCGATCTTATCTGTACATCCATTGACGTAGGGCAGGTATGCCGCAGCGATGTGCTCCTCTGGTTCCTTCCTCCGTGGTTGCTTGTTGATAGCCTTCTCAATCTGTGCCTTAGGATATCCGTTCTTCTGTAGTGCACTGCGTAGATGTTCTAATTCCTCTTCTAGATGGTCTGGTTCGCTGACTAGCTTCGCCCGCTGTATCAGCGTGTTGATGACTCCTTGTTTTTGGGCGGGGTGGTGGTGTGAATCTGCATGCAGGTAGCGATCCGTGTGGGTTGGCTTCCTATAGACCCGATGTCCTAGCGTGCCGTCTTGTTTCCTTGTCACCATCACATCTAGAGTTGTAAAATATCGTGATTTTTCGATCACAGTGTGATTCGTGATTGTGATTTTCAAGTATCAGTGATTTTAAACCGTGACCGTGATCACGGTTTAAAGTAGTCAGTATAGTAGTCGTAATCACGATTCACGATGCGTCTACGCCTATACAATTATGTGATACCGATGCGATACGATACGAATGTTTCCACAGTCTGCTTTGAGAACTCGGGGTGACTGAGGCGTAAATCTGGGAAGTACACATATAAGTATGCAAGTGCATAATTGTGGTTTGTTGTATAAGTTTATATTGACATCATCAATTTCAATCCTGTGCAGCACAAATAGTTTAAATACTGAAGTGTGGGCAGTGAAATATACAGGGTGATTTTTTGAAAACTTCACACCTTAATTAACTTTAAATATAGCAAAAATTTAAAAATTTGCAAAAACAGGTAAACTTTTGTTTGCAGGGGTACAACTTTTGAGATAAGTTTTAATGGATAGCGCTTACTCTCTGAGCAGGGTAGACACCCCTTTAAAAATTTTAAATGGAACTATCCATCTTGTYATACATCATTTGAAAGCTTATTTCACAAAGAGTCTGGTCATGTAATTAGTTTTACCACGTTTAACTTATTGACGGGGTAATAGATTAATAGTGCATACGAAACAGGTTGCTTATTAAATTGAATATTTTGGACTCTTTTCAACAAAATGTATTTTATTTTAGAGCGGAAATAAAATTTGTCCTTACGAGAACCCAAAATTTAAACAAACAACTTGTAAAAAATATGACACTTAAAAAAATTCCCAGAATACTGAAAATTTTCTTTTAACATTATTATTAACATTAAAGTATTTATCATGTAATTTTTTAGAAAGTCCATGTCCACGAAAAAGAAAAATTATTTATTTGTAACTCCAAAAACAGTGTGAACAAAACCATAGAAATTCAAATCTTACAATAGATTCTCAAAATGTGCACCACCTCTTTCCATACAATAATACAGACGGTTCTAGAACTCCTGCTGCACTTTTTGGAAAGTTTCAGGTGGAATCCTCCTGCACTTGTTAATAATTCTTTCTCGCAGATCGTCCAGGCTAGTAGGTTGTGTTTTGTAAACCACAGATTTTAAATGACCCCATAGAAAGAAATCTAAAGCAGTCAAATCGGGTGATCGTGGCGGCCATTCAATTGATCCACGCCTACCAATCCAGTGAAGAGGAAATCTATGATTTAACCAATTTCGCACATTAATGGCGTAATGCGGTGGGGCTCCATCATGTTGGTAAAACAATTCGTATTCATCCAACATTGGATTTCCTTCAGGGTCACGTTGGTTTTCTAATTGCTCTGTGATTAAAGGATCAATAACGTTTTCAAGTAATTCTAAATACATTCCCCCATTTAGCATCCCATCAATGAAAATTGGACCTACAATTGCGTTGCCAAGTATTCCAGCCCAGACGTTCAGCTTCTGAGGAACTTGTGTATGACCTTCTCAAAAAATATAAGGATTTTCGTCACTCCAGTACCTGACGTTATGTTTATTTACAGAGCCGTTCAAAAAAAATGTGCATTCATCACTGAAGCAGATATTTTTTATTAGATTTGGATTTACTATAATCTTTTCTGTCATAATTTCGCAAAATTGCAGTCTTCTATCGAAGTCATCTTCGCCGAGTTCCTGGAGAGTTTTCATCTTATAGGGATGGAATTTGTGCAGTTTTGTAACTTTCCTTACAGATGAATAAGAAAGTCCAGTGGCTGTAGAAATGTTACGCAAAGAGCTAGTGGGATCCATTGCAAAATGACCAAGTACTTCAAGTTGGGCCATTTCATCAACGACTCTATTCCCTGCCCTTTTTTTGTTTACTACAGATCCAGTGTCTTGAAATTTCTGCACGAGATGGAGAATGTACCTAGCGTCAACATTTTTATCGGGGTGCCGTTCGTTAAACACCCTTGCTGACGCACAAGCACAGCTATGCTCAGCACCGTAAATAAAAATTATTTCTACCCTTTCGGCAGTTGAATAAACCATTATCACTTGGACTTTCACTTTAAAATTTCACACGATTTATAAAAAGGAATGTGAACAAAAAGATGGTCGTGCCAAAGAAGTAGCCAATAAGTTGAAACAAAAAATTGGAAACACAAAGTAGATAATTATTTAGCCAATTCAGTATAAACTGTCGAGTTGCAATATTAAGTAATGTCGAAAGAAAATTTTAAGTATTTTTGGCATTTTGCTTAGGTGTAATAATTATTTTTAACAAGTTTTTTTAGGCTTAAGTAAGGACATTTTTATTGTAACTGCAAGACAATAAATTTTGTTAACAAAAGTCCAAAATATTCCATTTTATAAGCCACTTGCTACAATGCACGTTTTGACCTACTACCCCGTCAATGGGTAAAAAATAGTAAAACTAATTACATGGCAAGACTCCTTGTGTAGTAAGCTTTTAAATGATGTATCGTAAGATGGGTAGTTTCATTTAAAATTTTTGAAGGGGTATCTACCCCGCTAAGAGGGTAAGCACTATCCATTAAAAACTTATCTCAAAAGTTGTCCCCCTGCAAATAAATGTTTACCTGTTTTTGCAAAATTTTAAATTGTTCCTCTATTTAAAGTTATTTAAGGTGTGAAGTTTTCAAAAAATCCCCCTGTATATTAAAATAGCCTTTACAAAATATATATCTTATATTATTTTGTTTAATTCTTATAACGTGTAGGTAACTGTAAAAATTAATATTTTAATATTTTTTAAGATTTCAAATTAGATGCATGTTACCCACTTCATTTATTACCTTTCATGTGTGAAACCCGGTAAACAAGAGCAACTTAAACAATTTGTGTTCACTGTGGTAAATTCAAGAATTTATTGACCTAGTCTAAAGATTATAATTACACAATAACAAAAAAATACGTTTTACTCAGTATGTAATACTAAATGCTACATGTCATATTCTCACATGTACCAAGTACAAGTACCTAACATAGTGCTGTTGAAATACTGAAAACACGAACGTTCTACCTCGTGAATGTGTTGTAACTACTGAACGCAATCACGATTCACGACGGATCACGTTACTCCCTTCGAACGACCAAACACGCGGCCGGAGTCCGTCGCTGCTTCGTGAACCCGTGAACTCGATCACGACATACGATTCACGGTTTATGCGTAATGTCGATCGCGGCCGTGATCCGTGATTTGTAAATATCAGTGATTAAATCACAGTTCGTGATATTTGTCGCGTCCCTAATCACATCCAGAAAGGGGAGGGCGCCGTTGGTCTCCATCTCCATCGTGAACTGTATGCCGCTATGGATGCTATTTAGATGGATGTGATGGTGACAAGGAAACAAGACGGCACGCTGGGACATCGGGTCTATAGGAAGCCAACCCACACGGATCGCTACCTGAATGCAGATTCACACCACCACCCCGCCCAAAAACAAGGAGTCATCAACACGCTGATACAGCGGGCGAAGCTAGTCAGCGAACCAGACCATCTAGAAGAGGAATTAGAACATCTACGCAGTGCACTACAGAAGAACGGATATCCTAAGGCACAGATTGAGAAGGCTATCAACAAGCAACCACGGAGGAAGGAACCAGAGGAGCACATCGCTGCGGCATACCTGCCTTATGTCAATGGATGTACAGATAAGATCGGACGGCTGCTGAGAAGACACCATATAAACACCACCTTCACCGCCCCGAGAAAGATAGCTAACGCCTTTCCGAAATATCGTTCGATGACTGAAGAGTTACAAACACAAGGTGTGTACAGCATCCCATGCAGCTGTGGGAAGGTTTACATCGGCCAAACCGGAAGGCACATCAGCACGAGAATCAAGGAGCACATGAGGGACACCAGAGACCGGCAAGGTGATAGGTCGGCTGTAGCAGAACATCGAATGGAGACTGGCCACATCATCAAATTCGAGGAAGCACAAATGCTGTCGAGGGAAGCGAGATTCTGGCCGAGACTGTACAAGGAAGCCATCGKAATCCAGAAGAACCCGCACAATTACAACCGAGACCGGGGCATCGACCTACCTGGAATCTGGAAATCGGTCATGCGTAACAACGCCCACGCATCAGTGACCCGGACGAGTATAAATACCCGAGCAGGCTAGGACACTTCAGTTTCAGAGCTACTTCTGAGGAAGACACTGACATGAGTGTCGAAACGTCAAGGTCTAATAACCAACGTGGGAACCAGCCCGGAAAACAACATGTCTTCGACGACAACCACGGAAGCCTTCAAACCAAAACATGTTTCTTTTGCATGAAAAAGTATGTTAAGTTTCTAATGATGGAGGTCGTGTTTACTTCGTATTGATATACTCCTATGTTCTCATCAAACTTGAATTAGCACATTTAACTATCATACTATGGAGTTCATCAATTCTGCTAAGAATATTTAAAGACTTTTATCAAATTATTGAAAGGCTAAGCAAAACCGTTGATGTCTCTGGTATGGTTGGACGATAACAAACATGCCTCAAAAATGCTGTATATAGTCAGTCAAATAAGACATAAAAAGGGGGGTGAACCATGCATCAATTCAGGTGTCTGTTTTTAATGATGCAAAGGGAATGTTAAAATCAAGTTTTTGACCTCGGCAAACGACTGTGTTATTGTCACAAATCAAGAAAATCTCAAAATTTCCGACCTTTTTTGTTTTTGTCAATTTTGACTTAAAAAGACTGGTTTTTGCGTAATGACAGTTTCATTCTTTTTTAAAGTAGATAAAATTTTCAACAATTTGATAATTGCATAATTTGTGTGTCTTTTGAAGTCGAAATAGAAAGAGCTGCTTTGCTACTACTTTTGAATACCACACAGCACTTATAAATAACTATGTGCGTTATGCATGAGAAAAGAGAAGCCATCAGGACGGGGGAATTATGGGTGGTATGGTTCTTTGATCACTTGAAAGGGCCTGCATTTGGCCTGAATGCTGGATGCTCATCTCAGATATTCTGGAAAACTTTCCTAACATCTCAGAAGACGAGGTTTTGAAGAAAACCAGGTCAATCAAAGAGGAGAAAAGACAAATAAAATAACAAAGACATCCTACGATCCTATTGTCCAATCCACAGTGTCCAAGTTAATTTAAAAGAATTAAAGAAACTAGGCATGTAAGAGATAGCCCAAGCTTAATAAAGACTAAGCTCTTGATGTATTATTTAGTGTTGTGAATTATCGGTTGTTTGAATATTAAAAAATAGCAATTACAAACTTTACAAGGTAACACATTCTGCATGAGCTAATTGAAGTTATTGCTAGATTTTCTGATTTAAGTCCATTGGATTTTTTCTTGGTTCATTTAAAAAGTCATAGATATACAAATAAAAAATAAAAATTTTAGATAAAGGGTAACATTTAAATTATGTAAAAGTTGCTACATATTTCATAATAGAAATAAAATTGGTAGTCTTTACTTTTGAATAAGAATTCCATTTTACTTAAAAAAAACTGTCGTATTTACATTATCTAGTGAAACATTAAAATAGAATGTATTTAAATGATAAACAGGACCCTGTGTCAAATAAAAAATAAATCACCCTTCATGCGATCAGAGTATAACAGATGACAGGTTTTAACTGTATTAAATTGCTTTATTTTTGTGATAAATGTAAAAATTGAGATAGATCAATAAAAATGTTATTCCCTAAAATATATGTTGCTCAGTTAAACCACCTCTTTATTAATAACTAATAAATATATTTTTGAATTGTAAAAATAAAAGTATGATATAGATTAGAAATAGGCCTAAAATGGAAACATTTCATTTATTTTGCCCTCTATATGATTTTCTAAGTAGTGAATGTTATTGTATAATAATCTGTTTAATTAATCAGAGCATCATTTTTATTAACAGCGTGTGAGCTGTAATCCTTGCGACGATGAGAAGGTACAATGGAAATAATTAAGAGTTTTTGGATGATACTAGTTTTAAATGATTACAGGTACAGGAAAAAATATCACGGCCACCCAGTGCATTTATGTTATTTGCTAATGAATGGCGTCAAAAATTGGCAATGCAATTTCCTAACAGAAATAATAAGGAGATATTTGTTAGACTAGGAAGCATGTGGAAGGCCTTGCCAGATCAAGAAAAAAAGCAGTATTATGAAGCAGCGTCAGCAGCTGAATCAGAACATAAAGTGAAATATCCTGCGTAAGTTTATTTTTCAAATATATATAAGTGATGTTCACTTTTAATTTACTCAAATAAATTTTATTACTTACATCACCACTCGGTACCTTACTTAAGTTACGTTACAGCAACACCATAATAACATATTTGGATTTTTAGGAATTTCTAACTTCAATGAAAGTGTTGCATAAGGTTCTTGTTCTATTATGCCAGCTTTCAATCAAGCAGACACAACAAAAGCAATACACGAACTCGATCCATTTGTGACAGTCCTAGAACAAAACTCAAACTGTTTATGAACTGTTTTAGTCCACAGAAGCTTTTTCCTAACACAGTGTTCTGATCATGGTCGGTAAACTTCAAAGAATCTGCGTTCTGCAGATGTTTGTCTGCTTGGTGTAAACATCGGTAATGGTGTACTTTAAAAATTCGATCAGTTCTTCATATACTTCTAGCATAATTCTTGGTATAGATGATATGGAAACATTAAATAAATACATTAAACTGTGGTATGAATCACTCGTTACTAGGAACCTTATTATGATGGTAAAACATTCCTGTACTGGAATTGAATCTCTGAAGTTGGTGGTGTTGCTCTTGCTAATGATAGGGTCAATTATTAAACAAAATTAATTTTCGAAGTCTATGCATAGACATACGCAAGAAGTTTTTAAAGCTTGATCGCAGTTCGCCTCAAGATTTATTTAACTGTCTCTAAGACCTTACAATAATTTAGAAGTCATATTTCCTGCTTTTCGCCTTATCCAATGGGGGTGTTTAGTGATTTTTACAAAATAAATTTTCTGATAGAGCTAAAAAATCAGAATTGCTGTATTTTTTTGTTTTTTTCATATGTTAAATTAATTTATTAAGATTTGCCTTTAAAATTATGACGTTGCAAACAAATAAAAAGAAATAGTTTCACATCTTCTTTAGTTAGAAAGGGATACTCAAGCGACGCTGAAAATGCCCACTATGGCAATGCCGCATAGTCAAGTGTCGATTTTACTCTGTGCTCTGGTGTTATTCTACCTCGAACAGTACAAATATTACCACTTCGCTTCAACTAAACATAACCTACAGCATCATCTCCATATGACTCTACAAACAAACAAGCAATTATCATAATAATTTATTTATAATACCGTTATCTGAATATTACAAGTCGGTTAACCACAATGCTAATTTAGGAGGAAAGAAATAGCATCCGTCTGGTGCTGCCTCCTGGTATGTTTAGATGGCAAATTAACATTGAGTAACTTATCTGATATTAACTTATTTGCAGTTCTCTGTAACACCACCAATACAATTATGGATGAAAAACGTATGTCTGGTATAGCCCGAAATTATCAAGGTCAACTGTTGCATAAATCAAGCAAGCTGAACGCGGCAAGAATGCTTTTAATTCTGCGATTGGTGATTGCTTACACTTTGAAACTAGAAACAATCGATACGTAAATGACAAGCAACATGTCCATTATAGTCCATTACAAAAATGTGCTTGTGAATTAATTATAAATAAGTGTTAAAATCCATGTCTATGCTGTGCTGTCTGCACCACAACCAACTGCAGATAGATCTATTTCGCTATGATTATAGCTCATCAGTGCAGTTTAGGTCTAGTGCAGACAGCATGGCATAAAACTGGTTTTGCCTATATACCAACGGCTTGATATTTACTTATTCTTTGACTTTCCAATTTTTCACAGGTGGTTCGAAATTGTGCCATTTGTGTCACCTAGTTCTTCTGCAAGTTCTCGAACTATTTTATGTGGATTTGTCCTGACTAGAGCCTTCAGTTGTTTATTCTCAATGGTCAAAGTATTTTTTGGCTACTACATTCGAACTACTACTCACTGGACGCGAGAAAGTGGCTCTTTACCTACCTAGGCAGTAAAATACTTTACCCAACTGGTAACTAAGCCAACGCTCCTCAATGTCAAGGAAACAATTTATCGTAATGCAAATGTCAAATGTTACAACTAAACCTCAAACGTCATGTACTTTCTAAAAAGTGAGTCTAGAACTTCTAAACACTTCAAATGGAAATGTAGTAGTAGTAGTAGCCGAAAAAACATTGTATGCACCACGTCAGTAAAGTGTCTTTATCGAACTCGTCTGGTTGCTCGCCTCGGCTCTCAATCTCCAAACTCGTTCGATAAAGTGCCCTTTACTGCCATGGTACATAAATAGCTATTATTTATATCCAGGTTGGTGATTCTATTCTTTAATACAATTTTATTTAATAAAATAGTTCTATAACTAAGGGATGTCTGGTTAATGGACGTACATTTGAAAATGTAATATTTTATTCACACCAAAAACAAGAGATCAGCCAAATATTTTTTAAAATGTTTAAGTATTATGGTAATTTTTACTGCATTCCACAGCATAGTATCTTGATTTCTTGAAGCCTCTTCCAAGCACTGCCCGTTACTTTTTTTCTGATCTTGCAGCTACAGTTTTCATGATTTTTTTAAAATCCTATTTAAACATTGGTGCATTTTTGCTTTTCAGAACAAGTTATTGATGTTTTGAGTCTTCATATATGATGTCGCAATACCGCCAAGAGAGGCCAAAACAACACATTGTCTGTATTTACCATTGCCCTGAATGAAAGGAACTAGCCTGCACTTAATGCACTCATTTAGGTATACTTGTAACATGTTCGTTGATAGCAACCCAGACAACATACGTCTTTGAAAATTTTTTCAGGATGATTAACTTTATTATCATATTTTAGTTTACTAGGATGATGAATGATAAAATTCTCTTTGAGGAATATCTAATGGATCGGCTGGCACATATGTGTTGTCATTAAGAACAAGAACTTTACAAAGACCAGATTTATAAATTTTTCGACATGCCTTTATTACGTATTATGAGCTTTTAGTTTGACATGTGCTTCAATGTCCAGTTTTTTACTTTTATGTTAGAAAGAACGGATTTGATAGATGCAGTGATTTAGCTGCTACTTGCGATAACATTGAAGGGTTGTTTTTGAAAGTTCTTAAAAGGCATGTAACATTTTTGGGGTAGCTTGTCTAGCTGGTTACCAGGAATTGCTTTATACAAAGTTGCCCCCATAAGTTTGTGCCTTTTTAGTGGATCAAACTTTTTCTTTCCCTATAATGTGCTGCACAGTAAGATTCATTTTTCAGTTGGTGTAATTTAAATAATAGTGCACAACCCTTTTTACAAGCATTTTCATTTCTCGTCATTTTACGCATATATTTCGAAATCGAATTTGTTGTGTACACAACCAAATAATAAATTTAGCTGGACAAAATTTCAGTCTATGCCTAATTGGTAGTTCTGTAAGGTGATGAATTCATTTATGATATTATTTTCCTTCCCCAAAAACCAATCTTAGCACCCGGGGGATGGGAGACTAAACTGAAATTTTTCACAATATCTGTGGTTCCAGATGTGTATGTTTTTCAGCCCCATGATTTCAAATTTAATGACTTTTTGAATCACGAACTACAAAGAAATTTAAAATTATCATGTCAGGTATTAAATTATACACTTTTCAGCATCCTAATTTCCAATTTGATACTGTTTCAAGAAAGGGAATGTTATTTTATTTATTTTTATCAACATATTATCGCTAGAACTTAAGATAAAGGATTTCTGTTCATTCCACTACATGTTTTTGAAAACATATATATTAAATAGCAATAATAAATACAGTAATACTGAGAGAAAAAAGTATATGTATGTACTAGCTGTAATTTTATCGGTTCTGTTTTTCTATATCGGACTTGATTTCACTGTCCTATTCTGTGGAATCATCTGAATTTTTTTTCCCATACAACTTTTCTATGTTGAGATCTACATATGTGTTCTTTTCCAGCTTGTGCAGTTTTACTCATTTCACTTATTCCAYACATTCGAACTACTTATTCTGGAAAGTGCTCTTAATGCGACTAAAATACAAGAAAAATGGGCTTCAATAATTTAATCTGCATTAAAACTTTTGTGGGCAATTATMCACAATTTGTTTTCCAAAGCAAAATATATTTAAAAATATCACATTACGATACTTACTCAATGTTGGTAAGGGARCGAAAAATTTGTTAAAACTTTAAATGGCCTACAGTCAGAAAGCACACAATAAACACTTCAGAAATCTGCCTGTTAGGCAGAGCTTTCTCTTTCGATGTTTCCATAATAACTGTACATATGTAAACATATTCACCTAACTCAGGGTTCCAAGGTTTTTAAAATGTAAACAGCTAGCTATTTTGTGTTTGCAGACATTTCATTTTTTAGACTTTTGGCCAGCTATAATTATGTTCATATTACACAAAAAAAGGCCAAAACAACTGACAGTTAAGAAGCAGAACTGACGTGATAGAAAATCGTGAATAGATATTTTAGTTTTTCCAAAATTAAAAAAAAATGTTAGTAATATGCACTTACAAATAAGCTTTTAATGACAAAGAAATAAATATTGAAACTCTAATTAGAAAACCGTTTAAATGAATCTAAAATATTTAAGTTTGCTAATGCCTAGAGAAAATGGGAGCAGTTTAATATATGTTGATGCTTTATTAACATATTACATAGGTTGTAATAGTTGAAAAAAGAAACAGATATTAAACTTATCATAATTGGGTATTATCACTTTTTTTGAAAATTACGTGTAATGAATCTTGAAGTGCATATATATCGTACGCCATGTTAAAAAAACAAAAAAAATATTTTTAGGTAGAGAACTTCAGGTCTGAAATTCGAATCTTAGGAGTCACCGCCAAAACGCTTCTATCCAAGGTTATTCAACTCGTGACGTTAAGTGTCATGTAAACATTACCGAGGAGCGTGCTGTTTAATGGTGCGGTATCATTTTTGTATTGTTAAAGCTTTTGTGTGGTGTTTATTGAAAGGACGGTGTAAGAGGTCACACCAAAAAGTGATTTGTGTAGTTTTGCAAGCATCTATTATGTATGGAAAACAAAACAAGTGTTGTTTTGTACATGGTTATAAAAGTACTTCAGTCAGTACAGCTAACAAAATTTTTGTAACCGTTCCTCGAGATTATCAACGTATGAAAAAGTTGTTTAAGGCCCCTAGACTTGGTATGCCGAAATCGCAAAGTTTGTTTTTCTGTTGTAAAGTTCATCTTAATTCTTACTGTAAGTTTTATTATTCTTTTTGGGGTTATAAGTGTTTACCATTCAGTTTCCATTTTGTTATAGCTTGAAAAGGATATGAAAAATTATATGCGTTTCAAGTTGATAGAGGCAAATGTTATAATAAAGAACGACGTTGTTCCCCATATATTCGACTGTTAGCCAGTCCGGAAACGAGCCGCAAGAGCCCCGAAAATAAATGACAATTTATATTTATTCTGACCTCTAAAACAAATGTCAAGTTTAGGGTAGGTACATTTCTTATTCTTACATTTGTATGTTTACAAATAGTATGTTTCCAACAACCCACTGGGATCAAATTATCAATGCTACGTTAATATGACAAAAAGTTCACTTGCTGTTGCTTTTACTTTCCTCATCTCCGCCGCGTTGAACCGCTCGTCGCTGTACACAAATTCCATAACAATGAACATGCCTTCAGAAGTCATAACTCATAAGTATTCCACTTTTTCTTGGCGTATTTTAATTCGCTTGTCAGAAAATGAAGGCAAACAACAAACTAATAAATTGACGGGCTGAGGCTGACGCGTGAGGCGCTGACCCCAGATGTAAACAAGCAGCCATTTACAAGACACCTGACGTCACGGCAAATATGTTCGCGTTTTGGCGGTCCCTTTAAATATTCACATTTTTAATATTAAAAATACACCTTACGATCCATTTTTTCGAATTTATAAGCTGTCACAGCTGTTTTGTGGATTAGATGCTACCTATTAATATGCGATTTAATAAAATATAAATACATGGCAAATACCCAATTTATAGTGTACCAAAAAATGAATATTTTATATATAATTATTTCTAGCTATATTTAAAATACTGTGTTAATTCTACTCCATTTTTCTACTTACCTCATAATCACTTTATAAGAAAAGTTTTTTTATTTTCGATGACTTGGTATAAAAGTTTAAAACTAGCTAATCTTAGCTATATTGAATATCTTTGGACAAGATATACATATATGCATTTGTCTTGTTCACATATTGTTTCTATTATTATTGTTTTTTTTAGGTATTTGCATACTCCAAAGGAACCTAAAGTGAAAAAGGAAACTAAGTCACCAAACAAAAAAAATAATAAAGCAAGTTCAGTTGAGTTTGTTAGAATTGTAAACACAGAAAGTGGCAACGAAGAAGTGAATCCATGTGATAATGATGAAGTAATTAAAAGAACAAAATTTGTTTTATGTTTAAGTAAATGCAAGATATAAATTTCAGGTAGAGATGCTAGAGGAACATGTTCCACCTATAGACATTACTGGAGATCCCTAGGCAGTGAATTATTGCGAAGGTGTATATATTTCATTAATATTGTTTGTATTTGTGTGTATTTATTTTTTTGTAATAAATACAAAGTAAACAAATGCTTTGGTACATATTTTAATAACTTTTGTACATTATGAGTCACCTCACAGCAGCAGTGCAAAAAATATATATACAATACAAAATTGTACATAAAAAGTCACAAAAGAAAAGTAGGTATAAGCAGATGACGTATGTGCGCTAAACCTGGTAGGAATAACCATGTGACTCAAAAAAATAATAATAAACGCATAAGTACTCCTTAAAGAAAAGTCACTGGAACATAATACTTTGACACAATTGTAGTTAAAACTCGATATGTCGAAGTTATTGTTGCATGAAACTAGAAATACTACACAGTATATAAAAATCTTTGGGATAATTTCAATTAATGAAACATTCATGACTACACTTTACTGATTTTGATTCCCCTCGTTTTGATTAAGTTCATGGAGGAATTTTATCTTATCTTGTTTCTATAAAATACTACACCATGATGTAACTAACTGACATTCAATAAATACCTAGCTAATAGGAAATTTCTAAAACTGCATACTTGAAAAGCAAAACACCCTTTACTATAAGGAAAATTTTGTATCACACTAAATGTCTTGAAATATTTAGGGTTTGGTGCTTATTTTGGTGAGAAAACATAAACATTGGGCCACTAAGTGTTCAGAGACCTTCATTTTATATCACGTCAAAGAATAAGTAAATGGAACATTGTGTGTCTAAACATCGGTGATGAATTTGTTTAACACATTACGTAAGGCATACTTGGGCATCCTCATTTTCATAAACTGTTCTACTGTTGCTAATGACATTATAATTGCTGATGTTTGTCATAGCAGCCTTCAAATTGAGTGAGTTTTGATACATCTAAGCGGGTGCGTTACTACATTATGCTCTTATGACATAAGATTTGCTTGACAAATTAACACATTCCCTAATAATAGTTATTGTATCAGGTACTTTACTTGTTTATCAAGTGTCGAATTGAAAGATGGATTGTACATGCATAAAGTGGGTTTGGTCCATTTAATCAGAAGCTTTTAACTTAGTGTTTTAGAAAACAAGTCTTGCAGGAAATTAAATGTTAGGATGAGTTATCCAGTACTTAATTTTTGTATGATTCGTGAAAAAAAGACATAGCAGTTCATTTCGCTTAGATCCATGTTTAATTTGGTGACAAAATTAAGATAAATTTTCTACTTACAGTATGGGTGAATAGACTTAAGACAGCATATTATTAATAACTCTAGTGATGCAAAACAAAAATTGCTCCCAAATTGCTATAATATTACCGAAAAATATCATGTTACATGTCCAACAACTACGTTCTGCCACTTTACATTTTTTTAAAATTATGTAAATGGACATGAGTTAATCGATAATTTCACACTTTATTTGTACTACATTGCAATAATAAACTTAATTTGGCACGTACACATAATAAAACAACTAATTTACTGCGTAAATACCTAATAGTTCAAACATTGCTACTTTGAAGGTGTAACGTCCCCTTTGGCCTTAATTATTGCAGGAATTGTAGAGACAAGCTTTCTGCAATATATTTTGCTGCAAATTTGACAATGCGTTCAGCATCCGCACTTAATTTCTTCTCCATCCAATGTCATACTGCATCTCAGTTACATTTAAGTCTGGACTATTCACTGGCCAGTTTATAACCTGACAACTATTTTTTTAGATTAATGACTGGAATGAAGTGTTGTGTTGAAAGATAAAATCTCCATCAGCATTTGTGCTTGGCGATAAGCTTGTTTCCAATAATTCCCGATATTTTTGGCCAGACAGCTGCCCTAAACCATGTGCCAATAAGCAGCCCCATACAATTTATACTTAAGGAAACTTTAATATACATTTTGTTTTAGGCAATCTTCATGGAAAGCTTCTCGTTGAAATGTGATCACCCTTCTTTTCATATCCCAATGCACAAGTCAAACTTGCTTCATCACTAAATACCACTTTCTTCCTGTCCTCCAGAGTCCACTGTATTTTTCTTTGTTCATGTGCGTTAACAGCAGCTTTTTGTTAGCCGTAATATTATGAAACAGATAACTAAATACTAGTAAAAAGCTATACCCTGCAAAAATGATGTCCAGACTTATAAATATATTTTCTACATCATTCTCGTGAAATATTTAGTTTCGGTATTCCAAATTGTAGTTAGTTACCACATTCAAAGTATCCATGCTTGAATTTTTGCACACTTTTACTGACATGTTTTGGACGGCCAGTACTTTTTCCATTAATATTAAAGTTTGCAGTTTGCCCAAACAGTTTAATAATGTAGATTTGGCTACATTCAAGTTTTTTTTTAGATATTTTATGTATAGAACTAACATACGATTATAATCTTGAATAGGTTCATGAAAAAATGCATGTCTATGCTGTGCGGTCTGCACCGCAACCATGAAGTTTCAGCCCTGTTGCGTCAGAACACTTCCCACACAACTTTGACAACTAATTCTCTGATGGAAATGTGATATAAAACAGAGATTCCATGGCTACCTTCGTAAATCTTTAAAAAGTTTGAGCTGCCTGAGCTATTAATTGCTCTGTTATTTGAGCAGTAAATTAGTTCCTTTATTATCCATACATGGCAAATTGGGTTTATTACTCGTATTGTAATATATTATAATTAGGGGAAGTAAAATTATCATTTAATTTATGTCCACAAAAAATAAGTTTGTGCTGCTTTCTATGTATAATTAAAAAATATAGTCTTAGAGCTTACAGTTTTTTGGACTCAGTTCCTTCTTAGAAATGACGAAAATATATTGTAGCGAATATTTTTTAAGTATGTGACATAACAATTTAATTTTTTCACATAATTTACATGTTTTCTGCATATTTTATAGGCGTTTTATGTGTAAAGTGGACAAAACATCATAGTTACAAATTATGATTCCTGTGCATACAGGTATGCACTGGCACACACGATTAAAAGTAACTGAACCTTTCATTAGATTTTGGTAATATTACAATAATTTTAAAGCAGTATTACTTTTCCTTAAATTACTAGTAATTTTGCATCACTTCACCTTAATATGCCCAACATTATTTTTAAAGTATGCCAAACAAATAACTTTTACGGGAGCCAAAGAGAAGTTCTACTTTATTACTGTGCGAATTAATGTGAACATATAATAATTTTTTACACTTTCACTTTTTCAGTTAGTAAGACGTTCAGGTGAAAAGAAGCAGCAATTTTGTTTTACTGTTTTGACAGTCAGCGAGTAATGTGCTATATTAAGCTATATTTTCGAATTTTTGTTCAATTGTGTTTTTCCTAAAGTCTTTTTTGACTTTTACTTTAAAGGTGAATAATAGTCCAAAGAAGGGCACTAAGATTATTACTTTGAGTGAAGACATATTATGACAACTCAAAGAAATATTGCCACAGAATAAGTTTAGTAGCTGTAAACGAGATTTTGTAGAGATTGAACAGAAAAGGGAAATGTGGAAGGAAGAGAAAAACAACAGCAAGGGCTGAAGCTTTTTTAATAAAGGAAAATAAATTAAACCCTATAAAACAATTCAGTGAAACTTGGCACACACTGGAGTTATTATCAACAACTCCACTGTCGGAAAAAGACTTATAGAAGGTAGAAAAAAAATTAGTGTTACAATGAAAAAAGTTTAGTACAAGGACAACAATCTCGTTCTGTTAGAAAAACAGTTAAACATCCATCAAAGAAAATGTTTTGGGATGTTTTATTTACAAAAATACCAGATCCCTTGCGACGATCGAAGACATGATGAATTCGCAAAAATTGAAAGACTTCCTAGAACAGATATTGGAAAACGAACTAAAAAAAGTTGATCTTAATGGCTTAAACAGTTTTTCAGCAAGATTTGGTTCGATGTCACGTGTCAAAGATTATGATGAACTATTTCAGACAAAAAGAATTGTGCCTTAAATGGCCAGAAAACTAGCCTGATGTTAATTTGATTAAAAATCATATATTTAAATATATAGCACCACAAAAACAAAACTGATTGAGACTGTAATACAGATATGGTTTCGAGATCACCAAATATAAAAAAGCTGTTGATTTTTTGCTAAAACATATGAAAGAAGTTATAAAGCCAAAGGGTCAAATTTCATATTAAAACAATGAAATCATACTCCGTTCTCCATTTTATTGGTCTGTAACAAACTAATAAAATATTGTTTTAATATAATTATCACTTGTTCACATTGATTCGCACAGTACTGTAGGTACATGTATTTAGCATTCGGTACAATGGAAACAAGAAATAATGGACTACTAGACGTTTGAACTGGTACTTCGTTACAATATGTGTTTGTGTAATTCTGGGTGCCAATGGGCCTGTTTCACATTATATTTTTTTAATTACAATAATTAAAATAAGGATTCAGCTATGTCAGAAATGAGTAMTTMTATTTTTAGAATGTCAATTTCACTTAAAAAAGATATTGCATTTTTAGTGGTAGGAAAATATTATGTCATACTGTGCGCAAGTTAACAGCGTATGCGCGACATTCCAAAATTAACGTTGTCAGCTCTCTTGGTCCCTCAGCGAATTCCGCATACATACTTGAACATATACTTCTAGCTCTAATCCGGTTGGGCTATATAAATGGAATAAATCATTTATTTGCTTTCACTATATACCTGTCCTAACAAGTAATTTTGTGTAAACTGTTCGAATAAATATGCAAGATGCAAAACGGTAAATGTTAAGAAGAATGGCAACTGTGCTTTGCAGTCAAATCAAACTAGAACACTTGGCATTAAATTATGATGTTGCCAATATTTATTTGTTCTGGTTTGGCTATTGGCTTGGCATCATTCTGCATTCTATATTATATACTCTGTTTATTCGAGCCGACAACGCCACAGAAATGTCATGTGCTTACAATAAAGCGTAAACCTCGACCCATACGTGTTATTACATTGCACAATATCATGTCTTTACACTTTACGAGCCAAACTAATTTAATACAATCAAATTTCATTTATAAAAATGTGAAGGATTCACACTAAATTATTTAACCAACTTAAGTTTTTGACCACTGTAGATGAGCTCTGCATAAAGATTACAATTCCCTAAATGTGAAAGAGGCCTATTAACATTTAACTATTTATTTCTGGATAAACCTCATCTTTATACATTTATCGTTTTCTTTATTAGCAATTGAAGTATGTATTAAGTAAAAATATTAGGATGTAGTAAAAATCACTGATTGTCAGTACATAATTGGAATCTTCTCAAATTTACGCTTCTGCCCAAAAAAGCTGAATTTCCTTAATGGCATTCTGTAAATTGACCACTTAATAGTGAAAGCAAAAATGCTGTAAATGAAAGCACCTGAGTTTCTCCTTAGTTTTCAGTTTTTTAAATACTGGTATTGCTTTTAATGAAGGTCTGTGGCACATTTTAATTCGTCTCCAAACCCCCTTTAATCCTAGCACAAAACTGGCCTGTCTTGACACCACAAAAAGTTCACCTTAAACAGTAATTGCAGGTCCAACATTCTTATTCACAACATAAAATTTATGTTTTTTGCCGGTCAGTCCCCACAACACTGCCACGTTTTCTATCACGACATTGAAAGGCATCACACATAGCGCACCGATTATACACAACATGAAACGAAACAGTCCAAAACGGTAGATCGTGAATGACTTGATGACACCGAAAATGTACATGTAAATGTTGACCGCTGCAATGAAGGCGCACAAGAAGTCCATCATGGGTGGGCATGGAATGGGTGCGAGTCCCGCAAGAAAAATGTTGGATATAGTCAGTGGCAGCGTCACCCATGAATAACACGAGGCGTATAGCCAAATCTTGTTTCGAAAGGGTATTGCTTTGCTGTGAACGACGAGAAGGATGCCCTGAAGCCACCTTTTCCGCTGCTGTACAAAGTCCCAGATGGTGAATGGTGATTTTTCCCACATTTCGCCTTCGATAAAATTAAAGTTGTATCCTTGCGCGAATGCACGCATCGCGAAGAAACAGTCCTCTGCTACGGAACCGTCCAGCCCATTGTCGAAGGAGATGGCTCGTTCGGCAGCAACCTGTAATAAAAGTGTTCATTAATCAACTATTATTAACAGTATAGGTATGATAAAGTTGAGGTAAAGATTATTTATTTATTTATTTTTTCATAAATGAACCCTACAGAAATTTCCAAATGGTGCTCTAATAAAATAAGAATATAACAAAAAGGAGAAAAAAAACAATTATAACAAATAAATAACAATATCACGGCATCAGGCTCTTCAATTTTTTATAGCTAGTGCCAAAAACATCACAATCTGTATAGTACCTCTCGAAGTTCGCAGTAGGCGATCAATCACCGCATTGAAACCGTAGTTTGTTCTATGAAGTCGCTGTAAAGACAAGCGTTGAAGCCTCGTCAGTCTATTTACCCTAAAATTGACATTGGCCAATAAATCACTACGCGATATCACTCCATTACACAACTTGTGCAGAAAAAGTGCGATATGTTGACATCTACATGTCTCTAAACTATGTAGCGCAGCGAGTAAGAGTCTGGTTGTGTGAGGAAAGTCATCACAAGGAAAATGTAATTTAGGCAACAAAAAGCGATCAAGGGAGAAAATAGCGTATTTGTCGTACTGTGAAAAAGGTAGTGACAAACGAGCAGTTTGGAATGCTTTGTCGGATCTTGGCATAAAATGAACGAAACTAATTTCAGTACCAGCAGATTTGCAATAGGCAAATGAGGTAAATGAATATTGGTCGAGTGTCTTCACTTCACCTAAATAATTGCCCAACTTCAGCCGAGTGGTATAGTGAAAATAGATTCAATAGAGCTCTGCAATTCAGCTTTGCTATGGTTACCATTGATGAAGTATACAAGGTTATTCTTGACTTAAAATCTAATGCTAGTGGATCCAATCATATAAATGCAAAGATGATTCAGTTGTGTTCACCTGCAATTTGCCCACATATTACACATATTAATTATTGACTGTGCATTAGAAATTGGTTATTTTCCTGCTAGGTGGAGGTCATCACTGATTAATCTTATTCCAAAGAAAACTAATCCACAGAGTGTAGCCGATCTACGTCCCATTACTCAAATTCCTGTGTTATCGAAAATTTTAGAAAAAATAGCTCAAAGGCAGATGGGAAACATTACCCAATAAGAACACAAAAACCGCCCAAGAAAAATAAGAAGAAAAGCTGGAAGAAGAAATCATAGTGACAAGAACAGAAAGAAGCAATAAGTAAGTAAGCGCTATGACAGTGCGAAATAATTGTACAGAAACCAGGAAAACATGTAAACAAATCCAGTCACAAAAAATTGGGATAGTCCTAAAGAAGCTACACTGTATAGAAAAGAAAATATACTAATACACACGACGAGTGGAGTAATATCACCCCATCTAGAGATCCAACAAACGAATGGATAAGCACATACGAAATCACTCAAAGCGTCGATACTATCAAGAAACAGCAACACAAACAGGAATCAAATAATTATTGTGAATTATATATGTTCTTGCGTTTACATTGTTATTGTAATTGTCGTTACAGTGAATCAGTTCGTGTATCTAGACAAGTGCCTACAAGTAATCACGTAATCGTGGTAAAAAAATTCAGCAAGACTAAAACTACCAAATATACGCCGAACACATCACCAACAGCAACACAAACACCTTGTAAGAGAAATAAGAAAGAAAACCACAAATCACGTTAGACCAAACTCTCTAGGAAACGAACGGATAAAAACACATATGAAAACACCGAAAGAAGTATAGACATCATCACGAAAGAGTAATCAAAAAAGGAAACATGAATCATGAAGGTCGCTTAAAAAAGGCAAGAAAATAATAATTGAAGAAGTTTTAAATCTCTACGCAACTTCAGACATCACCTCACATGAGAAGGAGATCAATGAAGCCGCGCTAAGCCAACATCAAACACGGAAACATCTAAGAAAAGCATTCACTGGCCGAATGCACTCTGCGAAGCTTCCCATATACTACAAAAGGCGTGGAAAACAGCAACAAGCTCAAAGTAGGATGACCGTGTTACAAGTGGAGAACGGTGGAGAGAATCATAGCAGAATAAAACGTAACTGAAGAACAGTGGTCAGAAATCGCAAAAGACAAGAAAACAATAAATAAGGAAGTCTTAAAGCTGTATAAATCTCAGACAGCAGCTCGTCCGAGGAAGAACAAGAACGATGCAGCCGAACAAAGCTACACTTTATCTGAATAGAGAAGAACACAGGGCATCATCAATGACGTCAGGCGCACAAACCATTTTTAGCACGCGACACCAACGATACCATTCAGTGGCGTGCTCGCATTCGTCTAATTTAACGTTCGCGTTTCGTTTCGAGTAGACAGTCAGAGTGTGTGTTTTTATTATTGCGTTTCGCATTTACTGTTTATACAGCATGGTTTCTTTATTATTAGTGTTTTGTCTGCATAATATATCCTTCTATTATGCTGTGTGCTGCGTATTGTACTGCAACCTATTAAATGACCCCTATTAACGACGCGACGGCAACACTGCTTATGACGTGCAAATCGCGCATGCAAATGATGACGCTCCTGTATTCTTTTCTATTCAGATGGAGTGTACCATCCAACACGGAGCCTAATAAAAAGTATCCGATAGTTGGATGCCCTGAAAACCTCCCCATTCCAATCCCCAAACTCCTGTAACATGCGCTACGTGGGAGCCCACTAGCAACAAGCGTGTCATTCCTCCAACCCAGCTACCCAGCGTAGACGTAGCCGGCCCGTCGGTATATCCGGCAGCGGCAGAAATGCCTACCGTACGCTGGTTCAAGCAATCAATCAATCAATCAAAAATAGCTCAAATGCAGATTTATGACTATGCCATATCAAACAACATTATATCTTCTGCCCAGTCAGGATTCGTAAGGTACATAGTACATCTGTTTTAGCTGAGACGCGGATAATGTCTTTAGGGCACTGGATAACTCAAATGCTTCGGTTCTAGTACTGCTCGACTTCTCCAAGGCATTTGATACCATAGATCATTGCTTGCTATGTGCTGAATTACGCTATTATGGATTCGATGATGTGGCTGTGGTTTTTTAAACTCATATCTTCGTAGTCGATCCCAAATTGTATTTTCGGTGATAATATATCTGAAAGCCGTTCCATTACTTCGGGTATGCCGCAAGGCTCAGTACTGGGCCCATTACTTTTTTATATACACTGCAGACCTCCCAAACTGTGTTAAAATTGTAGTATTCAGTGTTATGGAGATGACTCGCAGTTACAATTTTCTTTCAACCCTAAAAGCACTGCGATATCCTGCGAGCTCGTAGACCGTGACCTAAGGGCTATAGGTGATTATCGAAACAATAATTTAAAGTTAAACCTAGAAAAGTGTGCAGCAATGTTGTTCTGTCCAAATCGTTTGCGAGAAAGCCCTATTGACAGATTTTAAAATTAATACTAATAATCAACCATTGACTGTTGTTAACAGCGTAAGAAACTTAGGTTTAACATTTGAAAGCGATCTTCGTTTTAAACAACATATTGACGGCATAGTAAAGAAGGCCTATCTAGCTTTGAAACTGCTGTATTGCAATAGATATTTAATAAATTTCAGAATGCGTAAGAAACTTTGTGAATCGTTAGTGTTGTCCATTCTTAATTACGGTTTCATTGTGTTTTACTCATGTCTGGATAAAATAACTAAGTTAAGATTACAAAAAATCCAGAATAGCTGTTGTAGATTTGTTTATCGCATACCCCGTGATGAAAGGGTGTCCCAAAGAATAGTGGCACTGGGTTGGCTTAGAGTAGATGATAATTATAGGTATAGTTTGTCGGTGTTTTTCTTTAATATGTTGGTAAACTCCCCACCTCCATACTTTCGAGGAAAATTTCATTTTAGATCTGATGACATAAATGTTAATTTGAGGAATCTATCTTCACTATCAGTTCCTAGATATCGTACTATCTTGTTTCGCAGGTCATTTTTGTATAACTGTGTAATTATATACAACAGCCTGTCTGAAAATGCTTTCGTTACGTCAATTCCGAAAGCAGTTGAAGAAAATTTTGTTACTTTCGCAGTAATTTATATGTCTAGGTTGGTTTGTTATTGTTACGTGATAGAAATAAGTTTAGTATAAGCTATATAGCTATGCATTGTTCGAAAGATTGTTCCACTACCATGTGCAACTACTGCTTGTTATTATTGTTCGTATTGTTATAATTTGATTGTTGATTATGGATTGTAGTAATGGAAAAGATTGAGTTGAGTAGCCTTTGGCTAGACTTCGCCTTAATAAAGACGTATTATTATTATTATTATAACTTTGACTGAATTTGCTACATACAAAGGGGACCAGATTAGGCTGTTGTATTCTAACACACTTCTTACCAAGCAGACATACAAAATTTTTATTGCTGTAGTATCAGGCATGTGTACGCAGTTGCCCTTAATGAAACATAACATTCTAGCTGCCTTTACTACAGTACTATCTATATGTTTAATAAAGATTAATTCACTATCAAAAATAACTCCCAAATCTGTTATCTGATCTACTGAATCAGCTTTAAAATGTCATTTGTACAATAACTAACCAAATTATTGATGTGTTTTTGTACATTATGACAGCCCTCTACATCTCTGATCACCGAAAAAAACTTTAGGTCGTCTGCACATACACCAGCCCCAAGTACGACCCTTGAAGGACACCTGATGGCACATCTATAATGGGCGATGATGCTCCACTAAACTTCACCAGTTAAGTACAACCGTCCAAATACGACTTGATCCAATTGAGGAAGCAGCCTGCAGTTTCTCAATTAAAAGTCTATCACACACAATATCAAAAGCCTTGGATACATCTGTGTAGACAACATCAATCTGGTGCCCCTTCTCCTTACCATTAAGAAAACCTGATATACGGGTAGATTTGTGGCTTGTGACTGTTAAACGTCCTCTTTAGAAGCCATGCTGCTGCTCGATAATTACATGCTTGTAGGAAAGAAATACAGGGTTTCTATAAATGATTAATGCATCCAGGGCGCTTATTGAAATTCTCGATTAAAGCAATTTGCCGCCTCTCAGGAAAATGACGTATACTTGTCGTCTGTCGATTTTTGAATTATTTAATATATTTTAATATGAGAAAACGCCTGGGAATGTGTATTTTCAACACACTCTGTAGTATTTTGTGGGATAATTAACTTTAAGGTTGCAGAAAGCACACATTTCGGAGTTGTAGGGTTACATTGATCTGCAACCTTCAGTACTATGGCCGTGCATATTGTAGCTTGGCAGCAATTACAAAAAGGCGGCACAATGAATTCAGAAATCAACGCCGCCCGCGTTGCATGAATCATTTATAGAAAACCCTGTATTTCATCTGTGACTGACCTCTATCGTTTGTATTAATAAATATTAACATTTTCATAAAACTAACTGCTGAGTATCAAATAGGTATTTATTAATGATGTCAAACACAACAAATGTTAATTATTATCAACAGTGTAGACTGTATAAAAACTTCAGAACTTAGACCACGTCTAAGCCATATTAATTAATGTGAACCATATAAGATAACCTAATTACTATTTATCTCGAAACATGAGGAACGCGATCTGAAAAAAAATGTCTGGTCTTACACGACCCTTTAGATGCCTGACTGGAGTACTACATATTTGATCTAATCGATTCTAGAAACATCTACCTACAGCTTCAAACTGTTTTGGAATGTATATTGTTAAGCATGCAAACTGTACTGTATTTATACAGAATTAACGAATACATAAAATTTTTTTATACAGGGTGATTCGTATAATTTGAATCTTTCGAGGAAAAATATTAAAATTAAAGTTTGAAATTTTGATAATGTAAAAGGTGGTTCAGGAACTTTTACTTTGAAAATATTTCCAGTATTTTTTCACTTTCGGTTATACCGGAAGTAGACGCTAACTTTGTTATTTTAAATGGAACACCCAACATAAATATTACTGCATACGAGGATGAATGCTTTCAGCGTCCATAATATAAGATAATATTTTATCGGAAAGATCGCTGTCGCTTTAAAACTGACAAAAATATATCAGTCTGACGTTTCGATTACACCTGTAATCTTTCTCAAATACGAAGAACCTCAAAATTCGTCTGTGATAAAGATTACAGGTGTAATCGAAACGTCAGACTAATAACTTTTTGTCAGTGTTTTAAAGAGACAGCGATCTTTCCAAGAAAATATTATCTTATTACTGCATTTTTGGTTTTCCTGATAAATTCTAAGGTAACTTTATTAACCATACTTGTGGTCTAAGATCGGCCATTTTGAAGGTATGACATTTTGTTTACCATATCTCCGAAAATAAAAAAAGATAGCAAAGTGCGACTTTCACCCCTGTGTAGAGTAAGGATGTGTCTGTCTAGAAACGCTAAGTTTTCATAAGCATGATAAAGATGTGACTTTCAATTTCAAATATTTTAATCATGGATAACTTGATTTTCTCAAATACAATGCATTTGCTTCTGCGCTATTAAATACGCGCTAAAATGTTGATATAATAATGTAGGTATCTGTTATTAACCATTTTCGAGAAAATCAGAAAAAACATGTATCACTTCCGGTTCCTAAACCGCCTTTTACATTATTAAAATTTTAAACTTTATTATTTTTCCCAAAAGCTTCTAATGAACTATTTAATTGGAATTTACATGGAATCTGGTATGGTACTTTTCCCCTAACTCGTCGTGAAGTACCTACATGATTCATTATAACGGCTCGTAGTGTTTCAAAAACCTTATTTTTTAGATACAAGCGGAAATATCAAACTTCACGGGAAAACTGATAGGAAAAGTGATAATAGGTACAATTAAGTATTTTAAAATGTTCGGAACTTTTATCACGGCCACTTTTAGAGCACTATTATGACAGGTATATCAACATATCCATTTATACGTACCTACAGACAGTTCTGCAAATGAAAAAAAAAAACGATCATTGCTCCTGTACTGTGCAGATACGTTCAAAAATAACACCATAAAAGTAACTGACTAACAAAGATTTGAAACTGTTATGTTGATAACTAATTATTGCCGTTTCTTTAATTATGGATCTGATTGTACCTACACACACATGTAGGTATATAATAAAAATTTGTACAGATGCAATAATTGTTCTATTACACCATCGCAAGGCGGTCTATCGCTTTTTAACATTTTGCAACCTTGTCATGCTTTAATACCCTGTAATCTAGGTTATCTTTACTGCACAGGCTTAGAATATTCCCGTTGGTTTGAGTTAAGATTGTATGTAGTTATATTATATTCCTAAATATTTATGAAATCTTGTATCTAGGGAGTAGTTTTTTTAGAACTTCCAATATATATACATACATAGGTTCATAAACGCTTGTTTTTTTTGCAAACTGCAAATTCTGATAAAATGCGGATTATTTCTCAATCAGTGGAGCTATTCCAATCAATTTTTTTAGTTTAATATATATATATATATATATATATATATATATATATATATATATATATATATATATATTTATAATAAACCGAATGGTTGTACATGTTACGCTCGCAATTTTCGTCGAGTTGAAAGTCATTTGCATGTTGTACTTCTTTAAATCTGTTCGACTTGCGTTACTTTCAGATATTTCTGTTTATGAYTTTAAAAACTTTGTCATTATCTGACTTTAAATATTCTACATTATTATCGAGTGTTAGTGGCCCACAAAGTTGGAAATCAATGAACTTACGCCCAGTTGACCTTGCAGCGCAATGTACTGGTCCATTGTGGAAATTATTTCTGTCAAAAATATCTCTAATTTCAAACTCCCGAACGTCTTTACTGTAAAAACTCATAAGCGGGACATCTTGATGGAACTATAGTATTATGAAATTGGTTCATTGGTTCTCTGGTACTACTTTTTTAATCGCCGGAATAATGATAACGAGGCAAAAATTTAAAATACAATGTTTCACGTTTCCCGGAAAACGGAAAATCCAATTTTTAAATTAAATATGAGTTTCTTGTAAAATTTTTGAACCTTAATGTTACACGACCAAGGATAACCTGCCATATTTTGCAGTACTATGATACAATGTTAGAACAGCATTTGCATTATATAAAATTTCGTAAGTAAAAGTATGAATTCAGTAAATGAACAATGCGAGACATATGGAATTACGAAAAATCGTTACCGAACGCATAGTAATATTGTAGTTAAAAACCAACAATATGATAGTAGCTAATAAGAAACATAAAATAACGGGTAATTAATTAGACTGCTACTTGCTACGAGATCATTACACACAATTTAACGAGGTACTAAAACAGAGTTTTTCAAATCCTGTTGACGTGGACACATCTGATCTTTTATTTTGAGGTACACCCCGTGAATTCCTCCCATAGTATTCTTCCAGGGAACTATGATTCCTCCTAAGGTGACTGTATAGTGACTTATAGAGACACTGTTAATTCCTCCCTCCAGGTATTGTCATCTAGCGATGCCAATAGGTACAACACAATTTAGCGCTAGAAGTAGAGTTCTGTACTCGTATATACAGAGCCTTAGTAGTAGTAGAGCGTATTTCGTTGAGATGTACGTGGAAAGAGCCTTTGCGATGCGCCAAAATCCAGTGGTTTAGAAATAAAAAACACAATTTTCATAAAGAAATAAAGAAAACAGAACTCTGTGCAACTTTATGGCTATGTACATCTCGATGAAACACACACCCTAATAGGTACTTGTGAGAGACATTTTAAAGAATCAGATATTCTTGCGTTTCGTGTTTCATGGTATAAAGAACGCAACTGCCAAGATTATTCAAAGTGTAAGTACAGGGTTTCTATAAATGATTAATGCATCCAGGGCGCTTATGGAAATTATCGATTAAATCAGTTTGCCGCCTTTTAGGAAAGTGAAAACAACTATTGTTTTGACGTACACTTGTCATCTGTCGATTGTTGAATTATTTGATATATTTTATTAAGAGAAAACGCGTGGGAGTGCGTATTTTCAACATATTCTGTACCGCTTTGTGGGATAATCATTTTTAAGGTTGCAGAAAGCTCGCATTTCGGAGATGGGAGGGGGACACGGTTTCGTATAATTTTTAGGTTATGTATCGTGTTTGTGAGATTGTGGCTACAGTAAGCCTATTAAATAATTGTACTATGATGGACTGAAAGATGTTTTTGGCTTGCCGCAATGGTAAAATTTATAAACTAAGTGGTAGTAACGTTAGCTGCACTATAAACGCTTCCACAGTGTAAGGGTGTAGACTGCAGATACTACAAGACTACTATACCAATATTTATTGTTATTTCATACCTTTGAAATAAAAATAGAACCGTAAATTGTTGGAAAATCTTTATAAAGCCATCAATTTCGTGACTGTAACTTGATCTGCAACCTTCATTTTTGTTCAGTAATCGCCATGCATAATGCAGCTTGGCAGTAGTAGTTACCTTCTAAATTAAGCAAACGAAGCACTATAAGTTTATATATAATATATCACATGTATACACCTTAAAACTAAGTGTGTCGAGAATACAAACTTATAAAATACTTTTACTGCGAAGTCCTTCACTAAATAACCAGGTCTTGGTTGTCCATCTACACTAGATAAGAATGTTAACACAATACATAAAAACGTATGTATTGAGCGATAAAGGGATCGATATACGATAAACTAAAACGGGCGGCACCTACCTACTAAATTACATTTTAAGCAGAACCAATTTCAAACATCTGTTCCGTGTTTTCTACATAAAATACGTTGGAAACTCCATAGTTTACGTCTACGGCCTTGAAAATCGTTCTAAGTTTGTTAATAAAAATAAGCAATGGATATTTCCTTCTAATTAGCATCGGCTGTTAATTAGAACGCTCAGGTGCACATGCACCGGTATTACTCGGAAAAATCAATCAGCTATTTTCCGTGTTCCTGAAATGTTATCGTTATCAGTTCCACACCTCTGGTAAATATCTACTGCATGCTTCTATAGCGTTTTACGAAAAATCGATCGGAGCCGTGGTTCTCCGGAAGATAATATTATCTAAACAAAATGTACACCTAAAATATGTTTCGGCAATGCGGCAGAACTAGGGCAACAAAGTTAGGTTTATTCGTGTCTGTGTAACAAAGGTATAGTCACGTACCATCCCCAAATTTGATGTAGCTTCCAAACAAGAATCAATAATGTTCGCATGATAAAAACAAATGTATTTCTCGCCGGTTTCGATTTCACCATTAATAATTTATCACGCTAAGCCCAAGTTTCCATTAGATTTTACCAACAAATTAGTCTATCGTAACTTCAGCTAGCAGTGAATACAGGAACATCCATCAACTTTGCAATACGACTACTGCTTTTCTATAACAACGCGGTTGCGCACATATTTTTTTTTCATTCCCTTGCAACAAGTATATTTTTATGCACTATTACTACAGGTTTTATCTCGCGTTGATGAAACAATGCTTTATTTGAAAACTTTGTAGTCTTCTGTAAATTTTTGATTATTGCAACTATTTTCGAGGAAAATCGCAATAACCAACTGCATACTTGTACAAGAATTCGAAGTTTGTCAATTATTAAGAGTCGTTTGGGCAAAAATATAAGGTGGCATTTACAAGAATAAATTTGGAAGTTCTTTGCCTGTCTTTTTATTGGTTGCCAATTGCAAAGCAGTTAGAAATATTATTCTTGTAAATGCCCATAGACTTTTGTGATAAGCACAGCACTTATAACTGATAAACTTCAAATTTTGACGCGATCATGGTATTGGTTTTTGCAATTTAACGGCAGACACGATCAAAAAGTTTAAGAAAAATAAGTCTGCTGTCATAAACACGAAATAGAAACCTGAAATAATAACTGCTAAAAAATGTGGATTATAAAAATATGAGTGCCTTAACTCAATTTGCTGTATTGATAAAGAAATCATTTTTATTTGTAACGGGTGTCTTTTGATATTAGTAACTTATATGCAAAATTTCCCTTTATTTTCTCTAACGATAGAAAAGAAATTGGCAAAAAACTGCAATTTACGTTTATTATCTTTCGATTTTCATTTGTTTATCCTCTTAGATTCGTACATCTTAAACGATCATTCCTACTATTAAAACTTACAGACTAAACAACTTTTTATGCTTAAATGGTTCACAAGTAAATGCAATATATTTAATTAAATTGTAGTAGAAAGATGCAGATGACACATTTATCGATTATTGCAATAAATTATTAAGTTATTCAATGCCGCGTACCATGTATCGAAATATGAAAAATGGACGCCTAGCTATTGCATGCCACCGTTCCTACTTCGATAGCGAGATGCGAGAAACGAGAGGTTACTACTTCATACATGGCGTATTATTAGATGGACACGACATCTCATTCATAAATACGGTTGGAACTGACGCCAAGACCAATGAGGGTGAGGGGAGCACGGGTACCAGGGGGAGATACAGTTTTCCTCCAAGTACATTGCCGTACTGTTATAAAAGTGCCAACAGTGAGATAATTTAACTTTCAACTAAAAACAAAAGCGGAGCGTACATCAATAATATTTTGAACAATCTTTCAGTTAAAGTAAAGAAATATCTTTTTGTACAACAAACACTAATTTAATATCGTTACAAGCGGAAAACAAGTTTTGGCCGAATGAAAGCATCAACACAGTTCTAGCATTAGTATTCATTAATCAACACTTAACGAGAAAACACTCGACATTCTTCACATAGAAATAAAAGGAAAACAAATTCCGAAAATGCGAAAAAGAAATTTATTGTCAAATAAAAAGAAATACATAAAATCAAAATCCGTATCAGGCATCACTGAAGTACTTACTCCGAACACATCGGCCCTCTTCTTCTACCTACATATATTTATTTTTAAAACGTCTACCACTAACAGTAATCATTTTCCATATGTATTAATCCTTCACTATCAACTTCATTACATTTTATAAAAGTATTCCTCTATAAAGTAAGTAATTTCGCTAAATTTATCAAACGACGCCTATGACAACAAATATAAACATAACCTAAACAATGCTTAACGGTGAAATGATACGGTTTTCTCCTTGGAGCCTACCTTTTTGCATTCTTGACACATCCGCATCATTGCCTGGATGAATTTTTTATACGACTTGTCCTTAAACAGCTCGCAATAAACTCTTTTAACCAAAAATTTATACCACACTACTCAACACATACAGAACATTCTAAACACCAGTAGTACAGTGGACCATCTAATGCGCGTGAAGACGGGCAATCGCACGATGCACTGAGTATTGCTCTGGTCAACTGTACGTTTCTGTTTTCCTCCAATTCAACCTTAGATGTGACTATTATTTTGGCTTCACTTGAAAATGTAAACAACCGACTCCAGACACCTCGATGACTTCATAAAACACGATAGATCGATGAACGAAATATCGAAATCAAGCTAATGACGAAATGTGAACCGAGTACCGACTACCGAGAACTCGATACTCGAGAACCGAGAGAATCATCGAACATCGATAAGAGGTACCTTTGTCCGCCACGGCTACAGTTGGCATTGAGGCATTCCCCTACTGCTTGTTTGGAACATTGGAACCATTCCCATGAAAACCATCAACCTCTCGAGATGTTTGAACAATCGATAGAATCGATTGTTTTCATTCGAGAGGTTCCAACTCTAGTCTCGATTGATAGCAGAGGCTGCACGCGCTGCAGCCACATACATTGGTTTATTAGGACACGTATAGGTAGGTACCATTAGCCAACAAGGGTGTTGCACTTCCACGTTATTTGTTTGGTTGCATAAGCAATAGCGATCACGCAACTTACGAATAGTTACCTAAGTTTCGTGGAATGCAAAATTTATAGTTAGCCTCAAAACTGATACCAAACATACATAAATATAAAACTCACTTACATTATGGCAATAATTAGTACCTTACAACACGCAAAAATGTTACATTCCATAACTCCGCAGTCCTACAAATACAAACGCCTTTTTTTGGTCAACGACCAAATTTAATTCTAAATAACTTCGGCTTCTTTTGCAGTATGAGGTAATAGGGTGCACTTGTTTCGCTTGTGTAATAACCGCTTCAGTTGGAGCTTAGAACGCACTGTACCGCAATCAACATGTGTAACCATATCAGCTGACACTGAATCACGTCCATTGATTACGTTCAACGGGGTTTCCCAATGCTCGCGAGCTATCACAATATGCAACCTTTATTCTACCTTGCAAGAAACACAAACATTAAATAAATCCAGAAGCAACGCAAACCCCATAAATAAAAGAACACTTCAGTCACGCCACTGCCAAATAAGCTGCTAGAATATTATAGGATGCTTTGCCGCATTGCGCCTTGATGTACCGTGCAAACATTGTTTTACTTTGCAAACACAGGTAATCCCGAACAAGACAGAGGCAGGTTGTTTTCCTTGGCAAGGTCGATTTCATTCCCATTAGTGACGCTAAGCGATTGCCTTGCAGTTAAATTCAATTGTTCTGCTTGCGTATCGTTGATTGAGATTGTGTTACGATTTTTCGGGAGGTGCTGTAGAACACGACATCATACCGAACATGTAAGGCATAGATAAGATAAACCACATGGGGGTGATAATCAGTGAAATTTATGTGACGTTTATTAGATGTAACACGAATTATTGAATCTCTAAACATATGTGATTCACACGCATGTTTTTTAATTACGAGCAGCATGCGTGATATATGGGTACTTCGTCGACTTCTATCTACAAATTGACACATAAATGACCTTCAAAATAAGTAATTAGGCTTTTTAGGATTGCCTACGTCGTCCAACCTGGCTTTCAGGGGGCACAACCGTGGAAACTAACGCGTGACTGATAGAGTTGGGTCGTTCTGTAAGATGGGTAGGTAAGGTTTAAGGTAGTTCTTATTTTTCAATGTAGTAATAAACTAAGTACTGAGTTGGTCCGAAAGAGGACGAATGAATGTGAAGTATGAAGTTAGTTATGTAGAGTAGGAGGAAGATGCGAAGATGGCTAACAACTTATGTATGTGTCCGGTTCTTATGTTTTATATGTCAACGTCAGCAGACAGCAGTACCTAATTCAAATTATATAACATAGTCGCAACCTCCATGAGCATTGAAAAATAATGGATTTGTTTACCCTTCGGCTGTTATATTTTACTGTCACATATGGTTACATGTCCTAAAAAGCCTACAACGGACACTGGACACTGCTAGTGTTACGGGACATGTGTTCCAGTTGTCTGTTGCCTTTAAGCAGGTAGCAGGTCTAACACACTTATCTCTAAATAATTTAGAGATCAGTGGTCTAACAACCCGCTAACGATTCTTAAACGATTTGAATGATCTGGATTCATGCGATTGATTTGAATTGAATTGAATGTCCCAGCTCTAGTGACTGACGTTAGCATTAAGTAATAGGGTTTCTATGACAAGCACGCTAGAAGCTGCACAATAATTTTTGCGGGTGCCACTCGACAGCCACTTCAAAATCACGTGTTCTAAAAACCCTAATTCAATGTAATGCTAAGTTACAGATTTAGGTAACGTGCTTAGTTTCTCGAAAATGTGACAAAGTAGCCTATTATTTCATCACAAATACGTCGTTTCGAAATAGTTGCTCTATTTCCAGACGGTTTTCTCGTTCCAAGAAGATTGGTATATTCAATTCAAGTCTTGATAACAAGCCACTATATCATTTTCTCAGGAAAATTAACTGTTCTATAGTTTTGCTACAGTTCTTTGCACTTTTCCCGTCATTGGTTCTTCTATGACAGGTTTTGCACAATTGCTGTTTGGCACTCCGTTTATTTCTTCCTCATCTGTTTCGTTGAAAAGCTCTTCAAAGTGGTCTGCCAATTGTTAAGTTTTGCTTCTGTATCTCCTACCAGGGACCTCTCCTTGTAGCATATATCATTATTAACTCCTTTACGTTTTCCGTTCTTCTTTTATTCTTTTTCTTTCGCTTTTCTTCTTCTTTGTTTATATTTATTATTTTACTATTTCATTTTCTATGGTTTTATTGCTCAACATCTGTATTCTCGATTTGTTTCTATTTTTGAGTTCTTTTGTGCATTGTTCATCCAAGCAGCGCAGAGGAAACCAGCCTTTAGAAGAAAATTAGATGGCAATGCCTGCTGTCAGGAATGAACCGACACTATGACAAAGCCACCTAGCTGCCACTACGGGAACTGATTCCTGAGGGAAGTGATCTATAGTCTGACAAGCACCTGCATCTGCACACATCAACTTGACAGCACGCCCCCACGGCACTTTTTTGGTGGCAGGTAAGAACCGACATACATTAAAATGCATGTCTGTGCTATCTGCACCACAACCAACCACATATAGAGTTATTTATTGGCTATTATTATAGCTCATCAATGTAGTTTAAGTCTAATGCAGTCAGGYTGGTACAGAACTGGTTTTGCTTATATACTAAACACTTGATATTTCCCATTGTTTGTTTCCTCAATAAAGATCCTGCTATTTTCATTATTGCTTTTTGTATTTGTATTCATTTCTGTTCTATACTTCCTCCCGGTGGTCTCTCTGCCTCTATGCTTTTACGATATGCTTGGTTTCGTGTATCTCTGGCATCTCTTGTTTTACCTTTAGTATCAACATAAAATGTAGCTTCTTTCAGTCATGATCAATTTGATTCCATCCGGAGCCATGTATGTTTTCTTATGTACATATATTGCGGTAGTCAAAATTCGTAATTAAGTAAAGTGGTAGTAGAAGGAAAAATTCCAAGGTCCTTTAAAGTTAATAATGAATTACGGAAAAGGATTCACTACCCAAGATTTTATTTAACCTGACACTCGAAAGTATTTTAAGGGAAAGTTATATTAGAAAGGGTGGGGCAATTTCCTACCCTAAATATCAAATAATGGTTTGGCATACGCAGACAATATAGTAATGATAGCGAAATCCAAAAGGGAACTAGAAAGGGTATTCCAGCTTCTGAAAAATAAGTCAAGAAGTAGTACTGAGGGCTAAATATGGAAAACAGCTTGAAAGAGTAGATAATTTTTAATGTCTTTGAATTGCCATTAACAACAAATGCGCTAAAACCGTTGAAACCGATAAGAGACTTGCAAGGAAGAGTATGGGAATTCTTGAACAAGTGATGAGCTCAAAAATGGTATCCTGGAAAGCAAAAAATGAGAGTGTATCAGAGTGTAACTCAAGTAACGGGCCCTATATGAATTTGAAACGCGGATTTTTAATGTAAAAAACGAGGATTGAGGTGTGGAGCAGAAAAGAAGTGATGGAGGTATACGATAAACCAAGTATATTACAGGTAGTAAAAGCTCAGAAATTAAGATGGTTAGGACATGTGCAGCCTATTATACCAGCTGAAAGGCAAGTGAAGAAAATTTTAATAGGAGGTGAAGCAGCAAGAAAGAAAAGAAGACGTCCTAAAAAGAAACGGTTGAATTCATTGAACGAAGATATTGCGAGGGTTGGTGTTGAGACAATGTGTAAAAATTTTTGAAGTCGTGGGCCTGCAAGGTCCGTGGTAATAATATACATGTCATAAACGCATTATAAAAATTGACCATGGGATAATTTTCTTACGTTGCAGTAAAAGAATAATGTTCTGCACCCGTACTTTTGCAAACAGCAAAAAAGTTTTGATTTCAGAGACCTCATTTTTAAATAATTTACTACAGATACGACTGTAGTTAGTGTACTTAGACCGGTATTTCTTTCGTAGCGGGAGCTTCGATGTGAATCATACATACAATATGTCCAAATATATTGTGGAGATTTTAGAGCCAAAAGTGCTTGAAATTATTTTTACATCTTTATGGGCAGAATTTTGCCAGTGAGTTGTCCAAAATATTGAATTGTGCAGCTGATGTACTCTATTTTCTATTGGTTTACAAACAATAGCTCTTAAACGACTGACAATGCATCACAAAATTGAACGAACGTGAACGATTAAAATGGCTGTCCGTGTTTTACCATTTCTTGCTTCATGAAGCTGGATCTTAGAGAGGAATTATTCCACTAAGTTCTTTATTTATATCTTTAGATATAAAATTCAACGAGCAACTGTACCATTTAGTAAGAGCAAGCACTGCAATTGTTTAGAAAAGTTATCTGCAAAGCTAATTTTGGTAATTGCAATTACAGCAATATGGACCGTCAAATAGTGACAAATTTAGATGCCCCATTTTCGCATTCAAACCTCGAAGATGGTTAAGAATACATTGGTGTAGAGTAAATGAAAGCCCCTGGGGATAACATATGGAAAATTCAATTTTTCTTAACTTACTTAGCCATAGCTTGCGTGGAAAAATTGGTGAAAATCTAGAATTTTCCTCGCAAGATTACGCCCTTGTTACAAACATTTAGTCATCTGCAACACTCTAGTCTCTGGTTTCTCGAAGCCAGGCTCAACACAGCTTGCGTGAAAATATAGGCAAGAGATACCTTTTACTTGTGTTAAGGAAAATCCATTTTTCCATATACTATCCTCAGGAGCCACTCAAAAATTTACCTGCATTTTACTCCACACCAATGTACTATTCAACCCTATTCGAGACTTGCATGCGAATATGGGAGACCTAAATCTGTCACTATATCTGACCGTCTAATAGTACAAGTTGGACACCAATGGTGTAAGGCTTTGTTGCTTTTGGAGCTGGCCATTTGATATGAAACTTTGTAGAAAGCTAATAAGCTTATCAAATTGACAGATAAAAAGGAGACTTTTTCGTTAGTCAAGTTCTAATATGTCCCTAGGTTTCTTAATACGCACGTTTATTTCTTGTTTCAGTAGAATTTGTGTCGGTATTATTGTCGGACCTTTTTATTATTTATAAAAAATATTCGAACTCATCCTGTACTGACAAAATAACATTATGCTGATTGAAATCAATATTGCAAAAAAATTGGTCAATAATATTAAAAATGCTATTCAAAATTCCCACACAAACGTCAGGAAAATTGAATTTTCATCTCTACCAAGAATGTTCCCGATTATGGCGAACACACACACTTGTGACCGTCACAAACCGCAGTGTTATGCAACCGAACAGGWGTATTAAAAATAATCGTCATTGAAAATGATACGCTGTACCGAGCAGTGAATGCGTCGGTTTTAAATATATCCACAGCAATTGAACCACACAGTTATTTCAGCTTGTTAGAAAAACTCAGGTTTCTAAATTGAACGTTAAAACAGGCCGATAATAATTACCTTCGTGCCATTAAATGATGGGTTGCAGGAAATGAAAAAGGGAAATAACGTAGGCGGAGGTTTGATTATGGACAAGAATGGTTAGGTATTTATTGAGTACACAAAGGACGTCTAACAATAGCCGATTTCAAACTCAAGTTGAACAATATGTTTATTAATGCAATTCCTATACTTATGTATATAAAACACAAGGTCTTATCCCGCGGAGTTCAAGTGAATGAATGAATACTAATAAAGATATATTAAAAACAGAAGCCTAATAATGCGTCAAATCACATTCATTTGTCTAACAAAATCTATGGATCCTGTATTACTTGTTAATTAGATTTTCCAAATGTGCACTATAATCTAACCGCCTTCAATGCAGTACTTTACCTACATCTCTAGAATAAGTTAGTACTACTACTACTACTACTACTACTACCTATTTTGTGGGGAATTACATTTTGTTTTGATAGTAATCGGAACAGTTCGTAGAGAGAATGAACAAAGGTGATTCATCAATCAAGAGGATAAGTGTCTCCGTTACAAGTACACTTCTGCGACAATCTTAGATAATATGGGCAGGTACATACAGGTATCACTATAATGCTCAAAAAGTGCAGCGTGTCTTAAATATGCAAGATGACGAAATGCAGCAACGGAGTCAAAAGTTAGTTACTTTAAGAAATTGAAGTTGAACTATCAGCATGACGAAATCGTTATTTACATATACGTATGGCCAATTTAAAAATGAACTGAGAATGTAACTACAATCTGTGTACTGTACTGGTTTACATACAAATTAGAGCTAGGAATTGTTGTATTTAATATCATATTAAAAATAATGTTTGTAAAACATCAGATTGCTAATTACAAAACATAGTGTTGTGATGTGAGCAAACCCGCTCCTACGGATTAGGCAACTAGACTGGTGTACGCGCAGTTGCCTAAAGTTTGTTGTGCTCGAACGTTCTGGAAAGGTACCATGACAGTGAGATGCCTATAGACTATGAACTCGCGGGATAGAAGTCTGATTTGAAAACTGATGACGCAAACGAAAAAAGCGACCCAAGTATTATAAAGGGTGACTGCAGTTAAGTGTAATATTTTGAACAGTGGTTAACTGAATTACACTGCTGTGTTTGACCAGTAACGTTTTGAACTAGTTGGGTGTGGATCTAGTTTATTTCGGTACTTAGCGCGTAAATAACGGAAGTTATTGGGAATCAACATTTCTCGAACCCGAATATAACAGTACCATTAGCGCCATTTTTAATCCAAAATTTTGAATAGATTAAATAGGTATMGTMCMTAAACAAGTAGTATGAGCGAATACTTAGACAGACTGATTGATAACTTTATGCATGGTGTATATTCCTTCCAGAATTTTATTTGTTCTTTTGAACATAAATACTTTCAAACACTGGTGTTTGAATGTTTCAACTGTTCCAAGAGGAAATACAAAATGCTGTACGAAATAGGCTGACAATACCGCTAAAGTAACGTGGCGGAAAGGAAATGGCCGAATGTCATGAAAATAAACCACATGAATCAAACAGTGATTTATGAGAAAATGACGCAACTTAAGAGATAAGAAACATGCATCACGTATGAGAAATGAACACTGCAAATCCAATAGCATGATTTGATTTTTTGAGCGGCATCGAATGAAACCTAATGACAGATTGACAGATGTTCTTGGATTCCTTTTTTGTGCCTACGTAGCAACTGTGTAGTAACAAAGGAGAGTATGTGAAAGCTCCATACTACTAACTTTGCTACGAGTACTAACTCATTACCAAACAGCGCAGGGTCAGTAACAAGTGGCAAGTAAGTAAGTAAGTAAGTAACAAGTTTGACAACGACCGGACATAATTCGTACAACACAAATTTATAGGATTTATACAACAGATAATAATGTAGGGATAGGGACAGGTGCTACGTTCACATTAGAAATAAGGTCGTTGAATCTTGAGAAGTACCGGCAACGGTTGCGACAGTGGCGGCTCCTCAGGGTAGGCAAGGTAGGCCTACTTTGCAATTTCAATCCACAATGCCATAAAAATTAATAATTAGCTAGAAATTTCTAATTTTTTAATGCAACTTGTTTTTATACCAGTGTTTATTTAATATTTCATCTCAAGTTTACCCATACCGCTKAAAAATTACGAACCGCGTTATTACGACGAACGTTTAAATTGGGAATAGGCGACACAACTTGACTACCTGAAATTCATTTGTATTTATGTTCACGTCCTTAAGAATCTGCACCATTAACTACCGCAGTTGACGGTTAACGTAGTAAAATCTTCGCGCATATAGATGAGTCTCAGGCGCAATGATTGGTCGCCTACGACAAAGTTTGTATGGACTCGGGTTATTCGCATTGCGCTTGCGTATTTTATTCACTCCAACAAAAATGGCCTTCTTTTATAAAAAGGGCGATAGAGGTTTCAAATGACACCGGTAGATGGCAGCAACTTACAAGTGTAAGATTTTTACATTTTTTGTCGTCTTATTAAAAAACACATAATAATGATCATGCAATAGGAGAACGTGACATAGGAATATGTTATATAAGCTTTCAATATGCTCTGAACAATTACAACACGGATAAGGTTAGGTGATCTGTTTCTTAAATCAAGTACTGTTTTACAAGTTTCCTTTAGTTTTTTAGCGTTTTGAGCTTATCATGCTTTGAGTTTTGCTAAATTGATTGCGTTGTTTAACATTCGAAATTTAAGGTCGCTTAGAGCAGAAAAACGAATAAATGTGCGGTGGTATACGAATAAAAATAAATGATTAGCATGACCACTAAAATACACATATTCCAATATCGAAGACAATAATAATAGTCTATACTATATACGAGTATAGGGTGTCGCCTACCCTACTCGAAAGGTCACGAGCTGCCACTGGATTGCGACTATATAATTTCCATACAGTTCCTGATAATTCCATCTCTGTTATTGACGGATTAGTTTCGCTATGACAGCCAACCTAAAACTAGAGTTGGCCGTACCTTATATTATGCTATGACCTTAGAAAGAGAAAACCATGGCTTCCAGCTTACTTGATTCATTTTTTACGTACTTATCGTTAGCTTTCACACCTCTGATTTCGAGTCAGATTTCCTCCACTGCTCTGAACATGTCATTTACTATGAATTCTGTCACTATAAAAACGTCTGCAAAGGGTAAATAACTTGAAATGGCTTTCATAAAATCGTGTAGTTTTAAAAAGAACAGCTAACTACATAAATCGTGACGTCACAATCAGTGCTAACCATATTTTAAGCGGTTCTTGGAATTTGGTATTTCAGCATTTTTTTTATTATACATTCCGAACGATCCAATTGAAATAAGATTGCGTGTTTTTATTTGAATATTTTAATATTGCGTATAACTTTCGATATTAATTAATAAAATTAAAGAATTCAGTTGTGACGTCATAAGTGAACAATCTGGTTGTACCGTGTTAAAAAGAGAGGGATAAACAACTATCGGAGTATGTAGCAACATCGCGTACAGCTGACCACTGACAGTACAGAGACAGCTGAGCTCAATCATCTGTAAAGGCGCTTTTTATGTGTTGTGTTTGTTTTCTTTTGGGTATCGTTCGTTGTTCTTGCGTTAATTAAGCATCATCAAATAAAAACACAACAAATCTAACACCGGCATAAGATGATAACGTTTACAAAACCACGTGTGTTTACAATCAGCTTGTCTGATGCAACGTAACACTGTTGCCAAGTTGAGTATTTCCTTTTTCAGTTAAGTCGTCACATCCCTTGGAGGACATTTTAAAATAGCTCAACTTTGACTTGAATATTCACGTACTAAAATACTAACCAACGTAGGGAATTATCTGCAGATATTACAATTAGTAACGAAACTATATTGAATTCTGTAATTTCTACTTCAATGAAATACCCCATTCGCAAATTATTAAACTGCATCTCAACAGAGTTTTCTCATTTCTAATGCTGTCAATGCTGGTTGTGCACTTTATGTGTTTTACTACTGAAAGCATCAAAGAAATATATTGAAACAACACTCTTAAATTTAACATGTTATTTATAAAAAAGGAGAGCGCCACCTAAGCGGAATTCTGCATATCAAGCGGGTTAAGACTATGGTAACCACATATGACCCACGACAGGCTCTTGTCGATGGTATCGAAGATGCTTTATTTATTTATCATTTGTAAAATTGTATCAACATTTTATACAGCATTTAAAAAACCTATAGGATCTCTTAATTTTATTAATTAATTAATTATTCATGAATTTTAAAAGTTCATATTACTCGAGTCATGCAACTAAAGCTACCCTTTATGCCATCAAGTCGCTAGTTAGGCAATTTCTGATTTGCAAATACGTCTTACATTTTATATCTACTTCCTGTCGACCTTCAACTACAAGAATGTAAAATCCTTAGTAAAACATCACGCCAGCATTTCCTTGTTTAGCGAAACGGTCAATTGGCATGTCGTGCACGAGGTCATTATAAAAAAACTAGTGGAGAAATGTCAGATAATTGATTGAGGAAGTTATTTACGTGGGTTATCTTACCAAAGGAATTTTAATGAAGTCTTTCAAGATTTGTTTTAGTGAGCTATGCTCACAAAAGTAGCAAATGGTCTGGTTTATTTCTACTAAATTGTAACGGTTAACAATAAAACTTGAGAATGGCTTCGTAAAAATTTTTATGGACCACAAAACGCATAAATTCTACATGGCGGTATGTTTTATTTGCGCTGGCTGGCGGTGCATTGCAATACAGCTATCAGTTAATATTGACACTACAATGATGTGTTCGAATCATTTCGATAATAATAGGTGTGATAGGACTTACACTTCTAAATTTATTAGTTAAAAAGCAAAGTTTAAAATGTTTTTGTTCGATGCATTGGTTTCCTTAAATTGCACGAGGCGAATTGATGTGTTCCCGGAACATTTAGAAATAGGTGTTATTAGTTTAACCTAGCACGCACATCAGCCTGCGACTTTACTAAATATTTATTGCGAGCAGAAAAGTTACAGGTTTACGTCGTTTAGTTCTAAGCAACTGTGGAGTATTTTTGTTGGCTTGCAACCGTTTACCGCAGTTCGTACAGTTACTAGAAAATATTATAGCTGTTTTTAAGTTTTGATTATAAATCGGCAAAGAACGTAAGAAGTTGCTGCAGCTGTTTGGAAATTCTTAGGTTTACAGGTACTTCCACTTAAGTTCCAATAAACATACAGTCACTACAATTTTGTAAAAAAAAATTAAAAGCTTGAAGCTTGACCTTTTAGCAACACCCCGTTCATAATAATCATATTATTTAATAATTAATTTTAATTAATTTTCTGTCAATTTTATTGATAAAAAGGTAGAAACATCGAAATACTTATATCTCACATACGATTTACAAATACAGTGTGTCCAGCTTAAGAACACTACACGTGCCTGTGATCGGCACTTATAAGCGTCGGTTGCCGGTAAGCAGGACACCTGACTTCACTGTGTGTGCATACTAAGAATGCACACCATGCGTATATCTGAAACGGTAATAAGAGTTACAAAGTTGGTTAAATGGGATGAAATATGCAAAATATTATGCCAAGCTAAATAGCATAAAGGTATGTGTCAGGGTATTCTTAAAAAAAAAGTTATTTCATAAAATTTGGTAAGTACATATTTGACGTATGGTCCGCTTGACGTATTTATGGTTTATTGCAGTGATGAATATAACACGATGTTACTGTTACTTGTGACTAATAAGGGTGCCGTTGATTTTGCGAAAACGTTTACCAATCACGGAATATCACCGAGTCATCGGTGTAAATTGCAAACGAAGCACGTTTGACAACAAAAAACCTACACCAGTGACAGTCACGACAGTTCAGTCTGGTTGAGTTGCCCAGCACTGCCACGATATACATTCACGACGACAACACCATCACCAGAGTACTTGACCAATTTTTTATGAACACCCGTTACTGAAATAATCGTGAAAAAAAAAGAAAATTGGCGACTTTCAAAATTTCATTGTATCTGTTTTGTTCGTATTTGTTCAAGGTTGTAATTGGTAGTAGTTTTTTTTAAATATCTTTTTTAGTTTAAAAATTTCATACTTTGCAATTTCTTATACGCCGAAGTATTGTAGAAATACTCACCAGACGTGATTTTTTTATGTGTTTTACTGTGATACCAAACATGTAACAAAGTACCTTATTTTTAACGTCGAAATTCGACAAAATGTATTTGGTATACGACCGATGAATTGGCCTATTAAAAGTGCCTTAACAATGTGAAGAAACACAAATAAAAAAGTTACAGCGTTTTTTCACGATTATTTCAATAACTATAAAGAATAGACACATTGCGTTTAGACTATTTAGCTTGGCATGAAGCGACTAGGTGTCACCGTTTCAGAGATAAGAATAAGTGGGATGCACTGTATACTTAAGAAAAAATTAATATGGGTGTATACAAATGCAACGGAATGAGATATAACCGAGAAATGAGGAAAATAATGATGTATGCGTGTAATTCTTTTAACTAGGGCTTAGGTAGTTTCGCGATTTGTAGTTGAATCGGTTTCAGATATGTGACAACAGCTGCATACTGATACATAATTAGAAAAATTTATCTTTATATCACACAATGTACGAATAAAAACCTTTTATAAAAACACGTAGCACTACATTATCTCCTTAACAATTGCCGCTCATTATAGTTCTAACTAGGCATGACTCACTTCAAACAAACAATAATTACACTAATTTCTCGGTAAAAGTGAGATGCTTACGCAGGTGTTGCAGTCACTTTAGTTTGAGATTACCAGAAATCGAATTTATTGCTGGCAGAAGTGAGTTGTTCCGAGAAAAGTGCTTTTGGCAGGTTGCCCCGTTCACCGCCCATGAAGTCACCGGGGTTGCCAGCGCAAATACTACGAAATCTCACGGAAATTTGGTACCAAAATACTTTCTTGACGTGGAACATGCAACAACTTTGGTGACACAGGAAATCGACTGCTTCGATGTAACGCAAGAATTAACAAAGAAAATATGTATCAAAGTGAAAATCGATACAAGCTAATTTATATCCACAAGAAGCAGATACTATAAGTACATACGTATATAATGATATTAGAATAAGCAATTGCATGTCACGTTTTAACAAATTAGTTTTAAAGTGCATATACCTTGCATACCGAATATTGGAATATGTATTAAATATATCTAGCTGCTTTCCAATTTCTTAGTACATTTACTTTATGCGGTACAATGGGGGTAAAAAAAGCGGGACGAAGTTAAGGCGGGTATATTTTGAAAAGGAATAGAAGGAAGGAAGGAATCTAACCGGAACATTCCCCCACCTCTGAAGAACTGTCTTCAGCCCAAGCATAATTAAATAATCAAGAAAAAAAGGAAAAACATCATATGATGCTGATAATTCAGCATCTGTATATCAACCCTTAAAACCTTCACCAACTATAAACATAACAGTATATACAACCCCTTAATAGCACAATAGATTATTGTGAAGGTAAGGGGTACAATTTGACTACTGGCCTTTTGTAGCGGCCAGTTAGTAGTCGTTCAAACTAATGCTACTCTAAACCACTCCATCGGTACCTTGCTCAATTACACCTATAGTGGTCATTGCAGAGGCGGCAAGTTGGGCTGATCCATAATTACTACAGTTCCTACAGAAAAAAAGGGTACATCTTTGACTATATATTTCAAACCTGTCGCTCATGAAGATATTCTTTACGCCATCTTAACCAACACTGAATCAGGTGATCTACTAGCTGATATCTAAACAACCTAGGAAGAGGAATATCTGTTACATTCTCCGTAGGAATCCATTTAAGAGGAGTTAAAGTCAAAAATGAGACGGTGTCAGTGCAAGTGGTTCTTTAGGATCTAAACTTGGTGGACAAAGAGGCCTGGAATTCAAAACCGGTTCGATTTGAATTAAAAAGCTTCATAAGTTAAAAGTTGATTTGCAATCACACGAAAGACTTCACTGACTTAATGTTCGCCTCCCAAATGCTTCCAAAATGCGGAGCTCCTGGGGGAATAAACTTCCATTCTATACGGTGATAAGCAAAGTCATTTTTAATGCGTTATGACAACTCTTTTAGTTGTGCATGTGCGGTCACAATGTTTGTCCCACAATCTGAGAATATAACATTACAAGGACCTTTAATATGAGAAATAAAGCTGCGAAAGGCTGCCAGGAACATAGAAGTAGACAATTCAGAAACTAATCCTATGTGAATCGCTTTAGTGGATAAACACACAAATGAGCAAATATATGTTTTGAGTACAACAGGTTTTCCCCAACGCGCCATGGTAATACTAATCGGTCCAGTGTAGTCTACCCCGCTTTGTAAAAATGGTTTACATTGGGACACTCTTCAAGGAGGAAGATTGCCCATTTCAGGTGGTGTGACTGAAGGCCGCACCCTAAAACAACGATTCTACCCCGTATTACATGCCGAGCGGAAAGAATCCAAAATTTTTGTCTTAATATAGACAACAAATGCGGTCCTGCATGGCAGTTCCTTTGATGATAATAATCTATCATAAATCAACAAAAGTACCTCGTTTTGGTAACACAATAGGATAACAACTATCAAAATTTTCATCAGAATTCCTCACTCGACCTCCAACGCGCATAATTCCCTGATCTAAAAATGGAATCAATCGTTGATGTCGGTTGGAGCAAAATTGGCCACCTCGCACTTTATTGATATCTGAGAAAAAATGTGCAGTCTGAACAACTCGACAGAGATTTAATTCAGCAGCATTCAAATCATTGAAACTAAGTATCGTTCGTTTGGGCAACAACTTTAAGAACCTCTAAATGTACACCAAAATTCGTAGCAAACGAGTATAATTTGAGCAACGTTTAATTAGAGTAAATATATAAATAATCTCAATATCCACTGGCTCAACTGTTGTTGAACCACTTGATGATTTTTTAATTCTGTCTGGTACTCTAGTGTAAAATCACGGAAGGATGCAATTGAATTTAAATATTGCGCACTACAGGAATGAACCATTTACCTAATTAACGCCTTTTTAAGCGCAATTTACCATTCTGGGGAAATTACCAAAAAGCAGGGCAAACAGTGTCCCGCTAGCATTGCAAGCGGAACTAGGGGGTTCAAAAGCGGGACAGTTGACAACTCTAGTTTACCTACGGCACCTGTTTCGATAACTTTACCTGTAATATAATAATTTATTAAATGTACCTAGTGCCAGTTGCTTTCAAATGTTACTACAGAAGATATTTATTGCTTTAAGTTCCAAAAGTAGCAACAGTGATAATGTAATAGTAAATGTTTTACAACGGTGGTGTTGTAGCTATTCAATACGAATTTTCGTCACTGTAAATATGCCACATACCGCTCCGAGGCAAGGCCTAATCGTAATCCCAAAAAATCATGCTTTATCCCGTAGGCAACTGTTGGCGACCGGCCCTATTTTTGGCCGCCCGTAAGCTCTGCAACTCCGTCAAAAACGGCCTTGACATTAGGTTACATGCAACATTAGCAAATATGTACGTTAGGATTTTGAAATCTGTAGCTCCATACACAAAATGAATTACACCACACTTTAAAATTTATGCGTTTATCAGCCCCCCTTCCGCTGCTGCTCATGATTAAAGTCTAGTATGTAACAAGTAATTGAACAACGAAAAACAAGTAATGAACAATCGCCGATGTTTAGTCTGCAATCACATTTATGTAGTGGTAATTTGCTTTTGTCACACGTACTGCTTAGTCTTAAATATAACACCATTCAAATCCTATACACTACACCATGTATTTAATATGTAGTTTGCTTTGCATTGGTATTCCCCTATTGAGATTAACAGTTACGGGAATAATAGTCGACGTAGTACTTTATTATACCCTTACAAAAACGCCAAAACTACTGAGTAAAGCAAGGCTTGATAAAAACGTATCAGAATGGACAGTAACATACTTGACGAAATTTCTGAATATGTTTTACGGTTGTATGTACCAACCACACGAAACAAACACATATCATGATTCTAGCAGTGGTAACTGCGACGATTGAGTAAGCGATGTTTTACAATTTTATGTGAAATATATCAAGTAGGCGCAAGTAGATTATCGTGAAAATTTGTATGTTTGCAGACGTATTCGCAGAATGAATTTCGCAACAATGGCTTTCTAATATTCCAAACAGCGTTGTCGTGTTTAACAATGCAACATAAATAACTTGTTTTATTTTAAGGTAATGTACGTAATATATGTCTTTTTTCATGCCATTACAATTTTTAAACAGATGAGATAATTTCTACGGAACAAAGTGTAAACATATCACTTGATCCCTAATGCGTTAAAAACTGAAACCGCTTTATTAGTCTTCAATTTCTTATCGTCTTTTTTATCTTCCTGACTTTTTCGCACCGCATAAATTGGAATATTTTCTTGAATTATTTGCACTGCACCACCAGTTTGAATTTTGTAATTGATTACTAACTAAGGTTGAAAGTTACCAATATAAACAATAGAAACGTATTAAATGTGCCCGCCGCAAATACGTCTTAAAACTTATGGGAAAATTTAGGGAGACTAAATCGGAAAACAAAAATTCATCAGTTGTTATCGCTGTTGACGATTTGGGCCATGTTGCTGTCACGAAAAATACGCCATCCGCAAACATTAATTTCATCCTTGCAAAATTTACTTGACGCATCAATAAATGAACTCGATTTGATAGATGACTGGAATTCTATGAAAACTTAACGGAACCTATCAACATTAATTCAGGTTTCCTTAACAATATTTGCTTCTTAGACGAGTCTAGATTTTTCTTCAATGGCCATTGAACTGGCTAACTGCGGATGCTGAGCGGTGTCAATATTAACTTGATGCATGAAGTACACACACAGAGAGACAAAAACTAACAAGTGGGCTGGAAAATTATTGTATATATTGTAGGTCCTTTCTTCCCTAAGGAAAATCTCAATGGTCAGATTTATTTCGATTTGCTAGAGACCCTAATCTATTAGTTTTCCAACAGGACGGAGTACCTTCTCATTATGCTGTTTCTGTCAGATAATTCCTTGATGACAATTTCCAGGGGCATTAAATTATATGGAGAGGTCAGGTCAGGTCAGGTCAGGTCAGTTACACCCCTAAATTTTTTCTTTGGGAACACTTGAAGGTTTCAAAYATGCAAGCAGCATGCTTGGGGAAATTCCGTCAAAGATTGTGTATGAGTACCACTAGTTGACCCCACAGATCTTTAGAAAGCAAGCAAACATTTGAATCCCGACGTGACGTATGTTCGTTGCGGTCCAAAAGTCAGAGACTATCCAAAAAACTACAACCAGAACATCCACTTGACCACTTTTCTATAAAATGTTAAACTAGACAAGCTATCTGTATTGAATGTTTCCAACAACCCTGAAAAAGTAGCCAAAAGAGAAGATACATTGTATACGCTTGAGATTGGTTGAAGATGTAGGGGATATATTCCAATCTTCTTCACAAAGCCATAGTTGCTTACCACGAAAATATGGATGGAAACTGCTCTGAAGTCTAGTTAGGGGAAAATCTACAGAAACGTTTAGAGGAACTATCATTAATAATTACAGACAGACACACCGAACCTTAAAGAAAAGGAAAGTGCCAACACTAAACCGCCCATAATAATGGAATGGCTTAATTTAAATACCATAACGTCTGATCTTTCATCATTAAAAGCCGATTTGCTCGAACTAGCAAAAACATTATAATAGAAAAGCAATCTTTAACTATTTGGCACATCGAAATACGGCTATAAATTTTTGAGACCACCTCCTTATCGTTGTTACCTAAATCCAATCCAACAAAGTAGGTTTAGTTATCACACACATACCAGACATTTATAAATGCAAATTATTAATAATTTTCATCCTAGCGTTATCACTGCGTACTACTCTGATAGCGAAGATCAAAACAGAGGAAACAGTCAGTATTTTTTTTGAGCTATCTATATTATGTTTTGTCGATTTGTATATAGTTATTATTATTTGTTTTATTTGTTTGCAATCAGAAATACACAGCACAAAGAAAAATCATAGACTACAATTAGGTATATGAAACTGTTTTAATTTTATATGTCTAGCTTATTAAATTGTCTTCACTACTCATAGACAAGTATTATGCCTCTCTATTATCAGTATATGCATTTATCAATAATTATAAGAAAAACCGCTGCAAATTGAATCAATAATCAATACTTCCATTGTCAAAATGATATTTACTCTTTTATTTCTTATATTATACGTTCAATAATGAGGTTTTGAGCACTTTTTCCCTTACACATTTTTCGCTACGACGGTTCTCGTAATATAGCAAAAATCCAAAAAAATTTAAATTCCTAAATAACTCAAAATTAATTTTAAAAAATTGCAAGCGTACTTTTCGCTCACAAATTTGATTTTCTATATATACAACTGTTTGGCAGGGTCCAAAATCCAATTCTTTTGGAAATATTTCCAAAATTTCAAAATTTTTTGTGAAAATTTTGTTTCCTATCTGATGATACTTTCACTTTTTGAATACATTAAGTATTTTCGAAGAAATTTAGGAAAAGTTTTTTTTGCTAATTTCTTCTAAACAATTTGCTGCACCGAATATTTATAGGGACGAATAATACTCGCAATTACGCTACTATAATCACATACTAAAAGAAAAATTTGCAAAAAGGGTAGTTTCATCCGCTTCCCTATATCCTACTCACCCCAAAAACAATAGTTCGCTTTGGGTAGTTGAGATTTATATGTAGGTATGCCAAATTTCAAGTTCATATGTTAAGTCGAAAGTTATCGCGTCCATACACAAAACCACAGAGACACAGACAAGATCACAAAGTATAAAGTCAACGGGAGTTACTGTTAAGTATGGGTGCAATAAACGGCTTCCGATAATCATTAAAATGCAAATATTACTAGTTTTGTTGAAGTTCTTCTTGCAGCCAAAGTAGCTTTGATCATGCAATTACCAAATGTCGATTCCTATCCAAACATTAGCAACATGCATGAGTAGAAATAAAATGAATCAGACCGGATCTGCAATAATTAACTACAAATCACTGGTAAACATAAATGTAATTTGCAATATCTTATTGCGACTCTCTTATCTTATTACTCACAGCGCATTTATTGCCGGTCATAATAGAAGTACATCAAATTCTTCCATCTCAGTACATTTGCTCAGGTTTGGCAACTACGGATCCAATTCCTGTCAAATTAGTTCAAAGCGGTGGTAATGAACCCGACCATGCATGAAGAAATTAAAGTCACGCTTCGACCTTGAAATCTACTGATGAACGGTGAAAGTGTATTTCACATGTTGGGTACTTGCGCTTTTTTTTTAACCGTTAGGTTGCTCCGATGAGTTGCTCTTACATAACACAATGCATATCAGAGAACGGGGTCGTGATCTGTTCGAGGGAACAAAGGCATTTCGACGTTCAAAGTGTACGAGACCAGGAGTCAAGGTCCTGGATGCCACAAAAGTGTGCTTGCTACCTGTGAGCCAATTTCCCAAACATTTGTTTTCTAGTCAGTCTGTGGTTTCAACACCGGGGTCAAAAGTGTCACGTTGTGAAATTATGAATCATCAGATAGAAGGCTTAGCCTAAACAAATTCAGTCTGATCTCTTACGTCTTACAMCAATATTATCTTGTCATTTTGAACAAAAAATAAGCAGTTCACCCAGACAACGAGCACTATGCCAGTTAGAATGATCATAAATTTAGATAAAAATAATATTTTGAAGTTGAGCTGTGTTTATTAACACAAGAAATTGTATTTGTATTGTTTAAGTTGTCAAGCTTAGTCGTTTTAGAAGTAAGCACAGTATTCAATGTAAAAATATAAGTAAAAAAATACAATTAAAAACAAAAGATACTTATTCTTGTGTCGGAGAAACAAAAAAAAACACAAGTTGCAACAATGATCCATATTTCTCAGCACAACAAACGAATGCTTTTATACTCGTTTTTATATTTCTGAACAACACTAAACAGCCTTGTTTCTTGTCTTCATTTTKTTCTCTCTATTACTAGAAGAACATGCATACAGAATACATCACCATAGCGTAGGTACTTCTTCCATAAAATGAAAACTGTTAGCTATATGGCAAAACGTCTAACAGGAAATCAACACAGTTTACACGCAGACTTACAGTTTTCAAKAATGTTCGGATTTTCAACAACGTAGGCAATGAATTCAAATTTTACTGTCATAGCTTTATACTCGAATATAGAAAAGTCACACTAGGGACAGATTAAAAATTCTAGCGTATTATGCATGAAATTCATTGCAGGGACTGACACAGTGTGTATCTTTAAATTCAAAGAAATCTCGTTTATAATCTAAAAGCGGACACTTTGGTTCGTCCGTTCCATGCATCAACGAAGTACCATAAACTTGGGCTACTTGTCCACCACTGCTGGGCTACCTCACAGTTTTTTTTTAATTTTTATTTTACTGTTTCATATTTCTTACAGGTACATTATATATTGATTAAATTACGGTGAGAATGTATAAAAAAGCGCTTGGGTCAAGACCCTGCGAGATAGCGTCCGCTACTTTCCGTATTTCGTTGGCGTTATTGGTTATGTTTGAGAGTGTTCTCGTTTGTTTTTTTTTATGAATTCAACAATATGTCGTCGGAATGCTTTGTTAAAGCGGCTTCCAACAATTTGCCGGCTGTAGATATGTTTATAGTCACCGAATTTATCAAGAGCGATCCACGTTTTAATGCTGCCGAAATCAAAGGCGCTAAAGCAGCAGTATAAGTAATTAATAAAGCAGCTTAATCTGCAATTTAATACATTATGGATCATTAATATTTTGAACGAAATGCATCTTTTGTCTTGTGCAAGTTGTGAGCAACACGGAGATGCAGCTATAGGTTATTTTCAGGTGAAGCGAGAGGGGCCTATATGTATACTGCAGTCCAAGATATGCCCGGAACACAAAGTTCGTGCAGAAAATTATGCAGTTACTCCAAGTCTCACAATAGTAAAATGTAGATTTTGTCTTGGTCATACCCCTTCTGGCTGCTTTAAACCATCTCTGTTTGCGTTCGTAGTCTCCGGGTACACTTACGAATATTTTGTTGAGACTATTGACGGATGTATTTGAAATTTGAACACTGGCACAAAGCACCATCTGCTGTTAGCTTCTGGTTTGTACATGCTTAAACATTCTCCCAGTTGTTAGGAGGAATCCGTTAAAAGCAAGAAAACAACTCGTTTCACTCGGCACAATCAAAGGCACGTAGGTAACATAACCTATATTCTTTGTTTACATGGGGTGCTACGTCACACCGTCTCCATCCCGGGACACTGCGTTTGTGTGGTCAATTTTTATATTAGAACTTCAGAATGGTTTTTTTTCGAAAACTGGTGCTAGCAAAATTTTGAAATTTTTAGGACGTAACAAGGGTGCTCCAAATATACACATGGCATGATTTCTAAAAAATGTGAAAACACCCAATTGTCGTCTACAAAGCACACTAAATTTTTGATGCTTGGACTGGTGGTGGTCCTAATGGGAGAAAATATGCAAGCAGTACAAGAGGCCGGTTCGACATGAACAGTTTCCACAGCTGCTTAACAGATTATGGAACGGGATCAATGCCACTACAAGTCAAAATTTAAAAGCAGGTTTCGGAGCTACTGGATTATTACCAATAAACTCAGATAAAATTCTAAAACGCATTCCTGGTGGACTACGAGTAGAATTAGACAATAAAATGAGACGAGTTCTGTAGGCCAGCTTAGTGGAATTACTCCAAAAACAGAAACGTAAGCCAGGAAAACAAATTGATCCTGGAATAGAAGCCAGTAAGAAAAAAAAGATTGGAACCCAGGTGAGCCATCTACATCTGCCTTTGATCAAGGGGCTTCTGTATCTATAAAAGTACATTCAATGTCTTTGGCAGAACGTCCTCCAACTCGAAGAATCAACAGACAAATAACTTAAGAAAGATTCTTCAACATGTGGAATTTGCTGCATTAATTGAAAGGATTATGGAGGACAAGGTGATTGAACCAAACGTATTAACTGCAATTTGCGGATCAGTGGATAGTGCAATATCAATAGTAAGGACCCAATTTATAGTTGCGAATGATGTGAAAGTTCTGAAGATTATGAATCTATCGCCGACAGAGATGATAACGGTTTTATGTCAGAATAGACTTTGACAGCAGGTAGGTAAGTAGTAAGTACGAACGTACAACATTACTCACTGCAATGCTCAACACCATATATTATTTAAGATAATGTTTTACAAGATGACTATAATGTCAATAGGTGATATGACATTATCACATCTTCATGTGTGTCTTGATGCAGTGAGTCATCGTTGCTGACATTGACAAATAAAGGTAAAAATAATCTTTAAATAGCACCAAATAAGGGGCTACGTTATCATTCTAAAATGTTTTTTTTTAACAAAGCCAGCCCTGGATATCTATAAGTTATGTCGGTAAATCTTAAATTTTGCAAAAAATGTAAACATAAAAAAGAAGTTCAAGTGGCCACGAATTAAAGTATAATATAGTACATGTAACTCTTCCAAACTAGCTAGTGCCACGCTCGATAATCTACAAGATGATTTAAATTAAAATAAATTAAATTATTAAAAAAATATTTTTTAATAAAACATTGGTTATATTAGTTGTTTATAAAGTATGTTCAAAGATGTAAGACGTTCATAGCATTTTATCATTTGAATATCATTTGTGCACAACATTAGGTTTGGTATGATTTGTGGAACTATTCTGTTAATATGCTAGGGCTTTTTATTTTTGTTGGTTCTCGTTCAGTGGATTAATTAATTAATGAGAATACTTATTCTGAAACGCTTCGACTTTTTTTTGGTCTTTTTCAATCATTATTATATTCAATTTGACGTGAAAATATGACAATATTTTCATATTTTCACGATTCCAAATTGAATAAAGATTGAAAAAAACAGGTCGAAACGTTTTAATTAATTAATTAATTAATCCACGGAACCAGAACCAACAAAAATAAAAAGCCCTAGCAGACTAGGTAGAGGATTCGCATTCTCAGTTTGGGTTGGTAGCATCGGGAGCAACTTTTCCATGAATTTGGTTCTCGTGGGGCATACTACGTTCTCTTGCTAGTAAGTGAAATAGTTTATACTGTGATATTGTGATTTTGTGCCGAATGGCAATCTTCCTTCGCTGAATTTTCTGTATTCCTCTTTTTAAAATTTTACATGTCGAAGCCTTTACCACGGCACAGTCAAGCATTGGTTGAGCACTAACGCATGCTAAAGCAATTTTAGTTTTGCTAAATGAAAATTATTCTGTTTCAGAGGTAGAATAGTGGCAAATATTTCAAATCGTAGTTTGATGGCGCAAAAATAACCACAAATTGATGGCGTGCACGTCGTGGTTAGTTAAGTGGACCATATCTAATTATCCAGTGGTTACCTTTTGCCAAACCACTCAATATGTACGTAAAATTGCAACTCACCGTAAGAAAAAGTTGTCATTTATTTGTTATTTTAATATTATCTGTAACTAAAATCATTTATTGTCTTATGTTGGCGTCGTCGGTTGCACAGTACATACGTTGCTGCAGTTTATCAAGCAGCTAGTGATTAGCACTTTTCTGATAACGAGTATAAGCGTGGTATTACGTGCAAACATTACTTTATATGCAAGTAGTAAACATTGTTATAAAGCTATCATAAAACTACAAACGACACAATTATTTCCGCCTGCTGTAACTTTTGCCTATCAGCGTACAGCAAAATCGGTGATACATAAACAATAACTCTTGTTCTAATATGATCATTAAACGTTCATAATTTCATAAAATTAAACATTCAGAACACGAAAAACGACTTTTTAAATCAGGATGTCATATAAACGTATCTTGTTTATTTATGATATCCTTGCATCAGTTATTGTCATCGTTCATGCAAAAATTTCAACGGGTTAGTGAAAAGCTGTGGTATAATTAAAGCGAGCTTTTGTACTTTGGATTTTTCTAAGTGGGACAACTATACTTTTCACTTTCAATCTATATATACAGTGTTAGTATTCTCTATTGATGTAAGAATTTCATTTTTAGTTCAAAGCCGCCTCAGTGGCAGGGCTAATATTCTACTCACAACATTTCCGTTTTTAATCAAACACTCCACGCATATAATGAAAATTTTTAATTTAAGCAGCCTCTCTTTTTTCCTATAATTCGCCTGGACTCCTATTTATCGTTTGCTCTAGAAAATAAGTATGCGTAATCTGGATGACAATCTCTTACACACTCAAATGCACTTATAATACATATCTTGTCATCATGTGAGTTCCTAATAGGTGTTCGACCATATCTCATAGTTGTTGAGCGGTGGCCCCGTTCCTAAGTAGCTAGGTATTATACTCGTATTATACTTAGCACTTGACAGCGTACCTATGTTGTTTTTACAATTTGGGAGAAAACGTCATGTGAAGTAAGTTTATCACAGCCAATTTGATAAAAACAAAATAATATTAGTTAAGCAGTGAAAATGTGAATCATTCAACTGCAATTTTCTCGGAAAGGGTCAATTTTTGGCCGCATGAACAAAGAGTCAGTATCTTTTTTTGGTTACAAGGCCCAAAGATTAAAAGGACATATTTTTGATACAAATACTTACTTCCCAAAATGGGTGGTCGCGATGTAATAGGCCAAAATTCATGACTAGATTCCTGACGTGAAAATATTGCGATTTAGACTAACTTACTTTAGTTCAAAAGTTGATACTTACAGAGATACAGGGTGTTAAATACAAATTATTAACTTAGTTTTTTCTTAAGATAATATTTTGTCGGATAGATCGCTGTCTCTTGAAAAACACTGACAAAAAATTAATAGTCTGACGTTTCAATTACAGCTGTAATCTTTGTCAAAGACGCAGAACCTCAAAATTTGCCTGACACAAGTTCAAACAAATTTTTGAAAATTTGTTTGAACTTGTGTCAGGCAAATTTTGAGGTTCTGCGTCTTTGACAAAGATTACAGTTGTAATTGAAACGTCAGACTATTAATTTTTTGTCAGTGTTTTTCAAGAGACAGCGATCTATCCGACAAAATATTATCTTATTATATTATGGACGCTGAAAGCATTCACCCTCGTATTAGTTTTTTCTTATTTATTTCATAATAAATGCTCATATGGAGATGAAATTTTACTGTTAAGGGTTTGCTGGGGCGAGATATTAAAATCTATCCATGGTTTGCTTATAGCTTATAGAGGACGCCACCTGCGCTAGGTCGAATGCGTTGAAAACGACAGAACTTTTTTACATCTCAACAAATCTATTCTCAGGTATCAAATTCAGATTTTACAATTTCTTTTACACAAAAAGGCTATACGTTTTGATAGTCGCTATCTTGCATCGTTCTCGTAAAATTTCGCATTGAAAATTTCAATGTATTTGCATTCAACTACAAATCGGCAAAAATTTTCAAGTAGGCTTATGTTAAAATCCAATTTTTACATTTTCCACTTATCTTAGTGCTGTCAGAAATATGGCAGTATTATTCGTGTCTTATTAAAAGCATTCTTTTATAGAGAACTATAAACACCCGCGAAGAGCTATAGCAGAAAATTGTAAATGCTGCCAAATCATTTCGTAACAAAAGTCTCTATTTTAAAATGCGGCACTCTTTCAACAAACGCGTTAATAAACGTATTGAAGTTGGCGGCAGACATGTTGAACATTTATTGTAATATTCGATAATTATTTGTTCATCACAATTTGAAAATAAACTCTTGCTTTTTTGACATTTGTACCTTATTTTGATTACTTGAATTAACAAAGCTAAATATCTTGAGAACGGTGCAAGTAGCGACTATCATAAAGTATAGCTTTTTTGTGTAAAAGAAGTTGTAAAATCAGAATTTGATAACCGAAAATAGATTTGTTGAGATACAAAAAAGTTTTGTCGTTTTCAATGCATTCGACCTAGCGCAGGTGGCGTCCTCTTCTCTTCTCGGCCCAGAAAACCCCTAACACTAAAATTTTATCTCGACATGAGCATTTATTATGAAATAAATAAGAAAAAACTAACATAATATTTTGCGTTCACCACCCTGTATCTCTGTAAGTATCAACTTTTGGACTAAGATGAGTTTGTCTAAATCGCAATATTTGCACGTCAGGAATCTAGTCATGAATTTTGGCCCATTACATCGCGACCACCTTGTATAAATAAGTATAGTAGGTACAACTGTCGTGAACTGTGTTTATGTATTTATTCAGCAATAGTCACCTAGTAAATGTCTACAATCAAGCATTTTAAATTAGTACAGAAAACGGGTGTGACCCATTAACGTATATTAACTTCTTATTTTAGTCGCTCATTGAAGATTACTTCACATATCTTTTAGGATGATACTGTGCTTTCTATATTCACTTTACAATGTGTTAGGCGCTTATTCCATTTTGAAACTGTTAAGACTGATTATAATCTATATTAACCTTACATAAGAATTAACCCTGGAAACATCATTGTCAAAATTGATACATATGCTAAATGATATCACACGACTAAGCAACCGCAAAGAGACCATATTTAAGGCCATATTCACTTGCTTGTAGCACTACTTTTAAAAATTTGTGGAAATGCCCAACTGCAGCGTTTTATATAACTTTAATAAGGATATTAAATATAAGAAGATCCTCAGTTTACCAAAAATACCATGCAAAAAAAAGAAGAAATTAAAATACTGCGGAGTTCGGATAGATGCAAGTGTTCCGTTAGTAGGTTACCAGTATGTAAACTCACGAGGTATGGAGTCTAAAATGGTAATTATATCACATACGTATCATAAAAAATGAATTGTGGAAAAAAGAGAAGATTAAATGTGACGTCAGACATCACCATACACTTACAGGATGGAGAAAGCGACAGACGCCAATCTATTAACATGAATTTGTCAAAAAAAATGGCTGAATATTTGTAGACTGATAAAAATGTTTGCAGAGTCAGCATAGGCAAAGCACCTTCAAGGTGTGACAACAGGCTTGTTATTGATTCCATTTTAGTTCACTCTCTGATTGTAGTAAATTGCCCAACGGATAGATAATGCATGGCAAACATTTCCAATCGATGACTAAATAAGCGATAACCGATAAGATACTACTTCATGATTTGCTAAAGCGCGCTAATGAAGCTAAAGGTGATTTGTAAATCTTGCTACACAATTTTGATTGATAGTTACAAGAATTACATTGTTACAATGAACTTTAACTGCCACTTAGTTTTGTGGTAAACAACATATAGAAATTATTGTCTGTTAACCATAATATTTGTGCCCCCTAGTTATATCGGTATCCATTACTGTTGTGTGTTCCTTTGTTTATACCTCATAGATGACTGTTATGTACATTTATTTTATTTTATTTATTATTTATTTTATTACTATATATTATTAAAATTTTGTATATTTCTACTTTTCTATAAGAATTTTACACCATCCTTGGAACCTGATGTTGTTTTTGAACATATTAAACAGAATAATATAACATATGGTCCCATTAAAAAAGAAGGAAAACTGTCGGTACTGACATATGGTAGCTAACTAAATTTTAATTTCCCACGCCAAGTTGTATGCAAGGATATTCTATAGTGTAGTCGGAAGTTTGAAAACAGTTACGAGGAAAGAGGGCAGAAATGAGAGATGTAATTGAATAGTTGCAGAACAGGGCTGCCCAGATTTAGTTACTTATCGCCAAATTGAATACTTTTACTGTTCGCTTCGTGTCACTTTTTTCGATTCGGTGACTGGCTCCAAATTTGGCTCGTTTTCTAAGGTTGGCAACAATAGGTGGGGAAATTTTTTGTTATTTCCCTGATTTGTTTGTATTGTGTGAAATTGAACACGCTCTAAATTATATATCTAAATTATTTAGAGATCAGTGGCTCCTGCTGAATAGAGCATCATTTTCGAACATGATTTTGAATGGTATTAAACAACCAACGGTTTAGTGCGATTACAACTTTACCTTTGAAAATTACACCACCAACACTAGTAATAAACATTAACTGGGACTCGGTGGTAGATGCACTCGCTAAAAGCGGTCCGAAAGCGAAAAATTTAACTTTTGATTGAAGCACGAAATCTCTAAGAAAACAAGTCCTAAACAGAAATTACTTTTTATCGCATAGAATTACTTTATTTTCTGTTTGTATGAAATGTGTAGATAGGTGTTAGATTTGCTAGTGTTAGTACTGACTACGAGATGGCGCGAGGTTTCCATTCAGCGCCAGTATGTTTCCTTCGGGTGCCGCGAGAGGGCACTGAACCTTACAGACCGTCAGCGCGTGAAGCGTGATATAAAATGGTGGTACAGATGCGCTCGAAACAGCAGCCGTTTTCGTTTCGCTTTGAACTTTTCAATATTTTAGTTTGAGATAAGCATGTGTGAAAGTGCAAAATAAAGTTTTCGTTTTTGCTAAACATCTATTATTGCTCGACCTTAAGCCACCTCAAATAAATAGCAGTGCGGACACAACGAAACCAAGTTCGTTACAACACTCAAAACATTCGGTAAAATACATACAATAAGGAAAGTTTTTTATTTTCTCTCATCTGTCAAACTTAAATTTTACAAATCACATTCGTACTTATGATTTGGATTAATCAGAAGCCGATATCAATGACTATTTCAAACGAGATTTCAAATTGATTATGAGGAGCGATAATTTTAATAGGTACAACCTCAAATCAGGTCCGCATGTTGGTACTTTTTATTGTAATGTAAAAGCTAAAGCATTCGAAAATGAGTACAAAAAGTGTGAAAAAACTAAGGTTTATAAAAATGAAGACGCTCACGAGAGATGTGATGTACGACGGATACAAGAACAACGGTGTTTCAACTTTATCGCGATGCTATATAAGGAAGTTACAAATAACTTAAAAACAAAATATAGCAAAGCAACTTTACGATGAAAAACTCAAAGTCATCGTCAAGCTAATGGAATACCGAAAAAATTCAGAATATGCTCACAATGTCTCGGTATCTCAAAGAAAACGTATGATAATAATGCACGCAGTCGCAAGAAAGTTGGCTGGAAGATGCTCCTTTCCTGGCTTTAAAAAACATTGCAATCACCAAGGTAGATTACCATGACAATATGGCGAATTGCCGCCTCTCAACAAAACTATTGCTTTGACGTATACTTGTCATCTGTCGATTATCGAATTATTTTATATATATTATCAATATATTTTGTAGTGTTATTTGGGATAATCAACTTTAAGGTTGCAGAAAGTTAACATTTCGGAGCTGTGGGGTGATAAGGTTTCGTATAACTTTTATTGAGGCTACAGTAAGCCTGTTAAATAATTTTACTATGATGGTCTGAAAGATGTTTTAAGCCTGCCGCAATGGTAAAATTCACAAACTAAGTGGTATTAACATTATAACATTAGCTGCACTACACAAAGCTTCCCAATGCAAGGGTGTAGACTGTAGTAGAGGTTACCACAAGCCTACTATACAAATAATTATTGTAATTTGTTACCTTTGGAAGAAAAATAGAACCGTAAATTGGAAAATTTTTATAAAGCCATCCATCTTCGTTACTGTAACTTGAACTGCAACCTTCAGTACTATCGCCGTGCATCTGTAGCTTGGCAGCATGGCAGCAGTTACAAAAAGGCGACACAAAGAATTCAGAAATCAACGCCGCCCGCGTTGCACGAATCATTTATAGAAACCATGTAGTAAATTTTGTATCATTATTTCATTAAAATTTGATTACCACTTTCGCAATGAAAACAATTTTGTTTTTTCTTAAAATTATTTCTCACCAGTACTTTTACAGAATTCATTGTTACTTTTGTCATTAGACCTAGTGATTGTGGTTTACCATCTATGACCTGCAGCCTTTAATCTTGTTATTCCATTAGTTTACGTTGAATCTTTCAAATTTTAACGATGTTCGCGCGTCAAGTTGATTACGTGTAATGCGCCTGCGTTATGTAAAGAGAGTCGATAGCAGTGGCCAATAGACGGAGGAGGACACTGAAAATGTGAAAATAGAAAAAGGACAAGGACAAAGGGGGTTATGGGAAAATGCGACTTGTAAATTGTTGGTTGATGTAAAAAGTAAATGCGAATGGGAAATAGGCAGGAATAGGTCACAGGTCGTCATTCGTCATCGTCAGTGCTGGTATGTGGTGGTCTGCTGGTAGTGTGTGATGGGTCAAGGTTATGTACGGTTTTCTGAGGAAGTCGCTACTTGTGAGGATGTAATGACTACAATAACGCTTACCCAGCCTGCAAGAAGCAAGAACGCCATTCGTTTTAAAAGGTCACAGCAGACAGCAGGAGCTCTACGATCTACGGTTATTAGTTATTACAGATAAGGTTTGTATGCTGTTGCATCTTATTTTACGCGTCTGATTCGTGTTGGTTTCGCATTATTTTCACCCGTTTTGGGTTTTTAATAAATTGAATTGGAATGCAATGTTTTCCTTTTAAGCTTAACATCTCACTCTCTTACACATGTTTGATGCATAATGTTTTCATTATTTTCATTAAATCAATTTTTAATAAAGGCTTTTACTCGGTTTTCACCACCATCAAAGCTGCGGTTGTGTTGACGTACTAAATAACAACTTTATAATGAACAACTTGGTATAGGAAAACTTTCAACGCGAATTCTAGGTAAGGATTAACGAATTCTTGAAATCTGTAGAAGTATTTTCAGGACATAAGCACTAGAGATAATTTGGCTGACATTGAATGCATGTTACTCAAATGGCAAACAAGGACAAAAAATTAATCTTGAATTCATTGACTGATAATCTGTTTTCCGCTACTCTATTTCCGTTACCTTAATAAATACAAGGAAATGTAACGTACCAAACTTCCATTTATACGGGAAAGATTCGCCAACTTTATTGTTTTAAATAGAATTCTATGTATATTACTTCCACATCCAACGGATGGGAAGTATTGTATCGCAAAAAAAATTTTCAAAGATTTTTATTTGCTCATTCGCTTTAAAATGGTCGAAAATGCAAAAAACAAAATTTGAGCAAAAACAAATTTCTTGTCTGTGTGTCTGTGGTATTGTTTGTGGACACGATAACTTTCGAAAGACTTAATATATGAACTTGAAATTTGGCAAACGTATAAATCTCAACTACCCAAAGCGACCTATTGTTTGTGGGGTAAGTAGGGTATCGGGAAGGGGGCAAAATTGGGGGGTAACTGCCCTTTTTACAAATTTTTATTTTTTTATATTTTTTTCGTTTTAGTATGTAATTAATAGTGTAACTGCGAGTATTATTAGCTCTTATAAATTTTCGGTACAGCAAACTATTTAGAAGATATTAGCAAAAAAGCGTCACTTAAAGAAAACGGTTTTTCCTAAATATCTCCGAATATATTTAATATATTCAAAAAATGAAAATGCCATCAGATAGGAAATAAAATTTCTCACAAAAAGTGTATTAGAAAATTTATCCAAAATTTTGACATTTTCGAAATATTTCCAAAAAACCTATTTTGGACCCTGCTCGTACGATTTTTTTTAAATTTTGGTATTATATAGAAAATCAAATTTCTGATCAGAAAGCGCTCTTGTAATTTTTTTGTTAAGTTAATAATTTTCGAGTTATTTGGAAAAACCGATTTTAAATATGTATATATTTTTGCTGATATCACGAGGACTGTGTGTCTTAGAAAAAATGTGTAGAGAGAAAAAATGCTCAAAACCTGATTACTAATCGTATAACATAAGAAATAAAAACGTAAATGTCATTTTGACAATTGGATGTGGAAGTATTGATTCAATTTGCAGCGGTTTTATTAATATAATATGTGGATGTCTTCTCGGATGTCTTATTATATTTTAATATGAATTTAGTAAACATCCATATGTGGTCTAAACTAGATTATTTTAGTGTTAGTCACAGTTTAAAAAAATGACGTTTGTAGAGGTTGCCAAACCTATTAAAATTATTTATTTTTAAATATACTGCAACAGGAAGACTTTAATTCTGACCTGACTTTTCATTTTGTATTTCAAAGTTATTAGATTGAGAAATAAATTCCGTATTAGCTAGCTCAAGAAGCAGAAAATCATTAGATTCCCAAAAAGTTTAAAAGGTTTACAACAGACAAAATGAGAAGGTTTTGAAATGTATGGCGCAAAAATAGGTATCAAGCATCAATCAATACGTTATTTTAGCCTACTTATGCGAGTTATCTACTAAATTTAAGTTTACCAGAGGAATGGATGTCATTTGTTGCCATAAACTGTAGGCGCTTACGGAAGAAACAAATGAAGAAGAGTACGTAAGCTGCAGCGGACAATACATACTTGTTCCTGAAAACTGTCAATATTTGTGGAATTATATCTAAAGTAAAGATACAGTCCATTAATACACGTCGCTCAAAAACTGACAGGATTGAACATTTGCAAATATGGACATTATTCCTCAAATATAAAATGGAAGATATATCAGATAAGTTGTTGGATTAATTTTATTGGAAGGTCTCCCGCTTTCAATGCAGGTCATTTTGTAGATAAATGTAGGTACTAGACAAGTATTTAACAAGCATACCTGCAACGATAGTTAATGGAAAAATGTCTGCCACAAACATGAAGTTGTGTAGGAAATCAGCCACTGCAGTTGGTGGATATATCAATAAAATGAATTATCTAGATTCAAAAGCTAAATCGTCAACCATCCGTGTCTGTCTAAACAAGATAAGGGTGATAATTAATCAAAAGTTGTATCATCAGCGTCAGTGATTTTCATTGATGTTCGCAAAACCAGCAGATCTAGCACAGAGGGTGGTATTCGAATATCGCATAATGAAAACTGTATGTTCATTATTTATTTGATAGTTATAATAGGATTGAAAGTTTGTGGCTGCGTTGATAGCCGATGTCTTTTAATGCTTAATAAATTTAACATCGAAATTAACTTTTCTGCTAAACTTTGTTAGTCATTTCTTAGCAACATTTAAAATACATGTGCTGTAAGGTTAGTTTTTTGGATGCACGATTCGAGCCTATAACACAAAAATGCTTTCGGCGGGTTTTTCCTTGACAACCAGTAAAAAACTACTTATTTACTTGCCCAAATTATGGCTAATGCCAAAAGTTCAATGTACAATGTAATGAGGGAACCAATAAAGAATTATTCAGGCTATTCAATGTATAATGACATTTGTTAGGGAGCATTTCAGGCATAAACGCAGGTCGGTACATATTATGCTGCACATAAATCAGAATAAGTTTTTATTAAATTCATTTATAATACTTCTTACTTGGGAAAAACGGATTCTCAAACAAAACGGTATCAAAAAAGAAGTAACCATTAGCGTAGAAGTCTTTCAACGACAAACCCGTGTCAAATTGCGTTTCGCTCGTAACTTTTGTTTGAGAAGGTAATTAGCGCCTAATCAAGCTCCAGGAAATGCAATAAACACAGTTGTTAAAACGTGTGACAGTAATGAAGGTAACTACGTGCTCAAGACCTACACCATCACGCACGATTGTTTTAGGGAACTATCAAAAATATTTGTTTCTTCAGTAATAAAAATATAAGTCGTAATAAAATGGTGGATCGTTAAAGAATAAAAAATAGTTTTTTGTTCAGTGGTAAGTATTTTTTTGTAGATTTTTTCATGCAACTCAAAGACGAAAAAACAAATTTCTACACTGATCGAAAACGCTTGAGGTATCTTCTGTAAAACGGTGGTTTCCAGAGAATCTCCGAATCCAGATGGCCGAAAGTTTTGTGATAGTAGCCGTAAATCGTGATATGCATGCTCCTGCCTTCTCCAAAATCACATAATGAATAAAATCAACTCATTTTTATTAGTGCTGTGCGTCGACCGTTTTGGCCAATAACCCTTTAAAAATTAACACAATAAGTGATCGTAATTTGATTTTTCTTAGTCTAATTAAAATTTTGATTTGATTTTGCATCATGTTTTAAACATTAATCACACATTTCTCTGATGGGTAGGGTACGCAAAACAGTGCAAAACCAATTCGGGGCTCTACATCTCATCTTCGACGATCTTTTGGTGTTTTGTATGGTACACCGTTAATTTTATCTCCTTCGCGACCTTCAACTAACTGCATAATGCTTCTCAATGTCAACGCAGTGTGGGATGTAATTTAAAACGAAATACGTTTATAAACACTTCCTAGAATATGTTTAAAAATGCATCGCAGTTCAGTATTTTTTAATAAGAAACAGCTTTACGGAACAAATTAGTACCTATATTTACTAATGCCCCGGTCTGAATATCACTTTTACGATTACTTCAGTCACATAGTTAAGTTTCAAGTACATATTATAGTGAGAATAACAATCTTCTAAGATACAAAATTCTATACTGGTTTCCTCATCCAGTAAATGTACGCCGGACGATAAATGGGCCAATTTCATATTATGTTTATGTACTTGAGCAGTTTCTATGTTTTGAGTTAAGTTAACAAGTTGAGAACTACGTGTCAAATAAATTATAGTCGGTAAAACGCTGTTTATGTGCGGTCATATAATTTAACGATTATACTTGAACTTTTTTGACAAAAAGGTCGTGTTCGGGGTCATTTGGTACTACTGCTCGAACTCAGTATATCTCGTACCTACAATAAATCGCCAAACAAAGTATCTAACAACATTTTCAAATCAAAAGGTTTACCAAATGAGGTTTTCACAAAGATGTAGAAAATTACGAGGAAAATTACTCTAATAAAAAATTATTTAACTGTAATTAAATGGAAAATTAGAACTGCTGCTGCTTGCTATATAACTGGAAATGTGCAGTAGCTCATTTATTGCTAGTGATGAATCCGATAAACATCGTTATGCAACTGACGTTGACTTCCAACTGACAAATTTGTTTCAGATCAATGTTTGCTGACGGTTTTACTTTAGGGCTTAGCATTTGTTAAAAAAGACATTAAATGACTTACATTTTCAATGAACCTAGAATAGCCTTCCATATACATATGTACTTCTTACAACAAATAAATAATTGACGTTTTAGCATTATTTTTTTCTGGTAAACAAGCACTCAAATGACAATCATAATATGTTGAATCATACTAAGCGTAAAACTGAAACTAGTGTTCAACTGGAGTACTCTGAACAATCTTTTCTGATGTAATTACTTCAAAGATTAACATTATTTTCAAAACGAAAAAATTCCCGCGCAAAACAGCCAGTCGTGGCTGCGGAATAGTGTCACGTCATCGAAGACGTAATTTAGCATGTGTCCATCTCTACAATGCTGTTTTAGGGGTTAATATAATTTATAATCAGTTCTAATAGTTTCAAAATGGAATGAACACGCAACATATTGTAAAATAAATCCAATGGCACATTATGATCCTAAAAAGATGTGAAGGTTCAATAACTGCCAAAAATGTGACGTTATATAAGTTTATACGTCATATCCAATTTCTATACCGATATAAAAGACATAGCAGTGCTATGTAATATACAGGGTGATTTTTTGAAAACTTCACACCTTCAATAACTTTAAATATAGCAAAAATTTAAAAATTTGCAAAAACAGGTAAACTTTTGTTTGCAGGGGGACAACTTTTGAGATAAGTTTTTAATGGATAGCGCTTACCCTCTTAGCGGGGTAGATACCCCTTCAAAAATTTTAAATGAAACTACCCATCTTACGATACATCATTTAAAAGCTTATTACACAAGGAGTCTTGCCATGTAATTAGTTTTACTTTTTTACCCATTGACGGGGTAGTGGGTCAAAAAGTGCATTGTAGCAAGTGGCTTATACAATGGAATATTTTGGACTTTTTTTAACAAAATTTATTGTCTTGCAGTTACAATAAAAATTGTCCTTACTCAAGCCTAAAAAAACTTGTTAAAAAATAATTGTTACACCTAAGCAAAATGCCAAAAATACTTAAAATTTTCTTTCGACATTACTTGATATTGCAACTCAACAGTTTATACTGAATTGGCTAAATAATTATCTACTTTGTGTTTCCAATTTTTTGTTGCAACTTTTTGGCTACTTCTTTGGCACGACCATCTTTTTGTTCACATTCCTTTTTATAAATCGCGTGAAATTTTACAGTGAGAGTCCAAGTGATGATAGTTTATTCAACTGCCGAAAGGGTAGAAATAWTTTTTATTTACGGTGCTGAGCATAGCTGTGCTCCTGCGTCAGCAAGGGTGTTTAACGAACGGCACCCCGATAAAAATGTTGACGCTAGGTACATTCTCGATCTCGTGCAGAAATGATGATGAGACAATGGATCTGTAGTAAACAAAAAAAGGGCAGGGAATAGAGTCGTTGATGAAATGGCCCAACTTGAAGTACTTGGTCATTTTGCAATGGATCCAACTAGCTCTTTGCGTAATATTTCTACAGCCACTGGACTTTCTTATTTATTTTAAGTATTTTTGGCATTTTGCTTAGGTGTAACAATTATTTTTTAACAAGTTTTTTTAGGCTTAAGTAAGGACAATTTTATTGTAACTGCAAGACAATAAATTTTGTTAAAAAAAGTCCAAAATATTCCATTGTATAAGCCACTTGCTACAATGCACTTTTTGACCCACTACCCCGTCAATGGGTAAAAAAAGTGAAACTAATTACATGGCAAGACTCCTTGTGTAATAAACTTTTAAATGATGTATCGTAAGATGGGTAGTTTCATTTAAAATTTTTGAAGGGGTATCTACCCCGCTAAGAGGGTAAGCGCTATCCATTAAAAACTTATCTCAAAAGTTGTCCCCCTGCAAACAAAAGTTTACCTGTTTTTGCAAAATTTTAAATTTTTCCTCTATTTAAAATTATTTAAGGTGTGAAGTTTTCAAAAAATCACCCTGTATGTATGTATTTGTGTAGTTTTGTACCGATTATTTTTTTTATATGGCGAACTCAAAATGTATTTGCGGGTGTTAGTATAAAAGGTGGCATTTGTCGTTGGTTACTATGGATTCATCTTTTACATGCAGTTTACGGTCCGGTGCGCCAGGCTTTTCCTATACAATTTCCCACCAGCGGCTGTGATGTAAAACTTTCGAATATAGTAGCCATGATGTAAAGAAACAATATTGATGCAGTTGTGCGTAAAGTGTATTTATTTTTGTTGCATGCAGTTCGCGTAAAACCTTTTACGCAAATAATTCCGAAAGATTACATCCAATAGCTCTCGGTTGTAATCAGACAACGTTATAACTTAGGTAAACTTTTAAGAGGGGCATTTACTTGGAGCGATCGGGCAAAATGTAAACTATGCAACCCATGTTACCAGCGGGACATGGGACGTAAGAGGGTAGCCGATAGGTTGAAATTACGCAAAGATCAGACGGGCTAAAGTAATATTCGGAAAATTGCTGACTGTAGCGTGTGCATAAAAAAGTAAGCATGATATTAGTAACTTACTATGATATTATACCAGGTTATTCAAAATATGGAATAACCCATTTATTCCTGTAAATATGAACTATATAACATTTCATTCTAACTGCATGTCGACTATGATTTTTGGAGGAACTTTTATAATAATTTTCATTCCGCCTCCCCATTGCTTCGGCAGACAGTAAATTAATGTGAAAGAGCTTTTAACATTAAACTTGTCACGTGTATTTAGACATAAAAGCTTAGAAATCCGGTCATATCGGAATAAATCGTATACCGCACGATCATTCCCGACAGGTTTGCATCTTAGCCTCACTGTTCTCTGGATACCATGCGACGGATCTGGTGGGGATGGGCATTCGCATTCCGCTCTCTTGACGGACTCGTGCGAAAGGGTTTGCGGTTTTAGATTTTTTGAATGTTTTTACTTATTTATCGTGCTCATGTTTTTAGTAGTGTACAAAGAAATATGTAGCTACAACGTGGAGTTCGAATTTTTCGTTTATGTGCCTTAGTTTTCGAGATATAACTCGCCAAAAATACGCATTTTTAAGCAAAATATAACAACAAATATTTACATTACCGTACCAAATTCAGAAAAAACTCGAACTCTACGTTGTAGCTACATCTTTTGTCATTGCCTTGTCGAAATTTCACTTCGAAAAAGTTTCGAATAACTCGGTAAAATGTAAAACGGTAGGTGCTTAAAATGACCCGATTCGTTCTAGGTAAACGCCCCTCTTAAACGTGACTTTTAACATTGCCTATTATTATTCACAAGTAAATGAATTATTATTTTTTTATTAATAATTAGCGTACTGAGGAAAATTGGCAAATGTCAATTCTTTGTGGTAACACGTTCTTCTATATATATTCATTATTCAAAGGTTATACGACTGCTGTACAAAAACTATTATTGTTCACAGTCGTAAGAATCCAGAATACATCATCGTTTCTTCGTTACACTTTGACAACAATTTTTAATAATGATGAAAAAGAAATTTATCTCAACCTTTCGGAACCTCTATGAGTTGAAAAATTTGTACATCACGAACCAAACTTTACTAATTAAAATGTCGGTTCATCTAACAAAAAGATATATTTATCAGAGTTACGTCTCGATCACTTTAACGATGAGGAAAGAACAAAAAAAACAAAAAAAATAAACGGAATATGTCAATATCTTTTATAATGAATCCGACCCGCTGACATTTACGAATCAAATCAAACTATACGTACATCAGACGAAATTTCTGTTTATTCTAAAACATACAAGTACAATTAAATCCATAAAGAGGAAGAATTCCAGAGACAATAAAATGCTCGATCACAAATGAATCCTTTTATCATTCGACCTTGTCTTCACCCATATGGGTGTTTTCAAAAAAAAAACTTGACGCCACAGGCAAACAAATGCAGAAACACTGATTATCGGCGTTTAAACAAAAACATTCCTCTTCCAAATATTTTCTTGATAAATTAGACCGTTGGCAATATAGTGCGCGCTAGGAAAGAAGTCGGACCTTAGGAATGTAACATCATCCACAATTTAAAAAGAGCGAACCGCATGGGTGGGCCGAGTTAATACATTTTATTCGCCGCGCTAGCCTGAAATTGTGACCATGAATAATGGCGGGCATACCAATGATTTAACTGTCTGACAACAATTGTCGTCCCCACCACGTCTGCCTTCTTTCCTGGCGCGCACATTACGTTACTATGGTAGACTTCTCAACATAATTTAAATATTATGAAATCTTTCGCATGCCCTCCAGCAACCTTTCAAAGGGCGATGAGCTAGGAATCCAGAAGAAAAATTTCTAGTCTATCTTGAAGACATAATTATTTTTAGCTTATCTTTACAAGCGCATATTAATTAATAATCGGCGATAAGTTTTCCAAAGAATCGGCGACATAAATTCAGAATTTAATTAAATAAGAAGTTGCATATTGGCCATATTATAACGCCAAAAAGTAGAAACCAAATTTGAGATTCCCATGGACTTTTAGGTTATTGTGGAAAAACAGTTAAAGTTAATTGTGCAAAATTCGTTATCACACCTATTAGATTTTTTTCTTCGCCAGAAATTCCTACAAAAAAAGGGAGGCAATTTTTCAGCCTAGGGGCGGAATAGTTGTAAATCCGACCCTGTTTCTTCTGGTATATTAAACACGGATCACGTAAAAAATATGAAGATAATATCAAAGATCCTATAACAAAATAAGGACAACTTTAAAGTCACAAATTGAAATTTACCTTAAATTTGAATATTGTAAAATGAGTCGCCTAAAATGAATACTTCCATAATTTATTTGGAGCAATCTTTCCATTACCAATTCAACTTACCTGCGTTACAACATATGATCCTTTCCAACTAAAAAGCGGCTTGTGGAACATTTTGAACTGGAGCCTTAGCTTTCCCATGTCGTCCGCCACCCTGAAGGTATCCGCTAAGGTGGTGAGCCAGTTGACCACTTCCTCATTGGCATAGGTGATCAACCCCTGTCCGAAATGGTACTTCCCGTCCATGACGAAGTTTAGAATTCCCCGAACAGAATTTTCCGTCAGTAGGGTTTCCTCGTCCAGGTGGACGATCCAGTCGTTGTCGCCGAGAATGTTGACGTCGTCCTCTAGACAGTACTGAAGAGCTCGCGCTTTGAACAGTGCCCCGGATTTCGTACGGTACGAGGGCGGCACCACCACTTCGCGCACCCTACGGTGATGCTGTAGCCCTATGGCTTTATCGGTCACAACTTCGACGATGAAGTTCTCCATTCCCGCGTCTATGCACTTGTTCATGTTGCGGACAACATTTGCGCGCACCAGCTTGGGGTAGTCACCCCTGGTGACTATCCTTATGCATATGAAGGGCGACAGGAGCGGTGAACTTTTGAGCACGACCCGGTCGGGGAAGGCGTTGTAAAATGTCAACCCGGCAAAATTGAACACCGCTTGGGGAAAGGGGAGGAATGTCAGCAGCCTTAACAGATACAGAATTATGGTCCACGTAAACCCGTACTCGACCCAGGGGTTGATTTCAATGTTCGCACTCTCCCTTACTTTCAGGCCGCCCGAGAATAACTCGAAACCGACGATCACAGTGAAAAATAGGCAACAATGTAGACAGTGTTTTGTTTTACTACTCAGCATGGTCATCTTTGATGCACCCTCAACGAAAGATTTGCTCCACGACACACACTTTTTTGAAGTACACCCACTGTAACCGATTACATAAAACACAATTAATTAAAACGTTATTTTGTTCATTATCATAACCATTGCGTGCATTATACTTTGTTGTTGCGGTCTTTTATGTTCTGTGCCGGTCACCGTTTTGTAAGATTACAACGCCGCTTTGAAAACCGCAACAACTACTTCGATTTAGTATATCAATCTAACTAACATCATACACCGGCATCGTCTGCACTCGCTAGACTGGGAGGGCAATTGACGCTACTACATATACAAATTCGATCGCAAAGCAGCGTCCCCTGTAGAGAATGTACTGTAATAATACTATGGGAATGCGCAACGTGTAACCTGAAGGACAATAGCTCTATTAGGCCAACTAGTAATTTCAGTGGAGGATGATCTCTACAACCTCTATACATCGGGGGTAATGATTCCTGTACTTAATTTTTCAATAGTCGTAGTCAGATAGATACCGATATTTGGTTATTTACATTTACGTTTTCTTTATTCAAAGATAGAGGTATTCGACAGTTTGATAATTTTTATTAATAATTTGTATAAATACTTTCCTTAAAAAAATCCATGCAGTTATTATGCAACAAAATACAAATAATAAAGTGGAATCAAAAAACAAACAAACAATTTTAGAGTAGTGGTTTAAATGGGGGTTTCTTAATTTTTTGAGAAGAATTTTATGGTGTTTACAAAAAAATCATTCTACCTGGAGTATCTCAAAAACAAATGAAGATAGGGTATTGGTATCTTAATACTTTTTTGTTTAATTCAATGTGTAAACACCATAAAATTCTTCTCAAAAAATTAAGAAACTTCCCCATTTAAACCACTACTCTAAAATTTCAAATAAAAAAAGTTAGCTATTGTAGACTGTTAGTATTCATTCTACCCGGAATATCTCAAAAACAAATGAAGATAGGGTATTGGTATCTTAATACTTTTTTGTTTAATTCAATGTGCCCAATCGAATGCGCTAGAAAAAATAGGGTCGTTCTATTGAAAATAACAAACTTGTAGCACTGAGCTACTGCTCTAAGCTTGTAGTCAATATCCCTGACAGTTGTTGTTCAATTGCTTTTTTTTGTAAACACCATAAAATTCTTCTCAAAAATTTAAGAAACTTCCACATTTAAACCACTACTCTAAAATTTCAAATAAAAAAGTTAGCTATTGTAGACTGTTAACGTGAACACCCTGTATATAAAACAATATATTAAAATTATAAATCTTCTTCTATTGAAGTCGACTGGTGAAGACGATTACATGTATGAAGCTATATTAAATTTAAAAAATGATTACTGAAGCTAGGTACTATGAGTAAATAACCTTTTACTATCAGTAGAAGAGGATATGTCATAAAATAGGCATAAAATTCAATCAAATTTATTAATAAATCACTTTTGTAACCCTCAGATCTCACTGTACGAAACTTTTTGGCATAAACTAAACTTACTATGTAATAATTACCAAAAAAAACAATTTAAGCTTAATAATCATTATGTTAACGGTTTAAATTCATTAAATGGCCATATTTTAATTAACGCCCTACTACGAATAAGTCCTTGTGGCACCGGACCATAAGATCTAGAGTCTAAAGAATTATTTGAATTATCTCCTTCTAGCCATACATGACCCCTTGGAACAACATCGGTGGTCACAAAGCCTGTTCTCACAGTATCTCCTGGTAATCCAGTTACACGTTTGCAAATATACTGCTTCGGGTTGGTAGGACATATGGCTATAATTATATCACCTCGTTCAACTTTCCGAAACCGGGGTGTTAAGTGCTCGGTTAGCAAGATATTATTCGAGTATATTGTTGGCTCCATTGAGGGTCCCGTACACTGCAAAAAAAAACACATGTTACTAGAGTTAATACATTTATCAAACTACTTTTTCACATACAAATTAACTTGAACCACACCTACCCTTCCATTGATAATAGGAAGCGGTAGTAGGTACTGCAGTTAAAAGCAACATTTGACTTTGAAGTCTGCGGATTAAATAAACAAGTTTATTCAACTTACCACTACAAAATCACCCAAATATTCAAAAGTGCAATGTGCAATACAACCATATTGTATTGCATATCCAAGTGTGCCTAATAATTTCGAGAAAGCCACCCGCATGTTGAAGGAATGAACATTATTTATTTAATTTGTAAATTGTAACAAAATATCAAAATTAKAAATATCCTCATAGRACTGCTCTAAGCTTATAGGTTATGTTCGTAAATGTCAACGTCAACTCGTCAACAGCKAATTGCCAAMTATCAATGTCATGCCTCCTGCCGTTACTTTAGACACTAAAGTCTCACTTGGATGTTGCCAAAGTACCGCTGATTTTATAATAATCACAGTATAATTATTATGACACATTTTCCTCAAATATATTCTGTAGTAGATATAAGCTTGGTAATAATCGATTGAGACAATTGGCAAAGTCAATAAATGAGATACAGAAAACATAAACTGAAATCGTTAGTGTATGAAGTAAGTCATTTTACCCGCGAAATGATTACTGAACATTTTACTTATTTACCTGTTTGTTTTCTAACGTTTAATTTTTATAAGTAGGTATATTTATTCATACACTGGAATATATGTTTGTTGTTTAAATACAGGGTTTCAATAAATGATTCATGGATCAAGGGCGCGTATGGAAATTATACATTAAATTAATTTGCCGCCTCTCAGGAAAGTAAATGCAACTATTGCATTGACGTATACTTGTCATCTGTCGATTTTTAAATTATTTGATATATTTTAATGTGAGAAAAACGCGTTGGAGTGTGTATTTTCAACATATTCTGTAGTGTTTTGTGGGATAATTAACTTTAAGATTGCAGAAAGCTCACATTTTGGACTTTTAGGTTATGTATCGTATTTTTGATGTTGCGGCCAGTTAAATAATTGTACTATGATGGACTGAAAGATGTTTTTTAGCCTGCCATAATGGTAAAATTCACAAACTAAGTGGTAGTAACGTTAGCTGCACTAGACAAAGTTTCCACAGTGCAAGGATGTAGGCTGTAGAGGTTACAACAAGTCTGCTAAACAAATACTTATTGTAATTTCTTACCTTTGACAGAAAAATTGAACCGTAAATTGTTGGAAAATAGTTATAAAGCTATCACAATTTGATCTGCAACGTTCAGTACAATCGACGTGCTTATTGTAGCTTAGCAGCAGTTACAAAAAGGTGGCACAAAAAATTAAAAAAACAACGCTGCCTGCGTTGCGATAATCATTTATAGAAACCCTGTATTATGCTGGTTGTTGTACAAATAGCAGATTTCGTTGGTCATCAAAATCGGAACCCATTCATTTTGTTTTTGGACATAAATATTTTGAGAACTACCAGAAAGCGGAATTTACATAACAACAAAATTATAGTAAATACAATAAAACAGCGCGTTTCGAATATTATTAAGGTGACCAACTTCCCAAACCAGAAAATCCGGACGCCTTTACGGTGCTATTTGTAATATAGGATAATAAAGAGGGATAACCAGGCATAGGGATGCTAGATGTCCCGATTTCGGCGGGACAGTCCCGATTTTCATTAAAATGACCAAGGTCTAAATGCCCCGCTTTTATTTTCAAATTTCCAAATTATAGCGCAATGTACCATAGTAATCGTTCAGCCAGTTGACAGTCGAAAAGAAATGTAGGTAATGTGTTACGCTTGTTATTGCAAAAAATATGTGTGGTCGAACAAAAGCATCTTTGTAAATGATTGTTTCAAATAAATATCTTTTATTTATTGCATTCTGCATCAACTATGAACAACACGACACAAGGTTTTTTGCAATCAGGATTAAGAAATTCTTGGGAGGGGGAGGGTTAAGCTAATGTCTCGCTTTTTTTAGTACAAAACTACAACCCTAGCCAGGCATTAGATTATGTCGGCTACGGAATTGCATGCTGTCACAACAGAACTGAATACCTAGACTAGAAGTTTAATGTAAAAAGATTTGGTGGTAGGGGCAGGTAGAGCCAAACGCATGCGCGGTAAATACATATTATAATATGAAAGGAACAGGACCTGCTGCACACTTCGGCAATCGGCATTTACTTTGTCACACCAGTGTGTTACCACGCAGACTCACTGCCCTACGTACGAGCAATATGGCGTCTTACGGATCGTCAGAATATTTTCTCGCGCATGACATTTAGCCGTCTACATAATGGATGTCTGTGGCTGACACAAGGAGGAAGAATAAACAGGAGGGAGCGTTAGTTTGAACAGGGTCGCGCGCGCCACAAGGTTTAGGGCAATAAAAGGTGTTTCGCGACTACGATTACGGCCTGTGGTTGTTGAAAACAAGCGTCGTGTGCCAGTGGTTTGTAGAGAATCCCGACTGCGCATGTCGTAACAGAGTTATAAAAGGTGTCCGGCGTGGTGCAAAATATTTTACATTGGGCTTACGGCCGCGTTCCCCCCTGCTATCCTTCCTCCTTGGGCTGACATTAAGGTGACAGATGAAACTATGAAGTTAGCTACGCCTGACAGCACCACTGGCAAGAATGAAAAAGTAAAATACCATGTGCACATTTTTAGCCAAACCTTAAAAAAACCCGGACAAAATCCAAACAAAATTATGAAAATCCGGATACCATATTAAGTACGGACTCATGAGCAAAAATACAAACCTGTCCGGACGGTTGGTCACCTTAAGTATTAACATATTCAGTTATAATGATCAAATAGGTATTATTGACTAGTATTCCGCTGTTCACAAAACTTGAAAGTTACGTCATCAATTATTGTGAAGACGCTTGTCTACATTGTTGCCCGGTGTACTATCTGGGTGAAAACCTTTGAATATAAAACTGACAGGAAGGAGCACATTAATCGATTCGTGGGACTAGAGTGGAGCTTGCATGTGGCCGACTACTGTTTCCGCTTTGGCAGTGGCATAGGCGCATAGGGGAGTATGAGACAATGAATTATTGTATAAAATATATTTCCCTACCTTAAATTAATAAAGAATTATCAAAGGCAACCAGAGTATAGCTGTGATAATCGAAGTTAGTTATCTAGATGGGTACACTATATGGTGTTTTAGCGAAAAAAAGGTAGGTCTGTGTCAAGTTATCGCGCGTGTCAATCGATTTGACTGCCTTTATGCATACCACGCGATTTGGTAAAGCAAATTTTCCGAAATCGTCGGAAATCTTAGGAAGAGCTAAATTAGAGCGCATACGAAAAATGTAGAAAAATTTTCATTTTTCCGACCATTTCGAAAAAATTTCCTTCCCAGATTAAAATTATTGCATCAAGAACTATTGATATTCAAAGCGGCATGTAAATGCAATTTCAAAATTTAATTGTGTAAATTTATAAAGTTTTACAGGTTTTCCCGGTATACTTTCCAAAGCATTGGAGGACAATCGGAAACTTTTCGACGAAAAGATATATCATGAGAAACTACACCCAAATACCAAGTTTCATCTCGATAGCTCAAATAACAAAGAAAATAATTGAAAAAAAAAAACGAAAATTCACTCCGGATTTTTACCGCAGCGTAACATGACATCTCGATTTTTATATACAACCGCAGGTAAGCTACCTAAAATAGTCAATAAATCCGATCTCGCAACTTTAAGCACGAAAATATATATTTTTATTATTTTTATTGTTAATTGGCATTAAAAAAAATAGATCCAGAATAACAGGACTTCCGGCATTTTGGAACGATCGAGTTTAGCACGACCCCATTTTTTTTGTGGGATAACCATAATCCTCAAATGAGGGGCATATATTTATAGCGGCTTGCCCATTTACCCAATTTCGAAGAAACATGGCGTCCACTGCGTGCCTGGCCACACTGTGCTTATACAGTCACTGTAGGTGGATATACCTCTTATATTTAGGGACTTAAGGTGGATATATTTTGAACAAGCTAAAGGACAATGTGGTACAATCTTTTGTATTGTTGCATGAAAAGTTAGTTAAATACGTGGTTTCAAAATACAGGGTTTCTATAAATGATTCATGCAACGCGGGCGGCGTTGATTTCTGAATTCTTTGTGCCGCCTTTTTGTAATTGTTGCCAAGCTATAATATGCACGGCGATAGTAGTGAAAGTTGCAGATCAATATCACACCTCAGCTCCGAAATGTGAGCTTTCTGCAACCTGAAAGTTGATTATCCCACAAAACACTACAGAATATGTTGAAAATACACACTCCCAGGCCTTTTCTTATATTAAAATATATCAAGTAAAAAAATCGACAGATGACAAATATACGTCACTTTCCTGAGAGGCGGCAAATTGATTTAATCGATAATTTCCATAAGCGCCCTCGATGCATGAATCATTTATAGAAACCATGTACAATCCTTCTGGCAGGTATATATGCGTAAACATGGCATCGCGGACCTTTTGCGTCAATGAACTGTCATTACACTCGCTGGCAAATGTGGAAGCTGGTGGAAGTGTCTACAACAACGAGAATTTCTCGAATATTTGTTTATGACTTTTTTTTGCTGTTTGTGCCGTMTTTTCTTTACAATTATATAGCGGTGCATTTTGTGAAAAACATTTTAGGAAGAATTTGAYKATTTCTCCAACATCAATTGAAAAACCGGAAATAATGTGTCAATCCACCTTGGGGGTTATTCTAGACACGTTTTCTTTGAAGTCGTTTGACAAGAACTGGAAATACCGAAAATTTGTCATCGTCAGTTGTACGGTTGGTTCTTGAACGTGTACGTGGTGGAGTATTTCGTGAACGAAAAATTTCGTGTCAAGTGCATTTAACGCTGATTTTATTGACTATTATCGTTTATCAATAAACTTCGTGGGTTTTCGTGAACTTGCTTTGGTTTCGTGCAGATATCGATAAGTGAATTTATATGAATTAAATCTCAATGAAATCTCTAGCGTGGTAATATTTTAAAACGTCTTGCTTGAACCATTTACTTAAATTCTCAGTCGATAATAAACATAATGCATGTATGTGGTTGTAAAATGTTTGTAATCGAGTGGAGGCAATAGAGCAAGCGTGCTGAATATTGGGGTTATTTTTGGCTAGAAGGTAAGCAATTCATTGTCTTCAAATCCAAMGATTTATGAATTAAGGTTGCTTTTATATAACGTTGTTTATGGATTTTTCGAGAATTAAGTCTGAATTTTTTGTCGTTTAATTAGCAAGAAAGTAGAGGTTACAGTTATGTCTCAAACGAACCATAAAATTCGACACTTTCTACTTCACTGTTTGTTCTTTATTGTTAGATATTATTTCCATAGACAATAAGTGGTTGGATAATTATTTTTTGAGAAAATAGGTCTGGAGTAAGATTACGAAATCACAAATCAGTTCGTTTAGGATGAAAAACAAACCAATTAATCTAAACGCTTGAAATGGCAATTTATTACAGCTCGATTTTTGTAATCCAGCAAATCGTCGTTTAAACTTGGTAATTCTTTAGTCTTTGGAGTCGTGTGCAATACAAGGCTAAATTCGAGGCCAAAACTGTATTCGATAGTGGTGCCGTGTGCCTTACGTTACTTCACCATTCATTGGTAGTGAATTAATACCGATTTCCGGAAGTACCTAGTGCAAGTTGAGCACCTACCTCCGTCATAATCGGTTTTATACCACCGTTCTCCTGGAAGAGCGTGAGTAATTTTAATTAAATTGAAAGAATTAGAATGTGAGTAAACCGATCGATACCAGTAAAATTACACCACAATAAGATAATCACAGAGATAATTCGACTTTTCTATTATCCGTTTTCATCCACACAAGGCTATTGTGATATTGTTACAAAGTACCTATTCATTTAACAACAAATTGAAGTGGATACACCGTTTCGCTTGGTGATAAGAATTGCATACTAGTTGATTGTTAGCATATGAAAGCTGTGTTCCAAATATGTAAGAAATATTTATGTATGTAATGTAGGTACTCGGTACTTGTGTCAAATTTTTCTTTGTGCAGTACCTTCTTATGTTGTCTTATGGAACTCCGCATTGCTATTAATTTGCAAATATTGTTATAAAGTATCACAATATTAAAATAACGTGTTAACTACATAATATAAATAATGTTCCTTAAAAAGCCTTGAAGTTAAAATGATCGTTATAGAAAATCTAATTGTATATTTTAGATACCTCAATATTTTTGTGCTTACCTGCCTATACGTTTACAGATTGCAAATTTTAAAAATATTTAAATTCAAAATAGTCTTTAAATTAAACAGGTATCGATTTAATTCGTAACGGACTTAGATTCGTTGAATTTTTATGTTGGTTATATTTTTTAATCTTTTAATTTATCTCGTCTTTAAATTGTTCATTTTATATGATTGTTGAATTTAATAGATCGTTTCAATTTCATGCATACTTTGAATAAACTTGATATAACAGTTATTTTATTAAAACAGTTGTCGATATGGGAGTTTTCTTGGGACAAAATCAATCATTTGAATGTGTATTTTGCGATTTTTGACACGTGTGTGAAGCCGCAACTGGAATATTCACGTTTAAGTGTATTTGTTTTATTTATTTATTTATGAAGTCATGTGGTTCTTTTTTTCTCGTTCGAAAAACGAATTTTGTTCAAACGGTTGTACACATTATTGTTTGAGTCTCGGTTGCAGTATTCCGTTTGTTTTTAATAAGTTTTTAGGTAGTGTTACCGTGATAGTGATAAGTTAACAGTTGCTATAAAATTATGCCTTGTGATTGTTTAAAACAGAATAATACTACTCTAAGTAGAACATCTTTACTGTTATCCTTATCAATAGACATTACACCCGAAATAATTTACGAGTATTTTTACACCACATGATTAAAATCATTGGTCTGCGCGAGGTCACAACAGGATTGTTTGCCACCGTTCATAAAGCAGTTTGCATTTTAATACAGTGTAAACTGTCATATATGTATTGTTTATTTTAATTGGAGAAGTTACCTATGCACTAAATAAAATTTGTATAGCAACTGCCGTTTTGGCAAGTATATCTATTTATMTATTTTATTTAGGACCAATACTGCAGGCATCACGAATAAGATAAGCACCTAATATAATTTTTGGTGTCTTACATATTACGTACCTACATGTGCATGATTAGCAATAATTTTTTAATAGACGTTATTTAAAAATCAATGTCTTCTCCACTTTATTAAATACTAATTGGCCTTAAATGGCCATCATCAGTCCCTTATACAATTAAACTATGGGGAAACAGAAATTAATTTTGATAGAAGTCAAAAAATGTAAACAACTATCTAGACTTATCAGTGTAAATTGCGTTCTGCCAATTAGTATTTAAGAAAGTGGAGAAGACATTGATTTTTGAATAATTTCTGTTAATTCAAAACTCCACATTGATGGATCAGTTCACTGTTTTAAATAATTTTTTTCCTATAAAATCAAAATCGGGTATTCTATAAAATAAACACAGCAAGCCAAAGGCAAAAATTTAATACCAAACGCATGGGAAACTATAGGATATACTAGCAGATAGACGGATTCAAACTATAAAAGACACTGAAATACATCGGTAGAGAAATCTTAATGTCAATAGATATATTATAGTAAGATTTATACCGTTACACCCCACAAACGCAGTAACACCAAAAAGTTTAAAAATAGAGCAACTTCATATGCATTGTTACAAACGAAAGACCATCTATTCTTTTCCTTCTGTCGTTTCTCTTATACCGTATATTTTTTCACCCTTTGAAGCGCTGCATTACCTAAATTATTAAATCGACAAAACACTACATAGTAACACCTGTAAAATTCTAAAGCATTCAGGAGGCCAAAAATAGGTGAATATCACGACATATACACATACGAGGATGCCTTGGTGAATACCCATACCGTAGAATTAACAGACGACCAACTAACCGAGTAACAAAAACAGCCTTCGTCTTTTTAGACATCTTTCCAGTAAAAAGATATCTCTTATAGCAATAAATACTCTACGCAAAACCGGAACAAGACAGGCTAGATATTCAAGAAATGCTTGAAACGGTGTATCACACAATGGGCCTGTACAGGGTGAGCAAATAAGAGAGGTGGCCGGTCATATCTCATAAACCAGTAGCCCTAGAGCTTTGAGGTAAAAAATTTCTTAAGTAAAGTGGCCAAAAGAAATTGCTGGAAAATATTTTTGAGTTTGTAAAGTGACTGCTAGAGGGCGCTGTGGTACCTCCAAATTACAAAATTAATGTTTGTGTAATTTTTTGCCTAATAAATGTCTGCAGTATTAAACATTTTAAGATTGTTTGGACTAAAATCTACCATTTTTGTTTAGAACATTTTTTTGTTAAATGTCAAATAGAGGAGTGGGGGACGGGTGAATATCATTATAGAAAATCGCTAATATTTCAGGTTTGGCTTGACCGATTTCAACCAACGAGGTGTCATTTTCAAGAGCTTATATGCCCTTATAAAAAGCAATTTTAAGTGTCAGAACATTGTTCGTGTGTTGACCGCAAGAGGGCGTTTTCTGAAGGTACTACCTAAATATTAATTTTTCTCGAAATTTTTAAATGCAAAGGTATAAGGCTATTTATCAATAAAAGAACAATTAAATATAGATTAAAATAGTGAAAACCGTACAATTTTAAAATTTCGAGATAAATCGATTTTATGTAGTAATTTCAGAAAACGCCCTCTTGCGCTCAACACACAAACTATGTTCTGACACTTAAAATTGCTTTTTATAAAGGCACATAAGCTCTTGAAAATGACACCTCGTTGGTTGAAATCGGTCAAGCCAAACCTAAAATATTAGCGATTTTCTATATTAATATTCACCCGCCCCCACTCCTTTATTTGACATTTAACAAAAAAATGTTCTAAACAAAAATGGTACATTTCAGTCCAAACAATCTTAAAACGTTTAATACCACAGACATGTATTAGGTTAAAATGATATAAACATTAACTTTGTAATTTGGAGGTGCCACAGCGCCTCCTAGTGGTCACTTTAGCAACTCGAAAATATTTTCCAGCAATTAAGATTATTTGGACTAAAATCTATCATTTTTGTTTAGAACATTTTATTCTTAAATGTCAAATGAAGGAGTGGGGGCCGGTGAATATTAATATAGAAAACCGCTAATATTTTGGGTTTGGCTTGACCGATTTCAACCAACGAGGTGTCATTTTCAAGAGCTTATATGCCTTTATAAAAAGCTATTTTCAATGTCAGAACATAGTTTGTGTGTTGACCGCAAGAGGGCGTTTTCTGAAATTACTACCTAAATATCGATTTTTCTCCAATTTTTTAAATGGTGCGGGTTTCACCATTTCAGTCTATATTCAATTGTTCATTTAATAAAGTAAACAGTCTTATAACTTTGCATTTAAAAATTTCGAGAAAAATTGGTATGTAGGTAGTAACTTGAAAAAACGCCCTCTTGGCGGTCAACACACAAACAATGATCTGACACTTAAAATTGCTTTTTATAAGGGCACATAAGCTCTTGAAAATGACATCTCGTTGGTTGAAATCGGTCAAGCCAAACCTAAAATATTAGCGATTTTCTATATTAATATTCACCCGCCCCCCACTTCTTTATTTGACATTTAACAAAAAAATGGTCTAAACAAAAATGGTAGATTTCAGTCCAAACAATCTTAAAATGTTTAATACCACAGACATGTATTAGGTTAAAAATGACACAAACATTAATTTTGTAATTTGGAGGTATCACAGCGCCCACTAGCGGTCACTTTACAAACTCGAAAATATTTTCCAGCAATTTCTCTTGGCCACTTTATTAAGAAATTTTTTACCTCAAAGCTCTAGGGCTACTAGTTTATGAGATATGTCCGGCCACTTCTCTTATTTGCTCACCCTGTACACGAAATTTTAATTTTGTGTCGGATATACTCAATTGGTTGTAGAAACGTACTGGCACAAACGAAACTGAAAAATTTCAAATATATTTTAAATTATTCTATTATAAAGTTTGCATGACAAGCAGAGGTTAGAAACCAACCCCTCGCGACGGGGCTAAGCGTGTGACGTAGATGCCCATAGGATGTCATAACTCATAAGTAGTCCGTGCTAGAAACAAAATTATTTATTTTTAAGACATTAAGACATGTAATAGTTGCTTTCCAGCTTAGTAAACGAAACGACAAGGGTGATTTCATTCCATTTCGTTGAAAATTGCAAGTGTTATAGTCATTCTACTTTGGTTTTCTACGTCACGCACTAACCTCATCGCAGAGTATCATTTTCTAGCCTTAATTTATTTGAATGTTACTCAAAACTTTGATATTTTGTGTGGAAGGATGGGTATGTAGGCATATTTTCTACCGCAATAAGCTATTAAAACCAAGACTTTTGAACAGCCCTGTTGGGGTACAGTAACTCCACGGAGACGAAAACTACTATCTTCTTCGTTAAATATACTGGGATAATATTACTCAACAAAAACACAAGAACCTTACAAGAAAAATACGAAGGATAGCTGTAAGTCACATCAGGCAAAACCTATGGAAGTTCAGAAGTAGCTTGGAAGGAACTTTGTAAGAATTACTACAAAAATATAATTTAGTGGAAAGGGGTAACGGAATCCCGGCATTCATAAATTCATATGCAAGAGGTGGCACAATAACCTTCTAGCACTATGAGTGTGCCAAAACTAGGAACATATGGAAACAAACCTATCCATAAAAAATCTGGACAACCGTAATATAAAAACCTAATGCTCGCAGACCAAAAATTTCCCGTAGAGCACGAACACGAGCAAGCGAATCGAATAAACACATACACAATCACCCGACAATCACCCAAAGAAGGTTCGACACAATCACGCAAGAGCAACCTAAGCAAGACACAGGAGTCAGAATTTCCACTTGCAAAAGGCAAGAAAACAATAAAAAAATGAGGTCCTAAACCTCTTCACAATTCCAGATAAGAGCTCATCCGAAAAAGAAGAATAGTACAGCCGAGCTAACACAGAAATATTCAAGAAATCCATCCACTGGTTGGATGGATCTTACGAACCTTCCCATTCCAAACCTTTGCTTTTTGTAAAATGCGTTAGTACGTGGGAGCTCACCAGCAAGCGTGTCTTCCCTCCAACCTGGCGTAGTCACAGCCGACCCGGTGGTATACCGAGAAGCGGCAGAAATCCCTAACGGGATTTTTTAAAATTTATTGGCATATTTGTAGCAAATTGCCGATTTCGGTTCAATTTTTAATATTTTCTTGTAAGCTCTGTTTTAAGAGTGTTGAAATGAAAATCTGAGGGGGGCAAGGTATTCTGAAATGTAGTAAAGTACGGACCGAATTGAACGCTTCATTTTAACCACCAATCTTTATACGATTCAGCGCGCTCCCAGATCACCATTATTATCTACCGTTTCATTCTAGAGACCAACGCTAAAACTCCATAAATATTTCTGTTCCTACATATTTAAACTCCAAAAATTAGATCAAATACGCAATATTTTAGAACTTTATTAATAGTAAAAGTGAATTATAATGTAATACATATATACGTATATAACTTAAAATTACGAAATTAAGTACATCCGAGGGGAAACAGTGAACCTTGTATAATTCAAAAAGTTTTAGAATGCGAATGAGTTGATTTGATGAACCTTTCGCTTAGACTTTTTTTTTGGAATCTTGAACTGCAGCTCAGTTATGGAGTAATTACGCTAATTTGGCACACCCAGTATATATTTAAGCACCTAACCGTTGAAACGTAAAATGAGAATATGTGTGTAGGTAGATATATTTGCATTTAGGTTAGCACCTTATGAGTACATACCTCCATATCTCATATTAATGTTTCATGGGAGATTTGCTGTATCAGATTCATGGCATTTCTCTTATATCATCTCGTAATAATTCCTTGCAGTAGTGCTGGTCATTCCTTCATCAAAGTACTGAAGGACTATTGCAATCTGCAATCGTTGTTTCTGTACTCGTCTGTTAGCAATCTTGGAATCCAAGGTGCACACATTTTCTGTTGTCCTTCCTCATTATGGAATCCACACTGCCAATACTTATATCTAATATTATAGAAATAACTCGTTTATTTATGCAACGATTATCACTAATAAGCTTATCAAATCGGTCAGCATTCTCGTCAGTCGTCGCAGTTTTCGCACGTCGAATATCTGCTTCATTTTCGATGCGTTCCCATTCTTCTTTAAAGGATTTTCTCCATTTATAAATGCTTATCTCAGATAATGTTTCTTCCTCAAATCGCGCTTTAAGTCTCAGGTAAATTTCAGAAGGTTTTGCCCCTTCGTTCGTTATAAGTTAATAATTATTCGTTGTTCCAAGCTAGCTGCGTTCTCGCTCATGGCTGGCACTGATAGTTTATTTTTCCAAAGCCTACTTTGGAGTGATACTAGGACATATTGTGGCACTATACAGGGTGATCAGTTGAGGCTGGACAGGGGCTGTATCTTGGAAACTAAAAGTGCTAGAATCTTGCGCTTAATTTTTTTAAACAAATTTGACCACAGATTTCATTTAAAATATTATTAAGTACGTAATTTTGCCGCTAGGTGGCGCATTCAATATTACTTCTTAACAAATGTTATTGGAACATTTTTTTTCTAGTTGCTATGACAACTACAACAGAAGGAACAGAAGTTTCAAATCTTCAAACTGGTATAACTCAAGTATGGTTTAAGCGAATTCAACGAATGATGGCTAGTTTTAAGTGAATTTTATGCTTTTCAATATAATCATAAATAATTCATAATTTATTGCAACTGTTTGACAATTTAAATTCGATAAATATTTCTAGAAAGTCAAATGCAACCTTACAGACTTATTTGTTAGTCACTATAGCTCCTTAATTAAGCAAGATTAATTTGAAAACCGGAGGTCGATATCTGTCTTCGTTTCTTAGTTATAGTAAAAAATTTTTTTTCCTTGAAATAAAATTAGGTTATTATTTATTATTATTTTTGGCACTGCTTATTTGGCAATTAGCCAGCTCATTAGTTTTATTGTGCTTTATTGAGAAATAACATATTTTACATATACAGGGTGGTCAGTTAAGGCTGGACAACGGCTGTGTCTTAGAAACTAACAGTGGTAGAATCATGCGGTAAAATTTCTTTAAACAAATGTGGCTATACAGATTTCATTAAAATATTATGAAGTACATAACTTTGCCGCCAGAGTGCGCATTTGAAATAGCCTTTCAGAAAATCGATACCTCCGAAAAATCTAAACAAAACGTTGATCTAAAGAACACCCATTATAATCTGCGTTTACTTGTTTACTAACTTTGTTTAAACACTTTTTGTCTGGTTTCCATGACAACGCCACCAGGAGGGATAGAATTTCTGTACGTTTAAAGTGGAATAACTTAAGTTTGCTAAAACCGACTTTAACAAACGACGGCTCATTTTAAAGCTGTTTTCGACCTTTTTAAATTCAACTGCAAATAATTTAACACTTAATGGGAATGTTTGGCAGTAGGGAACGTTACTTAAGGAAATGTCATGTTTAATTATAATAACTTAAAAAAATGCAGCTCTATAGACAACTCCATTATTTATGATAGCTCGTTAATCAAGCAATATATTATATCTGAAAACCGGAAGTGGATATCCTATTTAGTTTTGTAGTCATGGTAAAAATAGTGGATCGGTATTTAACAATGAGCTATTTTCCAATTTCATAAACCAGATTAACTTAACGTAATAAAATTGAACACACACCAGAGAAAAATCATGAAAGTCGTAATTTATGAGTAAACGCTTGACCTTTTTTAATATAACTTAATTTTATTTGAAGAAAACAAAAATAGGCCGAATCGAAGGACGGGTTCGTAGTTTTTTTACTATAACCAAGTAACGAAAAAAGATACCAACTTGCGGTTTTCAAGCTTACCTGGCTTGATTAAAGAACTATAATAAATAACAAAACAGTCCATATGATTGCATTTGATTCTTTTAAGATGTGTATCAAAATACACCATTTACTTAAATAACGCCACCTATCGTTAAGCAATTGCAACAAATTATTATGTTATTTACAATTAAATTAAAATCTATGAAAGCCACTTTGAAACTAGCCATCATTCATTCAATTCGCTCAAACCATACTTAGGTTATGACATTTTAAAATTCTCAAGATTCTATCCCTCCTGCTATCGTTGTCATAGCAACTAAAAAAAATTTTTTAATAAAATTTGTTAAGAAGTAAATATAGATTATAATGAGTCTATTTTAGACCCAACATTGTATTGCAACTTTTTGGAGAATGAAGCGATGCTTTGATATATCATATTAAATACGCCACCTATCGCCAAAGTTACGTCCATAATACTTGTATTGGAATCTACGGGGCCACATTTGTTTAAAAAAATTACCGCACTGTTAGTTTTCAAGATACAGCCGCTATCCAGCCTTAACTGATCACKCTGTATATGATGGTAACCACTTTTCCCCCGCGTGTCTTATTTTAGACGGGAAATAAAAATTATAATTTAAATTTGAACAATGCTCGTATATGGTACGGATTTTTCCGTCAGGTTCAGGCGCTTTTATAACAAAATTAATTAGGTACCCGTTAGGAAATTAAAACATAGAAGTGCATACCACACATGCACATGATTCCTTCAAAAGAAGTCTAGGTAGAAATAATAAGCTGAATATGATATTATTTAGAACTGCATAATCTCAAAGTCTGTTCATGATTCACTCTGCATATACTACGTCTAAAGTGCAAACATAGTTCAGTATGTGCATACAAGACTGACAAAAACGGGGATTTTCCTGCCACGCCATTAGCATGTACTGAAATTTCCTCGAAAATTACTGTTTATCCTTATTTTAGTTATATGTGTACAAATTAGTGAGACCGCTGCTTGCTGCTGCAGGAGAAAGATTTTAATTGCACGCTACGGAGCTTCACGCGAAAATATTCTTTGATAGTACCAATATTGTAGCAAATCGGACATCTCATTCCATCCCAATCTACACCATCAAGAATACACTTGACACGGAAGGTAGGAAAAAATGGCGGTGTAAGAGAAGAGGAATAAGGCTGGACGTACTCCAATCAAAACAATTGATGCTCCTACCGCTGAAGTTTCCAAAATTAAAAAAGAAAAACAGCAGATGCTGGCTGAAATATAACAAGGAAAAGTATTCTGAGGATAAGTTTATGGAAAGAGTAGACGATACTCAACCAAGCATATACAGTAACAGAGGTGACCGCAACTGATCTATTTAGAATTGTGAATCGGACGAAAGTAATGGGCTAAATTAAAAGCGAAGATGTGGATTGGGTACTGAGGAAATCACAATAAAAACATGTACTATTTTACTCTGCTTTATTGTGATGTATAAGTCAGTATAAATGACAACGAATACATTAAATAACTACATCAGTAATAAGTAATTACTTCCACATCCAACGGATGTGAAATATTGTATCGCGAAAAAAACTTTCAAAAATTTTTATTTGCTCATTCGCTTTAAAATGGTCGAAAATGTAAAAACATTTCTTGTCTGTGTGACGATGTGTCTGTGGTTTTGTTTGTGGACACGATAACTTTCGAAAGACAATATATGAACTTAAAATTTGGCAAACGTATAGATCTCAACTACTCAAAGCGACCTATTGTTTTTGGGGTAAGTGGGGTATCAGGAAGGGCAAAATTGGGAGGTAACTATCCTTTTTGCAAATTTTAATTTTTTTCGTTTTAGTATGTGATTAGTAGTATAACTGCGAGTATTATTCGCCCTTATAAATTTTCGGTGCAGCAAATTGTTAGGAATATATTAGCAAAAAAGCGTCACTTAAAGAAAACGGTTTTTCCTAATTATCTCCGAATATATTTAATATATTCAAAAATGAAAATACCATTAGATAGGAAATAAAATTTCTCACAAAAAGTGTCTTAGAAAATTTATCTAAAATTTTGACATTTTCGAAATATTTCAAAAAAAAACTATTTTGGACCCTGCTCGCGCGATTTTTTTTAAATTTTGGTATTATATAAAAAAATCAAATTTCTGATCAGAAAGCACGCTTGTAATTTTTTGTTAAGTTAATAATTTTCGAGTTATTTGAAAAAAAACCGATTTTAAAAATTTAAATATATTGCTAATATCACAATATCACGCGGACTGTTTGTCTTAGAAAAAATGTGTAGAGAGAAAAATGCTCAAAACCTGATTACTAATCCTATAGTATAAGAAATAAAAACGTAAATGTCATTTTGACAATTGTATGTGGAAGTATTGATTCAATTTGCAGTGGTTTTTTGCTATGAGGTAGCATTTACGTAATTAAAAAAAATACACCGCACTTTAATAAGATTATTACGAAAGCTTATTTTAAAAGTAGAGAATTTTTCACCTGGAAGGTTTTGGAAGAGACAAATTTAATATATTAACAGCAGCAAAAAATCTGGATATTGCTTTGGTACCTTAATTATCTCTACGAAATTTCAAAATCTTTGCATTTATTTACAGGTAAAACTACTCATTGCTTAGTCTAAGAAGCTGTTTTTAATCTGTTATCGGAAAGTTTTTGTGGCCAAAGTTTGTATTTTGAATCGGTAATGCATATAGTAATGCATTTTTATATTATTAGAAGTAGATAATAAGAAGTCTGAAGTGAAGGCCTGCCAATTAGCGCAAATTCTGAAGTATTGGGTATGATTGTCTATCACACGAGTTATGTCGGTAGCAAAAAATGTGATAAAATTAAGCACGTGTTCACTTGTTGCTAAATGACGTATTGTGTAGTGTTCTACATAAAATTTTGCGTCAACCAAATATTATCAGAATGCGCCATAATAGAGCGACTAGTGGTGCTGAATTTAATGCTAATAATTTCATATTATGGACGCTGAAAACATGCACCGTCATAATGGATGGACCTTTGTGTACTTATGGAATTTTAAAATGATTTTTCGGTTTGCTCGGTCTCCTGACCTTTATCGGTCCAAGATTTTAATTCTTCTACCTTTAAAGTTACATCTAGTGTCCCTCGCGGCTTTGTTTTGGGGCCCTAATACTTTATTATATATTATGTTAGTTTTAGATGTCGCTTATTCTATGCTGGTGACCTAAAGTTGCTTGCCTCTATCCAGTCCCTTACAGATGCACTAGCTTGAAAAGTGCCTTATGAATAAATTACCGATGAAGATAGGAAAGTGTTTTGTGTATTCATATTTTAGGGTCCGTCGGTACGTCGCGTCGCCGTCGTTCAGTAAGTTTTGAATATCATGCAAGTTGTATCGGGCTCCCACTATAATAACGGATCTTGAAGTAGAAATCTGAACTTAATGACTGTGTGTTATAGAACTTTGGATTTCATTATTAGACACGCAATAAACTACTGATCCCAGTTTAGTGAAGTGATGGCATATAGAGGGTGTTCCGTAATCCGTAATGATGTTAAGGTTATTATAGTTTGGTATATTTTGTGGAACTCTTCTGAAATCTGTTAAGGTTTTTTTATTTTTGGCGGCACTGGTTCCTGGATTAATAACTAATGAAAGTGCTTATTTTGAGACGTTTCGACCTCTTTTTCGGTCTTTTTCAATCTTTATTAGATTATTTTGACAATTTCCAAATATGACATTAATTAAAAATTACATTTTGTTTCAATGTACCTCAGAAACAAAAACAAACAACACATTAAACTACCTCGACCTCATCCTTATTGAAACAAACAATAAAATAATTACAAAATGGTACTCTATAAACCAACATTTTCAGGCAGATTAAATTATAAACCTAACCATCTCTATGAACAAAAAATAGCTGTCATTAACAATACCATACAACGAATAATAATACTAACAAGTCCAGAACTTAGATATGAAACTTTAAACATATTAACTACAATACTAAAAAATAACATCTACCCCATTAAACTTAAAAATAAAAAATAAAAATTTTATAATAGTATACAACAAGAAAAACAAGAGCAAAATTTAAAACTAACATATACAGGGTGGCCCATTAGTGCGTGGACGGAATATTACGCAATTGTTATTATAGTTTTTAAAATTCTGCAAGTGCAGCGTGGTAGGGAGTGCTGAAGCCTACAAAATAAAAATATTTTTACTCCTCCCCCCACATATACGGGGGGTGGTTCAATACATTCTTATATTTTTTTAAATGGAATACCCTGTATATTATTACATTTTTGGATTCCTCTTTTAATTTTAATGGGACTTAATATATAACATATATGAGGTCTAAAATACACTCTTATAAGGTTATTTAATTTTTTTTACAAAATTTTGACATTTTGGAAAATTATTATATTTTCAAAACCTTTATAGCTAGAGGTATGCAGTTTTCACAGAGATGTTACTAATAAAATGCACATCATCTGTAGATATAAAAGATTAATGTAGGAATAGTTAGTAGTACTAAAATTTACTTTAGAAATTTGATCATATTCAATCCCAGCCAACTCGATTTTTTTAAATAGCACCCTATTTTACTTTCACCTTAGTTCAATGCGCAAATTAATTTCCTTTTACATAATATCAAGAAGTATGCACCTATCTCTAATAGTTTTTAAGAAAATTGCTTATTTTTAGGTTTAATTCTATTTTAGTCCTTTTTATAGTAGGCTATGGAGAAAAAAATGAATGCGTTTTTATCAGCTTTAAACTGTCAATGTTTGCTTGATGTCAGTAGTTCCACTACATATGTATGTGTCTATCTTCAATCATTTTTGAGAAAATGATGTTTATACTACTTTAGTCATATTAACATTAATATAATATTTAAAATTAAAAAAAAAACAAATAAATATAGACAACATATGAGTATTATGGTCTACTTGAAAATTCAAAAACACTGTTAAAAAGCAAAAGCAATAAACGTAACCCATAACAAAATAAAAAAAATAACAAAAGTAGGTGGTAGGTGAAAACGAAACAAAAAAATACAAGAAACGTAACACAACAAAACAACAAAAACAGTAACAAAAGTATCTGAAAACAACAAAGCAATAAAATGCAAGGAACGTAACACAACTAAATAACTCAAAAGTAATAATAGTATGCGAATACAAGGATAKAAAYAAGTACAAGGAACGTAACAAGTAACAAAATAACACAAAGTAACAAAAGTATGTGAAAACAAGGAAACGAAGAATGTAATGGCACTGCAACCTACAACAAATGTTCAAAATGGCGACCGATGTGGTGTAAACACATTTTAACTCTACTACAAAACAGACAGTTTAAAGCTGATAAAAGCGCATTCATTTTTTTCTCCATAGCCTACTATAAAAAGGACTAAAATATAACTAAACCTTAAAATCCTTAAAAACTATTAGAGATAGATGCATACTTCTTTAATCATATAAAAGGTGCTATTTAAAAAAAAACGACTTGGCTGGGATTGAATATGATCAAATTTCTAAAGTAAATTTTAGTACTACTAACTATTCCTATATTAATCTTTTATATCTACAGATGATGTGCATTTTATTAGTAACATCTCTGTGAAAACTGCATACCTCTAGCTATAAAGGTTTTGAAAATATAATTTTCCAAAATGTCAAAATGTTGTAAAAAAATTAAATAACCTTATAACAGTGTATTTTAGACCCCATATATGTTATATTAAGTCTAATTAAAATTAAAAGAGGAATCCAAAAATGTGATAATATACAGCGTGTTCCATTTAAAAAAATATAAGAATGTATTGAATCACCACCGTATATGTGGGGGGAGGAGTAAAAATATTTTTATTTTGTAGATTTAAGCACTCCCTACCAAGCTGCGCTCGCAMAATTTTAAAAACTATAATAACAATTGCGTAATATTCCGTCCACGCACTAATGGGCCACCCTGTATAACATTCCCGCACATAACGCCACTTGCACAGAAAATAAACTACATCCTAAAACCATATAATATCCAAACTACCTATAAACCCATCAATACAATTAAATAATTTTACACACCCTTAAAATCAAAAACACACATAATATACAGTATACCATCTAAACAATGTAGTAACAAGCAATATATAGGACAAACAGCACAATATTTAAGAAATAGAATACAACAACATAAAAATCGTGATAGTAACTACACTGCACTAGAGAAACATCCAGAACAAATAGATCACATTTTTGACTTTGATAACACCAAAATTATTGCTACAGAACGACATAGACGAAACAGAGAAATGATACATATACAAAAAAACATAGATAATTGTGTAAATGATATAACAGATATACAAGGGTTAAGCAACACCTACAACACTCTTGTTTAAACCATACACACTCAAAACCCAGCACATACGCATGTACATCATCACAGTACACAATTACATACAACAAAACTCAAACAACCACATTTTTATATTATTATTAATTGTGTATTACTTGATATTTATTGTTTAGTTGAGATGGAAAAATTCTAAGGTACATTGAAACAAAATGTAATTTTTAATTAATGTCTTATTTTCAAATTGTCAAAATAATATAATAAAGATTGAAAAATCGAAACGTCTCAAAATAAGCACTTTCATTAATTAATTAATCAATCCAGGAACCAGTACTGACAAAAATAAAAAGCCCTAACAGTTAAGGTTATTTTAAAGGAACGTTCTACAAACATTTTAGGGTAAGCCTTCTTATAAAAGGTTCCGATTTGAGCCTTGCTTGTCAATATATTCGAATGGCAAATTGGCCGCAAAAATCTAGTTTTTATTTTTTTTCTTGCAATGGTTAAAGTTAGAGATGTATTTGGGTACACATTTTCAATTACTTCAAGCCTATTTTGCGGTGGTATCCCTTTCTTCAGGTTATTTTCATAATTTCAATTGTTTCTGTCAGGGCTAGTCATTAATTTGTTGTAGGGCCTGATGCAGAGAGTTATTTTATTTATTACCTATTTGTAATAAAGCGAGTTACCATATCATTTAGTTAAACCCGAGATTAAACCTATACAAACTAAATTAATTATATTAATTTAAAAGAATCTTGGATCTAATGTTTTCTGCATATAATAATAATAATAAATAAAAAATATTGCTTGTATATGATAATCGTCCATTATATTTTATTAATAAAATAATCGTACATCCCTCTAATTTAAATATCCCAATCATCTCAAATACGTATGTACTTATTCAATATTTAACTTTATTTTAACATGAATGTTGTTTCAAAGGCACGTTCATAATACTGTAGTTAATATGTTTTTTTTTCATTTTACGTAACACCATTTTAACCACATGGCGTGGTTACTTTGCGGTCAAACTGAAATATAATATTAACAATAAACAACTGATAAAGCATACGAACTTGAGAGTACATACCTACGAGCATATCTGGGTGCTTTGAGTTTGGCAAATCATTCATTGACCCGTGTAATATAATTATTTTTATTTGAACTTTCATTGTTATGTTAGGCCGTTGGCCGATTAGTACAATTCATATAAACGTCAAAATCTTGGTTATGCACAAAGGACGGAGAATTAAAATTACAACTTACGTACAAATTGCTGGTGATATAAGTGATAGAACAGCTAATGTGCAAATATAGCTCGATACGATAAGTAATGTAAATGTTGTTGACATAACTTCAAACCTTTTTGTTAGAATGGAATGATTTTATATTTGGTTCGCTTGTTTATAAGCCTATGCTTTTATTCTTATATATAGACTATGTGGATTTTCACAAACAGAATTACTTTAATAATTATAGTGACTTGTTGGCCATGGATAGAAGTGTACCCTTGCTTTAAATATGCCAGAAGTGAGCATTTAACCGAAAAACGCACTTTGTAATTGAAAAGATTACGAGTAATTATTAATGTATAATTATCGAGCTGAATTTACGTCACTTATCTTATGATAGTAGCGAAAAGTTTACCAGAAGAACGGTCGTTATAATCATAATAACAAGATTCATTGGCCTAATCTTGTTTATTAGCGTGCTTCACAATTTGACAATTTGATTTACCTTACAAAAAATTTTTGAATAACCCAATGATTTCATTGTTTGATAAACACGCACCTATAACCAGGGTTCATATACAAATAAACCTCCTCCACGGTGCGAGGTACTCGCAAAATGATCTTGCTGCAGAGAGATAAGGCACTCACGACCTTTCAGATCCGCAAAAGACAAAATTCCTGGGAAATACACAAAGATACGAGGAATGTTGCGGTGGCTTCAATCCCACGCGAAGATAAGCATGTCTGATTTATTTACATAATCATGCTGATAAAAGTAAATTTTGGAAAACTCTAGATTCTTTGAAAATGCGTGGCGGCGGTGATAAGCGCGAGATTTCTGCGAACTTACGAATTAAGATCACATAAATAATAATTATTTCATTAGCGTTTTTGAAAAAATAGTAATTATCAGAACAAGATTAGTTACTACAACCAAAATTGTTTTAACTTCAAAATTTTCTTTGACTATGATAAAAGAGGACGACGAGGACGACGACTTAATACTAGCACTGAAGAGTCTCAAAGCTTATGCTGCAGGATATGGTCATATCTCTTTATAGATGATTAAAATGTGTTTTCCTGCAATCAAAAAGTATATAGTGCTCATCATCAATTAACAGCCGTATTGAATTAAATTACTTTCTTAAAAAATCTTTAATAATCCCACTACACGCTCTTTTAGTCTTCTACCAATGATATCCAAATTAATAGAAAAAGTAATACATAAATGGGTATAATGTATGTAAAAAACTATAACATCCTACCAACATATCTCTCTGGATTTCACAGTTTAGCCCCACCACAGTTCTTTTAAATATGACAGATATTGCGTGCAGCCTTACTGGCTTCGCTTCACTTTTCTAAAGCATTTGATAAAATCGAACACGAACTGCTTTTCTCAAAACTAAAATATTACGGATTTGATGATGTCAGTGTTACCTTTTTTAATTCTTGTATCTTAAGGGTAGGAGGCAATATGTTTATATTATTGTTCAACATTTGGTGAAGTCATATCAGGCGTTCCACAGGGTTCCATACTTGGACCCCTTTTGTTTATTTTATACGTGTCAGATGCAACAAATTACTAGTAAGATACTCTCATTTGCAGTCCTAGGCGGATGATACACAAGTATTATTCTAGTTTGGCCCGGTAGAGTCAGAACTTGCGGCTCGTAAAGTAAATAATGATTGGCTGCAATCGAGTCATTTTCAAAAGCGCACAATCTCAAACTAAATGTTGACAAAACGATTGCTCTATTGTTCTGTTCTGCGGCTAGGGGTCAGGTAGTCCAAAGTGGGTAAACGTAAATAATATAACGGTGAATATTGCTAATTGCGCAAAAATTCTGGGAGTAATCGTGGATGACAAACTTAGGTTTAGAGAACATTTTAAAATTATTATTAATAAAAATGTTATATTCGGTTACTATAACTTTTTATAAATAATCACATATTAAATTTTAAAATAAGAAAAACCTGAATTTTTGGTGTCCAACTACGGCTTTTTTTATTTTATCCCCGTTTAGATTATTGTAACGGGTAATCTAATTAATGCTTTATAATTTTAAAATGAAATTAATAAAGCACAATTGTTTTTCGCGATTAATATGGTTTACTTGAAATGTGAAAGAATATCTAATTAAAATTATGATTTAAAAATTATATCGCTCAAATGTGCACCACGACTTTGTTCACAATAGAGCATCTTATCAGACCAATTTATCATCGCGTTTTCACAAATTCTGGCCTGTATTTCCTGAATAACGTTTCTTATGCTAATTTTTCACTCCCCAATTGTTTTGGGATTATTAGCGTAGACCTTCTACTTTTAATAACCCCACAGGAAGATGTCACGTAGCGTAGAATCACAAGTGCTTATAGTAAAATGACAGGACCATTTCCTGAAGTAACGTTGTCACCAAAACGCTCTTGCAATAGCGTGATGGTTTCGTTGGCGGTATGGCACCGTAGCTCCTTGTTGGAACCAGAACTCTATCAAATGGTTTTTAGCAACAATTGGAAAGAAATAGTCATTCAACAAGCCCGATTTCGAGCCTTGTTTACAGTAAAACAATCTTCATGAAATCCACGCTAAGTTGCCTTTACGGAACGTTGGATTTGATAAACTGTCTTATATAAGATATAAGATAATTTATTATTAAAGTATTTTAAAGTATTATTAAAGTAACTGCGCGACTAACCGATGAGGTTAATTAAGCCCAAATGTTCTACCAAGCGACTGGTATACAGATATTTAATAACAATTACGTGTATTTTGAATAAATCACATTCAAAAAACATTGGGTTGGTTCCTATTCTCTTTGTTAAAGTTGATGTTAGCTAAAATCAACCCAATAACCATGACAACACCTTAAATTGGGGTATGTGATTGGTMTAGATTTAAAAAGTAGAGTTGTTACCGTTGCTACCCACCAGARTGCTTTTTTTTTTAATTCATAGGTTAGATACTAGTATTTATAGGTTTTGGTTTTTTTGATTAATATTTAATTACACAAACAAACGATACGTCGGTATTACAGGTAGCCCAGTAGTCCGGTGGGTAACCGAGGTAAAAAAAATGTGACGCCTTTATCATCCGCTATTTTAAAAATAATCTTCTTTGAATGCGATTTATTCAAAATACACGTAATTGTGATCAAATGTCTGTAGATAAGTCGCCTGGTAGAACATTTGAGCTTAATTAACCTGATCGGTTTTGTCGCGCAGTTAATTGAATAATAAATTATCTTATATAAAGTGCTTAAAGTACAGGAATTCTGTGTCCCGCCGCTGTAAGTGACGTATGCGCTAGCTTCCATACAAAGGTGTCTTTTTTTGGCTTTTAATGCGCGTTCAGAGAGCAATATTATGAAAATCTGATTGCAGGGGATTGACTAGCTACCCAGATATTACTTAGTTCTTGATAAAAGATGTTGATATTGTCCACTGATGCCACCGTAAATTAGTTCTGTGGTCCTTACCAACTTAATCAGTTCTGCCATGCTTTGCCAACTTAAGTCAGTTCTGTCATTATTTCTGTGTTGTGCTTACTGGTACATTATGATGGTAATGGAAATACGTCATGGAAGACGTAACTTTACAATTCTGTGAACATCAGAGGGGGGGTTAATCACGCACTATATTAACGATCAGTACGACATGTATAGGAAAATATTAAGGACTGGGATTTACGATTGATGAAGAGATTTGAGATTTAAAAATATACTGTTGTTGCAAAAATTGTTCTTGTGAAATTTACTCGTATTTGCGATCATCGTTAAACCCGCAAAAATTTCAGATTAGGCAATTTCAGTCCATCAGCAAAAAATGTTTTGCCGTCTACTAATTAACGTGTATTACAAATTTCGTACAATGCATAATACAATCCTTTACTGGTATTAAGTGTTTAATCCTTACAGGAAACAGTTATTTTTGAACAATACAGTTGTATTTCCGTAAAATCCTTAACAACCTAGATTAGCTACTACTGTTTTTTGTGTTTGTTTTGGCCCGTTGGTTGTTCGATAACCAATATAAATTTTCTTGTTTAGATGATCACCAACATAAAATACTGTCGTAAAGATGTAAAGATTAAAAATAAGCTGTGTTGAGTGTAATATATATTACAAGGTAGCGTTAAAGGAACTAGTAAAATATTTATGTTAGTGGATAAGTAGGTGTTATTTCTACGATTCTGTGAACATAAAACAATTGTATACAACGAAATTTATGGTTCGTTATTCTTTCGGTTATTCTATTGTTCTAGTTACGCCACCGTGATATGTACATTAAGTTTATAGCACAGTGCATATATTTGTTTTTATTATTCTTTGCTGTTTTATTTACAGATTTGTCGTGATGGGTCGATTTACCGGGAAAAAATGTCGTCTCCTGTCGATGCTGTGGCTGACAACGGCATTTTTCTTTGTGGAAATTGTTGTTGGCTACATCACAAATTCCATGTCTTTAGTTGCTGATAGTTTTCATATGTTAAGTGATGTGGCCGCCCTGGTGGTGGCCTTTTTATCAGTTAAGGTGAGTCGATAATTTATAATTAGTTTCTGTTTTGCCGTATAACGCACTTTGTTGTAACGAAATTTGTTGTTTTTCATTTGTAACAAAATATGCAAATATTAATCATACTAATGTTGACCGATGAGGCTCGGTTTTTTTAGTACAGATGCCCATGCAGACACAAATACATCCGACAATATCGTCTATAGCAAGGTTAAGGAAGGATTGCTCTTTTTTATGCAAGCACACACTTCATATTAACTAATCCCATTATGAACAGATCACTGATTTAATACGACACCCAATGGCCTTTACATCGTACATTGCGAGATGTTTTGTAAGTGAGGTCACAATGCACGCTTTTCAAATAATGTGCAGGGTGAGCAAATAAGAGAGGTGGCCGGTCATATCTCATAAACCAGTAGCCCTAGAGCTTTGAGGTAATTTTTTTTAACTAGAGTGGTCAAGAGAAATTGCTGGAAAATATTTTCGAGTTTATAAAGTGACCGCTAGAGGGCGCTGTGGTACCTCTGAATTACAAAATTAATGTTCTTGTCATTATTAGCCTAATAAATGTCTGCGGTATTAAACATTTTAAGATTGTTTGGACTAAAATCTACCATTTTTTTTAGAACATTTTTTTGTTAAATCTCAAATAAAGGAGTGGGGGGCGGGTGAATATTAATATAGAAAATCGCTAATATTTCAGGTTTAGCTTGATCCATTTCAACCAACGGGGTGTCATTTTCAAGAGCTTATGTGCCTCTATAAAATGCAATTTTAAGTGTCAGAACATAGTTTGTGTGTTGACCGCAAGAGGGCATTTTCTGAAATTACCCAAATATCTCTCGAATTTTTTAAATGGTGCTGTTTTCACCATTTTAGTATTCACTATTTTAGTCTACATTCAATTGTTCATTTAATAAAGTAAATAGCCTTATAACTTTGCATTTAAAAATTTTGAGAAAAATTGATTTTAGATAGTAACATCAGAAAACGCCCTCTTGCGGTCAACACACAAACTATGTTCTGACACTTAATAAGCTCTTGAAAACGACACTTCGTTGGTTGAAAACGGTCAAACCAAACCTGAAATATTAGCGATTTTCTATATTAATATTCACCCGCCCCATTCCTTTTCTTGACATTTAACAAAAAAATGGTAGATTTTTGTCCAAACAATCATAAAATGTTTAATACCGCAGACATTTATTAGGCTAAAAATGACACAAACATTAATTTTGTAATTTGGAGGTACCACAGCGCCCTCTAACGGTCACTTTACAAACTCGAAAATATTTTCCAGCAATTTCTCTTGGCCACTTGAGAAATTGTTTACCTCAAAGCTCTAGGGCTACTGGTTTATGAGATATGACCGGCCACCTCTCTTAATTGCTCACCATGTACATTAATTTGTGTTCGCGTAAGCATACGACTTATAGAGGCGAAGGTACGTGTTTAATAGATTTATTAAGTTCAGCAGTTGAAAAACTACGATCTTATTTAATAACATAGCAAAATCTTACTTTCGGTTCCTAAACACCACCCCCTGCTTTACGGAAACTGATACTGATACTTTTGTACGAAAAAAATATAATCTATAACTACATCGCATTATTATTGCGAGGAAAATTTGAGAGTAACTAACTAAATTTTAACACTGTATATGTTCTATAATCACAAGTATATTACTTTGTTCATTGGACATGTGAAAATTGTTGTTGCTACTAATTGTTTACATCTAATTAAAGCTTCAGTCATTACAAAATAACAGAATCCAAGAGATGGTTATTAATGTAGTGGACAAGTATTTCAATAAAATACTTGTAATACTTCCTTTTGATTTGTTAAACGAACAGTGCAAACAGTTCATTATTTCCTTTTGACATGATAAAAAGTGTTTCTATTTTGTTCACATTGTGATCTCAAACTGTGCAACCTAAAACCGTATGTCAATGATTATTTAGGAACCTAAGCTTTCGTGGCTAGAGTTAGATTGAAATCTTGAATTTTGAAAATATAGAACACATTCCTGCAAAGGACCTCTTCAAAAAAGGCACGTCAAAGGAGAACCAAATTCTGAAAGAGGGAGACTGGGATCCAGATTTTAGGGATGCATTTGCGATAACGGTCGGATGGTAATCCAAGATTTTTACAAATTAAATATTGTGACCAGTTTGAAGCTGATCTTCGGCTACCGCTGAAGAATAGAGATAGAGATTTTATTTAATGTGTGTTCTTTAAGCTGAGTTTTACTTGACTTCCCTACTTCGCCTGTATGTATGTACAAACCATATGAGCAAAGAATATTTAAATACCTTTAAATAATTTATCTTTCGCCGACTGAAATATTTGTGACATTTTAGAAGGCTGCTAGAAGATAGTTAGGATGAGTTGTTTTTTAAAAATGCTTACAATAATAATTCTATCTGACTCCTCAAATGTTTTGGATTAAAAATTGGTGTACATATAATGGTTGTAGAATATTGTGCATATTGTAACTTGGTAGCAGTCTGCAGAAGAGCGACACAAACAGAGGACAAATGAACACTTGCATGGACGCATGAAGCATTTATTTAAAAAAAAATTGACATGAAATGTTCAAAAGCATGAAATTGCAGTCTTAGGCTAGATCATAATATTCGTATTAATTAGACGATAAAAGTTATTGTAGTTATAAAAATGATACTTTATAAAACAGTGCAAATTGTGACGTCACAAATGTTTGAAATACACACTTCTTTGTTAAAATAACCGCCAAAACTTAATAGTACTGTAATTTGAAATGGCTTTCACTGTAATTAGACTATTAGACTGAGGGAATGTATTTTGTAGATTAAATTCTTGCATTTAACACATAATCAAATTACTGATTTTATGTATATTGGTCCGGTTTCTCTTATTTTTATTAAAGTTGATATTAGCTAAAATAAATAACTCAGTAACCATGACAACAACATGTGATTTGTTTAGATTTTAATTACAGAATTGATTTTAGCTTAAAATAGAGAACAGGGACCGTTACAGTGTTTAAGTACTTATAAAGAAGTGTCAGTCTTCTTTCTATAGCTTAAATAAACTTAAAATTTAGTACTTAACCTAAAGCTTTATATTTTCTTAACAGGCTTGTATCATTGGGTACATTTTGAATTTAGACATATATTTTTAGTAACTGATGTGCTTTGTTTTTTGCAAAATAATATTTTTATTCTCTTTGACATATCATTATCTGGAAATATAGAGCGAAGATGTAGCAATAAAAATGGCGGCTGCGGACTATATCGATGTTCAGTGAAGCAACCATCAGTTTGATAAAATGGCAAAAAATGTCTCTCTTGTTAGTTTTTAATCAGATTTACAAAAAAAGCCCCATTACAAAATGAGACAAACAGTCAATAGTTTTATCTTAGTTTTTTGCAAATTAAAAATTATCTTGTTGGAAGAAAACAAAACCATTGATGATCTATAATGATAGCGAATAGATCTATTTGTAATTGGTAGTGCTGCAGACAGCATAGCATAGACATGCATTTTAAGCTTCTTCTTTTTTGTTTGTAAATAGCTTCAGCTAATGCGTTTATTTTGGTTAACTTTGAATTATAAATGTCGGTATTTTATTTTAACACTAATTCAGCCATATTTCTGTTTCTGCTGGACTTAAGTGTTGGAAACACATATTGATTACACTCAGTTAGCCTGTAAATAAAGACGTTTATTTTTGGTTGTATAAAATTATTGTTTATCACATTTATTTAGACACTAAAATCTGATAACATTTATTACGAATTTCTTTTTATATCTACTGTTTACTTTAATACAGTACATTTCTCAACTAGCATGTTGTGCAGTTAATGCATTTCTTATCCAAGTTTGCTTTAAAAGATAAGTGAGTGCGTTATTTAAATAAATATTTTTACAACGCGAGCATGTTAATTTTACCTTTTCTTGCCTTTTCCTTAATTTTGCATAATTTTTTTAAAACTAAACTTTCCACTAACACTCATTCAACAAGGAATAGAATACGCTATTGCTTAATGGGTTATATTCTCTGAACTGCACTAAGTCATAGAATATTTCATAAGTAATGTTAACAAATTTTGTTTTATACAAATACAAAAATGTAAATTTGTTCTTCTGTTAGTAACATTTTGAAAATAACATTTTATTCTTGCCTTGTTCGGTTCCAAAAGGAGTTTTAAAATGTATGTTTCATCATTCATTTAAGTAATTTTAATGAATTGCATTATCTGTGTGTACATTCATTGTTATGATGTCATACTGTTCTTATTTTAGTAGATATTTTCATGACCTCTACTTATAAAGCGTAAATATGCAGTCAACCGGGTGTATGGAATTATATTTGCAAATTTATAATGAATATTTTTATTACTCAGTATATAAGCAGTGTTTGTGATAGTTTACTGGTTACTTATGAGTTCTAATCACATAATGATTAAACATTTTTTTAAATGTTTCGTATTATTAACTGTTTTTGTATTATTAATCCAAACCTTGCGAGCTTAAATAGTATCTTTCTTATAGATAATCTTTTATATAAATTCCCTTTAACCGTCCAATGGTGTTGTACTATTCAGTGTGAAGCAAATGTTAATTTTTTAGAGCACTACCTTTCTGACCATTATGTTTCATAAACATCTATTATCGTATCCAGTGCAAAGATTTACAGCCCATAATGGCGAGATAAAAAAAGGATAATGATGAAATTTCAACATTATTTTGCTGCTATCACTTCAACAGCCTCATGAATAACCTTTAAAATAATTATTTAAAAGTTGTGTAATGAAGTTACAATCTCAGTGAGTAATATTGTTTGTTAAAGACAAAAGCTTTTACAATTAAAGATACAAGGACATCCACAAGTGCTGACAAAAATGTAATTATGAATTATCTATCACACAACCGCTATAGTTAAAAAGATAAGATAGATTTCATATTAATCATTTAACTGAAAAACCTTGAGGAGTGATTATTTTGCTAATTATCTAATTTGTATGTTTGTTTTTTAGATGTCACCAAAAAAATGGTCAAAAAATACTTTTGGTTGGGCCAGAGCAGAAGTATTGGGAGCATTGGTTAATGCCGTCTTCTTAGTAGCGTTGTGCTTCTCTATTACAGTTGAAGCGTGCAAGAGGTTCATTGAGATAGAAACTATACATGATCCACAACTGCTGGTAGTTGTGGGTGGACTAGGTTTATTAGTCAATGTAATTGGCTTATTTTTATTCCATGGTAAGTATATTATTTATTTAATTTTTCTTTTAGCATATATATATTTTGTTTAAAATTAAGATGATGTTCATTTAACAGTGTAACACATTTTGTAAGGGAATTTAAAAAAAAGGAGATTAGAAATCATTTACTATATAACATACTAAACTAATCTTTTCATGGAGGAGCACACAAGCTTACTAAATGCCGTCAAAAAAAGATACATTGAGACTCGTCAAAATGCAGATTACTGTTTACAGCCAATTTTGTACCTGCTTTTACTATTATTGTTGCAGTGTTATTGCTGAAAATATTAAGTATGTTTTCAGTATAAATGCATCAGACAGCATCCTCACACTAGAATAATTATCTCTGTTTTAGTGAGATCTTGATGCTGAAAATGATCTCTAAAATTTGAGCTTTTAAAAGAATTCTAAATATTGACAAAATAATTGAGGATATCATGTATCAAGTATTTGTTGTTGACTGAAGTGTAATAAAAATTCGGCAAGCACTATTAAGTTGGATTTGTAGGAAAAACGTTTTTAGATTAAGTAAACATGGTAAATACATACTGCTTAGCGTGCCAGTTTATTGTTATTAGTGTCAGTGACTAATAGCATTGAGGCAGTACAAAATTAGTTGCATGTTTGAGGAAGACATTCCTAGCAATTAAACATTTTTATTGTGTAAAGTAGGTTATCATTTAATCTCATTAATCATAGTATTCTAAATTGGAGATTTTGAATTGCGCATATTCTAAACTTATCATTGTCATAAAAATAGGTGTTTCGTGACATAAATTAAGACAAGACCAATCAATTGCACATTTCAGACAGTATCATCATAAATGGTTTTCAGAAGATAATGAGCTGTAACTTTTATTGCATAAACCGAATGTTGAAGGCTATTGTGTGTAGTTCAGTAATTAAAAAATGTTTTATGCAGTAGAATATTGGTATGTTGCACTTTGCACAGATGTCCTACACTATAGGATTATTGAATTGTTATTATTATGTATATAATTTCTGTTTTAAATATATTTTTTGTAAATTGAATTTGCAGAGCAGTATTGGTGTTGCTATGAATTTTTTGTGACTGGTTTTATTAGTAAATATGGGGGTAGACTGAAAAGTTCAAGCCTCAACATTATGAGGGCACAACTCATCCATAATATTTGGGTAATATAATTACACGCATGTCAAGGGATGCTCTTGAAAATTTCGGTCATGCTGAACATTTAGTACAGTTATTTGTGTCCTGCAATTATAGAATTAGGGTTATAGAAATGGCAGGTGATATGGGCATTTTTAAAGAACATGTTTATCATATGTTGGCTGAAGATTTATGCAGAAATGAATCATATTCATATTAACAATTCTGAAGTTCTGTCAAAGCAAGTTTGGTTTGGCTGCTATAACGTTTATTCGAAACCTTTTTCTTTAAGATTTCAAATAACGCTGTTAACTGACTGAGCAAGATAACTGGTCTACCTATGTGTATCTGTCAAACCGTTAATTTTAGACTATATAAACCTTAATAATTTTTTTGCTTAGGATAAAAGGTTGGTAGTTCTACTTTTGAAAATGCAAGTTTAGTATGGTGCTGAAAAACTGACACCCTGTATGTATTGAGTACTTCTTTACTGCTATAAACAAGTTGGAGTTTTGCCCTTGTTAAAATAGTTGAAGTTCCGATTATTTTTTTTAGATAGATTAGTGTTGTGTGAATTGACTATTTAAAAACGGTGGAGGCTAAAATTGGCTGTGATTGGAGAAAAAGAAAGTTTTGTTCTACCACAAAAATTCACTCGGAGGACAGAGATTTTAATGAAACAATAAGGTTATAGAGATGTGAGGATTGCTAAAAATTGTGTATCAACTTACAAGAAGARTGTTCAAAAATGAAACTGAATTTTACAAKACAAATTCTTGTTTGTGTTGAGGTATCCATACATATTTTGCATGGTTTTATTAAGCATACAGTCAACATAATGTGGTTTAATGACTGTGCAAGGAAAATCTATCACAGGCAGGTTTTTAACTATAAAGATTGACATGTTCCATATGAACTACAGCATATGAAGAGCCAAATGTTCAGTTTGTGTTTGTCAAAAGTGTTGTAAAAACCAAATTGACCAAACAATTTCTTTTAGGATTTTATACAGAGATAAAATCTTTTTTTTAACGAATATTCAAAGAAGTAAAGTCCTTTACTTCGAACTTTGTTATTACCTTCAATCTCACTACATGTTTCAGTGTTTTATCAAACGAAGACCATCCTCAGGTGTTAATTAAGCTTATTGTCACTTTTATTATATTATTATTATTTTTTTAAATGGTGAATCTAGAATCAAGACGATAATAAAAGTGACAATAAGCTTAATTAATGCCTGAGGATGGTCTTCATTTGATAAAAGACCAAAACATGTGGCGAGATTGATGGTAATAAAAAAGTTCGGAGTAAAGGACTTTACTTCTTTAAATACGCATTGGATTGTAACTCTCACAATGGATCTAGAACTATTATTCTTTTTTTTTTGTTTATGAACAATTAAGTTGAAAATTATCAGTGTTAGTTTGAATTCTTTTTCATTTTATTTTAAAATAACGATTATGATCACCACTGCCAACAAGTACTTTCATGACAATCCCATTGTTTGTTAGTTTAAACTGTGGATAAAACATTTAGGCCCTGTTGCATAAAGTGGGGTTAACTAGACCCCCTGGTTAACATGCGGTTAACCAGCCGTTGCCATCGGGCAGCACCAATGAAGAACCCTTAAAAAGAACCGTTTCCATGACAACTGCCCGTTGACCGCATGTTAACCAGGGGGTCTGGTCAACCACGCTTTGTGCAACGGGGCCTTAGTGAAAGAGCATAGCATGGCTAGATATATATGATGGTTCATTTTCCACAGTTAGGTACTTTATGATTTAAAATGTCTAAAACAACTAAAATGCATGGTGACCTTTAAATTTGAAGCTTTTCACAGTAATCTCTTAAGATTTGCATATTACTAAATTGTATGATCTAGAATAATCTTGAATATTAATAGTATTTCCATAAACGTTTCAAATATATTCTATAAAACTAATACTTAAATGGAGTTATGTTAGCACTTACAGTTAACTTTTTTATCTGAGACTTCAGGGTACTCTTCTATTAAGTAAAGTATTAAATTTTTATGGAATCAGAGGCAAATATAAAACATCAACCTGGACATTAAAGGTTGTGTGCTGGCATGCAACTGCTATATCATCAGAGACTGAGCTAATAAACTAAGTCAGGGCATTCTAATAGCAATAAAAGCATGTAGAATCTATAGTCACACTGTCTTATGACAAATGCTTGAAAATAATGAGTTTCTAGCAGCAGACTATGATGATCAAACTTTTTTTATGACATAACATTATTTTAACCCAATGTCATGCAGTGACATCTGTCACATATTTCTGTTATTACAGTTTCTAAGAACAGCTTGTCTTCAAACACAAGCGTTTTTGATTATTTCAAGCAATTAGACATCCCCTGTTTGTTTGTTTGTCAGTCTCATCAGATTCTTTGTATTTGCAGCCCTAATATCTTAGACTAACTTTCATATTTCATTTTCACAAAAAAAGAACACATATTGCATAAACTTGTGGAAATTATTTGAAAATAAATTTATTCATTTTACCATACACGATTCCTTGTGTATTTTATTATACGGGTTAATGCAATATCGCTTTATTAAATTTATGAAAGATGAATTAAAGAGACAGAAAACAGCCCTACAATTTTATGTGTAACATTTTTGGTCAGGGATTCACAGAAAAATATTTTTAACATAATAGTCTAAATACAGCTTCAGTTGATCTTAAATTTACTATGTAGTTACTACATTATAGCATATGAAACTAGTATTTTAGCGTCCAGATTTTTTAGCMACAACAATTTGTACAATTTGTATAAAATGTTAGTTACCCTTGTCAGTTCTTTCAATGTTTAGAACATGCAATAATAATTAGAAACCCAGAAATTTGACTTTTTATATTTCCAACTTATAACCAACTAATGAAACAAAAATTGGCAATGAATAAATGAGTCCTTGTAATCATAACTAACCATACAATTGATTCAATCTCTTTTGTAGAGTAATGTAACAAAATATATTTCCGAGTTATGATTATTTGTAAGCCTTTTAAGTGAAAATTATTCTGTTCTTAATTATGTCATTGGGAAGTATTGCTTTTTATGCATTCTTTTTCGAAATTAAATGGACGATCACTGAAATTGCATTTACACTTTATGCAACTGATTTGTATGGTATAATTTTTGTTTTTCAGAACACGGTAGTTCCCATGGTCATTCTCATGGCCGTCTTTCGCACAGTCGTAACCGACTCACACAACTTGCGATTACCGACGACAATGAAAATGATGAAACATATGCACCACCAATTGATCATGACAAAAGATCTAGTGACAACCATGGGCATTCTCACAGTTCTGCAGGACAGATGAATATGAGAGGTGTTTTTCTTCATGTTTTGTCAGATGCACTGGGTTCCGTCATCGTCATCATATCTGCATTGGTTCGTATAATTTTTTGGTTTTCCATTAATTATTTAAAGGATTTTAGATATAAAAATGTTTTAAAATAGTTGCCCTTTACATGAACTACTTGGCACAATTTTATTTGATTATTTTGCAATTTTTCTTTATTTACTGTCATAAAACATTTTTTAGGAAGAGCTTTTTGGTATATAGGAACCTGGGGGGGGATCAAATTTTCTGTTATTTATTACTCAAATTTTTTTCTTTACACTTAAGCTTCAAAGTGATCGAAATTTGGTAATTATATATGAAAGTTGTTCACACTATCAGTCTACAATAGCTAACTTTTTTTGTTTGAAGTCTTAAAATAGTAGATGAAATGGGAAATTTTTTAATTTTTCAAGAAGAATGTTGTAATGATGACAAAGAAAAACCTATTTATTTTAAATACATTGATCACATTTTGAATAGTATGTTAGATAGTTTATTGAACAAAATAAAAAAGAATTATGACACTACCACCCTATAGTATAATAAGTTGTTTTTGCAATATTCCATGTTGAATAAATACTGTCTTGTGGTGACAACAAAAAAGCCAACTGAGACATTGACTTAAAACTCTTGCCAGTAATGCAGAACATTAAATAAAAAACATAGGTAATGTAAATGGTTACATGAACAGTAGTTGGTCAACATTGAATTTGTAAAAAAGAAAGAAAAAAATACATTTAGGGTAATTGTATTTTAGGACTATTTTGTTTAATTTGATAAAGTCTGTCCAATGCAGGATTCAAAATGGGGTCATTCTATTAAACAAATTGTAGTTAATATCTAAGTAAGTTGATGCACAATTGTTTTTATGTCATCACTATGAGGTTCTTAAAAAATTACAAAATTTATATTTAATTCTTCTACTATTTAAGAACTTCAAATAAAAAAAATTAGCTGTCATAGACTGTTTTGAGAACAGTAATAATTATTTAAAATGGAATATCTCAAAAACAAATGACTGCAATGTGATAGTTCGATTATCTCTATTAGTGGGCTATTTAAAATGGCTGCATTGTATTAAAAATGACAAGTTGTAGTAAATGTCTGAGACACTTGTTTTTTTAATGTTAAAAAACCGGAGAAATCTTTCTCTTTAAAGCTAGGAAATCTAGGGCTTCAAAATAAAAGTTAGTTATTGCAGACTGTTAGCATTTACACCCTGTAAATAATGGTAAACTATGTTTTCAGCATTCAGAGTCAATTGTAGAGAAGTCTTACCGAAAGCATTAGCAACACAAATAAAACTTTAAATATTCGTTTTTAACTTCTTAGTTAGAAAATGTCCAAAAATGTGATATTTGTAAGGAAAGTAAAAGAAACTGGTACTTAGGGACTATATCACAGGTTCCACTTAGGAGTCCACAGTTCCTAAATACAGTCCTGTCCATAAGATTATATGAACACCATTGTAACATTTTTTATTGATCATGTATTACAGTTGGCTTTTCTTTATTGGTAAATCTTATCTTATCATTCAAATACCCAGCCATATGAAATTATTTATCACTTTACAAACATACAACTTACAGAATTGTTAGCATAAGGCTTGTAAAATAAGGCAACACCAGGGGCATATCCAGACAAGAATTAAGTACAATCTGCAAATGTCAGTTTTCAACATTTTTATAATAAAAGCTAGTAGTGACACTTCCTGTATACTCAATATAAATTACTTTATTTTGTGGAATCTTTGTTTGTTTATGTTAGTTTTTCTTTTGTAGGTTGTGGTTCCAATTATTAAAACTGCTTTGATTGACGTTTCGACCTTAAACTTTGGGTTTTTTCCAAATGTTTATTATCTATAATATTAGTTTATCAAAAACTAAGGTCAAAACGTCAATCAAAGCAGTTTATTTGGAACCAGAACCTACAAAAGAAGAATTAACATTTATACTCAATATATGTGCACTTTATAATTTTTAAAACTTTTGCTTTTCTGAGCTCTTGTTTCCTTAAACATGATGTTTATACCTTTCAATTTATTTTGCAGGTGTTCTGGTTAACAGACTGGAAATATAAATATTATATTGACCCAGCATTGAGTGTATTGCTTGTCTTGCTTATTTTACACTCTGTTTGGCCATTATTGAGAGATTCTGCTTTAATATTATTACAAACAGTGCCAACACATATTCAGGTAGATGCAATACAACGAAGACTGCTAGCCAAAGTGGATGGAGTATTGGCTGTACACGAATTCCATGTATGGCAGTTGGCGGGAGACAGAATCATTGCATCGGCTCACATAAGGTAAGCAAACGTCTTTGAACTACTGATAAAATGTTCTAGGTGCTTTTGTACATGTAGTTTGATTATTTCAGTATTTGTTTGCTCAGTATCATTTAAATATGAATTTGCATATTGCTGCAAGATTTCATGCAGCCTAATACACCAAGGGACTGTAATGATGTTCTTGGTTTTCGTTTAGATTCATGTATATAATAATAAAATCAAGAATGTAGTCTACTATTGCTATATTCTCTTTACATAATCCCTTTTTAATTTCTGCTACTATACTTAATAACAAACACTGATTTAAGGGGTGCATTGTATCTTTTATTCACTATAAAATATACTTAATGATATTGCATACCCTCAAAATTATCATTGTTGTGATTTAGAGGCCTTGTGTTATACCCGAGGCTTCTAACTGGGATGAATTCTATGCAGTTGAGAATGTGAATTCTCCTCATTTTTTTATTGACCTCTATGTTTCCTATAAATCAATTTCTGAGTCAGTATATCCCAATACATCAAGCAAGCAAAACGAAAACAAAGAATTGGTACAAGTTTTCAATTTATTTAGACAGTATCGAAGTTCTTTATTGGAATATTAAGCCTAACAATAAAGAATTATGGCATTACATCCACTTTTAGCACAATTGTATTCAAACAGCAAGTGTCTTGAAATAATAAATAATAATAATATTATGGGTATTTTTGTTAGCTACTTTTCCAGTGTTGTTAAAGTACATCAATTGGTTTATGTCTTTGGTTTTCTGTGTAACGATTAGGTTAGAGCCGGTGTTGGTATGAACGTGTTGCATTAATTCTGTATACAGTCAAATAATATTATAATCTTCACTGCAAAAAGATAGTTTGACAATGGGTCCCTACTTTTCTTATAAAGGACTGTATTTATTGCTTATGTCCACCACTTCTTTTTACTTTTAATTTTAATTTGTACTAATGCCAAATACCTTGATACTTTTCTGAAGTCAGTTCGGTGTTTAAATCAAGAGATAAAGGTAATAAAATTACAAACTGATAACTAAAATTTGTAATTCCTCTGGGTTGTTTGAATATTATTTTGTTTCTTGTTGTCTCCAGTCACTTTTTGTCTTTAATTATTGCTGGAGAGCATGGTAGGCAGACGTAGTTTACATTCTCATGTTATGCAAGCTCAATAGTTTCAGTCTCTGCAATAACTTGGTACAATTGTTTTGCTCAGTGTTGCATAGTATAAGACAGCTTACTTAGTAAGAGATGTAAAAATCTGCTGCCTTTAGTAGACTTACAGGTTTGACGAGGTTCGAATCTCAGTCCAATAATTTTCAATGTATGACACCTACGTCCTTGTTTTTATATGGCGATGATTAAAATTTTATTAACATTATTAATAAAGAAACTGACGGTATTATATTATAATAAAAAATATGTTGATTTTTTTTGTTGTCCTGCAATTTCAATAAGCTGCAAGATAGTACCAGTAAATGTTGTGTATTGACATATCTCTGTAAGATCAAAACTTTTAATTAATAATGTTGTTTTGCAAAGTTCCTTTTAGGTTCCATATTTTGATGTTACTATTGACAGTTAATTGTCTTTTTTTCATCATGTTGATAAAATTAGTAAAAACAGATTTTTTGGATTCATCAAAAACACTAGTGGTTTTATAAATATGAGGGTTGTTTTTTTTTTCAACCTCTGATGGGTTATAAACATCAGATCTTCCCTTTATATAAAAAAATTGTAATATTATTAAAAGTTAAGTAAAGTCAACCTATTTTTTCTACAAAATCACCAAAACAATTGAAGCATTTGTTATATTGTGACACAGGCTTTTAGACACCTTCATCTAGGAACTGTGCCGCTAACTCGGTCAAGTACATTTTGATAGCCTGCTGGTACCCTTCCTTGGTGACGAAGCATTGTCTGCGCAAAAATGCCTTTAATTCTCGAAAGATATAAAAGTTACTGCTGCCAGGTTTGGACTATATGATGTATGATCAAAAACTTCACTCTTGCATTGTTTGAAAGATCGTCATATTGGCACAGTGCGAACATTCATTGTTGTGGATCAAAACAATGCTAAATGAAAACATGACTCTTTGTTTATTTTATTCGTAAATCGCTCATCCCAGAAAACATAATGTTTCACAATAAATCTCCTTTGTTATCATTGTTGTCTGCTTGATGGTTGAGCAGATAACGCTTTGCTACCAATAAAAAGCTCCAGAAAACAGCCTTCTTATTAATTAACTTTTGTTTTTATACTGTTCGTTTATTAGAAGTAAGCTAAAATATTGTTCTTTGGTATGAAGCCCTTAAACACATATATAACTGCTTTAGAAATACTTCTACTTTGTTCAACATGACTCACATCCCGCATTGCATCACATTTAATGCATTGCTGCTATAAATTTTTTGTGTGCGTTTGGATTGCATTCAAGGGCGGATCCAGGGGGAGGGTCATGGGGGTCATGACCCCCCCCTGGGCCTGGGCTGGATGTAGTACTTTCTATGATGGCGAGTGCATACATCCATCAACAACACGCACTATTATCCGTTTTAATCAAAAACGTCGCAATTTATTCGCAGAGTAACGAGCGGCAACATAATTTTGGGGCAAAAATTGTATGACGACGTTGGATTTTTGACTGTTTAGCTATTTAGAACACGTGACTTTCGAAATGTCGATGGAAGGGTATACATAAAAACAATGCTCCTTCTAACGCTTTGCCATAGAAATCCCATTACTTAATACTAATGTCAAACACTAGAGCTAAGTCTTTTGATTCGAATCAAATCGTTCCTTCAATCGCGTAGATTCCAATCATTCGAATCGTTCATGAATCATTACCAAAAACGAGTTACCGAGCTGTAAGGTCTTGTTAAAGAGAGTTGCAAAGTGTGTAGCGTAGCAGTGTTAACTTTTTCATTTTATTTACTATTGCTTTAACGATAAAAAAGCATACTTAACAAATCAGTATGTATAGTAGAATTATAATGGTTTGGTATTTGCTGATAATTATTATACCTTTGTTTCAGTGATAGGTATTTACGCGTAATATCTAATTTTCTAGATAAAGCACTTGGGCGTAGATTTTTGAGTAGAAAATATAGATGAGTATATTATGGCTAAAGTCTATTAGGTACATGCTAAAAGGGTAATTAATTTGTTTCTAATTTCTCCGTTTTGTTAACTTTTCTATTAGTCGAATACATTATAATTTTAATTTCATAAAAAATTTTTGATATCTGGATCACATACTTGATTAATATATATATATATATATATATTAGTAAGTAATCGGGGTATCGAAACGATTTTCCTTAATCAACTGTAATTCAAGTTTAAACGATTGATTTATTAGCTGTGAGTCCAATCAAGCGAATCAAGGCATGAATCGTTAAAATCGAACGACTCGCCCAAGAACGACCCAACTTCAGCAGTACATTTTATGTTTCCACGGCTTCCTATGCGTGCATTGCCTGCCCGTCAGAAGCCATATTGAATGATGTAATCCTAAAATGTCTAAAGGAGGTTATATTTTAATCTATCATATGTGTCACGTAGTGCTTTGATACCGTGTTCTTTGTATAAAAGATGGCTTGTTTTTGTAAATTTGCTAATAAAAACGAAAGTACAGCTAATAATTAATGAATGTCAACCCTTAGTGCCTTACCTGTGACGATTTTATWTTTTTTACCATTGATTGTTTTCTTCATTACTCAAATCCGAATTCATTTCTTTAATGAGATAAAAACAACACGTGATTGTCAGCTTCATTTGTGCACTCAATGAATTTCTGATTTTTTGAACTGGACTTCACTATTACAGAAACATACCGACTGAAGTGGATTGAAGTCACAATTCGTTTTTCGAGAAGAAAAAAAAAGAAAAATTAATTTTGCCATTTGATTAAAATTATTTCGACTTATAACAATAAAATACTATTTCTTTTCCAGTTAGATTATTTTAATAAAATTGTAGCCTCTCCTAACTAGGTGACCCCCCCTGATTTGAAAGCTGGATCCGCCCTTGATTGCATTACATTTTCCAAAACATTAGAAAATTATTAAGCATCTGTTTTTTTTAAGGTCTAAAAAGGAATGTTTAATCATATTTCATATCTTTTGACTCATTACTGGTCCCAGCTATTTTAGGGATATTTGCTCGATTAATGTTACACAATGTAAAGATTTATTATTTAAGATAAAATCTTGTCTTTGAGACGGGGCACTTCTCTTAAATGTTTTTGTGGACCAGTAATGGCAATGATACCCCGTTATTTCTAGGAAGCGAATATTGTTAAGTAATCATGTGCTTTGTTTCTTATTATATTCAGCTTGTGCTACCTACTATAAATTCAAGGTCCCATGGTTTTTACCGCTATTAATGGAAAAACCATAGCCACCTAATAAAATACAAGTGTTAAATACATGTTCAAGATTGATTAACTGTTCTGTTAATTTACTATACTAGGTATTACTTAAAATCTTTGATTTTAGATGCCGCAATTTGTCTGAATACATGAAAATTGCAGAGAAAGTAAAAGAATTCTTTCACAATGAAGGTATACATTCAACCACCATACAACCTGAGTTCATTGATTACCAGGACTATCCAAGAAGTTCTGCAGATACCGAACAGACTGAAGACTGTGTGTTAGATTGTCCAAAATCAACACCAAATGACACTTGCGTCCATAATACTTGCTGCGGGCCATCCAAGCAGGTGAGTTATAAATTATTTTGTTGAATGTGTATCTCTGACGCAAGAGTGTTTTTAACAAATTACCCCTTCCTCATCCAATTCCACCTTTTGTGAAGTTAAACTGTTGCCTGTTAAAATAAATTTTGAGCAGCACATTTAGGAGCCTTGCTTTACTGAATGCTCAAAGTATAAGTTTTCATTACACTCTACATTGTAAAGTAGAAAATGTGTACAATGTTAAACTAGATGTTTCTTGGCCTCAAGTAAACTATTTAAATTAGTTCTTAATGATCCAAAATTATTGCTTGATCAAAAGTTTTTATTTTTTTTTCAGACAACTTCGAAATCATATTTTTTTTTATTTGTGGGATATATAGCTTTAGAACCTTAACTCCTTTTATAATAATCTTGTTTTATATAAATGTTATTTAATATCTTTTCATTAAGGACATCATAACAAATTCTTTATTAGTTATAAGCTCTTGATAGGGGAAAATAGTTTAAGCAGAAACAAGAATATTTATCATGCTATGTGTTTCATGAAGTCAAATAAGGTAAACATAGTAAGACTTCAAAAGCTGGCTTTGCTTTTTAAATATGTTATCGACCAAATATAAACATTTGTTGAAATAATATTTAAATTTATATAAGTACATGCATAATGCTGTCATGGGTTTTAATATCATTACAATAGAAAAGGAATTAAGAAACATTAGTAAAAACAAAGACCGTTACTGATATTTTGTTGTACAAAAAATGAATGATACCTTTTACGATAGATATAAAAACTTTGAAAACTGCCAGTCAGGTGAGCTGAGCTGAGTTTGAAAGAAATGCTCACCATTTTTTTTCTCTATATAAATTTGGCATTTGCAGTTCATTTCCCAGTGCTTTCGATTTCATTCTAACAATGATTATCGATTAAATCAATTTGCTGCCTCTCAGGAAAGTGACTGATTTGCTGACTCTCAGGAAAGTGACGTAAACTTGTCATCTGTCGATTTTTGAATTATTTGATATATTTTAATATGAGTAAATGCTTGGGAGTGTGTATTTTCAACATATTCTGTAGTATTTTGTGGCATAATTAACTTTAAGGTTGCAGAAAGCTCACATTTCGGAGCTGTGGAGTGACATTGATCTTCAACCTTTAGTACTATCGCCATGCATATTGTAGCTTAGCTGCGTTACAAAAAGGCGACACAAAGAATTCAGAAATCAATGCCTACTAAGATCATTGGTTAATGATTGAAACATAACATTGGTTTGAAATAATTGTATTAATTGCTTATTTTTCATTAACTTTCACTTCCACAGTTGTAAAACAGCATGGTATTTTCAGAATATTTGTCATAATACAGCTCGTAACTAACATAGTTTTATATAATTTAGCATAAGCTTAAATGATATTTGATCGATATTTTCAAATTTTCAAATACTTTAAGAAAATATTGGTTTCTGCATGTACTGCTTTCCAAATCAAGTGTGCAAAGAAAATTAATTTTTCAACAAAAAAACTCAATGCTTCAAAAGCTCAACTGAGATGTTTTTCTTATTAAAAAAAATGTTACGAACCTTAACATAGTGAATTTGAACTGGTCTAAACTGACTAATCTTGAGCCAAGGAATCTGCATATTTTGCAGACAATCAGGACATTTCAACATTTTTTTGGCAGTTTAAAYTCTAATTTTTGCACAGTTTCATACATATTTTTCAACAGAAAATTGGACAAACTCATTTAGCTGATTGCATTTTTAATATTGTCTACCATTAATTCTAGGAAGACTAGAAGCCTTAGAAAAACATCCTGATCTCCTTATTTCCAAGAATCCCGCAAGTATCCAGTACATCAGTATGTCATTTTTTTTAACAAAACTTTTATTTTGTACAGGGCCGAGATACACCATCCCCCGCAAATACACCTTACGCATGCAGACAGCGTAACAGTACTGCAAGTATATCCAATATGCAGGAAATGAATGAAATGGAGAAGGGAGTCCTCCTTCAGAATGGAAACCCATCAAATCATGACTTTTGTAGTTCATCGTATACGAGACCAAATGAATTCGGACGTGAATCAAGCTATTGATAGTAACAAAAGAGTTTTGTTGATTTAAACGAAAGTATTGCTAATAAGTATGATCACTTGTGGAAATGATTGAAGTAATGATGGGGATGATAGCACAAGCTGACATTATTAATAATGGTGGTAATTTCTTTGGATTAAGGGTATGTCACAGGCAATAAGTGCACCATGTGTAGTATTTAACTGTCTAGCCTGTAAAAATATCTAAGGAAGAAACAGCTTGATGCTTTTTCATATTAGCGATTTAAAAAAAAATGTGGTGAGTGCTTGTCATATTTCAATTATCTGAGTGAGCATACTTGCTATCTTTTTTTATACTTTCAACAGTTTGTTGTGCGACTTTTAAATTTTATACCAAATGAGTATATAGAAATTTGATTCTAGTCGTTTTAGTTTTTTCTTTTTGAGTATACCCCTTTGAAGAGCCCATCGCGCAAGATTAATAATGATCTCATGCGCTAGAGCATTGCAGGTATATTTAGTTCTTAATTAGTGTAAATATAAGAGTATATTTAATTGGTAATGTAAGATATACAGGATGGTGCGCAAATGTGATGTATAGCTGATATAGCTAAAAATTATTGAATTTGGGCAAGAGCATTTAAATGAACCTTTTAACTTGCTTGACTGTACCAATTTTCTTTTTCCTTAATTGTTTCTCATTCTTACAGAATTTACCGCCGTAATTGTTTCATTGGTGAATTGGAGGCCATAATTGAATTAATAAATATGCAGTAAATTTCGAAATTATGTTTTGGAATTTCTTGACTGATCTACAAAAAGTTCTTGAAGAGCCATGCATTTATGTGCAAAAATTCATAAAATAATAAATTTGTTTAGAAATAGTTGGCCAGCACAGCATTTAGGAACCCTGTATAATATGTCCGAAGTTTCTATCAATTTAAAGTGATGCATAGCACTTCAGTGGACATTTCGCATCATTGCACTGTACAGACATATACTTTGAAAATAAGACAATCTATGAGGTTTGTGTAGGTGAGGAAATTCATTTCAAAGCCCTTGATGTACACCACATGTTGGTACACACTTAACATTCAAAATTTTGCAATTTTTAAAACAAAGGCCTTGTATAAATCTCTTAAATGTTTTTTGCAACACTAGTTTCTATGCTAATATAATATTCTGGTCCTGTGTTTTTATTGTCTGCATTTTTTCACTTCATCTCAATTATTTTACATATTTATTTGAATTTGACTTTACAGCATKCATACAATTCTTATGACAAGTTGTGGAATATTTTTTATATACATATCAACCCAATACAWTGTGTAAAAACCTATAAAAATAAAAATATATCATACTTTCCCATGTCATAAAAACACAATACTCCCATCAGTTTAGTATATAGAGTACTTGATTGTACAGGAGATTGAGAACTAATTGTATCCGGACTTACAGTAAAAATGGGTAAATTCTCTTATGACTTCTCTCTATCTATTTAAGACATCTCTGTAGGACTTTTTTGTCCATTGATTTCTTTTTCAACATCATACTCGTACTCTGATACATTCAAAAATTGACAATTTTGGTAAATTAAATCAAATAAGTGACCTCACCAGTTCGTTTAGCATGTTTTTATTCAGTCTGATTGCTTCCCAATCTTCACTATAACAGCATTATCTTCAAAGGTTGTACTCATCACTTTTTTATTGACAATTTAGTAGTTTTTATTTATTACTTATTAGAGATGTTTTCAGAAGCTCATTCTTATTCTAGGTAACTATATAAGGATTCGTTTAGCAGGATTGAATTTGGTAATACCATGTGGTGTTTAAGGTATGTAAGGATGGAACTGTGTGCAGTAGTAAAAATTTACAATTGGTAGTCTGGGTTTTGTTTAATTGTGTTAATTGTTTCGCTACAATTATGTGTAAAAACTTTCAGATTATCCCATTTGTTTTACAGAATTCTCAGTGTTTATTTCAATTCAGTGATCAATTCAATATTCATCTATCTGTATGGGGAATAAAAAGATTAGCTAAAAAAATTGCTTCTAAAGTTATTAAAAGAAATCATAGGTTTGGCAAATGTTATAAATCGTCATTGATGCTAATAGACAATAAAATAAGTTTTGTGTAATACCTTTGATCAACCCCTTAACTACTATGAATTCTATCATATTGGGCTTGCATATTTAATTTTACTTTTGTGACATTTCAATTGCATGTAAATTAGCTGCATATTTTAAGAATTTAATTGTGGCACCGCGGCACCCCGTAAATTAATATGAAATTTGACGGTACAACTTTGCGACATCCACTTTAGTATCTTTTTTAAGAAGTTAGTAATCTCAAATTACAGTGAAATTTCATAATTGTTGTGTACATATTAACTAAAATAAGTGAATATCTCGCCCCTTTTGTTAGGATCGGCTTACCTATAAAATAAAACAAATGAAAACTGCAAATGTCTTTTATTTATTTACTACAGGTATTTGTTTGTGAAGAAATTACATAAAAAATCACAGGTAATTTCTCACAAAATAAAGTACTTCTAATGGGAGGAAGACAGCATAGAAACTTATCTAAATAACATTAAAAGGAAGACAATCTACTTCTGAACACCTTCATATGATAGAAGGAAAGATAGGACAACAACAATTGTATTGTATAATTTCTTTTTATGAACTTAAACAGATGAAACACTGCTAATGGTATACTGTATGATTCATACTACTTTAAAAACAGTAAGACCATTAATTTGTCTCAAGGCAGTGTAATTAAGTATTTTAAATTAGACTAACACTATGCTAAATGATGAAATGCAAGAAACATTACCGTCCTCATTCCCTATATGTTCTAATTATAATTTCACAGAATTATTTTGATAGTCTTAAGTACATTAATCTAATCCCGCTTTTTCACCAAACAGGAAGCTTCCTTGGTTGAAGCTGTATGAGTTGTTTTGATTGCTTGTGCTGACTTTTCCATCATGCTAGCACATTGAGCTAATTTTTCATCTACCACACTTAGAGCAATTCCTACTTGAGCACCAAAGTAAGTTGCCATAATAATGAGCTAAAATAGTTAGATGTTACAAGCTTTATTGCAAAAAATGGCAGTAATGTTAATAGGATCTCTTCAATGTGATCTTTTTCCATGGGTTGGGAAGCATCAGGATCGAGAAGGTAGGAACTTGGTAAGGGATCAATTTATTAGCTTGGAGGCGGACGGGATTGGATATATGTATTTCCAAAACTAAATGGGGACACTGCCTACACAGATCATATTTAGCCTGCATCCTCAATCACTTGCTCATCCACCACACTTAAGGCAATCCCTAACTGAGCTCCATAGTAAGTACCCATTACTAAGATCTAAAACAATGTTACTCTTAAATTCTTTTTTTACTTTTTGAAGTTAATTTGAATTCATCAAAGCTATGTTTGGCTGCGTTAAAGAAGTTTGCAATTGCAGTTTTACAACATAAGGTATGCACTACATACTACATAAAGGCTGTAAGTATAATTAATTATATATTTGATATAACTTATGCTAGTTTTTGCTTACTTTTACTGTTAATGAACTGGCCACAGAATAAGTAAGTATATGTAGTAGTATTATGATGTCACTTGTATGCAACAATATTTTAAAAAATTACAACTTATACTTCAGAACAAGAATTAAACAGTGAAATATCTGCCTGAATATTAAATTAATTACTCAACCAAACGTACAGAAGATTATTATACTTCGAAGAAGATTAGTATGTATAAAGAACCTAAAAAATGGTCAAAAACTTGGCAACTACAATGATGTGATATTTATTTTTTTGGGATCAAAGACGGATTTCGACCAATGGCTGAAAAAAGTGACCAAAAGGCATTCTGGTCGTCGAGTGTCCAAAGGCCGAAATATCACTTTTGATCATTTTAAATAGGCTAAAACATGTTCTGAATGTCTCACAATTTCCAGAAGGCGAAACTGTTAAACAGTTCAATTACTGGTCGCTTTCGTAAGCTTGAACACAGTCTGACATTTTCATGGTTGCCAAAATGCATTCAAGCAATATAAAAAATAATGAGAAGATGCAAATTGAAAAACCTTTTTATTTGTGTGTATATGCAAATATGTAATACAAAAAAAACAAAACAATAAAAACCTCTACTTAATTTTACAAGGACTGTTATGGCACTAGCTATTATAAATTACCTACAGAACTTTCGGTTTCGCAAAAGATGCACAAAACTAATGGTTTTATTTGTTGTACTATTCTTCAATGTCTTCTCCACTTGCCATATTTTCTTTTCCAATGTTGGATAAAAGTTTTTTAGGATGTAATGAAAGCATGAGGCAAATTATCTGTACTGTGCTGACCATTGTCTCATAAGGTCGTTCATTGCTTAGTTTTCTCATCAGCCAACCATGTAATAAGCATGTGTCTTACATCCTAGTTTGATCTCTCCACTGACCCCTTACTTTGAAAATGGAGCAGTTTTCCAAGTACCAATTTCAAACTCTGCCATAATTCGGTTGTGTTTTTTAAAATACAGTTTACAAATTTTCTTTTCTCTGCCGATTTCACTTTGAAGTATCATACATGCTCCGAACAAGCAGAAGATGGTAACAGATGGTAAGCAACTTCTACAGGTGTTTTGGTTTTTATTTTAATGCTTGAAGCATATTTTGTGCAAAATGATTACTTTAATATTGATATATTCTCCATCAGGCTTGGTTTGCATATCTACTCGTTTGAAGTCCACTTGGTTTAGTTAACTAAAATTGGTCTCGCAACTAAATCTTTTTGTATCATTTTCTTTCAGATGCCAGTGTTTCAAAGTAACATAAATCTAATTCTTCGGTCGCGTTCTGGTAACTAAAAGAATGCCACACTTTCTGGCAATTGTGAAACATACAGAATGTGTTTTGGCCTATGTAAAATGATCAAAATGCAGTATTTCGGACTTCGGTAACTCAATGGCAGTTAGTATGAGTTCTGTTCACTTTTTTGCCATTGGCCAAATTTGGTCCTTCTGCATAGCATTTATAAAATAATTTCTCCATTTCTAAAAAATTGGTAACACACCTACTGCCTTACATCAACAAAAAGATCATTTCAGTAGGCATTTAATGAAGTAGAAATAAATAATACAGTTCCATTTAAACATCAAGTTTTTAAATTCTTTATTGAGTTATGAAATGTGAGTGATTTTTTAAAATGTTTTTTTCAAATCATATTGCAGAATTAAAGGGCTGCATAATGCATGCTCTAATATACAAGTACCTACATATTGGTTTTTAGGTGTCGTTGTACACTAAAGGTAACACTAATTTATATGTCGAATACTTGAATAAATTCTAACATTATAGCAACAGTTTACAACACATAAGTGTTTAGAAATTTTAGATGTGAAGCCATCTTGCTTGGCTTGCAAAAATTACAGTCTTAATTCAACTGGGGCAGTGCACAAAATCAATTAAAAAAAATAAAAAAAATTGGGGTTTACTTGGCTATGCATATTGTCAAAGATAATCTACTATCATTATGTGATTTGCCAAAATTGTTTGAGGTGGATCAGATAGGTTGCGGAAAAGTAGGCAGGCATTTGGGCACAAATAATATTCTAGTTCTTACCAGAGAATGCTCAATTGGGTAAAGAAATCGTTCTATGCCTATTAGGAAGTCTGACACAGCAAAAAGTATGCCTCCTGCACAAGTGCAAAGCTTGCTCCAAGTCCAAAGGTCCTGGAATGAAAGTATGTTAATCCATAAAGAGTAAAATAATGTATTTCTCACTAAAAGAAGCCAGATGGCAGGGGGTTATAAATAAACACATTACATTTACATACATACACAAGGGAACCAATGGAACAATGGATAGTTGGATATGCAAATACCATTGCTAGGAGAACATTAAACACTCAACGACAATGGCATCCAAAAAGTTTTTAGGATGAATTAATATAACACTTTGCAAACTTCTGTTATTTAATAACACATAGCAATGATTTATTCAGTTCGTTTTCCTTTCAATTTGTTTGTTTCATTTTATCAGCTTGAAAGACATTTTTTTGGCAATATACAAAAAAAAGAATTCAGAGGAAGAGTTTATCAATTGCACACTTGTGCTTGAGTTTTGGGCCTTTTGTGTTACCTTTTATCGATTGATTGATTGAACTAGCGTACAATAGGCATTTCATGCTATGTCTATGCTGAGTTGAAGGGGTGACATGCTTGTTGCTAATGGCTCCCAGGTAGCACACGTTACAGGAGTTTGTTGGAATGGGGAGGTTTTCTGCTTGCATTCAACTAGCAGATACTTTTTTGTTAGCTTTTGTGTTGGATGGTAGCTTAGTTTGGCTGCATTATTCTTGTTCTTCCTTGGACAAGCTGCTATTTGAGATTGAATACAGCTGTTGTGCCAGCTTTGAAATTATATATTATAATTTCACTTTTTTGTATAATAAATTATAGCTCACATCACTATAGCTGTTTTTAATAAAAAAAAACATCAATTAGCTTATCCTAAAAACCTGTTAGGCATTTCTGTATAATGTTCCTGCACTCTTGGAGATTTCTATTTCAGTTCTATTGGTATGCTGTGATTTTACCCTATTTTTCATTTTTGTTTTTTTTTGCTACCAATGAAGAAGTAGGGTGATGTCTAAATAAATAATTATACCTATTGCTGATATATTTTAATTTGCCATATCTACCACCTACTGTTTTTTGCAGCTAACTCAGTAAAGAAGGGATTAAGAGCTAAGAGATGCAAATCAGGCCTATTAACTGCATTGTGAAGTAAAAAGAAAGCTCGAGATACTATGAATTTTGATTTTAATGCTTTTAAAATATGAAAGATATCTGGTCACAAGTTTAATTTAACTCTAAACAAAAGCTCATACGGCCTTAAAAAAGATTATGGCCCTAAATCCCCAGATCTGGTGTTAAAATTTCCTATACTTTAGTTCTAGATATCATAAATATTTTCTTTGCAATCGGAGATAGATTCTTAAATTTAGCCAAGGAAAAATATAATAACACATGTAATAAACCAAAGTGTTTCCAATTAATGACACCCATGACCAGTGGCACACTAGCATATATCTAGAGTATATACTATATAGCACTATGGTACTGGAGACTGGATGCATGCCGTAAATTGGATTCATCTGATTTTACAGTTATATAAGCTGTATGTAAATTCTGTTTAATAAAAAACACTGGGCCTTCATAATTTATTTTGTATACAATTTGAACTTATAAAAGCTTTGGTAGAATTTAAAATGTGTGACTACTATTTTTTTTTTTACAATTTATACAATTATATGTGTCGCTACAAAGTATGGAATCAGTAGGATATTTCAGATTTTGTTCGACCGATTTTTCTGAAATTGTGTATGGGCCTATGGGTAATAAAAATGCATTTCCTGGAATTTTTCAACTCCATGTCAGCTCTTGTTTCCGAGATATGTTGCATTTTTCAAAATGGGAATGGGGGTCAAAAGGCACATCACTGAAAATGAAATTTTTTCCTGATTTCAAAAATATATCACGCTTGTACAATTTATTGCTTATGAGTTGAAATAAGTGTGATAAACTTGGGTCTTGCAAAAAACTTCGGGATAAAAACCATATTCGTTATCGCTAAGTAAAAACAAAAACCCCAGGTGTATCCATTTTCCTAGTGACTGGTAATAATTTTCATTCACTTTGTTATTTGCAATCGCACAATGCCTCAGTTAACTGAACATGATCGCATCGAAATTTTGATGATAATTGGTTATGGAGATAGAAGACGAAGTTATTCGGAAGTAGTTGCACTCTACAATGCAATTCATGCAGATCGTGAATCAATTGCCAGATCAACAATTAAAACATTGCAACGTTTTGACGAAACCGGCGCTGTTAAAAATAGTCAAAAACCAGAACATCCAAAGGTTGCTATGAGTAAGGAATGTAGCTTGAATGTCCTTTTAGATGTGCAAGAGAATCCCAAGTGTTCCGTAAAACAGCGTGCTCTCACTCACCATATTAGCAGAAGATCTGTTCAGAAAATTTTGAAATAAAGAGAAGTTTCATCCATAAAAAATTACAGGAACTGAGGGAAGATGATTTTGATCGTAGGAAAGAATTTTGGGAAACTGCTATGAACATGATAGATGAAGAACAAGAAACATTTTAAAGTGGATTTTGTTTTCTGATGAAGCGACTTTTCGCCTCAATGGTAATGTGTATAGACATAATTGAAGATATTGGTCAGACACATTCCACATTGGATGGAACAAGTCCACACACAACACCCTCAGAATGTGAATATCTGGTGTGGTATTGGCGGTGAACAGATTATTGGGCCTTTTTTCATCGACGGAAATTTTAATGCGGTCAAGTATTTACAGCTCTTGCGCGAACACATTATACCAGAACTGTTCCCTAATCCTGAAAATGCTGTGTGTCCTTCTGAAGAGATATGGTTTCAGCAATTTTGCAGTCAACGTTCGTAGATATTTGAATGCGATAGTTCCAGACAGATGGATTGGTAAGCGCAGAGCGATAGAATGCCCAGCATGTTCCTCTGATCTACGCCGCTTGATTTTCTCCTGTGGAGGTATCTGAAACATCGTATTTATGCTGATCGGCCACATAATGCAGAAGATTTAAAAGGACGAATCAGGGCAGAAATTCAAATATGCTACAACGAACATTAGAAAATTTTTACTCAAGGCTGCATTACTGCCAGGAAGTAAATGGCGAACATAGTGAGCATCTCCTGTAATCTGAAAAAAATACTGCTATTTTCACGGAATCATCTTTTTTTTACTTTTTGGGTACCCCATTCGCAATAAATTGATCAAACTAGACGAAGATTATCACCAGTCAAGGAAAAATGATAATACCTGGTTTTTTGTCCATTTTAGCGATAAAGAAAGTTGTTTTCATTCTTTTCGTTCTTTGTCAGGCTCAATTATTGTATTTACACTTTTCTCTTCTCAGAAGCAATAAATCGTACTAGTGTGATACATTTTTGAAATCAGGAAAAAGCATCCTTTCCAATGATGTGCCTTTTGACCCCCCTTCACATGAGAGAAAATGCAACTAGCGCCCGTATCTCGGAAAGGAGCCTATACGGAGTTGAAAAAAATCCAGAAAAATCGGTCGAACAGAACCTGAAATATCCTGCTGGTTGCATACTTTGTAGCGACCCTGTATATAAATAATGCAAACACGGAACAAAATTACCCAGACTCACATATTATCATCTCCTACACTTTTGTTAGATTGTTTTTTTTTCCATTAAATGAGCACTCTATTAACAAATTGCAAATTATTGTTACAATGGGTTCTTTTTAATCACTATACTAACCCCACGTGGATTTGTTTTACTGCAAAAGTTATTGTATTTAATTACCTCATAAACTCGTGCCCTGGCTATGGCTCTCCAGACCATCGTGGTCAAAATTATCGAATATATGGTCACTCCCGGGGTCAAAACTCCATTTAATCCCTTCCATAAATAAGAAACGCCTGAAACAAACAGCTTGATCCAAAATTCGGTKTCGATTATACGTAATGATTACCTAGAAAATTAATTGCATAAAGTGCAACACCCAAAGGAAGATTCAGTGGTTTAAACCCAAAAGCTGAAATGTAATTCACATGACCAATAGCAAAGGATAACATGCCTAGTTCGAAGTAACTCGGCCATAGCAAAAAAGCGTCGCCTAAGCAGCAGAAAAAGAGCCCTGTTATGATTTTTCTGGAGTAGCTATGCCTAGAAATAAATAAATTATGTTAGATACTAGCATGACAGTTCTTAGCACTAAGTGATATATTTTATATGATTAAGCAACTTCATTTAATAAAATGAAATACTACTCATTTTAGGCATAAGTGGGCGAATGGGGTTGTTGCCCTTGACTCGTTATTATAACACATGTGCGACTTTGCCTGGACCTAATGAAGTTAGAAGCTGGCAATAGAAAAAAATATTTGTAATGTTTTAGTGTCTTATTTTTACCTTTAAAGGTTTTCCGCCAAATTCAAATATTTCGTGATACGTCACCGTTCCTGGAGACGCACTTATTGCGCCGATGCGCCGGATGCCCTGTTGCATGCTTGACACCTTTGTCGCTGTTGAACACGCGTATGTTCTGTGCTTCCGTGCCTTTGTTTACGTTTTGGTTTGAGAACGGAGGAAGCGTGAAAGTTTTGTTTTTATTTACTTGGTACGTTGTTGTTCAAACACAGACTATACAATTATGGAGCAAGATTATGTAAAGGGATCTTCGGACAATTTACTAAAAATTGACTTACACATGATTGACGAATTTTACATGAATGGAAACTTGTGTCGCCAGATCGTTCGATTTTATGCAAATTAGGCGATTTCACTATTTAAAGGTTGTGACTTGAATAAAATAATGTAATGGCAGCTATACACGCTGTAACTCAGGTTTAAACGAGTTTACCTATTTAATAAATAGTTGTTCCAGTTTTAATATCACTTGAAATATGGACTTATCCTGCAGCTGCCATAAAATGAAATCTGTTTGCGATATATCCGCTACAAGTTAATATTTTAATTTAATATATTACGTTTTAATATTTACAGTGAAAACGACTAGCAACGAATCGCGTTAACACATCCATTCGCGTGCTGCGACTTCGGTTTCAGAAACCTTATCTCGGCCGACAGGAATGCCAGGATCAGAAAATGGCGTGGCAACATCACACAGTTACACCGCACTAAGCGCGCTAGAGAACAATGACGTCAGAGATTCAAACTTTAAACATAAACAATCTTTTTTTAAGCATTAACTAAAGCGCTTTGCGAAAAATAAAAAAAACAGGGATCTATTTTTTTCATGTAGATTCATATTCTGCAATAAAAAAAGTGGACAACAGGCCCCTTCTCTCAACAGTTCGGCGAAAAGACCCTTTCGAAAACTTATGCCTAAGACTGGCACAAAAAGTTTTCCTGTTTCCAAGAAATGGTAGGTAACCCGTTATTTTCGGCGTACCACGGATTTGAACATTGCAGTGATTTCAGGGACTGGACAACACAAAACAAAAAAATGATACGAATGATGTTTGCAGAAAGTATCCATCCAGTATCCTCGCCCCTCGCACACTGACAGTCATATAAACCGGAATATGTCTCTGAACTTGTAAGTGGCTTTTGACAATTTTGTTTGCAAAGCACAGTTTTACGATTTATAGCGTAAAAAACTTTATACGTTGCTCAACTTACCGCCTTTTGGACAGTAGTGGTTGTTTTGCTTATTGATGAAAATAATCATATTGTGAATACGTGGGGCAGCCGAAAAAACTCGGGAACACAAATAAATGGATTTATTATGTTAAAAAATATTCCCTTTTACATTTTCTCGCATGTTGGAACCAATTTTTAAATCAACTATTCAATTTCTAAAGTGTCCATAAGTATCTTATTTCACTAGACTCTTCGCTGGGTTTTTCTCGAACTTCTGACTGTAACATGTCGTAGTTCGTAAATCGACAGCTACATGATGAACCCAAATTTTCACAACATGCCCGAGCAATCGGCAAGGTCTCTGAATTTACAGTCGGTATCAATCTACATCCTAGTTTGTAAAGCCGTCCCGAGATGACTTAATGGTGATTTTCACAAAATGACTTCCAAAGAGCGATGCGGACGTGTCTACGTCGTCATTTGGAACCAAGTCGGGACTATGGGGTGGGTATCACTAACTGATACAATTACTTAAACAAATCGACTGTAGCGCAAGTGCGCAAGCAGCATGGCATTTAGCATTATCGTGCTAAAGAATGATTTCACGTTTATAGTTGTTTTTTTTCGCTTCTCATCAATGAATTCTGGTAAACGAATTGTTGTGTACCATTAGCATTTAGATACTGCACGTTGTACGATGATTGAATAATAATGCCGTAGACATCCAGTATTAAATTTTCTCAACATTCCTTTGCACAATTTGATTTGATCATCTTTTTGGAAAGATTATAAGGTAGCAACGACAGAAAAGTTTTCTGACGACTAATTGCGCTTGCAAAATGGAATGTTTGGAGATGCTAGAAATGTGCAAGGATGCTTGAATTTCGTCGTATGTCACATGACGATCTCATTCAGTCGTTTGATGTTGTTCAGCTGGACCACCCATTCCTTGTCAGATCCTGCAGCGCAGCACGACCACATTTTATTTTTTGGAACCAGCGATATGTAGTTGATTTTGATGGAGCTCCGCTGCCAAATGCAAAAACTAGACGTTCTGTGCACTGTTGTTAAATAAAACCACAACAAAAACACATAGTAAATTACAGTTGTACAGTATAGCGTGAAACAAAATAAGATTTTTGGAATCGGACAAGAACACCAAACTTCTGACAAATTACGCTATGCCAGGACATACTATTTGTTCCTGAGCAGCAGAATCAGGGCTACTAGATCCCCCAAATTTTGTGACTGTTTTAATTGTCATCTAAGACTTTGAAAATATAACGATATGGGAAAGACGATATTCATGGTAAGTATAAACTTCTGGGTTTGCAGCAAAACTGAGTAATGTTTTTTGCCACAGGATGGCGCTGTTACAGGACAGCAATATTTGTTCTACTAATAGTTATATTACTAAGAAATAAATTATCTGATGCACCCAACACACAACTCTCCTAAATCGTTTCATTCTCAAAGTCCAGGGCTGTACAGTTCTTTATTTTTTTGTGTCATGATACATTGGGATCGAAAAAGTTCCTTAAATAAGAAAATTATACTTGGTTTTCAATTTAAAAACTAGCTTAATCAAATTACTTACATCATTATCTTTTAAAAATTTCATTATGCAGGTTGGTATATAATAATTCCGTGGTATATACACAAATACTACTTGCATTCATAGTATCAATCATAGGTGTATGCTACCGAAATTTGATTGCCATAATATCACAGAACGACTTTTCAATTTTTTAATATAGAATTCTAGGCATATACTGCAGTAAATACATAACCGTCTTAATTTATAACAGATGAAGTGATTGTTCGATAACAACACCTCTTAAAAATGAAATTCTAAAACCAGTTAATCTTTGTTTGCATCGGGGCAAATTTCTAGGTAAGTTTTTAATGGATAGAGCTTACCCCTTAGTGGCATAGAAACCCCTTTACTAAATTTAAATGCCTTCTATTCTCTTTGTGTTTGTATTGCTATCCTTGTTCATTAGTGTTATTGTTCTGTATTTTTCATTTCCCCTATAAAATAAATAAATTTATTTCTACTCAGTAGTCTTTCTAAACAAACGTTATTACTAATGTGTCAAAATATTTTGTTTTGCCACTAATAAGCCTCAATAATAATACCTTTCTATTTAGAAAAATGAAGTTGTTGGTATTTTAAATTTGTTATATTTAAGAGCTTAAAAAACAACTTTGCAGCTTTAGAAAATGCCGAACACTGCGTAATCGTAGCCTTTGTGGTTGTAGATCTAAACAGTTTATCAGAAATCACTGTAAACTTCAAAATAATATTTAAGTATGGTTGATATGTGCACAAATAATATTCACACTAGAAGCCCAAAACAAACACCCTGTACATAGTATTGCAAAAAAATTACACTCACAGTCTTCAAATCACAAATAGATCTTATACAGACACTAATAAAAAAGTATATATATAGGGTCCGCCACCTAAAACTCCCCAGGCTCGTCTTTTCATTGTTTTTTTTTAGGTACAAACTTAAGTTATATGTCAAATTACAGGTCTTTCTGAACTCTTTAAAAATAGCATAGTGTGTGTTAATATTTTTGCACATTGTGATATTTCACAAATAAAGCTAATTTTTGTAAATATTTTTTAACCTTACCCCGTATAATAAATATTGCTTCATAGTTGGATGCCGACTTTTGTCTTCTTCAATTTGTGTCATTACCATGTATACGTAATTTTTACTCCTTTTTAGTGAAAAACAAGAAAAACTAGTCGCCACCATGTTCTGTTATAGGGCTGTTCACAATTTTTTAAGTGTTAGTTTAGTAGCTTATTATGGTATAAATTATGCCTAAATACCCATCGCTGCACACAAAACCCCAAAATTTTGAGTAACTTTTAAATAAATCAAGTACAAAGTTCGTTGTAAAGAGAGAGAGGCCAGAAAACGAAACCCTGCGATGCGCGATGAGGCTATAGTTTGGTTTTCTACATCGCGCACTAGCCTCGTCGCCGGGTTTCGTTTTCTAGCCTCACTCTCTTTAGAACGAACTTTGTACTTGATTTATTTAAAACTTATTTAAAATTTTGGAGTTCTGTGTGCAGCGATGGGTATGTAGGCACAATTTGTACCGTAATAAGCTACTAAACTAACACTTAAAAATACTAAACAACCCTATTTAAAGAACATGGCGGCGACTAGTCTTCKTTGTTTTTCACTAAGAATGAGTAAAAATTACGCATACATCTTAATGACACAAATTGAAGAAGATAAAATTCGGCATTCAACTATGAAGCAAAATTTATTATGCGGGGTAAGGTTAAAAAATATTTACAAAAATTAACTTTAAATACAAAATAAGATAATGTGCAAAAAAATTTTTGAACACCCACTAAACTATTTTTAAAGAGTTTAAAAAGACCTAAAATTTGACATGTAATTGAAGGTCGTACCTAAAAAAATAAAGAAAATACGAGCCTGGGGAGTTTTAGGTGGCGGACCCTGTATATGCATCACAAGATAGGTCTCATGCAGTAGTAGAAAATATTTTTGAAAATCGGGCAATGCCTTTTAAAATACGTAATGATTCGCAAGGGCAAATGTAAGTTCGAAAGGAGAGATCGAAATAAGTTATATTCTGATTGCTAAAAATTCGTTAGCTGCTTTAGAAGTTGCTTTATGTCACTTACTCTTGTCCTAAACTCATTCCATGCAAGAGGACGAAGATTATTAGACTCACTACAGGAAGGCATTTTATAATCGCTGCGAATATTGATGGAGGCTCGTTGGGTTTGTAAACCACATAATAAATTGCTACAGTCTTGAAAAACGGAACCAACTTTGGCCCGACGCTTTTTAACTGAAAAAAAGTAAACTGTTAATGCATTCTTAATATTAACTAACACGCAAGTGTAAAGGTTTGTCAGGTTCGGACAATGACAATTTGTACTTATTCCAGTGAAGATTACATTAAAATGTACAGCTCCATTCTGTATTTTTATAGTGCGCCAAAGTAATAATACATTTAAAAAATATTTCGCTAGTGTCACGGATAATAGATTTTAGGAGTACACTGTTCAACTGGAGAGCTACGATTGACTGTACAATTTACGTTACTTATAGTTACGCCATAATTGGTGCAGGCTCACCGCATTTATTATTCTGATAGTGCTCCAAGTGAGAACTTTCAAAGTGTGACGTTATATGCTGTGGAATCTGCCCCTTTTAAGAGGTCAACGAATTCGTATTCACATAAAAATTTGATCATTTGAACTTTTTCTACTTGCTATCCTAAACAACCTTTTTTATACCTTTCGATTACCTACATTTCAACAAAGTATTGCCTTCTATAAAAACTAGTGAATATGCAAACCAGCTTACACAATATTTTCTGTTTGTTTTAGGAATAAAATCATTTAAGGTTATATGGTTTGAAATATAATATACCACCGCCGTTTCCCATCCGCCGCTTTGTTCAACCACTGCAAAAGAGAGAGCCCCCGGACCCCCGTACCTAATTATTTATCTACCATAAGGTTCAATCCATATGTTTACAAAAGTTCCAATTCCAGAATCCATGACGATCATCCGTAAATTATTATTATCCCGGGACAATTAGCCTGATATATTCGCAGACTTGGTAGAAAAATGTCTTACTTCTACGTATTTCACATTTCATGGTTAATTCTACTGACAAATTTCTGGTACACCTATGGGTTCTCCCCATTGTCACCAGTAGTGGCAAATATATTCATGGAAGCTTTTGAACAAATAGCTTTAAAGTCATCAGACCTGAAATCTAGAATCTGACTTCGTTATGTCGACACCTTCATTATATGGCCTCACGGATCCAACACCCTAACAACCTTCTTAGATCACCTTAATCCTCCACATTCCCATATAAAATTTACGATGGAAATCAAAAGCAATAATTCTCTCCCATTTAATGTCCTTGTCACTCGTGTACCTGATGGTCGTTTGGGCCACTGTCTATCGCAAAGACACTCACACAGATTGGTACTTGCATGCGTCTTCTCATCACCATATGTCACAAAGCGTTCTGTCCTAAATTCTCTTGTTAATCGCGCTATATCAATTTCTGAACCGGACAAACTTCGAAGTGAATTGCAACACTTTACGCATCAGTCTGACCAACAACGGGTATAATAATCGTGAGATTCAATTTGCAATTAATCGTCATCTTTACCCCAAATCCAAACTAACTCTCGAACCTCCAAATTATTGATCGACTGCTTTACTTCCCCATGTTCAAGGTGTCACAGACAGAATTGGCAAAATTCCAGCTCCCTTCGAAAATGTCAGATTCTTCCATCTCCGAAGGACAAAATAAATCCTTTATCTTCCAGAGGTATTTACAGTATCCCTTGTTAGTGTCGTGCCGTATATATCGGCGAAACAGGTAGATCCATTAAATCCAGGCTTAATGAACATAAATGCAGCATTAAATCAGGTTTCTTCACCTATTCAACAGTAGCCGAACATCAACATGAAACCGGTCACAATATTTTGTTTGACAATGTGTCAGTTGTAGCGAAAGTACCCTTTTTCACAATTCGCAAATTTCGAGAAGCTTACAAATTTCCAAATATTCCAATAATCTAAACCACGAAGACGGCTTTCATCTCTCAACTATTTGGTACCCAATCATGCCACGGCTATCCCCATCTTCACAAGCTTCCACCTATGCCTTCCAAGCTTCCCAACCCCCCTCGTAGCGCCAGGTACGATATCTATTGTTTTCATTCTCTTCCCTCCTTAGGATTTGGTTCAATTCGGATGTGTTTCTCGCGTTAGGTTTCTACCATATTCCATACTCCGTATTCCTGTCCTGATGGTGCCCCTTGCAGATGCGAACGAAACGTCGACGTTATTCCAAAATCAGACGCGGTCTAACTCAAAGAGACTAAGATTTCAATCTAACTCTGGCCGGGAAAGCCTACATTCTTACAACATTTAGTTTGTTTATCCTAACGATTGAAAAGTTATCGACGAAAAACGTAGACATGTAACACAACTTTAAAGGGCTATAACTTTATAGATACATATGTAAAGACTATTGACGAAAGTGGTTGAATCGGACCCATTTTTGTGTTTGGTTTGGAACACCCTTCCATTACAAAACGTATAATTAATTTCTTTGCATTGTAAAATTTAATCAGCACATACTAAATACCCTTACAGAAACTCAACTAACTCAAGCACGCCGCAAACCTGTACGCCGCAATTTCCAAATGATAGGAAATTCAAGACTTGCTAATTACAGCCTAAATATACATACTAATTTGTAAAGTAAGGTTTGTGCTTTTCACATTTCTGCATTCTTTTCGCGGGCAAAACGGTCGGTTTCTCATGGAGTATAATCACGTGTAGCTGTGCACAACTCTGAGTTTGCCTATTTCTGCTTCTGCGTGGTTCGATCCTTCGTACGAACGGAAATTGCCCATGACAGCTTGACAGTAGGCAGATATATTTCCCACTTAATTACCCGTCTAAACATAACCTGTTGTATAACAGTTATAAGTAATTCCTCGTTATTAGTCACGACCCTCTTAAATATTTCGGCGGTTCACTTGTTCAATTATATTGTATCTATTTTTTCAGTGGCCCTTTACAAAACAGCATGGACTTCAGATACAAAATCTACTTCTGGGGCTCCCCAAAGACTGTATCCGCATAAGGGGGACTCCTGGATTCCCGTTAAGAATCCCTGGCCTAGAGCAGAGGCCAGCAACCATTTTAGCAAGCATTTGTACATACATTTTATTTATCATCGTTTTGTTTGCATCTTATTAATCAGTAGAAAGAATGACAGATTAGAAGAGAATTTCGAAATAATGTAACAAGCAATAACATGCGAGTCGAATCAAAATTTAATGGGATTTTTGAGGTTGTATTTCAAGAGCTATTTGTGGAGTATTTGTCGTAAAAATACGTAGAATAGCGCTCAAATGCTCATCTGTCTGTGAGAGGAAAACAATATTTGAGGTAAATGAGAATTGAAAAGCTTTGTTCGCACAAGTGGTGCTGCCAAAAATTATAATCAATTGCTGATCGTCATTATAATGAAGATCAAACACATTCATTTGTAAATTACTCCAAGCATCCTTAATATCACATTGAAAAGGTTCAAAAAAATCTCTAGTTTGACACAAATCTTCTCAAAGTCACTAAATCTGTCGTGAATTGATTTTGCAGTGCCTGGGAATTATCATTATTCAACATGTTTGTAAGTTGTTTTAGGCACATGCAGAACCACGGGGCGCTTGGACGATGGCTCTACGGATATAGAGTTCAATTGTTTGTATAATGACCTGCTATTTAAGCATTAGTGCAGATTACGTTTGTCATTAGTACGCTTAGAATGAATGACTGCTCTCTTTACCCACTTAATTCGATATATCAACCGCGATTATTTTAAGCGAGTCGTAATCATTTAGCTGCAGTGATATCTAAGACAACAGCTACATTAAAAATGAACTAAATTTACCTGATAAAATGGTATTTACGGTAGCAATTGGGTAAGCACAAATTGGCAGCTTTTAACCGTAATCTTATTTAGTGGGGGTATCTAAATGATTTATCCGAAATTGATATAAATTTACCTCTAACAGTTGTGAGGGTTGAAACGCAAGGCAAGGCTCACCATGTTTATTCCTACAAGCCTTTAATAAGTGCAATATTTATTAGGTCAAGTAACGTAAGCTAGCTAGATAGTAGGTATTCATTTTTGACCGTATGGGGTTATCTTCAGAATGATATGCATTTCAGACCGACCTCTACTTCACGTTAACTCGTAATTTTAAATTGCAGCATTAAGTTTATGTAATATGTACCTCGCGAGTATATTCTAGGTACATAAATTGACTAATGACGGTTATCTAGCAAGTAATGCGGAAAATTGTACTGTTGGGAAGAGGATGCAATTGTCTGCCACCGAGAGCAGTTAATCGTGAAAATGAAGAAGGTGTAAATGTAAATTCTTTATTGTAATATTTAGATTTTTAGAAAAATATTGCTGATGAATTACGTGTAGGTATTATTAGGTAAGATATCTCTTTATTATTTTTCAAAATGAATGGAAGCCGAGATGGAATCTTCTCATATGCTAAAGTATCAACTGCTGAAATTTTTATAATTTTTATTTTGCCATAATAACAAAATAATTCTAACGTTTAATGTTTGTAAGTATATTGACATTCTGCAAGTGGTAGGAAAAGAAATTGATTCTTTTGATGGAGAAATTGCATTTACTTGCTATGACAGTCTGTTTGTATAGCAATGCTGTACGGTGCGATTAAATTACGTTAATATGACACAAAGTGAAAAGAAAAAGGTTTTACGAAGTCAAGCGCGGGAAAGTGCATAGTGTTTATAACTATTTCAAAAAACGAAAAGTACACATCAAATTCTGTACAAAAAGACGTCAGATGTAATGGGCGTCCCGATAGAACTGTTAATATAAAGATGATTTTAGTCCATTCGAAAATAAGAGGAATTCAAGTCACCTGGAGTGAAGAGGCCAATGAAAAGCAGTCTGACCACTGATTTACCAGAGCGTAAAGTAATCGATTTAAGTCACTTGTATACGTATGTATTTCATAAGACGGAAGGAAATCCTGTTACCTTAGCTAAACTTAACAGCAAAATAAAGAATGAATTAGAGTGATACGGTTCGAACGAAACATTTGTTCGTAGCACGCAGAACAATAAGAAAGTAGTTATTGAGAAACGTGATATCAGATCATTTCGCATTTGCTATTTAGAAAAAAATCTATAATTTTGTAATCAAAATATTACCTGGCCTAAACATACATTCACCGTGGACACATATCCACGAAAAATACTGGTGCAAGTTGAATCAATACTTCCACATCAAATTGTCAAAATGACATTTACATTTTTATTTCTTATATTATACGACCAATAATGAGGTTTTGGGCATTTTTTGTCTCTTTATCTTTGTTCTTTTTTGTTTTGTTGTTTGTTTGTCTCTAATCATTAAGGTCAGGTTTGATAGTTTGGTGTCCTCTCCCATATCTTTCTTTTAATCTAAAATGGCGAACAATTGCGGTACTTTATCTATCTAGGGACTTTAATGCAAAATAGATGGCAATGCTATCTGTCAGCAATAAACTGATACGATGACAAAGCCACCTAGCTGCGGTTAGGAAGTAATACCCATTAAGGCAGCTAGGTGACTTTTCCATCATGCCAGTCTATTGCTGACAGATGTCATTGCCACCTATTTTTCTATTAACAACATACCAAGACTTTGGTACATAGGCAAAACCAGTTCTATTCTATGCTGTCTGCATTAGACCTAAACTACACTGATGAGCTGTAATCACATCGAAATAGATCTATCTGTAGTTGATTGTGGTGCAGCATAGCATAGACATGCATTTTTTAATTTTAAATCTGTTTATGTTTTCTGGTCCAGTTAAGGAAAATGTCTTATAAGGTAAATATTCGTTAACCAACTTATAATCTAGTTGGGCGTATTCCCCCTCAACAATTTGTAAGATCATAAAGGAACGTGGGGAGGGTATGCGTTGTGGTAATTTTTCTAAAAGAAGTCAACCAAGAATTTTGAACATTGCCAGGAAACAAAGACCGATTGAAGCTGTTAAAAACAAAATAGAAGTTTCACAGAGAAAATTAGCTTGAAGACTCAGTGTTTCAAAGAACAATTTTCGAAAAAGAAGGAAGATACCAAAATACACCTTGGCTTAAATGGAAAGGATACTCAGATGTTGTCGTGCGCTAAGACGAATTCATTTTGTCCATAAATTAAATTAATTGCTATAGATGATGAACGACGGGAAACGATGGATTTTATACAGACCTCATAAAAAATACACCAGGCAATGTCAGGTTTAAAGTTAATCCAAATTTGAGGATACAATTGTAGTGTGGCGTGTTATTTCTGACGCCGGGTTTATCTTACAATCTTACATTACATCTCCAAAACTTTATATTTAAATATGTCTAACTACACTTCTTTGAGTTTTAAACACACATCATGCCGATGGTGATATAATGTTTTGGCATGATCTAGCTTCAAGCCATTATGCAAGAACAACTATAGAGACAGGTATTATGCAAATGATATAAATTTAGCTCCAAAACATTGAGCAAAAAAATATAAGGGTGCAATAAAGGCCAATTACGTCAGATTTAACAAAAATGATGGTTCGACCCTGTTGCTGTCCAGAAGCTGGTGAGACAAGACGGAAAAAAGCTGAGGGCCATTGCAGATAGTGGTCCATTATCACTAATTTAAATAATTATTGTATTGTTTAAAAATGAAAACAATTCAAAACGTTTTTAGGATTTAATTATTTTACGATAACTTTGGGACCATACGTTACTACCAACATGCATTTTTGTTTTAGTGAAAGTACAATAAAAATACAGCATAATTTGGAAAAAACAAGATTTTAAGTAACATCTGTGAGAAATTACGTTCACTAGAGAGTCGTGGCAAGCAGACAAGTCTTGCACAATACTTTGGTCCGATAGGTACTCCATGAGATAAGATTATTTTGAAAATCTAATCAACGATAAATACCWACTAAAGACTTTTAAAAGAACGGGCAGACGGATTYTTATACAATTTGCCTTAAATTCACAACTAATAAACGTTCACCCATAACCAGATCTACAATTATTTACTTTTAAAATTTTATCTATTTAGTCACATTTAAAGTGAATAAGTTTATGGTTAACTAATATTAACTTGTGACGATCTCATGAAGTGGCTCCACCTTGCAAAAGCTATAGGAAAGTTTACCATATAACCGGCATGTACTGTTATGCTGGTAGGTAATGAACTAAAAGTGCTTGAAAAAATATTAGTTATTATATAATAATAATTATTAATTTTAATTTAACTTTACTGTTTAATTAATAATATTCGTTAAATCAATTACAAAAAATAAAATTAAATTTGACCCCTTGCCATTTACAAGCAATATTGCACTTATAATTCCTTAAGGGAGCTAACATCAAGTTCGATTATGGTATAATAAATGTAAAAAACGCTCGAGCTACAAGTAAATTTAGTTTTTCTCCAATAACTGTGATGGTAGGCCCTGCACCTGATATATTAAAACAATTAATATGATGTAAATGCAAAATATTTAAAATGTTCAACCATTCTATACAAGTTCAACTAATAAAGATTTTGTTATTTGGTGTTTAGTGAGGAGTTACTTGATGAGACATTGTTATTAGATTACCTAGTATCAAAATAGACCATTTTTTTTAGTTTTTTATCTGCGTAATCTATTATTATGAAAACCTAAGACTATTCTATAGTTATATCTAAAAAGATCTTAAAAGAAGCCTTCCTGTATAAGTGTATTAATATTGTATTTGTACAATTAATTTATAAATTTGACTTCAACATAAAATAAGCATTTGATCGTAGTAATAAACAGAACAAAGCTAATGAGCCATCATAATAGCAAACATCTCAGGTACCTACCTACTTCAATAACTTTAAATTTAATTTGTTTAACATTCATTCAAACACACTCATGATTCATTGCGATCATATGTAATTTATTGAAACGTGTATTTCAATCAGCGCACCTTTTAAACAAATTTTTGTTTTCCGTATTTCTTTTGTTCAAAAGGACGAATAAAACCTTGAAGTAGATTAGCTTTATTTAATAATTAATCGGCATTTGATACAGATTCTGTTTGAAACTAGAAATAATCGTTCCAATTAGTCTTCGACTTTGATCTCTTTATATACTCTGATTCAAAGTTTAAAATCTAAAGCAAACAATGATTTCAGTAAGAATCAACTAGGAACTAGGTGCCCCTACCTATTTTGGGGAGTTCCTTATAGGTATTACCTTTTATTTATTTATGGCCTAATAATAATCTTAAATTGCGGCAAATGCATTTTACGTTACGTAAAAAATACGTATTGCTATTTTGCTTCCAAGGCTATTAATTTAACCTGACCTAAATGTTCATTGCTACTGTCAATGTTTTATGTTTATTGATCTCGAGCGTACTGGAGCTGAATATCGTCCTATTTATAGCACCATTAACCGGTTCGTAATAAATCTTGTCCGAAACTGACAATATATTAAAACAGATCAGCATTCTGACAACCAACAAATCATTGAAAAAACCGGATGATCTATACTCACCACCTGACCGACGGAGGTCATGTTCGGTATGTTTTTTTTCGTGTTTTCTCGTTTCAAGTTCAAGGTCGTCGTTTTCGGCCCATGTCCATAACCTTCACAATGTGCGCCGTTTCAGGTTCGTATACCGTGTATATCAGCTGTTGTGCAACTTGTGCACGGCGTGTGTGTCAGCGAGCGCCTAAAAAACATTACTGCCGGGATCCTGAGCTTCTCATTCTCACTAGAATTTCGAACGCATGCCCGAAGATGCGGACATGCATGCTGGCTTCCAGCAGAGAGCCGACCGATTGATAAACTGTTAATTGCGACATGACAGCTAGTACACGCCAAAAACAACGGTTGACATTTACTTATAATTTTTTTTAACCAACTGCTCTTTACGTTTTGTTAGTACAACAAACTTGGTTGTTCATTGAATCAGGGCCAGTATGACCTTTTGCAGGGCCAAAATGCACAACCGTTCATCGTTATCTCATTTTTTGCATATTCAATGTTATTAAACCTGTAACACATATAGATTTCGCAAATACATAAACAGACCTCCACATAAAGTTCGTCCTACGGCATATATTATAAGATTATAAGAGATTTAATATTTCAACGTTTTAATTTTCATTGTAGATTTTTAAATTTGTCTAAATCTAGTTTTTCAGATAAAGAATATGAATTATTAAATTCCACCTTATAACATTAACATTAATGATATCCACTTATTTGCGGCTGGTTGTGATACCATTCTGGAAAATCTAAATGTAAAATTAAAAATTATTTAATACCACATATAAATTCAGTTTTAAATAAAGCTGTTACAAAAATTAAAACTGAACCAAATAAGCAACCAAACATCAATTCTGCTAAATTTAAATTACTTTTAGACATTAACAAGATAAATATAATAAAGAAATTGTCTCGTTATTTTAGACAAAAAAATGGGTACATTAATAAAGTTTCCAATTTTCTGAATGATCGAGACTTTATTTCAATTAAAAGTGATCAGACAATTAAATTTAAGTCGAAATGAAGGGTTTGGTAGATAGAGTTGAATCAACTTTACAATGGGGTTATTGCCCTTGACAGTAAATCGTTATTATAACACATGTGCGACTTTGCTTGGACCTAATAAAGTTAGAAGCTGGCAATAGAAAAAATATCTTATTCTTACCTTTAAAGGTTTACCGCCAAATTCAAATATTTCGTGATACGTCAATGTTCCTGGAGACGCACTTCGCTATTGCGCCGATACGCCAGATGCCCTGTTGCATGTTTGACACCTTGGTCGCTGTTGGATACGCGTATGTTATGTGGTTTTGTGCCTTTCTGCCTTTGTACCTTTGTTTACGTTTTGGTTTGAGAACGGAGGACGCATTAAAGTTTTGTTTTTATTTACTTAGTACGTTGTTGTTCAAACATAGACTGTGCAACATTATGTGAAGGGATCTTCGGACAATTTACCAAAAATTGACTTACACATGATTGACGAATTTTACATGAATGGAAAACTCGTGTGGCCAGATCGTTCGATTTTACGCAAATTAGGCGATTTTGCTATTTAAAGGTTGCGACTTGAATAAAATGATGTAATGGCAGCTATACATGCTGTATCTCAGGTTTAAACAAGTTTACCTACTTAATAAATAGTTGTTCCAGTTTTAATATCACTTGAAATATGAACCTATCCTTCGGCTGCCATAAAATGAATTCTGTTTGCGATATATCCGCTGCAAGTTATAATTTTAATTTAATATATTTTAAGTATTTTAATATTTACAGTGAAAACGACCAACAACGAATCGCGTTTAACACATCCATTCGCGTGTAGGTTTTTATAATTCATAATTACGATTGCGAGTTTGGAATGAAATGGCAACGCTGCTGCGACTTCGGTTTCAGAAACCTCATCTCGGCCGACAGGAATGCCAGAATCGGAAAATGGCGTGGCAACATCACACAGTTACAGGTTACACCACACTAAGCGCGCCAGGGAACGCTGACGTCAGAGATTCAAATTTTAAACATAAACAACCTTTTTTTAAGCATTAACTAAGCGCTTTGCAAAAAAAAATAACAGGGGTCTATATTTTTTCGTTTAGATTCATATTCTGCAATTAAAAAAAATGGGGGCAACAGGCCCATTGCAAAAAGTCACAGATTATTCATATGAACCCTTCAACACCTGGACTTTATGGTCTTCCCAAATATTCATAAAGAGGGTTGTCGTATTAGACCAGTTCTTTCATACGTAAACTCTTCAAGTTACAAATCAGCAAAATGGTTAAATTTAGTCATACTTGAAGTTCTAAATTTAGATTATACTCACAAACTCAGTAATTTTGATATAGAAAGATAAATTTCTAATTGATTCCGATGTTATAAAAAAATTTTTCTTTTGTTTCTCCCAACGATAACATTAATATTTAATTTTTACTTTTTAAATTGAATAAATAGGCTTTCACCTTAAAGAATTATGAATTATATTATGACAGCAAATCAATAAAATAAAAGAAAAGTGCCAAAGAAGAAATTGTAAGAAAGGTAAACCTAAGAAAGTATTATCGTATTACTCAGTATACTAGTGCACTAGGAAATATAAAGTAATCCGTGTTCGACAAATCTCATATGAGTCCTGCATTTCCTTTAAAGATAATTGCATCCTTCAGTGCATAGGTATTTGTAAATTTTATGATTACGTATAGACAAAACATATTTTTGCTTACTATTTAAGTATTAATTTATCAAAAATTAAATAATTGAAAAATATCAGTGCCACACATAATAGCAGGAATGAACTACTTGTAATTTATCAGTTAAGATTATATTACGAAAAACAGTGAAATTATAAATCGTCCATCATTTTCTTATACTTTACATCTTTGTGAGTTCATAGAAATTTACTCATTAACTATGAAACTGTTGAAAGAGATATAATACTTCTGTGCAGTTCTTGATCCTAAATTACATAGGACGAAATAAGTTACGAGGTTTAATAGGTAACTACAGCATAGGGCTCTATGTAGATTAAGGCAGGGCCGTGACGAAGGGCAGCAGATCATTATTTGCTGTTACTGCATAATATAATTAATCCAACTTGTTTGCTAATAGGAATAATAGTGCAGTGCGTTGTCTTTTCTACAAATTATGGAGTCCGTCGCATTTGGAGTAAACATTTTTGTGAGAACATTCAAAATCGCAATGTTTACTTAGATTGGAATTGGAATAAGACCAAGATCAATAATAATAACCCATTATTGATCAAGGTTTCAAGGTAGAGAAAAACAAATATTGGGAAAACTTTTACTCCAAGTACGTCGCACGCTGCGATACTGGATTCCATATAGTGACTTCACTGCATCTGTTATTATTCAAGCGAGAACATTTTATAGACTGCCGCAGGACTCTGAGACTTATATCTGAATTTCTTGGCATATATCCGACAATCAGATTAATTAAGCGGTGTTGAGCAATAATAATAGCAAAACTAGTGCTTCTTATGTGGAAAAACGAATTCAAAAGTTTTCCAATAACGATTAATTTGTGAACATATTTTTTAGTAAAATTATAAACACTGTGGGTCCACTGATTATTAATAGCGTACTCAACTTGAAGTTGATAGTTATGACTAGACAATCTTTTGTAATAACAATAAGGTGACCAACTTCCCAAATCAGAAGATCCGGACGCCTTCATGGTGCTATTTTGTAACATAGGATAAAGAGAGATGACAAGACATTAGATTATGCCAGCTACGCAATTGCGTGCTGACACCAAAGAACTAAATACCTAGAAGTTTAATGTAATAATAATAAGATTTTATGAAAAATGATCCTCGCGCAGGTAGAGCCAGATGCATGCGTAGTAAATAAGTAAAGATTATAATATGGAAGCGTTATTGCAACATCACAACAATCGGGGCTGCCACACATTTGGACAATCGCCATTCACTTTGTCACACCAGCGAGTTACCGCGCAGAATCGCTGCCCTACCAACAAGCGATATCGCGACTAACGGGTCGTTACAATATTTTGTCGCGCAGCCCATAACTATTAGCCGTCTACATGAAATAGATAAGTTTTTGTGGTCTGTGGCTGATATTAATGTGACAGATGAAACTATGAAATTAGCTACGCCTGACTGCATGAAAAGAGGAAAAGACCACTGGCAACAATGAAAAAGTAAAATACCTACCATGTCATGTGCACATTTTTATCTAAAACTATAAAAACACCGAAGAAATATAAACAAAATTTTGAAAATCCGGACAAATACGGACACCTTCAATAACAAGGTAGTCTCGTTTGAGCGGAGTGTGTATGCTGAAGTAAGTTTCGCTTAACTTGAAAGGGTATTTTAATAATTATTTGTTCAATATAGTGTAAATGTTCAATAACTTTTTTTTTAAATCTCTATTCTAACATAAAGAATCGTTGCTATTGTTAAGCTGCCATCTACAGGTATTTTTATACGTAGGTAGGTATATTGAATATTCCTTTTTAACGGCGGATTGAATCTAATTTTATTTTATTGCTTTTCTGCTATTTTTGATGCGCCATAAAATTTATTTGGGTTTGTTTATTTGAATTCTTAGAGCAAAATGTTTTAAATAAAAGTTGTAGCAACCAAGGAGTACTCAATATTGCAACATAGCACATTTATGCAGCGTTGACAGATTTAGAGTAATGAACAAACTTGCATTTTTTGAATAGAACCACCTAGTTTTTATGCCGTAACCTGATGAAACATCAAATTAAAAACAAAAAATATTCCTAAAATTAACGGTTTCCGAGATACGCACGGGTGGTCCAGTTACCGTACTCACCAAATTGACGGATTTATTAGAAGTTTTAGAAAAAAATGTTTTAAACAAAAGTTGTAGCAACCAAGGAGTGCTCAAAAATGCAATATATCAGATTTATGCAGCGTTGCCAGATTTTGAGTAATAAGCCAAACTTGCATTTTTTTAAATAGAACCACCTACTTTTTATGCCGGATTCTGATTATGCATCAAATTCTGAGCAAAAAATGATTAAGATACATGTGTCCTAAAATTAACGGTTTCGGAGATACGCATGTTTGGTCCTGTTACCCAGCTCACCCAACTGACGGCATTAAGTATTTGAAGTTTTAGAAAAAAGATGTTTTAAATAAAAGTTGTAGCAACCAAGGAGTACTCGACAACGCGATATAGCACATTTACAGTGTTGTCAGATTTCGAGTACTGAACCAAACCACCTACTGGGTGAGCACGATAACTGGACCACCCATGCGTATCTCCGAAACGGTTAATTGTAGAGCACATGTATCTTAATATTTTTTTGATCAGAATTTGATGTGTAATCAGAATCCGGCATAAAAAGTGGGTGGTTTTAATTTAAAAAATGCAGATTTTGTTCATTGCTTGAAATCTGCCAACGCTGCATTTTTTTGTTTTATTGCATTATCGAGTAACTATTCCTTGGTTGCTACAACATATTAATTTAAAACATTTTTTTTTCTAAAATTTCAAATAAAGCCGTCAATTGGGCGAACACGATAACTGGACCACCCTGTACAGTTCCATAAAACCCATTATCATCTTCCACACTGATAATTAATAATTATACCTATGATCTCGCCCGCGATCAATGTCTCGAATTGGAATATGGACCGTTATGCCCACTTCACCTGGTTTTAATATTTTCTTGGATGTTTGCAACATGAGATCTGCTTGACGTTTTTGTGCTCTACTGCATTCTAGTAGCACTTTATACCTTGCTCTAAACAACAAACAACAAAACAAAATCAAATTAACTGTTTGTTTGTATATTATTTACGAAGCTACCTTCCGAATACATTCCAAAATAATATTGTTGATATCATCTTGGTACTCGTTGCCTTTTTCTGCTTCGATTTTGTTCGATCCGTTCCACTACATATGAAATCCCTCTCCACTGCCTCTAGTTTTAAGACGTCTTTGCGCAAGTGTTTGATGACTAATAATGTTTAACATGCCGGTCTGGATTTGGTGGGGCTGTGTCTTGCCATTTTTTTTTCATAACTATATAACGCACCTGGTTGTGGTTAGCAATGCAAGTCTTATCTATTATGCTACTTTTAAATTTAAAATGGTTAGAACAAGTATTTCGGTTGGGTGGAAGAGCAGTTCGCTACTTCTTTTTAGTAGCAACTGAACCACGCCATTTCATCGCCACTTGACTCGTGATTAGTTTTTGTTAATTTTATAAATAAGTTGTAATTATTTTTGTATTCAAATTTGTGTTTTTTTTTATTGTACTAGTGGGATGAATAAAGCCATTATTATTATTATTATTATTTGCTGCGCTAAAGAGATTTCAACCAACTGCAAGGTACCATCTTGAGAAACTACAGGGAAAGTAATTAAGATGTTGTGTCCTATTTGCAGTACTGCTACTGGCTAATGATTTCTAGTTTCTAGTGCACTTTGTAGTCCAGTATTCATAATATACGCATAATTCTCTTCTGGTGGTGTATTTGTAGCACTCTGTTATGTTATGTTCTCTCTCTTGTAACGTACTATTATCCTCCCCAGCATCGGCATAGTCTGCAATAATGTTACCAAATCTTCTTCGCTTCTTATAGGTAGTTTCTAGAAGATATGGAGGAAATGGAAGCCTTGTAAGACCATCTCTACCAACAACACGAAACATTGCTTAGTAGGAGCTTCTACCAATACCAGATGTAGCAACCCAAAATTTAGATTAATGTCTTATTCGAATGTTAAAGAAAACAGCAGGCCAGCAAGGGCTAGGGCAAGAGGCAAGGGCTGAAAACGAAATGGGACAGTCAGGCATAGAGTGTGCTAGAGGTTAGCACGAGAGTATGGCTCTGTGTATAAATGTGTGTGCCCAGTGATAGTGGTGTGTCCACGTGAGCATTCTGGATAAGTTGCATTATCTGTGTGACAGGTATTTATAGAGGTATATGTTTCTTAAAAGGGGTACTATGTGTATTGGCCTTTATTGTAATTGTGTGGACGCCAGAGGGCGCGGGATTAATTAGTAGTCCTGTGGCAGTGGCTACGAGATCAAGTGGGTCTATGCAGCAAATGGCTGCGGAGGTTTATGGCAGTGACCTGGCCATGGTAAGTGCCAGGAGTGCCTCGCAGATGGAACAGAAACCTCTGTATGCCGTTATTCCACTAGGGGTTTTAGGTGGTTTAGTGGGTCAGTACATCCGACCAATGTATGGAATGCCTGGTTGAAAGACTGGGGCCTAAGGGTGGCAAATCCTGCTAATCATATGTTATAGGTTGCCGGCCTACGTGTGATTCATCCGCTTCCAGAGGGCCAGCGCCAGGGTGCAGGGCACCCGCCGTAAGTTAACTAACCATCCTGTGTAATTATCTCGCTAATGCGTGATTTATTTGTATTTCCGTGTTGATTTTGATTGGCTGCCCGACTGGTCTAATTAAACGTGCCAGCCTTGTCCGTCACCCGGAACTCAAGGGGGGTAGTGGTAAGAAAGGGCGTGAATGTGATATAAGAATAATATACAAATTATTTAACACTAACCAATAATGACTAACATACGCCCATCTCTATTTTGGATACTACACAGAATGTAAACACATACAAATTGTGTTGTGTGTTTTATTAGTTTGCATACTATTCAGAAGTCACGCTTATTTTGTAAATACTCGATGCAGTTCATATATAAGCTAGTTACTTTTGGATATTTTGCACACTATCTACTTTGCAAACCATCCACAGCGTACCTGCTATTTTGATACGAAGCACGCTTTCCATAAAAATCGCGAGGCATTTGGTTAGTCAAGGCAATAACATAGATTAGATACTACACGTATTTGGAACAGCTATATTTAATAACTAAATGTTGGTGTACTTTTAAAAAAATATTAATATATGTTAATATTATAAAAGGAGATTAATTATGTCTACATAATTTTGATATCTTGCCTAACGAATTAACTAATCCAATCCTTGTTTATTTTCCTTTCCTTTATTGCCACTGTTATCTCCGGTATTTAGAAACGAGATAATTCAAAGTTGCGCTGCTGTTTTGTACATAAAGTTTATTGACTGTTTACAATGCGTGAATCATTCCTTTGTTAGCTGATAATTTCGCGGACAATGCACAACATTCCTCCAGTCGCATCTACTATGTCGCACTTTCCGGTAACCATTTTAGCACCATTAATAACGTTTCTTTGTAAGACTTTAATTCGGTATGATGTTGCACTGGAATGCTTCTGACATCATTCCAGTGATTTTCTATAATATCTTCTCGTATCTCGGGATGTTCGCAAAGATTGGTTAATGCCTTGATGCAATAGATCTGAGTGGAGGGTTTTAGGTGATCCCTGGCCAAAGTGAGCAACCTCTCTGGGAGATGCTGGACGTGTTTAGCTTTGAGCTTTGCCTTAGTGAGCACCGTGCAGAACATCAGGGCTGCTGCAGCCGCAGTATACACTTCAGATCTCTGAAAATTTGGGAAAATAATTTATCTGAGTTTGTTTTATACAGTACTGCGTAGATATTGACATTGCCTGGAAATTTTGCCTAAACATTTACCTATATTTTATTCATTTAGAAGGTCTGAAGACCCACATGGATGAAACAGTTTCTGTTTAGTGGGATTCGGTGCACATAAGAAATTTGGCCAGACGTATCTGGTTAAAACATTAACTTGAAAAAGTCGTTGCTTTATTGCTGAATTTTGAAGAATTCAAGAAGATGAAACTATACGAAATTATGAAAACAAAACAAAGAACAGGATAGGTGACGTTTCAAGCAAACAGAACGATCACATATGATTCGAATGCTGAAGTGAAAAGAAATGTCACCGATGTGCAGAGAAGAGAAGCGAAACTAAATGAGTTATATTATAACTGCGGAGATAGAGGACATAGTGTGATTGTCCAGAAAAGTTGAAAGGTACGAAGCGCGTTAATTGCAATGAGTTTAGTCACGTTGCGAGCAAGCGTCCGAAGAAAGCTGAGAGTAGGGAGGCGGTTGCTAGTCGTGTTAACGTAATTCTCAGTAATAAWWTGGTAAAACTAAAAGTACAGGATTTGACAATAAAGGCATTATTCGATACAGGGAGTGACGTGAACGTGATAAGACCAAAGGTTTACGACGACCATCTGACCATTGACACCAAGGGGTACGCGTTTGTTAGGAATTGGAACCAGCGGAGTAGATACCATGGGTCTGTTTAAAACGAAAGTGATGCTGAATGAACTTTCCATGTAGTACCTGAACATTTTTCAAAACATGCAGCAATAATTGGCAATGAACTGCTGCGCCACGCCAAAGATTTCATTAGGTCATATGGAATAAATTAATCATTAAAACGACAATGAAGTGGAGTCATTCTTGCAAATAAACTGATTGATTACAAGGACGAACTTGATTTGAATCTTATTGAAGATCAGCAGATTAAGACGACTGTTAGAAATTTAGTTGAAACTTATAAGCCGCAGAAGATAAAAGAATCGGGCGTTGAAATGAAGATAATCCTAAGCAACGAAGAGCCTGTTTATTAAAGCCCAAAACGTGTACCTTTACCAGAACGGAAAGAAGTGGAGTTGCAAATTGATGAATGGCAGGTTTCATTAGACCAAGGAAAATCAAAAGAAAATTATTCGAGACAGATTTCCATTGCCATTAATCGAAGATGTGCTTGATAAGGGTGTTTACGACTGTTGACCTTAAGAATGGATTGTTTCATGTGCCTATTGAAGAGGGTAGCAGAAAATACACTTCTTTTGTAACCCATCAGTTCGAATTCTGTGTCGTTCCTTTTGGTTTGTGCAAACGTCCAAAAGTGTCTTCCAGAGATTTATCAATAATGTGTTTCGGCCACTGATGAATGAGTATCAAGTTATAGCGTACATCGATGATTTGGTAATACCTTCTAAACACGATTAAGGACTTAAGAAATGAAGGTGGTGTTAAAAGCAGCGAGTGAATGTGGGCTGGAACCGAATTTCAAGAAGTGCTAGTTTTCGAAGAAGAAAGTTACGTTCCTAGGACACATTGTTCGACCATCAGACGAGAAAACCATGGCGATTAAGACGTTTCCTATTCCTAAAAACACGAAGGAAGTGCAAAGATTTTTGGGATTAAGTGGATATTTTAGAAAATTTGTGCCGCAATATTCACTAATAAGAAAACCACTAAGTGAGCTTTTAAAGTATGATACCCCATTCACTATTGGCATTGAACTGCTTAATGCATTTGAATCCCTCTAACGAATTTTGACGAGTCAACCAATACTGAAGATTTTTCAAAAAAATGCGCATACAGAGTTACATGTAGACGCTAGCAAGTATGGATTTGGTATTGTTCTACAAGTTACTGAAGATGATAGTTTACAACCCGTTTATTATATGAGCAAAAAGGCTACCAGTCCACAAGAAAAATTCACCAGTTATGAGTTAGAAGTTTTGGCAATAATTGAATTACTGAAGAAATTCAGTGTATTTACTGGGAAGAAGTTTTAAGATAGTGACGGATTGCCGAGCTAACCACTAGAGTTGCACGGTGGGCCTTGCTTTTAGAGGAATTTGATTACCAGTTGGCACACCGAAGTGGCCAGCGCATGAAACATGTAGACGCTCTGAGCAGATGTCGTGCAGTTGTGGTAATAGAGGACGTTGTCTTGAGAAAGATTCAAAGTGCTCAACAGCAGGATCCAGGATTGAGTCATAATGAAAATGCTAGAAGTACAAGAGCATGAAGACTATGTTTTCATTTGGATCATTGTGGACCCTTTGAAATCACGAAGAAGGATTACAAGTATATATTGCTTGTCATCGATGGATTTACCAAATTCACTTGGATGTTTCCCACGAAGACGAAGGACACTAGGGAAGTGCTGGAGAAATTGTCGATCATTCAAAATACTGGTAATCCCAGGAGAATCATCACCGATAGAGGTGGTGCTTTGGTTTCAAATGTTTTCAAGCAATTTTGTCAAGACGTGAACATTGATCACATTTTGATTACAACTGGAGTACCAAGGGGGTAACGAACAAGCCGAAAGAATGGTGGCAGCGACGACCGAAGCTCTGAGGAGATTATCAACTGCAAATCTAGCTGAGTGGCACAAGCATGTGGCATGATTGCAACGTGCTATTAACTCCTTACCTAGTAGGAGTAATGGCATTTCTTCATTTAAGCTCATGGTTGGAGTGAATTTAAAGAAGAAAAAGGATCAAGACATTTAAAGATTTTGGAAGAAATAGAGCGATATATTTGCGGAAGAAATAGAAGCATTGAGAAATAATGCCAAACGAATGATAGAAAAGGTACAAGACGAAAATCGCAAGAACTTTTACGCCCACAGAAAGGAAGTGAAAAAATATAAAGTTGGAGATAGTGTGGCGATCAAGCGAACACAGTTTGGACGCAGAATAAGCTGTTAGGAGAAAAGAAAGATATGATGTGCAGAAAGTTGTACGAATGGAACATGAGGGGAGATAAAAAAAAACAAGAAGGCGATTGACGTGACGAATGTCGATCTGACGACGGGCCAAATAGTTCTTGGGTTTTCTTTTGAAGATACTGGCCAAAGACGAAGACGCATTTCCTGTCTGTTAATAGTTATTATTATCGTTTGTTCACTTGTTCATTAGCATTTGTGTTTGGTGATACTACGCTGAAATATTACATTCAAGTATAAGCTGTCACTTTGACTGGAGAAGTAATTCTCCACCCGATCCCACATACATACATACAGTCTTTTACAATCTTAATGCAAAAAGGAAAATAGCATGCGCACCTCGGTTAAAACAGCATCTAGAGATTCGCAATAAAATGGGATTAAGAACACGTTACGAATATAAACAAGTTTTGCTGAATATTGCGTTAAAGTAATAACTGTTTAGATTAAAACATTAAAATTTCGCATAGTGAAAGAAAATATAACAAAATATATTTGGAGCATTTGGAAAGCTAAAAAGCGCATTAGGAAAACCATTTGTCAATTCCCACGTCCTACGCTTTTGGTATTACATAAATTTTTCATCTAGTAACAAAGGCCAGAGCTTTGTATAACTGAATTTAGCAATTACTGTAAAAATAAGAGCATGGACAAGGTTCTGCACATCTAAGTCTTGTATATCTTCCAAGTTTTCCAATAGGTTTAAAAGAGCAAAACTAACTTATTGGAAGCAAATTTATCCGATCACTTGTATTGTACTGACTAACTAAAATATTTCTTAACTGACTAAATATATAATATAAATATTTAGATTATTGACTACCAGAATTAGTTGCAGTACCCTCGAAGCACGGAATTATGGAATTAGAATTATCGTAAACATGGATTTAAACACGTCGGGATAGATAAACATAAATTTATGATAAAAAGAGAAAAGGAGAGCCTGTATTGCAGCAATCTACGATACAGCTCTCAAGATCTAGTCAACGTTATCACTTTGAACTATAGTCGCAATAAGTATTAAACTAAAACATTTCCACTGCCAATGATCAGTACAAAACTATCTGGCAAACATTATTTTTGAGGAGGTACTTAATTACGGAAGTGCGATAGCACAGTTTACACTAAGCTAGGAAAAACAGATAATTTCGAGAATCGCATGAGCAATATTTGAGCTGGAAGTTTGGCTTTTTGACCTTCGTCAAAGAAAAGTTTTCAACATTTGAAGTAAAAGACGTTTTCATTCAATTTATTAGTGTCTAAATACATAACGGTAAAATTAATATTTATACTGCTTGGAATGTCGACTTAGACCGTCTTTTTAAGGAATAGCGGTAAATTGTTAATAATACCGATGCAGCGACTGTAATTTTTATTTCAATTATTTCTCTTGTTAATGTTCCTATGACTTGTTGGTATACTTGATATTTGAATTAAATAATTGCAACAAATTAATGGATCAAACGTTTACGTCCAGCACTAGGTGTAATTCCAGCCGAACTGTCAATCTTAGCGCAAGTAACGTTAGAGCACTGACATCATAACATTGTAGTAGTTTGCAGTTATGCTAATGCTTCGTATTCGTATACGACTTGCATATATTCGCACCAGTGCGAAAAGTCTGAAATATGAGCACTGCTATTTTGCCTTTTAATAGGGTTAAGAAATTGTATTTTCCGCAAGGGTAAAAATATCCTTACAAATCGCGAGTAATGCAGTAAGCGAATATATTTTTTACGAGTAGATAAGAGGTTCAAAACCTGCGGATCTCTAACTTGCCTTCCTTTAACTAAACACGTGTACCGAAACACTAAATCCAAACAAAACTAGTTCAAAACACTACTATTATACAACTACTAATTCAGGAAATCACTATTCACAACACTATTGCACTCACTAGCACACAAAACACTAAAACACTTGGCTCGCTTCTGTTCGCTTGCCTTTCGCTTGCTTCACTGCTTTTCAAATCGGACTTCCTGGCGCTCTTTTGGTTGGGCTATATACTCGTATACCTCCCGTTGACAGCGACAATTTCTTGTCGCTGTCGAAGATCCGAGAATATTCTATCGATCGAATATAATCGAGGTCATAACAAAACCTTAGACAACGCGATCATTGTGTCGATCTGGTTGTCTAATTCATAAGCGTTCAATGTCCACATCGTAAAACTACCTCTCCCTAGAAACAGATAGCCCCAATCAGTACTATTCCTAGGGATCTCCATGGTGCTCGATTCAGGTGTATCACCTTCATCTTTGATCTTGGGTTGTTGGATTCTGTAGACGAAATAGTTAATCATTTTCACTACTTTATGTAGTCTACCCAGGATGGCGAAAATTCTTTCCTTTTTCTTGGTTTGTAGATCTGTGAATTGCCGTGCCTTCATAAAGACCTTTCGTATATCACTGGCAATATTACTTAATGMAGTTCCCACCATTTCTCCAGAAATMTAAATTATGCAACCCATATTACCCGCGAGACATGGYACGTAAGAGGGTAGCCGATAGGTAGACATCACGCAAAGATCGTACGAGCAACAGACGGGCTAAACTAATATTCGGAAAATTGCTGACTGTAGGGTGTGCACAAAAAAGTAAGCATGATATTAGTAACTTACTATGATATTATATCAGGTTATTCAAAATATGGAATAACTCATTTATTTCTGTAAATATGAATTATATAACATTTCATTCTAACTGCATGATTCCTGTAGGAACTTTTATAACAATTTTCCTTCCGCCTCCCCATTGCTTCGGCAGACAGTAAATTAATGTGAAAGAGCTTTTAACATTAAACTTGTCCCGTGTAATTACTTATTAGACATACAATCTTTGAAATCCAGTCATATCGGAATAGATCGTATACCACTCGATCATTCCCGACAGGATTGTATCTTAGCCTCACTGTTCGGTGGATACCACGCGACGGACCTGGTGGGGATGGGCATTCGCACTCTGCTCTCGTGACGGACTCGTCCGAAAGGGTTTGCGGTTTTAGATTTTTTGAATGTTTTTAGTCATTTATCGTGCTCATGTTTTTGGTAGTGTACAAAGAAATATGTAGCTACAACGTMGAATTCGATTTTTTAGTTTGTGCCTTAGTTTTCGAGAAATAGCTCGCCAAAAATAAGCATTTTTAAGCAAAATATAACAACAAATATTTACATTACTGTACCAAATTCAGAAAAAACTCGAACTCTACGTTGTAGCTACATCTTTTGTCATTGCCATGTCGAAATTTCACTTCGAAAAAGTTTCGAATAACTCGGTTAAATGTAAAACGGTAGGTGCTTAAAATAACCCGATTCGCTCCAGGTAAACGCCCCTCTTAACCGCATGGCAAAATGCTTCCCATCGGCGCTACCATGCTCTTTTCAGTAGGCCCTTCTCCACCCGCAGATTATCACTAGGCGCACATTGCTTTTAGGGGCGGACTCTTCAGGGACACCTGCCATCCAGATCTTTTTTCCATCTGAGTATATGATCAATATCGCTGTCTCCTAACTAGGCCGTCCGGAAGTTTCAGCAATCTATTCTTCGCTTTCCTTTATGGTGACTCCTTACATTGGCGGTGCTCTTGTTCGACACATTTGTAATGTTTGATTTTCTACGTGAACTTCTGCATACAGCTTTACAATTGTCATGTTGTCTGTCTGGACGATGCTGCATTTTGTGATCATACCATTGAACATGATTTCTGGAGGCCGCTGGAAGCATTACATTACAGTTCTGAATATGTCCGGGTTTCCATTGTGGTAATAGGTCCGACGCCCAGTTTCTGCTTGCGAATCCTTAGCTGCGTGCGAAAGTGGAGTTTTGGAGCTGCCGATAGCTTGTGGTAATCCTTTATGTCGGCCGCGGGCAGCGTTTGAAGCAATGACTAGCTTGACAGCGCTAGTCCACGAAAAGCAAGCATCAAAGTCGCAGCTTTCTCTCAATCGTCGCAGTTGCTTGTCTAACCAGCTACTTCGAACTGTGTCTCGAATGAAGTGCGACCAGCATAGAGCGAGGGCTTAATTTTGCTGCTTCCAGCCCCTGACAAAACGTTAATCTGTGTAGTTTTCAGCCTTTCCAAATCCATTTTGATGGACCCTTTTTTGAGTGTTGTTTTAATTTTGTCTGCTATTTTGTCGCTGCTTTGTTTGACATGATTAATAACTTTGTTCAATCACTCTCCGATTTGCCGTAATTTCATCTATTTCGCTTTTCTGTTGATTTTGTACTATAGTCTTTAGTTCGTTAATTTTTCCTTGTCTTATTATCATTGTATTTTCAGTTGATTTAAGTTCGGCTTTCATTTCTTCTTTCCCTTCTTTCATTTTCTTCTGACTTGTTTTCGTTTCTTAACCTCCATTTCTTTCTTATTTGTTTTCATATTATGTTCTTGTCTTATTTACATCCTTATAATTTTTATTTCTTATCCATTCATATTGTCACTGGCAATATGCCTTAACTCTCAGTTCTCTTACTTGATTTTGTACTGTCAGACTGACAGTAATCTCAGAACTTCCTGTGCTTTCTGGTTCTTATCCTCTGCTTAAACTGCTCAAATACTGCATGCCCGGGTCACAAAACACTCCAGAAGTCCACAATCCACTTCGTGACATCAGTTGTTACGAGTTCGGGGTTCAAAAACTGCGGATTTCTAACTTAGTTTCCTTTATTTACACACCTGCACCGACATATACTAAATCCAAACAGAACTAGTTTAAAAGACTACTATACTATTATAGAACTTCTATTTCGGTAGTAAATCACTGATCAGAACACTAGAACATATTATTGCGTCCTGCAGGACAATGAATTACTGCGTGACTAGGAGAAAACTATTGGCAATAGTAAAGACCGTGGTGCATTTCCATATACGAGAATACCTGTGTGGACAACATTTCCTGCTACGGATGGATCATGTATCTTATAACATATTTAATTAATTTGAAGGACCCGAAGGGGCATGTATGCTCGATGATAGAATGACTTCAGGAATAACAGTTACGAATTGTTAAGAATATGTCCGCCAAAAGCCTAGCTTTGGACTCAATGGTGTTCTGTAAAAGAACAGCGACTGTATTAAAACGTTTATCAAAGTCCTTCACTCCTTTACGAGTGTACTATTTTACCTGTTCGAGAACAGTTGTATGAAAACCTGAACCTCTAATTCTTGGCAAATCTACACCATCAACGTAACATCTAACCCTTCAACGGTGAGAAATATTCCACTTTGGTAGTTTCAAATGTGATGTCTCCTTGGCAAATCAAAGGTGCTGCAAGTCATAACTGAAGACATTTTTGAAACATGTTGACCTGAAATGTGCTGGTAGAGTATTCAAGTGATGCGTATATATATGTACTTTGCCAGACAGCGTTTGCCAAGGATATCTGAAAGTTTAGACACAATTTACGAAAGGTGCAGTCTAGCAACTAAACTAGCCACCCGGAACCGGAGCTTACGCATTTCTTCATATTTAACAAAATCGTCCTGAAATTAATTGCAGCTGGTGCGCGACTTCACTGATTACAGATAATTGGAAAGGAGAGGTTCTGAAAAGAGTGATCCACCTAAGAAACGATCCGGGGATGCTCGGCGAAAGCTGAAAACGCGCCCGAGTGAGAGTAAGGGCGTTGGAGCAGTAACCTAGTCCCAAACCCTGCTCATTAGTGGTACGGGGTACCTACTAATACCGGACCACACGTAAAGCACTTCCAGAAGGAGATCCAAAAACGCTCTCGATCTGAAGGCAAACTCCTAAGGACGAAAGACGGCAAACCAAAAAAGTAAGTTCGCAGCGAGGCTTACGGAATTAGGTCCACGCTTGTCAATGCCCTGTAGGAAATCCAAACAGGAGGATCAGCACAATGTCAACTTTAAGTTTTTGTGTGAGCGTGCTGGACGAGAAGAAAGATCGGAAAGGGCAGCAGGTGGTAGTCATTTGGATGAACTGCTCTGGAAAACGCAGCTGGCATGAGGCCGCATCTCAATTTGACCAGGGTCCTATTTACGGCCCTGCTTGAGAAAAAAGATGCGGTTGAAGAGATGAAGGTGGATCAGTAACGGGAACGAAAGCGACAATTACCGCTCCAGAGTTTTCCGGTGCTCCAGGTGAGGAAGCCTCATTCAAGGCCTGTTTAATAATACAGCGGGCAGGGCAACTGCAAGGGTAGGTACTCACGGTTGAAGTCCTGCTGCCCGTCGCGTTTATCGGTGGGCCCCTCATTTATTCCATATTAGCTTAAATTTCGAGGTTTCGCACGATACAATCTTATTCTGCCCGCACTCGTTCAACTCGTCTTTGCTACTGAAGATGTCTGGGAGTGGAGAATTGCACTGCCCCGGGTAGCCCCAAAAACGGAGGAAATGTAAGAAAACTGAACATACCGCCCACCGAAAATTAAGAAATTTTGCAAATAATAACATATGCATATCGTAAGCAGTAAAAAATTAACTTTAAGATGTATTCTTAAAGAAAAAACTGTTGGTTCCTGGGTTGGTGATTTCATGAAACGAAAAACCCAAAATTAAAAAGAAAGATTGATTTCATAGATAAATTAAATAATATACAGAAAGTTGCGAATATGTTATGAAAAGTGTGAATAAGCTTAATCACGGGGAAGCACTATTAGCTTGTTAATAGGGCGGGTTAATGTGCCCTTTCCTGTTCGTAGCTCAGCCACACGAACTACACCGTCATCACCAGGAAATAAATACTTTGAGCACTCTACCTAGAGGCCATCAAAGTGGTGGTGGTGWTGAACACGATATCATCCTCTTCTACATTTGGAGTATTCTTAGTCTATTTTAGGCGGGGTTGTAAAGACTGCAAATATTCGAGGCTCCAAAGCTTCCAAAAGCTTTGAACTGCTCGACGAATGAGCTGCCAGCGAGAGACGATTAAGCGTTAAATGGAGAAGATCCGGTTCAGGGGGAGATAATAATGATGCGCCAACGAGAAAGTGACCTGGACTGAGATAATCTGTTTCTTCAGAAGAACCACTGATCGAGCATAATGGACGACTATTCAGGATGGCTTCTATTCGTGCAAGGAGAGTGCAGAATTCTTCTAGAGTAAGTGCGTGTTCAGCGATCGGTCGCCGGATATGATGCTTCACAGACTTAATTCTGGCATACCACAGTCCGCCGAAGTTGGGAGCTCCAGCTGGATTAAAATGCAACTTGACAGATTGCTGGGCGAGATGAGCGGTTATGAATTCCTCTGAGGAGGATAAAAATTTAGATATCTAAGCATTCTACTGGTGCCGATGTAATTTGTGCCACAGTCACTAAAAATATCAGTGCACAACCCTCTAAGGGCGGTGAAGCGGTCTAGAGCAGCAAGAAAAGCTGGGGTAGTTAGGTCCGTAACGGCTTCTAAATGGACCGGTTTGGTGCTCGTGCACACGAAGATTCATAAATAACAGTTTGAAGTTCTGCTTTTTCGGCGATTGCTTTTTTTTATAGGAAACGGCCCGGCATAATCTGTTCCCACCTCTAAAGTCACGGACTTGGCTAAATCGGGCAGCTGGTAAATTAGACAATAATGGCGGATTCGGAGTGGCTTTCATACGATAACACGTCATGCAACGAAATATACGTTGCCTAATAACGCTTCGTATCGAGGGAATCCAAAATTTCTGTTTGATAAGTGCTTGTGTAATCCTTGGTCCTGAATGCAAGTTGCGTAAATGATAGAAATCGCAGATTAAGTTGGTAAAATGACATTTCTTTGGTAAAAGGCTTCTTCTTTTAACGATGCATGATGCAAACGTCCGCCCACCGTGAGGAGTCCATCGGAGTCCAAAAACCGACACAGCTGTCGAAATTGGGTATGCATTCATGCTTGTCTTTCACTTGTTGAATTTCTTTGGCAAAGTGCCTTTGCTGGACAAGCTTAACAGAGTGAAAGAGATTGTCGAAGTTCATCTGTAGATAATGACGAAAGCGTGCGATTTGTGGAGTTACGACAGTTGTGGATGAATCGGAGTACATACTACATAGGCATAAACTCGTTTAAGCCAAAGTAGCGATAGTAATTCTCCATGCGTTGCAGTAAATAATTTTCTGATATGGCTTGTGCAATTAAAACGTGAGCAGTTTTGGTTTCGGGAATACGAGTTTCAACTGTAATAACCGGCTCGTGTTCCAAGTTTCTTCAGGGTCAATTAAAAACTTAGGCCCATTCCACCACAAAGTACGATTCAGCAAAACTGTAGGTAGTAGGCCGCGTGAAGCACAATCCGCGGGGTTTTTACCACTGTTTACGTGAAGCCAGATGGATCCAGTAGTTAACTCAGTGATCTTCGTGACGCGGTTCGAAACGAAAGTTTTCAATACATGTGGGGGTGTTCGAAGCCATGTCATTTGTAGAATCAGAAAACAAATAAGTGTGTTTAGCAGGAATTCGTTCTATGAGAGCCTGCACTGATTGCAATAAACGAGCCAGAAGAAGAGCTGCACCGAGTTCAAGACTGCCTTTGGCCTTTAGCAGATATGTGCGGCTATTTGTGTCAGCCCTTCTATGTAAATAGAGAACAGCGGCATATCCTCGTTCTGAGGCATCATAAAATCCGATGATTTATGTGGAGGAGCCAGCTTCGAAAAGGCATCGAGAAATCTTCACAGTTGAGAGCATATCTAATTGATAAACGAAAGATAACCGTGAAGATCTCACTTCTGGAGGCAAAGGGTCATTCCAACCAATTTTTGAGTGCCACAATTGTTGCAAAAGGTGCTTAGCGCAGAAAATGATGGGAGCAAGCCAGCCAAGCGGGTCAAAAATGTGCGCGATGTAAGATAAAATAGCTGAAGTGATCAGAGGAAGAATCCCAACTCAAATTGCGGATTTAAAAAAACATACTTTTAACGCTCGTTTAGAGGAATATCAGCTTAAACACTGTCGTAGTTACTAGACCATTTGCGTAAAATGAATTCACCTTTTTCTAGTAAACATACTAACTGACGTTTGAGTTCTAAGGCCTCTTCCACTGAATCAGCGCCAGCTACTACGTCATCCACGTGGGTTTGCTGTGCAAGAGCGGAGGCTGCGAGAGGAAAAATATGGCCCTTGTCGGATATTAGCTGTAGTATAACTCCTTCAGCCAAATATGTACTGGAGTTGATACCATAAGTTACAGTGGTTAATTGGATTTCTTGTACTGAGTTTTGGTCTGAATTTCTTCAAAATATGCGTTGATATTTCTGGTCATTGGAGTGTACATCATTACAGCGATACATCATCTTGATATCAGCACAAAGAGCTACAGAAAATAACCGGAAGTTCATGATTATATCTGTTATATCACGTCCCGTTATAAGACGATCATTAAGAGACAATCCACTAGAATCCTTGACGGAGGCATCGAAGACAACCCGTACTTTTGTGTTAGAGCTAGAAGACTTAACGACCGCGTGATGCGGAATAATATAAGACTGTGGCTTCGTGCACAATTTCATATGGCCTAGACAGACATTCATATTAGCTTCGCTAAGCTGAGGGTTTCCCGCCATACGCGTCTCTAGATTTTGTAGGCGTCGAAGTGCATGATCTCTGGTACTAAATGGAGGTATTTCCCTGAATGATGGCGATAATGCGTGTTTTCGAAATGAGTTTCACATAGATCTTCGGGGTTTCGTTGTTTGGAGGTGGATACTTTCTCAATCTCCCAAAAGCGGCGCATGAGCGGTTCTAAGCCACGATAATACAGAAGTAGCTGCTATTGAATTTAACACAGAAGTGACCGCGTCTGCCTTGCCCATTAAAATCCATCCAAAGATTGTATTAATGGCTAGCAGTTCACCTTTGATTATGTAAGGTTCGGAATTACAGATTATGCTATTGGACCTTTTTGGTGAAATTTTTTATAGCCAAGTTAAGATGAGAAAATCCATCATATTTCGTAATAGAGACACTTATACTTAGAAGATCGTTTGATATTTGTGTCAGAACGACAGCTTCGCACTGTAGGGGCGTTTCTCGCTTATAGCAAGGTTTGATACAACACGAAATTATACTTTTACTTGTGGAGTTTGACTATATCCTATTCCGGATATACTTAAAGTTGTATTACGCCTCGGCAGTCCTAATCTTTGAACACATGAGCTATTGTATTAATGCATGAGACTTGTGATCGCGGATCAATAACTAGACGAATAAGCTCTATTTCACCAGAATATGCTTGTACGAAGGCCCGAGCTGTCCCTAGCAGGACCGTGTGAATTGATGTAAGCTGAGTTTGGGCATTGCATGTAAGTGCTTGAGGTGCTGGATTAACGGCCTGTATGGATGGCGCGGAGCTGGAAGTAGATGCCGCTAATGTGTGTCTAAGTTCTTGAACCAATGGCTCACCCGTTGAAGCGTTTCTATGAAGCAGAGTATGGTGGTTTGAACTTCGGCAGCGCCTGCATGTCTGAATTACATGATGAAACAGTGTGGTTTCCGAGACAGTTGAAGCATCGCATCAGGGTCCTAACAGTATCATGACGTTGAATTTCATTTCAGTTGAGAAACTGAGGACACTGCGGTAACTTGTGAGCGTTTGAGCACAGTGGGCACTTCACATCGACCTTTAGAGGTGTATTATTATTATTCGTAGACAAAAACGATGATCGAGTGGACATCGGAAATTTTTGATGTTTTGTTGGAGTTAGAACTAACTTCTGTTTTGTTGGACTGGCTTGATAGCTCTAAGACGTTAATCTTGACTGAACAAACGTAGCTTACTACGTTTATCTTAATTCTTAAATTAATTAATCTTAAATCTTAATTCTCGGAAGAAGGTACTTCAACAGTTTAGAATTCAGCTTCAAATAGCTTGCGAGTGTTGCTGTCTAAGCATCTTAAACCAGTGTGCAATAAAATAAAGTCATCTAATTTAGCCTTAGCCTTTAAGCTTTAATGCTATATAAGAAAACATCTAAAAGTTCATGATGCCTTTGTATGGATTCCGATTAAAGAGAACGAAATGTTGTGATTTTATTCAAGTAATAAGAGGCGAGCAGACGCTTGTTTTGGTAGCGATTTAATAATGCATCATAGGCGGGCGATTGGATAGTCGATTAAGGCTAAATGTGCTCCTTGGAGAAAAGAACGTAAATATTGCATTTAATATAATATATAAATAATTTGTTAATTTGTTTGCACAGTAGACCTCATGGTAGCAAAATTAAGAAGGACTTGGTAGTCGGATCCGCGTATTTACCATTCCAAGGCCGCTATCTACATTTGAAGTGATGGACCTAGTCCGATATTGGGTAAACAAAAACAAAAACAACTGTTGCTCTGTTGTAGCTCAAATGCTCACAAGGTTGCTTCTAGAATTTACTGTAAGTAAAAAACTAGAAGTAGGAAACGTATTATTTATAGGATCACCTCTGGAACAGGTTGTCTTGTCTACGAGACTATGAGACTAGCTGCCCTGGAAGACAGAGAACTATAAAACGCGGGAATGCCTGTTAAAACCGCCATCTCTCTTTTCTAAGAGTAGAAGTAAGAATGCTCTTCAACACAGACCTAACAGCCGGAGATTGGGAAACTTATAAAGGTGCTTGGCTCAGATATGGATAAGTCATAAGAAAGGCGAAAGAATCATTATGCAGGGGTTGAAAGTAGTTACGCCAGAATGTGCTTGACTTCAAAAAGCTTTTCTGAAAGACTACCGAAGTAAGATGGGATATCTGCAAAGAGCAGTTGGCGGTCATACTTAGTACCAGTGAGGAACCTTTGAACTAATTTTAGAACTTCCTTTCCAGTGTGTGTGACCACGATGGCTCAGAACTATGCATGACTAATCCTAGAAGGAAACTGGATGAATTAGCCCTTTTGTAGGTTATACAGGGTTAGTATAAGATACAGGCTATGTACAGATTGGCTGGAAAAACTAAGGTAACATTTATAACCCAGTCAGGGTGAAACTTATGCCCAGGCTAACACTTTCAGGACAATAAGCTTGACATCATTTTTTAAAGACTGGAGAAATAAGTCGATATGCATGTTTGGGACAATGCTTTGGTACACATGCCTCTGCTTATCAAGCAGGAAAATACTGTGAATTGGCTTTATTAGAGCTAACGCGCATAATTGAAGAGGTCTTCGAGCAACAAGAAATTGAAGTCGTAACCTTCCTCGACATTGAGGGAGCTGTGATAGACCTCTAGTACGTCTTTTGATTCATTTAAGAAAACCGTAGAAAGGCATGGAGTAGCCCTTTGTTTGACAAGGTGGATGGACTCCGTGTTAGAAACAGAGTTGTCAAGGAAGTCGGTATCTTGTCGCCACTGTGGAGCCTTGTAGTTGATGATCTAAGGGATCTAAAGCAGCGGTGTTTACACACACGGATATGCATGCGGACGATATCACCATCCAGATGTGCGGGAAGTTTAGAGAAATTGCCATATTTCGCACAGCCAGTACTAAAAACCATATAGAGGTAAGGTGGTGTACAAAGAAAGGACTAACAGTCCTACAAAAACATTTGTGGTACTTTTACCAGAAGAAGAAACCTTTAACAGCTGAAGGGACTGAAACTCTGGGGACAAGATATACTACTGATAAATGAGGCTAAATAGCAGGAACTAATGCTAGATACCAGGACGACTTTCAAGCCTCTTGAAAATGTTAATGAAAAGCAACAAAAGCTTTATGGGTATGCAGATGCATGGCAGGAAGTACATGGGGATTAAAACAAAAAATGTTACTATATCTACACTAATTATGTGATAATTATACTTACGTATGTATTCTTAGTGTCGTGGCACAAAATCATCAATAAGAACTTGCATGCCTGGGAATAACGAGGCCTACCACGTTCATGGAAATGCTGCTGGATCTGCCTCCGTTACACCTTATTGTAACATTAGAGGCACTAATGACGACATATAAAACGGACAAAATTCCGTTTAAGAAACCTACTGTAAAACATCTACAAACATTTAGGTGAACCGTATGGGTATGTGCACATGAAATACCTGATACTAAATTTGACTCTAAATTTTATAAAGGTATTACAGTAGCAAGTTGTGAAGGTATGGGAGGGAGAAACAGGGAAACTTATTATTGCCCGAGATATAATTGTGGATGAAATAACCTATAAAAGTACTTGACTGAAACGAAAATTGACTATGGATAAGGAGGATAAAACTCAACCATCATGACAGATGAAGTGTAATAACAAAAACTTGAAAGTCTGAATTAAATAAATCAAATGCAATTCTCTAGACCAACACAAATTTACTACAGGAAATGCAGACGCAACCAAATGAACTAGAAATTAAAAGAATTTACAGAAATATCTCAAGTAGTGTTTAATAAATAGTACAGTAAAGACGTCAACCATGTAAAACGAAGTGTTGAACGGGGTTTGGGAAAGTGCAGATGCTAAAGAGAGCAGGTCGTTGTTCCGCTGTCCAAAAGATCAGTACTTCGAGAGATTCGAAGGAGGCGTAGAGAAGTTAAGGTGTAACTATGGCGAGCGGGACGCCTTTTAAGAGGATTGCTATTGACGTTTCTAAGGGCTGTTTCTAAGAAAAGAAGTAGAAAACGTTACGCACTACCAAATCAGGAGACGATCAAAGAACACAATCTGGAATAAATCTAGAACTACATACAGATGAAAGACCCAATTTTGAACCGCAAATCTTAAAAGTTTGTGATAATCACATTCGGATATTTGTAAACGAACACAATCGATGTTAATTGCAACTACAGGCTTTACACCTGTCAGTGTGTGTAATCTTGGCAAGAGATCTACGACTCCGAAATCCCAGTATTGGATGCGAGCAATTTTGCAGAGGAATTGAAATTAAAAATTGAACTATGTATTGTATCGGTTCAGAACAAAAGAGTGACGGGATGAAAAAGCGGTATGACGCAAGGATAGGCATTAGGACGTTTAAAGAAGGAAATAAAGTCTAAGTTGTATTTACGATCCCGTAAGAAAAAAAGGAAGGTTTCTAAAGTTTCAAAATAACGATACACGATTGTTAAAACGCTCAATGTTTTGGTTTGCCGAATTCAGCTAGGCCCCAGAGCCAAACTGTGGTGATCAGAGATAACAGCGATACATCGATGTTGCGCTATAGATACTTCTCGACACGTTTGATTTCTCAATGATACATCGCTGCATTAGTTGCGGTGGAGGCTTTGCAAAGGTAATGCTCTATAAAGGTGTGTGTGTATTCGCAGCTGCCATCATTGACCCAAAGTGACAGTTCTTGTAAGAATGTGAAAGCATTGAAGGTGCTGTGAAACATATCGTTTAGTATTTAAAAGAAAAAAGATTAGAAATCTTGTACATAAATAAATCTGAAACTGCAATTGATTTGAGTTTTCTCCATCCACCTCGCCTATTATTTTCAACTGAGAATGATAATAACATAAAAACCATAGTTAGGAAGGCATTATAACTCCTTTTGTTAGAAAATACAGCTCTAATATAGAGTAAAATTGCGAATATCCTACACAAAAATGTTTTTAATTTACAATAATCACTACCTGTACCCTTTTTTTAACAATATTAGTCCGAGGAGTCGTTATTCGCTTCATAGGTTAAAACTGACATACGATTTATAATATCGATATTTGCTTATACGTTATATGGAACAAAAAATACAAGGCCATTATGAAAGGTAAAGAAGAGAGTTTAGCTTAGAAAGAGGAAGACGCTCTAGATAGACTATTTTTGTTTAAAATTTTAGGCAAATAACTATTTTTGCACACCACATATCTTGTAAATGGCATATGACAATTACCTCATCGTGTAGTAATCTGTTCAGTTTTGGTAATATTTTATCCTCCAGAGCCATTTGCTTACCGCTAACTGTTGTAGTTACCATCTCGATACATTCAGCCGCTCCCCTCATAACCTCAGGATTATTTCTTTCCAGTAGATTCGTAAGAATCGTAAAGCCGTTGTGTTCCAAAGCAATGTTCTTGCCAATTCCGTACATCAAGTTTTTTAAGGACGTTAGGTGAATTGCAGCAATGGCTTCCTCCTCTTGTTCGAGATTATCGAGCAAGATGGGGATGTACCCATGCCAAACCAGCTCATCGGCGGCTACAATATTGGAAATAAGTGAAGCAAAAAATAGTCCACATTCACTAATAAAGCACTTTTGTTTTGTGTGTCGAAAAGTTTAATCAATTTTGGGTTTGTGCATACTAGATTAAGTTTACAATGAATATGTCTAAATCTCCGACAAAATTGACTTAAAAAATACACAATCTTTTTTATACGATTAAAAAGCCTGTGCTATTGGGTTTTTTTAATCACAGTATAAACTAGTATTGAACACTAGTGAGTATCACATTTACCCGAGCATTTACCATAGTGTTTTTAAGTTTGGGATCAGCTGCGTTCTGAATGGAGACAGCACTGACATCGCGCTGTGGTAACAGAACAGCCTATTTTATAGCAGCCCTTCTATAAATATGATCCCCAACAAAGCGGAAGGTGATTTTACTGGTTATACCTACTATAGCTTAATTATGAAACGTGATGAGTTATACAAAATATAAATAACAGCGATAAAAGGGTTCGTGTCTTTTGTACCTACATATATAGATAACTTACGGTATGTAGTTTGTCATGGGGCTTTATTGTATCATGTTTTATTTAGGATATATCATATTAATTTCATACCCATCCATGTCCTTGAAAGCATTTCCACCAAAGCAGCCGCTTTGATTCGGACCTCCGCGTAAATGTCTTCGATTACAAGAGCTATGCTCTCTAGGAGCACGTTATTTTTTGAAATCATTTCTTTTCCTTCTGCCAAACCGGCCATTACTGTTAGAGCCATGCAGGTACGTTCTCGTATTACAGTATGGTCTACTAATAACAGATCAGCCATTCTACGAAAGAAATGATTGAGAAGTATATAACCAAGTTGGATATTTAGAATTCGTTCTTTCATTTCCTCCTTGCTTGTTTAAGGGTCGTCTAAACGGACTCGGAATTACAGAGCTGGTGCTTGTAAAGTCTTCATAGCATCGAACATTTTCATTTTTTGATCATTACGTTATTTATTTTATAAAGGGTTTCTATAAATGATCCGTGTATCCAGGGCGCTTGTGGAAATTATCGATTAAATCAATTTGCCGCCTCTCAAGAAAGTGAACACAACTTTTGCGTTGACGTATAGTTGTCATCTGGTGACTGTTGAATTTTGATATATTTTAATAAGAGAAAAGGCGTGGGAGTTTGTATTTTCAATATATTCTGTATTGTTTTGTGGGATAATGAACTTTAAGGTTGCAGATAGATAACATTTCGGAGCTGTGGGGTGACGCGGTTTCGTATAGCTTTAGATTATGCATCGTATTTGTGTGGTGGCTACAGTAAGCCTATTAAAGAATTATACTATGGTGGACTGAAAGATATTGAAAATTGAGACTAGATAAAATAAACGATTACTTTTCATCTATTGTCACGTAATCCGCAACACTTATTGAATGACGTCACAGTTACGTGGAATCAAATTGTTGGATTTGGCCAAGGTTATCTTATTTGGTTTGTTGCAGGAGGCAACAGCTCACAGTGCGTTGTTATACATTATACATGTCGGTAGAAATTCACGGGATCAAAGCTCAAAGGTAAATATTTGCATTATGTGAACTTGCGTCACACAATAAAAAAGATTGGATCTTACCACTCGCAAAAATCATTTTGACAGGATATATGTGAAGAATTTTGTAATTTTTGGTCGCCGCAAAGATGAAGAGGTTAAGCAAGTAACAACTTAGCAGACAAATTAGAGCTTTCCAAATATTAAATAGAGCCTACTTTATTTTGAAGCTGAAACTCTGAAGCCACCGTAAGGAAAGCATAGTACATATAAATTTCAGCATGAACGTAAAAGAGTGGCAATTTTCCTAAAATGGCAGGGTAGACTTCGAACAAAAAAGCGATTTGTACAACTATCATTAGCACAAGACATCACCATTGATACTATTTCTTTAACTAGGTAATATTATATATTATAAAGTTGCCTTTGCTACCGCCGAATTACCTGTTAGGTTGGAGGCAATAATATCATCTGCTACGAAGCCATTCATGTTTAGCTGCATTAGATCATTAAAGCTTTCTAAACCCAACTAGCAACTGGACTGCGCGAATGAATCTACTTGTTCCCTTATTCGTGGCGTCATCAACGTTTTGCAGGAGTTATTGTGGTTTAAAAAACTTCTTGGTAAGTTGGCATCACGTTATTTAAGTTCAAATATGACATCATTCGCCATTTCCTTGGTTTTAAAGAACATATTTCGGTTTTCTTCTGTACACGAACCCTATTATCTATACAAAATTTTTGAAGCTATCATTTGATAAGGAATTTTCATATTTTTAGGAAGACGAAATAAAATGTACATTTGGTATTTACTGGGCTCGCCGGTTTACGAATTCCAGCTCACCCATAACTACAGTTTACCGAATATTAATTATATATATGAATTACCCATATTATTTGTTTATATCTAGTTACCACACTAGAAAATTCAGGTGGGCCATAAAATGTAAAATAAGTGCATTCATAATTATTTTTATGAATATATAACGACACTTAAAAGTTCCGTCTGTGTTATTCCCAGCACTTTAGATTATTTTTTATGGATGTCTGTTATGTGCACCATATTGACAACCGTAAATACAATTTCTTAAATATTAAGTTTGTTGAATGTTTTCTGGATATAGTTGTAATTATAATACTTCAGGCCGGAAGCAGATTACGTCTTTAGCCAAATATCCAAAACCATACTGCAGCTTACAATTTTAGATGTGAGTGTAAGTTTTGTGCACTTATTGGCCTTCAATATTTAATCTTCAACGAACATTCTATTATGTACCGCTGGTTCTAATGGATCATCTGTACGAATAATATGAAGAGAATAAATATAATTAACTTGTATACAGCGTGTAATGCCAATACTAATACTAATTTTAACCCAAAATCGAACCCGAGAATTCTGGGCCCTACAACGTAGTACCTACAACTCATTGACAACCGAAGCCCCGGTTTTGTTCACAGCCAAATTAGTACCACAGTGACAATGCGCACATTCCCATCAAAACTTGATAGTAAGTGTATGCCTCAACTCGGTCATGAATGAAGCAGTATTTTAATCACCCTCACTCTTGTTTTGTATCGGTGTTCAAATGCATTTAATAAGGTAGTCGACATGGTTCGTTAAGGTGAGACCAGATGTGGCTAAATTTTCCTATTAAGTTTTTATTTTGTGACAGTTTGAACCTCTGAATCCCTCACTAGCTATGCCTCTATCCGTAAAAATCCGTAAAAAATGTCCACCAAATAGTGGAGAGATGATAACCATCTTTGTGGTTTAGATTATTGGGATGTTTGGAAATTCTATGGCTTCTCGAAATTTTCGGGTTATGAAAAAAGGGACTTCGCTAGAACTGGTACATTGTAAAATAAAATGTGACCGGTTTCATTCTGATGCTCGGCTACTGCTGAGTGAGCGAAGAAACCTGATTTTATGCAGCGTTTATGTTCATTAAGCCTGGTTTTAATGGATTTACCCGTTTTGCCGATATATACGGCACACGGCACCGCACGAACAAGGGTTGCTGTAAATATCTCTAGAAGATAGAGGATTTATAAGTAAGAATTTAGTATGGCAATGCCATCTGTCAGCATTACACTGACATGATGACAAAGCCACCTAGCTGCTTTAACGGGTACTACTTCCTAAAGGAAGTGACCTAAACTGCACTGATGAGCTGTAATGACAGCGAAATAGATCTATCTGCAGTTGGTTGAGGTGTAGACAGCACAGCATAGACATGCATTTTAATAGATTAATTTTGTCCTTCGGAGATGGAAGAATCTGACATTTTCGAAGGGGGCTAGAATATGAGTTGTTAAATTGATATAGCCCGGTTGCGGTAAACAGAGTGGCTTAAAAGACCATCCCGTTGACGAGTGACAATGACATCAAGAAATGGAAGAGAACTATTGCTTTCTATTTCCATCATGAATTTTATATCGGAATGTTGGGAATTAAGGTGATCTAAGAAGTTTGTTAGGGTGTTGGAGCCGTGAGATTTTAGGTTTCAGGTCTGATGACTAAAGCAATTTGTTCAAAGACTTCTATGAATATATTTGCCACTACTGGTGACATTTGGGAACCAATAGATGTATCAGAAATTTGTCGGTAGAATTGACCATGAAATGTGAAATACGTTGAAGTGAGACATTTTCCACCAAGTCTGCGAATATCTAAGGCTGATTGGCCCGGGAAAATTGACGGATGATCGTCACGAATTCTGGAATTTTTCTGGAACTTTTGTAAACAGAGACCTCACGTCAAAACTGAAACTGAGTCGAGGGTGAGTACCTATATAAAATACTTACAGTGTTTGGAATTGAGAACATATGAAGATGTTTTCCCCGTGTAGTCAGAACATTCGCTAAGAATTTGGCGATGTTATAAGTGGGTGTGTCGGGAGTGCTAACAATGGGCCTAAGCAGAATTTGTTTTGCAAGATGGGTCATACCCTTCCATTTCTTATGACCCGATTGCAAGAATTGAAAAAGAACTTAATTCGATGCCTAAGAATCCAGCAGTACCTCAAGATATCAGGAAAAGGATAGCTCCAAAGGAATCAAAACCCCCACGTTTATACCCAATCACCCGACGGCTATACCCACTTCACAATCTCCCACCTCTGCCGTCCAAGCATCCGCACCCCCTCGTAATGCCAGATACATTTTCAGTCTCTTTTCTCCTTGGGATTTGGTTCAGTTCGGACGGGTTTTCCGCATTAGGTTTGTACCGCATTCAGTACTCCTTATTCCTGTCCTGATGATGCCCCTTTTAAGATCGGGCGAAACGTCGACCTTATTCCAAAATCAGACACGGTCTAACCCAAAGAGACTAAGACTTCTACCTGAGGCTAATTCGACTTCAAGTTAAAGCCAAAGTAATATGGATGGTGCGTGAGCATCTGCTGTTGACTCCAACATATTAAGAAGATTACGGCTAAGGCTCCAGTGTCACTTGATTGAAGGCACTGCGGACTAAATAGATTTCTCATATAACAGGCGTAATTTCACATTGTATGCGTTTTCGGGTAGCAAAAGTAACTTTTTCAAAAACGTTACCTATATTGTTGTGCATCTTGAGTTAGCAACAGTTGTACATATCGCTTTAATGGCGTTGACCTCTTACCGAAAGTACAGTGGCCTTCATAAGTAATGTCGTACGGGACGGTGGCGAAAATAACGATGCGCCTATTTCACTGCAACCCGATATGCAGTTGCGGACGACGTAGATGTCGCAAAAGAAGAGATACATACTGCTCCTTTCTTTAATCCTCAAGTGGTATACTCAAATAAGTTTTAGTATTTCATGCAATATTAAAACTGTATTGGAGAGAAAGCGCGACTGTCTACTTGAATGTAAAGAGTAGACTAAGCGGGCTTAGCAGTTATTAAAGCTCAAGTTAACTCTTTCAATCCTGACGAAGGAAAAGAAATAAATTCCGAAACTTGAGACTAGTGTGTTTAACAACTTATGCTTTATTGATTGCTAAGCCCGCTTAGTTTATCCTTACATGCATACAATTTTTAATGTAATCAGAAAGAAAAGAGAAAAAACAATTTTTAATAAAAAGCGTAAAATTTTACATTTGTAAGAACATCTTTTATATCTGTCCCCTTTGTAAAAAAGCAATGCTTGTTGCAACCACATATATATGATTTCTTTTATTAAAATTATTTAATTTTTCATGTTTATTGCTTTGCTAATTTCTATTTTTTAACAAAAACCTATTTAATTAAAATATATTCTAGCTTTTAACTACTAACGAAATAACTGCAATATTTTTAATAAAAGCTATATAGTTTAGGTATTCGTTAATTTTACAGTCAATAGCAGTTATACATAATAATTGCTAGAAAATTTATCAAGTTAATTTTTAACGTAAATTAGTCTTTATTTATAACTATAACAAAAACCATTGTTTATCAACCTTACTACACTAATACTACTAAAAAAAAGATGTGAAAAATAACTAATGTATATGCAGCTTTCCATTTCCATTCTTTAGACTGATTATTCAGCTTTTGCATCTCACTCAATCCTTATCTTATTACATCTCTAAATTATAATGACGAGCAACTTATTTCTTGTTTTCTTATTAAGAGCGTTCATTATCAACAGTGTTGAAATGTACAGAATTTTGTTCGCCTGTCAGTTTCTCCCGAACCTGAAGTGAGTAAAAATTCAAACAAAGTAACCGCATGCAAATGAGGGTCGATTTATGGGTTTATGACGACGGGTGCACTCTACCACCAGTGCAAAAATAATCCCACCATGAAATCCCAAACAGCAGCCTTACGCGGCAAAGCATTTCAGGTAAATGTTATCGGTATCTCCGGCGACGATTGCAAATAATTTAGGAAAGAAATGCAACCAGGACTATGGCACGATCTACACACAACAAAATAAGTGTTTGCCAACATTTTTGCATTTGAAAAATTGTAGAGGTACTTTTGCAGAATCACATTAAATTATATACACGGGCAATGTAGAACGGAAAATCGCTGTCACTAATCTAACACGATTAATATTAGCTAATTGTTTTGGTATCAAAATCACCAACAGGGACTTGACATTACACAGATTTCAAATCATTCGGATCCGTCTGTGCCCAATATGAGAAAACATTAAGTCAAAGCCTTTGCCGTTACATTTTGATCTCTCGTGTTTTCTTTATCTGTTTTCACCAATTTGTCCATAAAATCATTAACTTCTTTATATATTCCCTCATTCATGCCCGGGCGATGACAATTTTCACCATAATAATTTCCATCACTCTTTTGTAAATTACTTCGCAAATACATTTGTCACTGATTTCTTCTTGCCCGATTTTGTCTTTTTTAATAGATATAGTCGTCTTACCTCTACTTTTCCATAACTACCATATTATTTTGAATTACTATGAAGTATTTTGGTACTGTGAGATATTACAGCTGCAGCACATCTTGCTTCATACGAATTTTTCAAAGCATAATTAATTTGTTTTCCGCCAATAAAATTAAATTCTTCAACAATACTGATGGCGGCGTCAATCAAAAAACTTCTTGCGGTGTTTGCGATAAACAAATAGCTAGGTTTTTGCCATAGGCACAAATTTCTTATAATTGAGCAAAGATATATTGAAAATCAACAATCCTGTTTTCACCCATCACATCTACCTCAATAATCGCAAAAACATTGTCTATTACTAAATATTTCTAAAATATGTGTAGTTATTTACTATCAAATTATGGCTAGATGAGCTGTCCTGCATAAAATCTGCTCTACCGGGATTCAGTTTTGATGCGACATTGATGTTACCCCAATTATTATTTATACTTGTTTCGTCCTATAAATAAAAAAAAACAACAATCAAGTAATTTCTGTACCGTGAAAGAAAAATACGGAGACTGAACCAAAGTAAAAGGCCAACACCTTACATTTGCACTTTCGGTTGTTTACTTGGGGTTGCTAATTTGCAAGCCATAAATAATACTGAACAGGGTTGTAAATCTTAGATTATTTTGCTTTGTATCCAAAAAGCAGAAATCATTGTGTCATTATAAGTTTCTTATTTGTCAATATTTTTCTTCTTGTTTTAAAATATTGGAAAAGTAAGATATACACTATAAAACGACGGGGACAAGAATTCTTTTTTCCGTCTTACCTCCAAAAATCGGAATTTTTTCCTAGCCATTTTGTAGAATTATATTAACGTAGATTTACACTCAAACAATTGTTTTGAATGAGATGTTGAACGTTTATGTTGCATCTCCCATAATAAAATTGTTTAACTGTAAATTTAATTGCATGTTTGATAATTATTGATATTTATCTGCATTCGTCGACAGTAACAGTAAACCACGTTACTCCAAAATTGCAAATTTTCCTCTCTATCTTCAGTTATAAACGTTTTTTGTTTAAAGTAAGAAAACATTATCTACACTTACATAGTATTATTTCTTAAGTAAAAATTATATTATATAATTATAAAAGGAAATAAGTTACTCATTATCATTATTTAGAGAGGCAATGTTTCACCTAGAGTACTAGTGTCTAAGTTGATTGACAATGTTTTCTTATTAGGTATACTTATATTTATAAACAAAAACTAATTTACGTTGAAAATAAATTTGGTGAAGTTTTATAGCAGTTTGTCTATATATCTAATATTTGCCGTAAAATTAACAAATACATAAGTTCAATACATAGTTCTTATAAAAAATATTGCAGATAATTTGTTAGTAGTTAAACCCTAGAATAAGTTAAATTAAATGGGTTTTTGTTGAAAAAATAGAAATTATCAAAGCAATGAACACTGTAAGCTAAATAATTTTTAATGCGAGAAATCATATACATATACATAATATGGTTGCAACATGTACTGTTCTGTACTAAATGAATTTACTACAATTTTGTTAATGTATTATTTTATAAAGAAGACAGATATCACATGAACATAACCTGATTTTAAATTTTTAGGAGGTGGAATGGTAGAACAGAAAATATGAATTTTATTAAAAACTATTGTTTTGTGGCCACATTAAAATTTTTTTCTTTTAGTACTTAATATTGCATATAAAGGGTAAACTAAACGGGCTTCCTTCACCAGAATTTAAAGAGTTAACTTGTGCTTTAATAACTGCTAAGCCCGCTTAGTCTTCTTCTTTACATTCAAGTAGACAGTCGAGCTTCCTCTTCAATACAGTCTTAAACTTGTTTGAGTATACCACTTGAGGATTAAAGAAAGGAGCAGCATGTATCTCTTCTTTTGCGACATCTACGTCGTCCGCAACTGAATATCGGGTTGCAGCGAATCGGGCGTATCGTTATTTTCACCACCGTCCCGTACGACATTACTTATGAAGGCCACTGTACATAACTGAAGGCAAGTCGTCTTTACCACTGAATTCCATTTACTTATTAAATGGAGTGCAGTGTCCTCTAAGCCCTTGCTGAATGTATTTTCTTACGGTGGTTTCAGTGTCCGTCGGCTGCAAAATAAGTTACGCTCTATACACGTTCAGTTTTATTAGATCTTTGGTTAAAACAAATAAATCTTTTTTGATTTGTTTATTTTGTACCGATGAGAAAAATCTACAACATTGATTATTTGCTCATTATGGTGATAGTAAAGTTCTCAAGTTATTTTAGTGTGACTTGCGCAAGTAAAAGATCGTTATACAAAAGGTAAAATCCTGATAATTGAAAATATTGAATATTTATAAATCGGAACGCGCAAAAGATAAAACTGTTTCGATAAACTTTTGCGTTTATTCTTTTAACTCGCAGTTTGTTAAAAAAAATTATCACCCAAAAAAATTTTTTTTTAATTTCATAAAGATAAAGGTGCGTATTGCATATTTTATGGTGAACCGCAGCACAAATATTTTAATAATTACAATACATCATACTTTGAATCCACGCGTTCCCACCATACATGCAGACGTATCTTGCTTACCTCTTATATTATCTTATGATTGTCTTTGTTTACTTTATTCCAGGCTTCGTTACAGTGACTTATTGTAAGATTAAAATTATACAATAATTGACTTAATACCAGCGAAATTAAATTGTTAGTGTGTTTTATTTTTTATGCTTAGTTTACCACAAAAAAAGCTGTTTGCAGATAATATTAGAAAAGTAAAGTTTGTATAATTAGTTCAATATTTAAACTATTTGTCAGAAATTAAGAAATATTAATTTATTTCAAACTATACCTGTCTGGAATTCGAAGCTGAATGGCTTGATATCCCTTTTCCGGATCATGAACTAGGTCCATAATACTGTTCACAGCTTGAATTACTACCAAGGAATCCTTACTGTGAAGTTCCGTGCGCTAAAAATGTTAGATCTATTCATGTTTTACAGGAAAAAATTTATATATTAAATTGTATTTAATACCTGCAAGATATTTAATCTATCCATCTATTTATCTTAAGTGATTTGAGGTTTATAATGATTATGGTGCAACGATCGATTGGTAATCAAACAGCAATGTTGATATTAGCTACACTTATGCAACGAGGACGCAATGTGCAACGAGCGAAGCAAGTAATAAGGCGAGTCCAATAAAGTTCAATTGCCTACGTCGGAGTTGCATACAAAACCTTATGATGTACTATTAAATGCATAAAGAACACGTAGTAATATTGTGCTTTCTTATCAGAGTTGTGCAAATCAGACACTTGGAAACTTTGGTAATGCGGATTGACATTAAAATATCCAAAGAAGTACTTTACAGCTGCTGAACGGTATTGATAAAATACCTGTCTAATGTTTGTGGTAAAACAGTTGTTTATTCGGTGGATGCGGGTGCATAAAGTGTAATTTACCGTGATCAAGTGTAGGCTWCTTGTTTGGGTGGTGAGATTGTCACCTGACAAAAATTTAGATATTGGCCTATGATATTGCCAAAACTGTATCGAAGTGGGAAGTGTTAATTTTTTTGACAAGTATTACACTCAAAACGGAGCGCAGTTTAACTTAGCTTTGGTATATAAATGGGTTGCGTCACAGGAATTAATGTGTAATGTCAATTGTAGCTGTATCAAAATGGAAAACGGTTATACTTCGATATGTAGTACCTATCATAAAAAACAAAAAATTTACGTTTAAAAACACAATTCTTTATGATTTTAATTCTCTTCCGTTTGCTTTAAGTTCCACACCCCAATGCTTCATAGAACTAATGAAACCCATAAAAATAACTATTTAGACGACTCTTTTATTTTTAGATACATTGAAAAATATGTCGGGAATGTAAATTTTATTACAACTTTTCCTATTTGAAGTTCCACATCATCCAAACTAGTTTTTTTGACGTGGACACGTGAACACCATATCTCATTTTGTGAAAATCGGTCATGTATCATCTAACGGTGATTCTACGAACTATAGCGTTGGTACGGTCTACAAGTACAGAAATCTGATGCATTGCCGAGTGTTTGGACATTTTTTTATAATCGGTAATGCGTCGTCTAGAGGCGCCTACGACGCAGGTTTCTACGGCTATAAAGTATAAGTAACATACCTCCCCAATAAGCGTTTGAGAATTAATCAAATTTACCAGATGAACTGACAAGTGTAAAAAAATGGATTGATGAAACACATAAAACCCCTGGCTGGTGAAGCAGATTGGCCAATTTGGAGGAAAGGCTGGTTGAGCGTTATCTAAGGGATGGGGTGTTGTTGGTTGACAGACCTCTACACCCAAATCAGCATGCCTACAGGTCAGGCATGTCTACGGAAACAGCACTCCATCAGCTTATCTGCCGAGCTGAGGATGCGCTATCCAAAAAGGAATGGGCTTTCTTGATATTGAAGGAGCCTTTAACAATCCTTCATTCGAGGCTCTCTGCTCTGCGGTAGCAAGCAGGGGCGCTAATCGAGCCATTGTAAAATGGATCGAGTCGACGCTCCGTTGCCGTCGCTTAGAGCTAATTTTGGAGGAAACTAAGGTGGAGGCGTCCGCCGTGCGAGGTTGTCCGCAGGGAGGTGTATTATCTCCCCTCTTGTGGTCTCTCCTCGTGGACACTCTCCTTGTTGACCTCAATAAAAACGGATACTATGCGCAGGCCTATGCAGATGACCTGTGCATTGTTATTTCAGGTAAATTTCTGGGGCCGGTTTCAGAGCTGATGCAAATTGCTCTAAACAGGACCAGTAGGTGGTGTGAACAAAGAGGATTGTCGGTTAATCCGGCAAAGATGGAACTCTTGGTGTTCACAAATAAAACGTAAACAGGGATTCGATGGCCTTCTTTGCAAAACGTAACATTGAATCCGGTACCGACGGTGAGGTATCTAGGTGTAACCCTGGATTCCAAACTTGCTTGGACGGATCATGTTAACGAAATCAGCCGAAAGGCGTGTGCAACACTGTGGGTGTGCAGACCTCTTTGGGGAAACAGTTGGGGACTTCAACCACAGGTCGCGTACTGGCTGTACACAACTGTGGTGAGACCTCTCATTACTTACGCCGCCCTGGTATGGTGGCGCTCTACTGCGAAACACAATATCAGGAAGGCATTAGCACAAATTCAACGACTGGGCTGTCTTATGATAACCGGTGGCATGAGAACGACACCTACTGCATCTATGGAGGTGCTTCTGGGACTGGAACCTCTACACGTAAGGGTAGAGTATGAAGCCCGGAAAGCGGCCTTTAGATTGCAGGGGTTAGGTAATTGGAAGTCTGGGGGAGAAGGGCACCGTATAGCGCTCTCTGTACCGAACGGAGATCAAGCTATTCTCTCAATGACAAGAGATAGGATTAACACGACTATGTGTTTTAACACACCATACAGAATCGTTATCCCCGATAAGGAGGAGTGGTTTCTGAATGGTGAAAACATGCTTGTGCCACAAGGACTCATCTGGTACACAGATGGATCTAAAATGGACACAGGCACAGGCGCGGGAGTATGTGGTACATCTCCGAGGGTGCAACTCAGTTTGTCACTAGGAGAGTACCCTAGCGTATTCCAAGCGGAAATTTATGCAATTCTGGCATGTGCTCATGAGAACCTCAGAAGAGGGTATTCCGGACTGCATGTCTACATTTGCTGCGATAGCCAGGCGGCACTTCGAGCGCTTACCTGTGTTAGGGTGCGCTCCGGCCTTTTACTGGACTGTCGTAACACATTAGTAAGGTTGGCCCAACATAATCGGGTTAACTTGATTTGGGTGCCTGCTCATGCAGGCATTGAAGGCAACGAAATGGCTGATGAATTAGCGAAGAAGGCGGCGTCCGCACGTTATCTCGGACCACAACCTTCCATCGCCATTACAGAAAGCAGACTGAGGGCCGAGATCACAAAGTGGCTTGGTCGTCTGTTTTACCTGTATTGGGAAGACGCGCCGGAACTGAGGCAATCTAGGGCCTTCATCACTGGACCTACGCTTGCCCAGGAACGCAAATGGCTTTTAAGCCGGGGTCGCTCTCAATTGCGATTAGTGGTGGGTGTCCTCACGGGACACTGCCGGCTCAATAAACACATATATAATATGGGTGTAGTGGAAAGTAGCACCTGTAGGTTCTGCTTAGAAGAGGAGGAAACTCCGATTCACCTCCTTACCAACTGCGGACCGCTGGGGGGCAAAAGGTTTGGAGAATTTGGGTCTCAATTTATTAAGACTGAAGATCTTTATAGATTACCTTGGAAAGAGATACTACACTTCTTTGAGAAGGCAGGACTCTTCTAAGCTACGGTGCGGGCACAATGGATCGAAAGGTCTAAGTGCAGCGCCCCGCCCCTTTTGCAGGGTCGCACCGCAGAAGATAGAATAGAATAGAATAGAATTTGGAGGAGAAAATTGCGAGATTTGTTGGACTACCACGAAGACGCCGTGGATGTCATTGAGAGGAAGCTAGTGAAACCTGAGCCCCTTGGAGCAAGTGCTACGGAAGAGCAAATCAGAATGCACAAAAAGGCGAGTGATTTATTCCGTATGGCAAATAGTTATGCAAAATCCATAATTTCGTGCTCGGTAACAGACGCGGTTTACCAAAAGATAATGGACAAAGAGACATCGCGTGAAGCATGGGAAGCGTTAAAGTTAAATTTTGAGGCATCGGCAAAGATCAGCTGTTCAAAATATGTATCGAATTTTTTGCATACGTTTGGATTAATCGAGAGGATGTTTCGACCCATCTTGCAAAACTGAGAAATCTATGGAATGAGCTTAATAATGGTTTAAAGTCTAAGAGTGAGCATGCACTTCCAGATTTAATACTGATTGGCAAAATTTTGCACATTTTGCCAAGTGACTAAGAATTTTAAATCTAGTTGGTTCCTATTGTCAAAAGATGATGACAGAACTGTAGAAGAGTTAATCACCCAACTATGCATATATGAAAGAAATTTCGAAAAGGCCACAGAGGGAACCAGTGGAGAAGCATTATTCGCAAAAGGTGCAAACCGAAGAAAAATAGGAAGTCTAGGGATAATGACAGTTGTAATTACTGTAAGAAAAAAGGACATTGGGTAACAGAGTGCAAGAAGTGGATTGCTGACGGACGACCGAAGAAAAACGCGCCTCAGAGCAATGCCTTGGATAGCAGTGTAGCCCTATGCGTTATTAGTGAGGATATTCTTCAAGTAGAGAAGACTAACAGCAGAGACAGGATGGTGGATCGACAATGGAGCGACGAAGCACATGTCCGGATCAGTTTATTGAGTTCCAAAAATTTCGAAGTCTGTGTTATCAAGGCTGCTGGAAAAGAAGCACTCAAGGCTATTGGCAAACGAAACATTGAGATTTTATGCTTTACTGAAGATGCTACACTGAATATGACCTTGACTGATGTCTGGTACGTTCTAGGAATTTCCAAGAACTTATTTTGTGTTCTAGCAGCTCAAGACAGGAATGGAAACAGAAGATTTCACTCAACAGCTACCGAGTAAATGACAAGACAGAGCTGTGCGGATATCGTGAGAAAGGCGGAACTTTGTACAAGGCAGCCATTGAACCACTCATTCCTGATAAAGAAGAGAGAATTAGTGTAGCTGAAGCAGAAAATTCAACATTACAGTTGTTGTATCACGAGAGATGGGGTCACCAAGACAAGCGGCATGTTAAAGATATGCTGAAAAAGGAGTTTGGTATTAATGTGAAGCTAGTAAGAGATTTGTGAACCCTGTATATAAATAAATGTGGTTCTTCCGTTACCGTATATGCGGGTTTGACACGACGCGACGATTGCGCCACTTCGATGTGCGATCTTAAGATTGTTCGCGCTTCTGCTTATGATCCGGAAGGGGCCTTCGTATGGAGGGTCAAACATTGCTATCGGGGAATCTCTTCTGACAAAGACGTGAGTGGCAGTCCTCAAGATCCTGGAATATAATCGTTTTTCGCTCACCGTGTCTGGCACCAGGGACTGGGCGAAGATTCCTGAAATGCTGGCGTAAATCTCATATTAACTCCGTTGAATCGGTGGCGTCGATATTGTTTTCTGTTAAAAATTGCCCCGGAAGTCGAAGCGGTTCACCAAAAGCCAATTCAACTAATGTGGCTGTTAAATCGTCTTTCCAGGCGGATCGTATTCCTAGCAAAATCGCAGGCAGCACTTCGGTCCACCGCGTGGTTTCGAGACAGCGGATTGCTGCTTTCAGCTGACGATGGAACCGCTCTACCATTCCATTGGCTTGAGGATGGTACGCTGTTGTACGTAAGTGTGTTGAGCCTAAAAGCGCGCTCAGCTGCTGGAAAAGCTGCGACTCGAACTGTCGGCCCTGGTCGGTGGTAGCGCTAGCGGTGTTCCCATACCTCGATATCCAGCCTTTGAAGAGGCTTCTGGCTTCGGTGGTGGCTTCCATGTTCTTGATGACGAAAGCTTCCGGCCAGCGAGTGAACCTGTCGACACACGTAACAAGATATCGCATACCTTCAGAAACTGGTATCTATGTGCAGGTGTTCAAATCGTGAAGATGGTGGCTTGAACGTCTCTAGCGGTGATGAAACGTGTCGGGATATTTTCATTTTTTTTGGCATTGTAGACAGCTACGCGCCCATGTTCGGCAGTCACTATTGATCGACGGCCACGCAAAACGTTGTGTGATGAGTTTGACTGACGCCTTGATTCCAGGATGCGATAGCTGGTGCATGGAGTAAAAACAGCTCGACGATGTTCTGGCGTAACGTACGGTCTCAGAATAGGCGTTGATATATCGCAGTAGAGGGATACATTAGTTCCAGGTATATGAACTTTTTGTAAGCTGGAGAACGGAATCGGATTTCAGGAATCGACGCATCTCGACGTCTTCTTCTTGAGATCGAGCCAGCTTATGGAAGTCTACGGCTTCTGCTATTTCCTCAACACGTGATAATGTGTCGGCCACTACATTATTCATTCCGGTAATATGTTTTATATCCGTTGTAAACTGCCCGATATAGTCTAAATAACGGAACTGTCGCGGCGAACACTTCTAAAGCTTTTGTTTAAACGCGAAAGTGATCTGTTTATGGTCGGTGAGGACTGTAAACGCACGGCCTTAGACCATATATCGAAAATGTCTAATTGCAAGGTATATAGCGAGAAGTTCGCGGTCGTATGCTGCGTATTTCTTTTCCGAAGCACCGAGCTTCTTCGAGAAAAATGCTAGCGGTTGCAGTCGGAAGCATCCGATACTATTGTGAGAACGGCATCAGGCTGCGGAGCTGCCAGGGTTGTGGCTCTCGCAAGGCTGTTTTTTGCATGCTTCGAAAGCTTGTTACGCTTCTGGTGTCCACGCAAGCTTGTCATTTCCTTTTACGTTCCCAACAAGCAGCGTCGCAGATGAATCGCCTGTAGAAGTTCACCTCCGGAGTTGCTTCGCGTTTTCCGGTTGTGGGAAATCATGGACGGCAGTCACTTTCTCTAGGGGTGGTGATATGCCATCGCTAGATACACGGTGTCCTAGGAAAGTCACTGGTTGCTTCGAAAACACACTTTGATAGATTGATTGGCTTCTATGTTATATCGGTATAGTAGATGCTACGAGAATGTTATCTATGTATACGTATGCGAAGTCTGAGCAGCGTTGCGTAATCCAAACGTCATGAACGGGAATTCAAAAAGGCCAAACGGTGTTGTAATTGCAGTTTTACGTATGTCTTCTACGGCGACGAGAATTTGATGGTACGCTTTCACTAAGTCTATGGTAGAGAAAATCGTCTTACCGTGTAGTGCACTCGCGAAATCCTCTATGTGGGGGACGGGATACCTTTCTGGAACTGTATGGGTGTTCAGCGCACGATAGTTTCCGCACGGCCGCTACTCTTGGATGGTCGGGTTAGAGCTAGTTTTACTAGCTGTTCAAACTCTTTCTTAGCGATTTGGAGTTTGTCTGGAGCTAAACGACGCGGTCTGTTTGCCACTGAAGGTCCTGGTGTAGTGCGTATGTGGTGAACTGTCGTATGCGGCACGCTTCTGGAGATACCTGGGGGTCGTGTGATTTCCGGGAACTGTCGAAGTAGATCGCCAAATTTCATAGTATCCGAGATGGAGCGGACGTCGTGGACTTGTTGCTCTTTCGTGGAAAGCGAAGTGGTACCGTCCAGCAGGCGTTTACTTCGAATATCAACGAGAAGTCCATAATGCGCGAGCAAATCGGCACCGATTATTGGCTTAGAAACGTCAGCAACGACAAATCTCCATGTGAAATCACGACGAAGACCTAAGTTCAATGTAAGTGTTACAAAACCATACGTGTGGATTCTTGAATTATTAGCGGCGAATAACTCGTAAATGGAACGTGTACGTCGTTCGCGAATTAACTTTTCGTGGGCAAATGCACAGATCCGCACCGTGTCTATCAAAAAGTTTATTTTCGTTCGGTAATTGGTCATAAAGAGGCGGCTGCTTACTTGGGAGGCGTCGTCGCCCGCCATTAACGACTGCCGTGCGGGTTTTCCGTCCTGTTGGAACCAGTGGCGGCTGGTGACAAATTCTATTGGGTCGGCAGTAAAAACTTTGGTCCACTCTAGTTAGTCTAGTTAGTATTTATTTATAAATTAGTAAATAATTTTGTATATACTCGTAGTTGTTGTTTATTACTTGCTACTTCTGTAAATTTTCATATCGCCGCAAGTTAAAAAGATAGTTCATTTGGTAACAAATAGCCTAATCTGGCAACTAGCTACATAATTTCAACGTTAAGCGTGCACCTGTACTGCACCGAAGAGGAGAAGTCGATATTTGTCGACCCAATCCGAAGATGTATTCGGAAGTCCGGCAGACAGCATTAAGCGATTATATGGGTATTGGCGCTTACTTATTTTGTTATTTTCTTTTTGTGTGAAATTCTTCAATGATTTCAGATTGACTAAATTTATAACATGTATTTAATTAATTCTGTTAAATGTTTGAAGGTATCTGCTTAAAATTGTTTATTTAAGAGGATAGCTCTTACAATAATCTTGGGAAAATGAAAAATTTCGTAGAACATTCGGGTAGTTTTTCGTGATTTCAGTATTGAACTATATATATAATTGTTGTTCAATGTACATGTCAAAATTAATTTTCGGAATCCGATGATTATGAATGCCGGGCCTCCTTTATTAACTTCAATAAAAACATATATACGTAAAATTAAATTATGATTATAAAAAAACTGTAAGCATGTAAAGGGTGTCAATCAGATAATWTGTAATACTCAGTAGAAAACAGAACTATAATTGGTTGATTAAAAAAAACTTAAAATAATTGAAATAAATGATGAAGTCCGTTTMAACGTTTTATGCTGTCTGCCGGCCCCAGGCATTTGCAGAGTCTCGATTTTCGCCTCAGGATTCAATATGCGCGCAGGGTTGCGTCTTTGTTCAGCTCATAGGAAAACGATGCTATTGCTTCCTTATACGATGCGGTCTGCCGACCCGGACAGTAGTACCAGCACAAACCTCTGTTGTTGCTCCCGGTGGYCCGCACTGATTCGCGCGACGCTGATCGTGACCTCGAGTGCGAACGATCCCTTCGCAGGATTTTAGCAATTTAGCACTGCATTGAAGCAATTCCACTGGTCAAAGAAACCACAGTCTCAGTAAGTTTTTCGTGAGTTGATTCCATACTAGTATTTACTGGCCTTACTGCCATGACCTGTTGTTGCCTCGGTAGTGCTTCGAAAACAGCGTCTGCCAGCTCGCCAGCTCTGCCACCGTCGTATCGGCCTTGCTCTGCGTAGCTAGAATTGCCTGAATGGAAGATGGTAGGCGCCCTAGCCACAGTGATCTCACCAGGTCCTCCGGCACTGCTGAACCTGCAAGAGCCTGTAAATGTCGAAGAAACTGTGACAGCTTTCTGTCTCCGATTTCTTCGTGTTCGAGGAGCCTTCGCGTCTTTTGTTCTTGCGGCGATCATAGACGGCGTATTAACTCGGTTTTGAGCTTTTGGTACCTGCCGTTCTCAGGCGGTCTTTGAATAATGTCACGTACTTCTGCCATATGTCGGGTCTAGGTTACCAACGACGTAGTTAAATTTGGTGTCGTCTCTGACGATGCCACCCAGCTCAAGTTGCTTTTCCACCTGCCAAAACCAAATTTCGGGGTCGGCGGGCCAGAACGGCGAAATACGATCGTCACACGACTGACTTCTTGTGCTTTTAGAACACTACTGCTTGCCATTGCGGGTTCAGATACTCGTGTTTTTTCACCCTCTGCCATTATTCAAAACTTGTCACTATATATTTGCGCTATATATCACGTCAGGGTGTCACCAATTATGTCAGGGTTCGCGGTTTTATCAGAAGAAAACGAAAACCTTTTTTGTCAACCTGACATATATTAACGATCCCAAAAATCAACTCATAACATAGATACACATGAAAATAAATGTTGAACTGCTCCAGATAGCTGGTGACGCTACAAGCACATTCGAAGACTCTTGGGCACAACATTAAAGAGCTACTCAGTGACAACGGGGGGGAATTCGACTGTGAAGAAGTCAAAAACATTCTAGCAAAAAAATGGAATCGTGCAGAGACTGACAGCACCATACACTCCAGAGCAGTATGGTTGTAGTGAACGTGAAAATCGCACGACTGTAGAAATGGCGCGGACACTCAAATACTCCAACTGCGAAGTTGACTTTCCAGATGGTATATGGGCGGAGCTAGTGTCGACAGCAATTTACACTCTTAACAGAACGGGAAAATTGTCAAAAGAAGGGGTCAGTCCTTATGAACTGTGGATTGGAAAGAAACCTAGGATTAAACATTTACGCATCATTGGATCGTGCTGCTACGTCCACATACCTGCTGAGAAGAGAAAAGAAAGGACAAGAAGGCAGTGAAAGGAATCCTTGTGGGATATGATGGTGATGAGCGATACAGAATCTATATTCCAGAAAAGCATCAAGTCATCGTATCAAGAGATGTTCAACTTCAGGAAAGACTGAAAGAATGTGAATGTAAAGTCGAACAACCGTTGAAAGACATTGAGCATGTAGATTCAGATCAGAACGAAGAAGAAATTGACGATAATAAGCCAGAAATCAAAGAAGGAGATGAAGATGAACCATCAGTTGTTACTGAAGAGAAGTCTGAAACAACTTTGAAGAAAGGACAATCGGAACAGTTTTAAGAGATCGGTCGATCCCGCAGAAGCCTCAACATTTTCAAGATTATGTCATGAGAATAGATGAGTTTATAAATCAAGCGACTGAGGGTGCTGAAACTTTTGAAGATGCCCTAAGAAGCAAGGACTCAGCGCAGTGGAAGAAAGCCACGGATAGTGAAATCGTCTCTTTGAAAGAAAATCAAACTTGGATTTTGACAAAACTTCCACCAGGTGCAAAGGCGATTCCATGTAAGTGGGTCTTCTGACTCAAGACAAATCCTGACGGCAGTATTGACAAGTTCAAAGCAAGACTAGTCATCAAGGGGTTTAGTAAGTGAAACTTGCAGTCCAGTTGCAAGGATGGGAACAATACGAGCTATTCTAAGTATAGCAGCAAGCAAAAAGATGCATTTGATACAATTCGATGTATCAACAGCGTTTCTCTATGGAGAACTGTTTTCATGCGACAACCACAAGGATATGAAGACAGAACCAGCAAGGTCTGCCAATTAAAGAGAAGCCTTTACGGTCTTAAGCAACCACCTAGATGTTGGAACAATCGTCTTGGAGTCTTTCTTCAACAACATGGATTCAAGGCCAGCGAAGCTTGTATATTCGAGAGAGAAATGGAAAGAAGCTCATACTTGTAATCTACGTGGATGATCAGCTGGAATTGATTAAAAAGAGATGGACCATTTCATTGAAGAGTTGAAATCAGAGTTCAAAATCGTCTCGAAAAAAGACGATTATTTTTTGGGTCTCGAGATTGAGCATGAAGAAAAGTTTATCAAGATTCACCATAAGACTTATGCGAAGAAAATCAGTTTCAACTCCAATGCTCAAGGATACAGAGATTTCCACATCAGGGAAAGTTGACGAGCCAACCACCAAATTTCCACATAGACAAGCAACTGGAGCACTGACGTACCTGATGCTTGACACAGGAATAGACCTAGCCTTTAGTGTAGGATTTCTTTCGAGATCACTCGAAAATCCAACTCAAGAGGACGTTGTACGAGTAAAGAGGGTTCTTAGATACATAGCGGGTACTTTGGACCTTGGGATAGTTTATCAGGGCAATATAGAAGTAGGACTTCTACAAGTCTACAGCGACGCAGACTTCGGAGGATGCACTAAGACAGGACGTTCAACCTCTGGTGTTATCGTGAAGTATTCAGGAGGAGCAATCTTTTGGCTGAGCCAACGTCAGTCGGTTGTGGCAACATCGACAACTGAAGCAGAGATAATAATAGCTAGCGAGGGAGCCAGAGAGGCAATTTGGCTTGGTAGACTGTTCGGAGGGATCATAAAACTGAAGAATGTTAAAATAATGTTTGAATCAGTTTTGAATTAATCAACGTTACCAGATGAACTGACAAGTGTAAAAAACAATTAGTCACGACAACAGATAAACTAAATAAATACTGGCATGTTTAAGTAAAATAGTTATTAAACACCAAAGAAAAGCTTTTCTTGAGTGAAAAACCTTCATAGAAATAATTGGAAAAACCCAACGGAAAAAGAAATCAGTGAAATAAAATGAATTTGAATGTCTTATTCATTTTAGCTCAGATAACTCCTCTACCACGTTTTTAAGATGGACGTGTCAGGTCAAACCTACGGGTATATCGAACACAGCAACAAAATATTTTTAGGCTTCATTTTCAATAACCAAGATTGTGGCTGAAACTTCTTGAGGAAAACTGGTGGTTGGACTAAACAAGACTAGCAAAAGTACGTGAACGATTCTAGTTGGAACATTGTCGAGCAGATGCAGATGTGGAGAAAAAATGTGCATCCTGCGCTGCCACCAAGGCTCAAACAACACGACTAATGAAGAAAAAGATGAAGCAGTATAATATGGAGACACCAATTGAGAGGATTACTGTCGACGTCGTCGGGCCATTTCCCACGACAGTACCATTAGTGGCATTCAGACCAAGCAGAAATTTCAAGTCGACGGTGTTTCACGAACCGTGCCGCTTGCTGGTTATTAGCAAAACAAGAATAATTCCTCGTAATCCGCTATAAGATGGCCGAGTGGTTTAACGGAGCGATGGAACAGTTCCTCTCTGTTGGCGTACCGGACAACTATACAAGGGATCACTGGAGAAGCACGTGCAAGGATAATTTTTGGAAGGGAATTGAGATTACCGTGCAATATGGGATTTCGGCCGACCAGGAGGAAGTACGGAGAGAAGGCCAAGTAACTAGTTATGACGACAACCTTAGAGAGTCACTTCCGGAAACCCATGGATTGGACAGACTGAGAATTAAGACGGGCAGTTTAATGAAGGAAATCAAGTGTGTCTCTATAACCCACAAAGGAGTAAAGGACTTTCGCCTAATAAGTAATGAATGGGGGGGGGGTATTGTTCTTGTAGCTTTCATGTTAGACAGGGAGATGGATCTAGAACATTCGAGGATATTCATCGATTGGTATAATGGGCGAAAAAAAGCGCTCACAGCGCTCAGTCCAAGAGTTTTGAAGTGTTTTAAAATGACTGTACTGAAGTCTGGTATTGTATTCTGAATAGTAGTTATTGAAATTGGTAGTGTTGGAGTAGTAATGTCTTGTACTAACTGTGTTTTAAATTTATGTCGGTAGTTGTGCGCAAATAAAGGAATTTAAGTTAATTATTCGCATTTTTCGAATCCAGAAATCTGAATTTTAAAGAATCGTCTAAAAATTTTTCAGTCTACATACAAGTTCAATTACATTACATGTTACTCCCTTGGAATGCTTCAGATAATAAGATTGATCCAATTAATACAGCGATAGGTAAAAAAAATATATCTTCAGGACTGAAACTGTTGAAATGTTTTCTGCAAAATAACACAGACACATGTCCATGTCATACTATATATAATATAAGTATTAAAGTCAAAAGTGAACAATATTTTGGACCTTGATGATGTTTAATGGACAACGAAACTAGTCGACTTATTTTTTATCTGTCCCTTCAATGAACCAGTAGCTCTATAATATAGTCTTCGTTTAAAATTTGGCAGTTATCAGACTATAATATTGTCTTTGGTATATACACGTTATTCATCAGACAGGCACTCGTTGCTACTCAACATGTCGAGAAATAGGTATTTATACTAATATTTCACCTAGATGGCCTATTTTATTTTGTACTTTGTATATAACATTGGGCTTACCAGTTTTGGTAAAGCCCACTTGCCGAAAGCAACTGGTCTCCTTGAAACGTCAACGTTTTCCACTTCCGTGGGTATGTTCGGTTGCTCGGAACATAATCTCAAAAATGGGGGGTTCAAGTCGTGTTCATCAAGGGGTTTTTGATTTCTGGCTAAAATAAAATAATAAGGGTTTGGGGGATATATAAAAAGGTGTAAATTTTTAATAAGCGACTATTGAGCAAATAAGTATAAAGAATGTGAACATTTCGATACAAAAAATGACGTTTAAATCGCACTATAACCTTTCATGTTTTGTATTATTATACAATTAATTCAAGTCGTTCATATTTCATACCTAAGGAGACTGATCTGTTAATAATACGTGGGGGTACACCACTGCTCCTTGACTGCAAGTAGGAATGTTTGTGGGGAGAATACATTTTCTTCTCTCAGGGAAAGGGTAATTCTTTAAGTACAAATGTACAAACAATTAAATGTCACAATAGAATGAATTAATGTCACTTTTTACTTCAAAAGTGATATTACTTCACGTCATACGTAATAAGCCAGAAAACGGACAGAATGTTACCAACTGGCACCAATACTAGGATCTTATCTAGGGTGTTTATGTAAGACAAATAAGGAAAATTGACCAACATCACTGGAAGCGAGTCGTGAATTCAGTATTGCTCGTATTCGTGGAAACTGTTTTTCACTCCACCTTCTACACCTATAAGTTACACAGAAAACCATGTTGAGTTCCTGATGGTCAGGTATTGTATGTAAGGTGGTCGACTAATAACACTACCGTAATAAACTGTTTGTGACCCCGAAAACAGCACTAAAGTGAACAGTGAAAACTGGTACGGATGGCTCGGGAACTGAGGTGCTAAGTGTCACTGGATGTTCTTAGATCATTTTATGTTGTGATGTTTCTTGTAGCTCAGTTCTAGAATTGTCATAAAGCAGCAAACCAACACACGAATACTCACAACTCTCGGTTTGAAGTTTTGCTCTTAGTGCCAGGGATCACTGTATAAACCTGAAACAGAACTTGGCACAAAGGCAGGAGTAATATGACTWATTTTTTTTCAAGTAACAGTTTATGAAKAATAATTAAAGAAATCTGTAAGAAAACAGGTACATAAAATAAATAATCAAGACATTGTAAAGTGTTTGTTGTGACTTACATTAGTGCTAGAGGGTTGGCTTCTGCTTGGGGGTTCCGAGTCTAGTATTAAACTGATTTATAATTGTTGAACTCCACTATTTATAGCAAAACTAGCGCATACCTCATATATGTAGTACAATGCGTAAATAGCTGAGCTAACGCCTTCCTACTTGCAAGAAATGTAGTGAACAGCAATCTACTGATCTTTGTGTTAGCAGTAAACTGAATTTAAAATAATGGTTTAGAATCGATAAATGTTAATTTTGAAAATATCGTCTGTGACAAACCGTTTAATATTTCAAAATATCGACCAATCTCTCCGTGTTTGACACCTCTCGTCAGTCACCAATAAAATGGTGGCCGTTAGTTTTCGGGAACGCGTTCAGAAAATGGGCTAAATACTTATTAGCACGATTCATACCTTTGTATATCTAAGATTTTACCATTATTACATTTTTTATATTGCGCACCAGGATGAACGACACTCAATAAATATAATTGCTCCAAAAATTGTTATATCTATTTATTGATTTTGATGATTTACTTAATATATAATATTACCTATATATTAAAATGCATGTCTATGCCGTGCTGTCTACACCTCAACCCGTTAAGGCAGCTAGGTGGCTTTGTCATCATGTCAGTGTAATGCTGACAGATGGCATTGCCATCCTAAATTCTTACTTTCATTACCTATATACCTTCTAAATGTATAGATAGAGGGCTAACCATCTTCATTGGATCGTTGGGATGGCAATAAGGTCCAGGCTAATCCGTACGTGATAGAAAGCAATTACTGGTGTTATTAAATGTTTTTCAATTTATATGTCTTTTAAGGCATAACATATAAGGGTTTTTTAAAATTTATCTCGCCTTTACCTGTTTATATTTAAAAATAACTTGTCACTAAATTAAATCTAGTCCTTCGAATTGTGTTAAATCAATAATTGTATTTGTTCGAGACAAAACCATGCTCCTCTAAGTATACAGGGTGTTGCAAATTAATATAGGTCTTCCCGTTAACCCTAGATTCTTGAGGCCAAAATATGACGATTTTTTATTGGTAAATTTCTGAAAAACGTTTCATTTAAAAAATACACGGTGTCAAAGTTGAAATTTAAAAATCGTTTTTTTTTACGATATAATCCAGTTTTGGGGGTATCGAGTTGAAATTTTGTACGAGTTTGTAGTATTTACATCAATGTGTACCCCTAAATTATTGTCAACATTACTATAAAAACAAATGAATATCGGGGGGTGTGTAATTTTCTAACTCCCCTCCCCAACTTTTTCTGACATAAGCCCATGAAACCAGCGGATTTTTTTTCTAGCACAAAACTTCATCGTTTTTTTTGTTTCTTGTAATTTTTAGACAAAATGCTTCGATTCAGAGATAAACGCCATTTTGTGAAGCTTTCCACCTTATCTAATAATAATATTTTCATCTCGTTGTAAATGGTTAATATTATTGATATATTTTCCACTTTAGCATGTAAGGCCAAATTATTGCCAGATTGGAGCTCAAATTATGTATTTTTTTAAACATTTTGTCATCTATGTGTCTGTAATGCTCAAACCAATAGTTAACAAGATTTCTAAGTAGACTTGGAAAAAGACATTTATTACTAGTAGGCAAGGTGGAAAGTTTCACAAAACGGCGTTTATCTCTGAATCTCATCATTTTGTCTAAAAATTACAAGCGACCAAAAAAAACTATCAATGAAGTTTTGTACTAGACAAAAATCCTGTGGTCTCATGGGCGTACGTCAAAAAAAGTTGTGGGAGATACAAAGTTACAAACACCCCCAACCCCCAACATTTATTTGTCTTTATAGTAATGTTAACAATAATTTAGGCGTACCTACACTTAGATATAAATACCACAAACTAGTACCAAATTTCAATTCGATACCTCCAAAACTGTGGATTATATCGTACGATTTTTAAATTTCAACTTTGACACAATGCAGTTTTTAAATGAAGCGTTTTTCAGAAATTTACCAATAACAAAATCATATTTTGACATCAAGAATCTAGGGTTAACGGGATGACCTACTAATTTGCAACACCCTGTATAAGCCTTTTTAACCGTACTATACCTATAAATAGAACAAAAAAAAACAAGGCATAAGAAGGTTTAAGAAATTAGTTGGTACCTAATTATGCAAATTACTGGACCTTCGCCAAATTATACAAAATTTTGCACACTGCTAGAACACGGCCTCCTGAACACGAATCTGTAATCCGTTTCTTGCGGTCTTGTTTATTTTTTTTTGAGGAATACGTGTTTATACTCGGAACCGCTTTACGATGCGCGGTGTTCTTCCGTATGCCGTGCGATGTCACATGTTCCTTTACGTCAGGTCGGCGCGCAAAATACACGGCCAAAACGCGTGAAAAATCTCGCGGTAAGAACAACCCTGAAATCAGCTTGAAATGAAAACACACTCGCGTAGGAATAGGAATACCGGATGTAAATGAGTATGCGTCATTGTGCGGCGTGACACGCAAAAAATACGATCTAAATAACGCGTCTAAAATAGCGCAGTAATAAAAACAAATCCCCAATTCAGCTAGAACACACTGGCGTAGGACGACCCGACGTACAGGAGCATGCGACACTGCGCCATAAGGGATAAGGTAGTTCCAAATTGAAACATTATTTTTTTAAAAACTAGCCGCAATCGCAAGAAACCGATTTCAGATTCGTGTTCTAGTAGTATGCAATATTTTACGTAATTTGGCGTAGGTTCTGTATACTGCCTAATTACCAATTAGGGTTGTATTGAAAGTATGCTTGACTGTCGATTTTTTATATATTCGACGACGTAGTAGGCTGTGTCCTTTGTTCCGACAATTTTAGCTTATTCGGTGACTCGGCACTATAGTAAAGAATCATCAAAGTGAATCATATGTACTAATCTTGAATGTTATTCAGAGATAGATGACAAAATCTCTCAATTTACGATTTGAGGCCCAAAATAGCTACCCCTTTACCTATGCCCATGCCCCATGTCTTTAAGTGGTTCAGGACCACTCCAGTTGTTAGTATTTTAAATATCAAATGTGTAGCCTTTGCTGTCGTCTCTGTCTCTAAAGTAACTGTATTGTACTGTGACATCATGGAAAAGCAGAGAGGATTGTTAAAGTCTATTAAAACGGAGTTAGCAACCCTCTCTATCTACTCTACATCTATGGGCATGGTTGACAAATACAACAAATTACAACTGACACGTGACATTTAACTTGTCATTGTCACTGTCATCTTGGTGCAGACTGCAGTCTATCTGCTGTGAACCTGTCACTGTGATCTGTGTTTTTAATTTTTAAGTGACAGCATGATTAATATTTTATAATTTGTCCAGCATGACGAGTTGAAATTATGTCTTCGATATTATTTTCTCTCCCAGAGCTTTACTCGTCATACAGGAACTGGGTCAGTCAAAACCCTCTGATCGCCAGTGATTACGAAACGACAGCGAAATGGGTTTCATATTTTATTGCTGGTATCTCAATCTCCACTTAGGTACTCTTGAAACTAGTAAAAGCACAAATTTTTCAGGAAGAATTAACAATTCCCATGTCGTCTCCGAACTGATATATGCTTTGTCAAACTTATTGGTGTTGTTCAACGACAGAATAATAAAACAAATACGTCAAAGGGAACTGCCTGCATCAGGGGACAAACTTAAGCTTTGGCTAACTACGGTTGAGTATGCAGAAGTCTTTTTTGAGTTGTCTGCAAAGAAACTATGGGGYGAATCGGGGAAGTGGTTGGTCATAGTTGCTGTTCAAATATTCAAGTATGTTGATATCTTTACTTACTAAAAATATGAAAACACCGTCAAATGCCATATACCCCATAGATTAATACTAAGTTTGTTAAAGCAAAAAAAAACATCTAATTTTCGAGTTCTTGAAAAATTGGCTTTGAGACAGTGACATCAACTATGTAATTTGTTGCATCTAAGAGCAACTATAAGCATTATGTTGATAAGCTGAGCTAAACGTCATCAATGCATAATATGAATTAATTGGTACGTTAGGTAATTATGGAGAATACACTATTCATGAAATTTGAGGAAATTTTTTGAAATCTCTGTAATGTACCCTATTTTTTACATTATACTGAAGTAATTTTAGATTCCGGAAATTGCCACTTTTTTAATAGCGAGCATTTACATTTGGGACTGTTTTACTATATGTGGTGTTCTTAATATGTTGCTTAGTGTGCCATATTCCTCTCCTAAGCGTAGTTCAAATATCCCAACTGATGTACGGCAATATTGTACAGGGTTCCTATAAATGATTCATGCAACGCGGGCGGCGTTGTTTTCTGAATTCTTTGTGCCGCCTTTTTGTAACTGCTGCCAAGCTATGATATGCATGATGATAGTACTGAAGGTTGCAGATCAATGTCACACCACAGCTCTGAAATGTGAGTTTTCTGCAACCTTAAAGTTAATTATCCCACAAAGCACTACAGAATATGTTGAAAATACACACACCCAGGCGTTTTCTCATATTAATATATATCAAATAATTCAAAAATCAACAGATAACAAGTATACGTCACTTTCCTGAGAGGCAGCAAATTGATTTAATCGATAATTTCCATAAGCGCCCTGGATGCATTCATTTCTAGAAACTCTGTATTAAGGAAAGGGCAAAATATTGACTGAACTGCTAGGGAGCATGTTACATTACATAACAAGGAACACTACCTGTCATAAAACAGGACTAAGTATAAAAGCCCATTTTTGGAAAAGCCTTTTACACAGGAAAGGACATTGTACATGTTAATATTTAAGGTTTTGAGAATCTAATGATGAGTAGTAAATGAGTATTTTAAAGTTAATGGTGTAATGTCAATAATCACCGTGCTTTCTACTACTACACCAATAAGAATGAATAAGTGGAAATTATTAATTTTTGCAAATCTAAATAAATATTAATATTTTAATTTATAAAATTGTGAAGATTTAAAGGATAAATTGTAATGGCAAAAAATATTTAATTTCATTAATTCCGCGCATGAACTACTTTCCAATTTAAGCTTCAAGCATATTAAAAATATCAATAACTTTTTATTATTTTTATAGCGTTGTTTTGTAAACGTCATATGTAATGGCTTACGGTAGTAAGTTATTGTGAGTTCATTCTGCAATTTTTTTAAACTTCCAATAGGTTATAAAAATGAGATTTTTTTTAAGTAAAATAATTATTTTATTAAAATGCATGTCTATGCTGTGCTGTCTTGCTGTCTACACCTCAACCACTGATCTCTAAATAACTGGATGTCCCTTACATACCAAAATGCATGTAAATTATTTGTGATAGATTTAAGCCACTTTCGCCTAGCCGCACCGTTAAATTGATAGTACGAGTACCAGCCGCATGGTGGCTACTTATCACAGTTTTGAATGACTTATGCGACATCCAGTTAATTAGAGATCAGTGACCTCAACCAACTGCAGATAGTACTATTTCGCTGTCATTACAGGTCATCAGTGCAGTTTAGGTCTAGTGTAGACAACACGGCATAGAACTGGTTATGGGCAGCTAGGTGGCTTTATCATCATGTCAGTGTAATGCTGACAGATGGCATTGCCATCCTAAATTCTTACGTTAATTATTTTATTATTAAAAGTTGAGTAAAGTCTTGCTTATTTGTCATATTGTGATGCAGGTTTTTAGATTCTGTCTTTGAGGAACTGTGCCACCAATTCGGTTAAGTAAATTCGAGAGCCTACTGGGACCATATGATAAATGCTTTAAGTTTTGGTGATTTTGTAGAGATGAGCAACTTTTAATAATAAAATTAAAATTTAAATAAAATTTAATAACTTTTAACTGCTCAACTTTTAATAATTTTTTTATGTAAATGAGTCTTATTTTTATAAGTCATCGGAAGTTAAAAAAACAGGCCTCATAAATATCTATAATAACTAAATTTTATGTGTTAATTATTTACAAAAAAATACTGCCTAATGAATTTTGTGCAATTTTAGATGCATATGTCGACTCATCTTGGTTTTCAAACACAAGGAAACCATAGTCCCTTATCCAGCAATACCAGTTTTACAAAGGAAAGATGTTATTCTGAATGATTCTTTATCTGATACTTCAGACATTCCTCACGAATCAGTGTCCTTTACTCTACGGCGATCAGGCAGAATAGTTAGAAAGGTAAATGGTTCTCCTTCACTGCTAGATAGAACTTGGCAACCAGTCAAACGAACGGATGCCCTGAATAATGAACAGATTATTGAAAAATCACTGATGAATCAACAACTAATTGCTGAAGTTATTTATATACTCAAGCCAGTGGTGCATTTAGCTTCAGCAGCATCCTTTGGTAATAACACCTGGAAGCCGTGGATGATTGCTCTTTTAATGGATGCAGCAAGGTAATTAATACTGATTTTAACAAATTTTAATTTTTTTATTTGCTCCTCTTTTTTAGCCTTCATTTATATGGGACACTAAGAAAGGTAAACCCAAATGTGTTAACAAAGAATCAAGTGTTAGCAATTTCAAAACGGAAAGTGATGTTACTCATGTATCTGTTGAGATCACCATTTTATGATAAACACAGTAAAGATCGTATAAATGCATTGTTGATGTCTTTAAGTAAAAACTTGCCTCTGGTTGGTATAATCTGCAATCCAATAAATCAGTACCTGCCGTTTTGGCAAAGTACATATTTTTACATGTGGTCTACATAGTATTGTAAGTCTAAAATAGTTTTTATACTTTTAAGTGTTAATAAATAAATATGGACTGGGAAATTGTATATTTTATTAATTATTTTTTGTATGATATGCATGTTTAAAAAATAGAGCTGAATAACACACTATAAATTATGTAACAATACAATGCCTTCTCCACTTTATTAAAAAATGTTAATGTGGGAAAGCACTTACGGTCTTAATGGCCAAGAGGAAATATTAATTTTTGATATGATTTCCTAAAAATGAAAACAAAGTAATTTTATGTGTGCGCAGTTGCAGAAAGTCACCAACCTATTACCGTTGAAAGTTGAACAAATTATTTAAAATGGGAGAGTTAAAATTTTGAATTTAATTTAAAACTGTAACACTGGTAATTTAAAATTTTAAAAATTTAAAATTTTCAAACTGTAAAATTGTTACATTATCCAAAATACTAGTGTGGTTATTTGAAGTAATAAGTTGTTGATAAGAAGGAATCTATGTCAATTTTTTTTATATATTTTAAAATTTTTTTAAGGGTTTAGCTCTAACAATGGGAAGATAATACAAATCTATGGTGACATTTCTGTGATATAAAGGGGTGTAAAATCCATCCAAGTGTAACCATAGATCTACGGTGTAGTGCAACATATCTTGCGAATTAGAATTTAAGATGGCCTTACCGTTATATATATGCTACAGTGGCTATAGACACAGTATGGCTATACTGTGATCACATTTTCTATTAATCTTGTTGTGTTTCCTCCAAATTTGGTTTTAAACAAGTGAATGTCAGTCTTTGGAGAATGGGCAACAAACGAAAAAATTATATACTTGCACTTTTCACTGTTGCATTCCAGATACCCTGACTTGTCTAGTCATATAATACTTTTAGTCACTCTGGAAGTCTGGTTATTGTGGATCGATTTTTTAACGTCTATTAAAAATAAAAATTTGTATTTTCGGCAAGGTAGCGAATAAAAATTGAGATTTTGAGTTGATAACGTTTTCAAGTTCAGTATAATGCTTCCATAAAGATCCGAGGAGGATTTTTGTTACCTTTTCAATTATTTTCTATGTTATTTGAGGATGAATTTTTCTGATTTTTGTTTTAACTTTTTGGGTAATTTACTGGAAGCCGGTAAAACTTTCGAAATAAAAAAATATATCATAACAAACTACCCCCAAATACCAAGTTTTATCTTAATATCTCAAATAACAAAGATAATTGAAAAAAACAAAAATCTACCCCTGATTTTTATTGGAGGGTTATACCCAACTTACAAAAGTTATCAATTTGAAATCTCGACTTTTATACATAACCACGGGTAAGCTACCCAAAATGCCCAAAAAATTCGACATCACAAATTTTAACATAAAATATATTTTTTTAATTGGCGTTAAAAAGTTGATCCGGAATAATAGGACTTCCGGAATTCTGTAGTGATCGAGTGTAGCACGCACAGTTGCACCAGGATATCCGGAATACAAAAGTGACAACCGCAAATCCATAGCTTTTTTGTCCACCAACCACAGCCCTCCAAAGAGGGACATAAACTTGCTTGCAACCGAATTTGGAGGAAACATGGTGGCCACCGCACTTATGGCCATACTGTGCTTATACAGTCACGTATTATTTGCTACTATTTGCAGACATGCAATACCTGCTATGTATGTTTATACAGGACACTATGGAATCAGCGAGGCTGTAATCATATCTAGGGTAGATGACAGTCAGTAAATTCCTTAGATATGCAGAGTGCTACATTTGAGTGGACCACTATTTTGAAGTGAAAATTGCATCTTTTAATTTGACTTAAGATAGTCACTAACATAAGCTAAGCAGTCCGATTATGAGATATCAGTGATTTAATGGGGTGTTTGATGTGTTATGTGTATCAGTAAATAACTACTTGTTAGTCATTATATCTATTATACTACAAAAGCAGCTCCTGTCACTAAACCTCTCTATTAGCGCTATCAATGGTATAAAGTGACCCTGTAAATAACAGATTAGTCTGCTATGAAAGTGGTTAAAACTTACCGGTTAAAAGTGACGAATGAAAATTACAATTTTAATCCAAATTGTTAAGTTGATAATTAATTACCTTAGGTCATTCCCAAAACTGGTTAACCTATGGTTTTATTATGTCCATGAAAAGCGTGCCGAGGCTTTCTTAAACTCTTAAACGACTTGTAGTGTTCAATTGGTTCATCAACTGAAATTTCATCAAATTGTTATTTGACGGCACGAATTCTCTCTTTCAACTGACGCTCAATGCCTCATTCTTATGCCATTGTTAGTGAAGTCTCAAAAACATTTTCAAAATTTTGTCTCAGATTCTGCAATTGTTCAGGAACTCTTCTCACCAAATCTATTGTGTGCCAGATATCAATATAATTTTTTTGCAAGCATTATGAAAGCATATTTAACAAATTCGAAAATTTGTCCTTGAAATGTAAGTAAAAATTTAAAATGTTCTATTTTATTTTGTAAAGCCTTTTCTTCTTCTCTGTGAATTTTTTATTGCTATTATGGCTATGCTTGACAAACATTTAACATACAAAAATGTTTCCAGGACCTGTCTAGTCGAGTCTTTGTGTCATCTGTTTAAAATCCTAGGTAAGACTGCTATAAACTGCCCACCCCTCGCAGCACTTCTMTGACCTATAAACTGTTTTCTCATMTTTAGTTTTAAGAACTATACTTGCCACAGCTAAAGCCAGCAGCGATGTATTATTACTACATATTCCATTTCAATCAACATCGCTACTGCTGTATAAAAACATTTGAAATATGGCGAGTAAACCAAGTTTGTATCAAAATTATAAAAATTGTGTTTTTAAATATCTTTTACCATTGGATATGAACAAGGGGCCCATAGAACAGCCGGGGCCCTCCTGCATTGCGAACCCTATCGGCACACTACTGTTCTCAACCACTTATTCTTGGTAACTGTTGAACAGAGCAATGCAATCGTTTTTGACAGTCATTTAAAACCTTCGAACTGGTTGCCTGTATTTTGCAATATGCAAGGCCATACATCTAGAGTACTTCAAGTTTTTAAGTACGAGATCATATTAGGTGGTTAACTTGTTAAGGTAAACCAGTTAGACAGTTAACATAAACCGATTAACTGCGGTTAACCGACCGTTTGTTAATGTCTATAAAAACCGCCCTTTTTTGCCACAAAATTCTACGTCACAAATAGGATGTTGAACAAAGTGCTAGCAAGTAGAATGCACACAAAAGACCTTAGAAACAGTACTGTTTATCCATCTTACACTTCCTGTAACATTTGTATCTAAACTGATTTAAATTATTTATTAACATTACATATGCCTTATTCTTTATTGTACAACTCCAGCAAATAAAAATATTGTGGCTTTAAATTTAAGAACTCGGGTAGTAATTTTTTCCGTCAATATGTTTCTTCCAAATAATTCCTCATCCCTCGTGTTTAATGAGCTGGACAGAAATGTGGTCAAAAGGTACAACTTCCAAAACATTTGGCAATTCAAAAAACTGAAACAAGTCCCTTCAATGAGGTAATTCAGAAAGGACAATTCTCACACAGAGATTTGCGTTTGTGAAGCCATATGTATCCAAATCATCACTTTAACCATTGCTTTTATTCAAATTCCCAACTGTTGGTATAATGAAAAAAATTAATTTGGTAGTGGTTTATTGCAGACTATTGTATTTTATCAGTTACAAATAAATAACCTGGCTTTTGATATAATATCAAAACCATAGAGAGTAATAATTGCAAAATACTAGTTACAAACAATACAACAACAAAACAATCATTATAATACTCTTATCGGAATATAAAAAAAATATATCTCAGTTTTTCTCAAATATCACATGTTTTTTGCATTTTTCTTGTCGTCATTGTAATATTAATTTATGAATCTAATTTTTCGTATGTATAAGCAGGTATCTTATAGTCTTTGTATCTGTTGGAGGCCTGTTCGCATTCAGGTTTGAGCAATGTCATTTCGTCTTCTGGTTCGTCAACCTTGTAAGCAGGAGTATTCCATTCACTTTCAGGATCAGAGAAAATGTTTGTGGAGTCCTTGTCTAAAATATCATCTTGGGAAGATTGGGAGAGTTCTTCACAGCTGCCACTTTCATACTGAAATTCAAGCTGTCCCATCTCATCTTTGGCCCATCCCGTCTGACCCCAGTCATCATCAAACTCCAACTGTGTATTGACGTCTCTTTCTTGATTTGTTTGTACAACTTCAGAGTCACAGTCGGTTACATCGAATATTTCTGTTACTTTCACCTGAAAGACAAAGGCAGTTTTTAATTAGACAACAGTAATAACGGTGTTAATCAAAATTTCAGTTATAGCTAATTTCTACTCATTATGAGAGAATTTATTATCCACAAATTTTCAGTTATAGACATTACAAACGATTTTATGCAGCTGATAATGAATTACATTCTCAAATTATTTGCATACAAAAGTATTTAATATGAAAATTAAAAAGAAGCAATTTTAAAGAAAATAAATGAGTTACTTACATAAGGTGGTCTAAATTAATATATTTCTATAACTTCATTACAGAAAACTCTTTTATACAAAATTTTGAGTAGTATTAGTAAAAATTATTTTTGAACATGGCAGGCTTCTTATTATATCGAAAACACACTAACTTTTTTTCAATGGAGGACTCCATTTTCTGCATTGCTTATAAAAATTTTATGCCATTTGCATCAGTTTTATCAAATGTTTGTACCATATATTTTTTTAGTAAAAACAATTAATATCTCGCATGCATATCGTTCAACACTGTTAACGAGCTTTACTTTTTTGGGATAAAATAAAATTTCTAAAAATGGTTTTCAAATCATGGAAATTGGGTAAAAACTTATAAGATGGAATGATGTCTATCTAGATTTTTGAACTGAAAATAATATGTGCATTATTGCCACGATATGTACTTTTGAAACTAGTTAATACAGCCAATCCCAATATAACATTTATTGCACATGAGAGCTTTAGTTTCATCTCTAATTATAATAATTCTATTGGAATAATAAAATATATGGTTTTGATATGTTAATTAACAGGTTCTTGTTTATTCATTATATTCATTATTATTTTTGGCTTCTATATACAATATATTTTTAACATAGTTTTGCATTTGTATAATTAAATGTAAATAATTAATTAATTTTGGAAAAAGCAAGAAAAACTTAAAAAAATGTCATTATCTAAACATATACCAATGAACATGCATGTGCTTAAAAGAAAACAGATGGTTTAATACCCTATTAATAATAATTTATCACAGGTTTTAATTAAAATCTTGATGTATTGGTTAAGTAGCTTTCCCCAATTGATACGCTCTTGGGTATTGTTCTCTAAATTGTGATTATACTATCTTAAGTAAACAGGTGCATAGGTCGAGATAAATACCCTCTGAGTAAATATTAAACTAACAAAATGATACTTTGTATCACTGACAGGTGATTATTAGTAAAAAAATATGTACACACTATTATCTGAAAATTATGTCTCAGACACAGGACCTATTTCTTCTTCGTAGCATGGATTAAATTTTATTTTTAGTTTTCAAATTTTGCTTCTTATCTTGCATGAATGAAACAAGACAACAATACTAAGAATATTATCTACACAAATAACTAGTTCTGTGAAATAATACTCAAATTAGTTGTTAATTTAACTTTCTTATATAAATAACGTGCATTTTTACAGCAAATTCATTATATAATATATAGAAGAAAGGTAATTTTCCTTATACATTTTTTTATTTATATGATGGCTTAATTTAAGAAAATTAAATATGAAAATAAGATAATTACAAAGCAAAACATTTACTTTCAAGCAATTTAATATTTCTACTTACTTTATTGTTTTCATCCATATAATAATATGCCATGATAGCCTCATGTTGTGCTGTTACTTGTAAAATATGATCAAATGTGTCATGATCTTGTTCGCTGACATCACCAATTGTAGAAGCCAGACTTGGTTTCTTTGAGAGCATCCTTGTTGAAAGTTTGGTGGGTGGACTTTGATCGTCAGGCAAATCGCTATAAATAGCGCTGATTAATTGGTGTGATCTTTGGCACTACAGTGCATATCATACCTGTCCTCCAAGTTTAGTGTAAAGTTCAAATTCACTTTATTTTTGGCCGAATCCACATTATCCTCTTCTCCAGTATACTCAGTTATCTTGAACTGACATGTTATCTTTGAGCTCAGCTGCTTGCGTTTTTTGTTCACCTTGGTTATTACATCTGCAACTTGCTCTAGGAAGTATTTACTTAGGTCCCATACTGAGCTGGTGATGTGGGGTGCTGTTGATACAAGTCTAAAAACGATTTATGATATAATGTGATGTTATTAGCGTTCCTGATAAAACACACCCTTTATCACCAAACATAAAAAAGCAGCAAATATTGACAAGCAGTTATGAAACTAAAGCTAAATATGTATAATAACAATACTAATAAATTTAACATCTATGAGATAAACAATCACAAAATTTGCTCAGCTTAACATAGACCCCGGTACAGCAAGAGCCCAGACCAACATTTTTCGAACACATTAGTTCAAGGCTTCTTAGCATTGGGAAAAAGCAAATGATCACATTGAATTTTTATTTACTTGTTGAAAACTGTTATGACAAGATAGTATGATTCTCTACTATGATGTTTTTTAGTAAAAAAGTGTATTCCCAGATCCTAGAACAGGCTCGCAAATTGATAAAAAAGGTGATGGGGGTTTTATAAAATTAAAAAAAATACTTCAGCATAATCGACATTAGTACTATTGCATAAATTAAGACATTCGAAGGAAAAAATGTGGGAAATGGATAGCTGTTGGCTAATTGATGATGTACTACTTGAGCAGTTTAGCATAGCCTTTATATTATCTGATCAGTTTACTAATTATATTTAAACTAGTAACAATTTTGCTGAAGATTAATCTACATATAAGCTATATTGTTTTTCATTTTATTTATTTCAAAGCACACTGTTGAATGAAATTTTTAGTGTGTTAGTAGTGCAAGTTATTGCACTGTTAACAACTAACCCCAAAATGTATTTCAATTTGATTAATGTGAAAACACTAAATACAAAGATTGATTTCAAGAAATGAAGTGTGTCTTTATAAAAGAAAACTTCACAAAAGCTAACTGGATACTAAAAAAAGTGAAAAAAGATGTTGATTTACCAGTGTCACAAGATATATTACGAAGCATGTTTTTAACACATTTTGTTTAGTTTCAGCTTGAATTTAATTAAGTTCTAAACTTCGGGATAAATTAATTATATAAAAATCTTGGATAGACTCATAAAAAATGTGTTGAAGTATATTTATACTTTATGTGGTCAGTCACAAAAGCCTGCATACAATAACTAAATATTCTGGAACAAAATATTTGTTACTATCAGATAAATAATGAAAAATATAAAGAAAAATTAGTCAATCAGTATTTATAGGCAAAACATGAATTTATACCTTACAAATGTCCACATATATATATTTGAAAACGGAATAATGTAATTGTTAGTCTGCATACTAATGGTAAAAGGTAAGTTTACTAAGAAGTACAACCCAGATAACACTACATAGATATTATATTCTCAAGGTTTTTATGGAATGATTTCGAGGAAAAAATCTGTTTACCTCCAGGATTAGCAGATAAAGATTCGACTTGCTGGTATGCATGTTGATAAAGATATCAACTTTTGAAATAATTATGGATGTGATGAAAAAGGAAGAATATGGTGTAAAGTTAAACAAGAAATGAAGACTGAAAATTTGGTTGCAATTAGTTGCAGCAGTTAGGTTGGAGGAAGAAAGGTAATGGTAGGAGGATTAGTGATGTGGTAGCTGGGGTAGGAAATATAGTTTTTATTTCGAATACGATGACAATTTACCAACATCCACCAGAAATTTAGGTTGAGGATATCGCTGAATCTTTCAACAGGACAAAAAAAATTGGATCCTGTATAATAGAACCAAATAATTACATTCTCCAACCACAATCGTCAGATTTAAATCTGTGGGATGAATTTGAATGGAGAATAAACAAATTTAATATTAATATTAAAGACCAAGGAACTAAAAACTCATAATAAAATAACCAAATACATAGCAGTTCCACTACTAAAACCATGAAATTAATAAAGAATCACTGAAAACAGTATTACAAACTTCATGGACTAAAATACTTTCGAATATACTGAAAATTTAGTTTTTTACTGGCTGAATAACTTTAAGCAGTCATAATTGTGTTGTTCATATTCATAATTGTTATAATTAATTTATATGCAGACTTTTGTGAGGTATAAGCTCCCATTTTGTGCTATTCCTGTAAATGTAAATGTTGATAATGATAAATTTTTCAGTGTATTTCCACATCATTTATTTAGTATTAATAATAATTAATGAGTAAAATAATAAATATGTTATTACAGAATAGTCAGTGAGTATAAGTAAATTTCTATGACTGACTGTATATTAGAATTGTGTCACACTTATTACTATAATTATTACAAATAACCCAAATTTGTAATAAATAACCCTGCTATGGAATCAATTCAAATACACATCATTCATTTCGTTACATTAAAATGGAAATTATTGTTTCTATAACTTTGTTAGAAAAATGTAACTATGTATATGCTGCTTAAATATTGTACATAAAACTTGTAACAATCAACTCTAGTCTCTCTTATATGTTTGCTATCTTTGTTTCAAATGAGACAAAATCATTAAACAAACACTAGAAAGATCAATTAGCACATTATCTGGAAATGTTCAATAATCAAAACCACTTAAAAGCTTAGTATTAATATAACAAACAATAAAGCAGTGATTGTATAGGTGAAATTTCACAAAAATAGTTATTACAATGATGGACTTCAACCTAATGCACAAAACCGTCTAGTAGTCTAGTAGTCTAGTGTAAATGATGTTAAAATGTAATTGTTTTAGTGAATAAAATTATAAAATCAAACAAGAAACTAAAAGCGTTCCAATGATGCATCATTTACACAAGCAAGATGTTAGTATTTATACATTATAATCACCTTTTATTTGGTATGTAATGGAAATGTTTGTTAGTTTGGATAGCGTTACCCAAAACTCTGTAAGCATGCACCCTCGTTTCTACTTTACTTCCTACAGCACTGCGGATATTATAGTTGGTTAGTTTACACATTCTGGAAGAATTGGCCTCGTATATGTTAACATGCAGTACTAAAAAAGAAAAAAAAACAAACTTACTTTACGAGTGTACAGTACATGATGTCCACGGGCAAGGTATAAGGCAATGTCAAAATGGATAACAGCTTCATTCCCCTGTGTTTGAACATCCAGTTAATTAATCCCTTGTTAGCCTTGTCGATTGCTTCTTGGAATATAGTTACCACTGTGTCAGGCATGTGCGAAGATACCAAAGCTTCTTCCCGATGTTTGTTGCATTCCGTGCATTCGGGGTCGTACTCCATATTCTCGTCTACATTTTCCGTTACGACAAACGTTGATTGAACTGACAAGCAACGTGTGCAACTTATTAGGTTGTTCATGTGTAAGAATCGCAGCGCATCGTCGAAACCTTGCCTGCACATGTTTGACAAGACTTCTGGTCTGGGTGGGTATAGAATTCTGCCTATTCTGTAGAAGTTGTATTTCGAAACCTCTATGCTGGTGTTTGCTACATTAATCTGCAATTAAATAATACATTTTTAATAAATTATCACAAATATGAAATTAATAAAATAGTCTAGTTTGTGAAATTGCTCAGGCATATAATATAAATTGTGTTGGATTACAAATAATAGGCAAAAAAATTAAATTACTAGATTAATTACCAAATATAGAAAATTAATACTCATTAAAGTGTAGGACTAAATAACAATAAATAAAAATGGCATGTAGAAGTTGTATTCCTTGCTATTCAACCAGTTACCTCGCAAATGAAGTGAAAACAAAATCCTAAATGTCAGTAAAATCTTATTAGTGAAGTGAGATTATTTAATTAATTGAATTATAAGTAACAGAGAAAAGAAAAATTAAATTACTAGATTTAGTGCCAAATGCAGAAAATTATATTTTTAGTTTTAAGGGCATGGTGGAACTAGGAATGTTACAACAGGAATTCTAAGAGTCACAAAATCATCTCCTGCTCAAGTGATAAAAGACTTAATTATCAGAGAAGGAATCACTTAAAACTTTCAGATTTGTCTGATAAAACCTCATATTTAATTCGCACATACAAATACTTTTATGACACAACTTTATTTTTAGATCTGACAGACACCCTTCCATCAATGTTATTTGAATAGCTATCTACTACAAATGAAAAATAAATGTATGCTGTATATAGATGAACTATGGGTAAACCATTATTAAATGGTTAATCTAGATTGTCTTATATTATACCACCACTATGTTTATGGCTTGAAGCTAAAATAACAGAAATACTAATTTATGAATTTTACAGGCTAGTATTACATTTATAACAGACTCAATAATTATTCATTGCATATAAATAATTTTGTTTATGAATGGAGTATAATAATTGACTTTATGAATAGGCGTAGCATACACAAGATGAATAGTGATATACAGTAATGTTAAAATTACTTCACAATGTGTAATTATTTACTATTACAATTATTTTGGATAAATTGTAATCAATTACAATTGAAAGTACAAAATATAAAAAATGTATGTAATTAATTACAATTATTATTAAACGCTTCTATGTAATATCAAATAATCAATTAAATCTACTCTTTGGACAGGATTAGGTAGATCAGTTTTGACAATAAAACAATTTTTATGACATGAAACAAAGCCAAAAAACTTGCATCTAATCGAGTCAGGACTAAAAATTGAAAACTGATTCATATTTCTCCAAGTGGAATTATTAATAATTAATTTTTCTTTAAGCAAAATATACTTGAAGTGTAATTCACTTTATTCTTTAATTTGTACAGCGCTTTGGGCTAAGAGCTGCCATCAAACCATTTGTAAAGTTCTTATTTTCTTTATTTATATTGATTCTACTGACGATGGCTACTTGTTAGCCTTAAACGCTTTACAATTAAAAGAATAAAGTAGATTACACTTAGCATGTAATTTAAAACATAGCCTCCTATCGAAAAGTAAACTTCTATTTGATTTTTTGATTGTTGTATTCTTAGCTTTATTGATAATAATACCAAAATAGATACAGAACTCTAAAGAGTCCTCAGCCTCAATAAAGAGGGCATGACGTGGTTTGTATTTATCATTATAAACAAGTAAACAATATTTGTACATTCATAGCACATATCACAAACCTAACTACTTTTAACATTAAATATTTTGATTGCAGTTTAACAAAATGTGTTTCAAGTTGGCAGCTGCAACAATAAATCTATGCACTCGCTGCACGAGCCTCACTATTAAGAAATTAAGTAGTCATAACTGTTTACAGATAAATACTTTATCGTTATATAATGCTGGATAATTTTGAAATGATTAAGTGATTTTTTAGAAATTCTTTCATTCATGAAACATGTTTACGAAGATCACATGAACCTTCGATACTAAAAACTTATTATCAATTTATACACAGCAAGTATATAAATGTGGAATCTTTAATGTACTTACATGGAATAACTGTGAGCTATCATCTCTAGGGCATATATCACTTTCTCCACAGAATGGGCTAACTGTTATTGTATTTTCATCAATACTGGGTAGGTTGTCACTAAATCCACCATCAATATATCTGACACCGTGGAATTTCGGTGGAATAAGTCCAGAGAAGAATGGTATGAAGGCAGACGCCAGAAGTGCTTGAAGTAGGTCTTCTCTGCTATCAAAATGTGAAACAATGACATTTTGGCCATCATGCACTCTAGTGAGGGAGACATGCAGCTTGCCGTTGACTTTTAGGTGAGCATCTTTTGGAAGAATCTAAAATAGAATAGTGAAACTGTAACACAACATAAGTTTTGGTTTTAGTGTCCTTACCTTTTCTAAACCTTCCAACAGTATTTCTTGTATATTAAATGATGGATGAAAAGGGCCCAATGATCTTTTTCGAGCACGTGCTGCTATCCGTAACATGTCACTGGTCATTTCGCCTGAAAATAAAGAATATCTAATTAAATACATGCCACATATGCAAAACGATAAGAAAAATCCTTTATTTCACAGAAGTAATATGTATTTATGTATTCAATACTGTAAATGAGATGACAAGACTATAAGAGCGCGTTAAGATGCTTCAACAATAACTTATATTTAAAAAAACACATACAAAGCATTAATTAATTAGAAAAATTATACAATATATACAGTGTGCGACCAAAAAACATTCCTATTTTCACTGCGTCCTTACCAAAGGTGGGGAGGTTACGGAAGGACGGGGTAAGGCTCAACAGGCGTGGACTAGCGAGCATCGTGCTTTTGTCATGAAAACCTATTTTACGCAAAAGTGTACTCCATTTTACTGAAGCCCGGAACAGTCAAGAAAAAATTGTATTATTCAATATGGAAACATTGTGTGGTGTGACGTAATGATTAGTTGGAATTAATTACATGTTAACGAAACTAATTTGATATTAATTTCACCTTAGTGAGATGAAGTTGAAATTGGTTTCACAATAGCAAAACTAAGTTGAAATGAATTTCACCTTAGCGAGACTATGTAGAAACTAATTTCATATTAGAGAAACTAAGTTGAAATTCATTTCATCATAGGGTAAAATAAGAATTATATTGCTGAGGATTATATGTAGAGTTAGGTGATCATTCTAATTTGAGAGAAATTTTATTAAGTAAAGTGAATAGATACTTAGTCCAAAAGATACTGTTGCATTTTTGATGGTCATGTTATCCCACGTAATAATTTTTTTTTGCAGTCACTGGCCACTAAGTATGTATAGCTATTAATAAAAAGTCGGTTTAAAGGGTTTTACACAATACTCAGATTGAATGGCTGCTCAGCACTTATAGTGCCTGAAGTGGCTGTCTTTTACTTCCCACTAAATAAATAATTGGATGTTTTTATTATTTTAGTTATATTGTGTGTTACTTAGTTGTACGTTTTATTTAATTTGGGATGAGTATATATATTTTAAGTACAGCTTCATATATAAGTGAATGATGCATAATCTACTATTGCTCACCTAGCTGGCATTTTTTTTATTACTTCTGTCATTTAAACATGTATTGCGCAAATTTTAAATGAATTCATACGGTTCGTTTTGTTTTCCTTAATATGTACCTGTAATTGTGAGAAAATGCTACTAAAACCACTACTAAAGCAACTGACACTTAAATTATCAAATGACTACGCAATGGAATAATTTATAACAGGAATTAAATGGCATAAAATGATTGTGTCATTTGCACTACCTCCCAGATTATTTCTGGGCAGTTTTGTTTTATTCTAGTAAAAGCACAGAAATAGTAGACGGTAAAACATCATTTCATTATGCCAAATCGATACATAGTTGGAATTTTTTTTTCTATACAAAATCTGGTACTACACTCACTAACCAATTGATTTCATGAGCAACTAATCAATAAATATAAAAATACAGGTAAATTTAATTTACACAAATAAGTAACGTGTAATTTAATAACTTTACTTTTCATAATATTAATCCTGTTGTATCTCTTTGAGAAAAAGCCAACGACAGCGTAAAATACCAAGAAACGTCACACATTGGAAGTTGAAATTAATTTCAAGTAAGGGAAAATTAACTTCAACATGGCGCATTTTGTGCACGTTATTAATTCCTGGCCGACGTGCTGTTCCCGCCTAAAAGTAAATGGTTTGGTGGATGAATAATTCGGAAGTAATAAATAAAAGTAGGAGGGCAACCAAGAACGCCTCGGACGCCAGCAAATATCAAGAGACTGTTTCACTTTCAGTTTTTTTTACGCCGGCTTTTCTAAATTTTACTGCTAGACCTATATAGTTTCAGCACGGCTCATATAGCTCAAAATTTAAAGTTTTTTGGAGGGAATATGTTCCCGAGGGGACTGATTTCAATGAGGACTAACTTTCTGTGCGCAGCCCGGCTTTCGGTTTTAAGCCCCTGCGACGCCAAAGTTTTCAAAAAATTGTCCTCGAACCATACGTGCTCTAAAACACGCAATCCGTCAAGAAATAGGTCGTGTACCGTTAAGTTATGCTTGGAAAACAAACTAAACAATGCAGAGTAAATTAAAACCTCCACTGTTGTTTCATAATAAGATACAAATCTTTGTATCTAAAATATTATTTTTTATTAACCTTTAATGAGGTAATGCTCTTACCGCACCCTGTACTAATACTGTATTTCATCAAGCGATACAAAACATCTGATATAGGTACTCTAATTAATGTGTCAATAACAGTGACAATAACTGTTTGAAGTTAGAAATACTATCATATCGCTACCACTATTTCAGTAACTAACGTATACAGAATCAGGTGATATTTCTTAAGAATAATTAAAGATAATTATGAAATGAAAAAACATGTTATAATAATTAAATATTGACTGTAACATGTTATTTAACACATCTTTAATTTGGAGAATGGAAAATAGTTGGTATAATAGTAATAATCAACAGACAGGAATATGTATTAGGCTATAGGTACCATTCGAAAATATGCTACATTCGTATGTAGCACCTGTCTTATTATTATAATAGATTACTAACAACTAATATGTTTGGTTATAAAAGTTACATAAAATTGCTAAAAAATGTCCATGCAAGGGTTAAATTAAAATATATTGTAAACTGCAAACATAACTAATCGCAAAAATTAACTTACACCATTTAAGCATCTATTTAATTTGTACTTCTTATACCACTATTGTAAACATTATTTTCCCACCAAATAAACAATTTAGAGATGGGAATAATTTTTACAGTTAGTACTTTTAATTGCCTATTATATTAGATCGTTTATTTACAAGAAACATATGTATCATTTAAATGCTTTCGAACTTGCACGTGCGTTAAGTTGAAAATAATATAGTTAAAATTTTCATTTTAGAAGTATTATTTAACGTTACTATATAATTCATTAATTTATTTTATCTTGCAGATGTGTGGTTGCGATGTGTGTGCGAAAATTATTGCCGTCCGCGATAAAATTGAAATCAAGCCGCAAAAAGGCATGCGAATAAAAGGTTAAACGATCTCCTTTTAAAATAAGAGGCTCTTTATTCAGCAAATAACTGCAGCGATAAGGTGTTGTTAAAATTTAACAATGCTGAACGGCAATAGTAATACACATAAGGATAAGAACAGTAACCATTCAACACATTTAATATCCTGGAAATTGCGGATATTTGATTACTTTAACGGTAACTTTATCGCTTGCATGTTCTCAGTCTATGCATTTATAAATGCAAGTATATATAGTTGCAGCAATATTTAATTACTCAAAACAGATAATCTTAATTTTACTACTCAACATTCAAACTTCCTTGTAAATAATGTTTAAAATTATGTTATGTTATTATTAAATACGTTTATTTTTTTATACTTCATGTATGGATGTATATCTGTATAGTACAAAACAACGTACGTAAGACGTACGAACGAAAATAAATATATAGAACAACAAGTGAAGTGTTTACTTCACTTCAAGTGATGCGATTTACTATACTGTCAATATAGTATGGTTGAAAACAAGCCTTACACAATAAAACGTGAAATAAACTTGTTTTCTGATCAAATGAGCAAAAACGTACTATTTAGCATTACGGAGCAATATAAATTTTTCAGCTTCGTACACAAATGCTCGTATGGCTTTGTTATTATTTGTAATTAGGTATTAGGTCAAGCATAAAGATAAATTCAGATACACAGCTTTAAAAATTTATAACATTTTAATACTGAGTTGTATTTACTTTTCTGTACAGCATTTGCGTAACGCTGTACTTAAATACATATAGGTACTATAAGTTATGTAAGCAGTTATAATTTTCTAAAATAAAGTGCCACGCACAATTCAGCCTAAGACGATAAAAATAAGTATTCATAGTTTTCAACAAATAGAAGAAGAATAAGTTTTTATGGCACACTAAATTTTGTAGTTCACAATTTTACACCAACGAGAATGAATATCATGCATTTTTATTTCAAAAATTCTCATGATAATAATACAATAAATTTCTTCGACTATCGTGTAAGTTGTTTTAATAAATTCACTTGCAACACTTATTCTCTATATGCACGGGGTGTACACTTGGGCAATTTTAGCTGCCTACTATCTTATACTGTTTTAAAAAGCTAACTGTACGCTTTTTCTAATATTCGAAGTAACGCTAGAGAAAATAACGCAATGAATTTTTTCTGTGAGATCGAACTGCCAACTTTTGTGATCCATCGTCACAATACCCCTGACTTAGGTTCTTTTCGAATATATATGTATATTTTGTTGTAATAACCTACAAAAGTGATGAGAACACCACCTACAATAAAAAAGAATTGTGACTTTCGGGCACCTCCGAAAATTTATTTTCATTTAACACAAGAAGCATTTAGGTGACGATGTCGCTGATAAACGAGGTTATCTTCAAAAAMCAAGTCGAAATTTCTAGAAATATAGGAAAATTATACGTGGGGTGGAGCTTTCAATTCAATTAAMTATATAATGAGATCATTTAATGGTACAAGCATATGATGATGAGATGAAAGCTGTAGTATTGGCAGTGCGTGTAAAATATGTTCTCTTACAAGATAACTCTATTTATAAATAAACTTGAAAAAGGTTTATTTCAGTATAACTGTTTTTATTCTAATGTTCATTTTTATAATTTCGTTATATAGATGATATTTTGAGCATTTTTAAAAGTAAACAAGTTAATATAATATTTTTTTTCATATTACTTCATTACACCAATTTACAAGTTTTAGTTATGAAAAAGAGATTAACAACAAAATTTCCAACTTTACAAACATAAATTAACTGTTATTAATTTTATTTTTCATATACTTTTTAAAATATTTCTTTTTTAAAATGTAGCTTTTGAAAAAAACTCACAAATTTTACAAATTGCTTAAAAGAATGATTTTGTAAGATTACTTAACAGAAAACTTATATCCTAAATATAAAATTTTAGTTTTCTTTCTTAATATCATTGATTTACATAAAAAAGAAATTGGTTGGTATTCGCTTAAGTTTATTGGTTCAGTTTCTACACATATTTCTAAATTATTTCTAATTCATGGAATTCATATTTCTTTTTCAACATGTAGCTTAGGATCCACAGTAGTCCATAATAAGGATAAAATTCAACTCCTCTCTGGGATATAGTTTTTCTTGTAATGATGTACTTTATGTAGGACAAACTGGGAGATCTTTAATGGTTAGAGCTATATAACACCCGAAACAATTCTGCTATACAGGGGGTCCTGAAAGATGTGTAATAGTTTTGAGGCGAGGTATATATTTGAGTTAAAATATGCAACATGAATTCTTTTATTCTGTTTTTAATGGTTCTACCTCATTTTCGTGTGTATACAATAGCACAACACTGCGTGCATTTTTGTTGATATGCACCGTTTTTGTTAAGTATTGGATTTTGGCTTGTTAACTAAAAGAACCCCCATATTGCACATACTGCTTTTATTCCGAATGTATCGAGCCTTTGGTATAATTTGCAGCTGTGAAGATATGTTCTTTATCATTTATGTTAGCACTGTACAGCATTGTTTGGGTTCTAGCTTTATACTGTTTTTTAAGTATTCAGTCTACAATGTTTGTGTTGTATCCATAGCTAAGGACTACTGCTTAATTGTTGTCAACTCTTTTCAAAAATTTCCTTTTTAAGTGTTAGATTTACTAGGTGGTTTATTAAACTATATAACACAAAATGCTAAACTTGAAATAATTGACTTCAGCATGTCGTAGATCAGGATTTGAACATTTGGCTGTGCCAGTTTTCTATAAATTTTAAAGTCCGTTTCATTGTTCTCTATACCGACATAGATACGAAAATCTTGAAAATTAAGGATTCAATGCTTTTCTTTCTTTAGAGTAAATTGGATCCTTTTGTTAGTGCATTTAATAATACATTCAAATAAAAATATTTGGTCCAGAATAATACACTTTTCATAATTTCTATAAGTAAAACATTCAACTCATAAGTAGGTATTTAATAACCTAAATGATTTGTAACTTTGGCTATAAATTTAAAAAATAATGGGTTTAGTAGTGTAGTATTTCTGATTTGCGTTATATGTAACTTAAAGTTCTATCAACGTTCAATTATCAATATGGATAATGAAAACTAGCATATGCAATCATTATACATATACAGTGGACTAGTCTTCGACGTTTACTAGCTCTAGTGTATAATGTTATATGTATATAATAATGTAATAATTCTTCTACCCTAAAAATTCACACCATTGATATTTTTATATTTTGTGGAGTGACTAATTATAATCTGTTAAAACTTTGTTGTAAAAGTATTAAAGTGTCATCCTTGCGTGACTGAAGTTGATACTTGCAGATGATAAAATCTATCGATACGTGATGAGTACTAAAGCCTTATAAACATACTAATGATGCATATATCTCGATGAGTATAAAAGACAATCCCGATAGCTGGTTTGGTTACATTTGAATGCATTTTTGTTAATGGTTAGTACCAAGACGTGTACCCGCTTATTATACCTACCAATTACAAATTAATTTGGATGTATAATGTTATTGTTTTGTAAAAGTAAATTTCAAATAATCGGGTTCTTTTATTAGTCATTAGTAGCTTTCTAGCACACCCTGACTCAAATTGCCACGGCTAATTAAATTCACTAACATTACAGTTGTGTGTATTTAACAATTGCGGCATGGCCTTGAAGTACCTTACGATAAAGAGACAATCGCATTGACGTAGTTTATAACTTTTTATCGTTTTTATACACCCGCGCTCGAGTGCATTAACAACAACAAGCATACGGCAGATCAGCTCTTAACAGAGACAACGGAAAACAATATTAAAAATTCCCTCTCATAATACCCTACCTACTCAAAAAGATTTACAGGGCCTGCCTTTCCTTTTCAACTGTCGATGAGCTAACTGCGATTAGATAAGAAACGACATATTACTATCCATTCTAATCATCCGCATTAGTGCAAAATATACCAGATAAGATAAGGAAAACATCTTCACATAGTACTTACTACTAGGCAGTTTTGGATAAATTGTCTATTAAGTTAAAGAAAATGTTAAAGACCGTCGCAAGTCGATTCGAAATTTTCAAAGTTTACGTAAAGTGATCGCTATACAAACCCGCGTTCCGCCTGCATAAGAGGATGGGCAACGGGGAAATTTTGAAGTGGCACGATATGATCTATTTTATCAGACGAATTTAAAGGTGCGCGGCCTTATCATTTTTTGCCTGGGATTTTATCGCACACAAGTCGAAACAATTTTGGTGTATCCACAACGTTTGAGGGCGATCGATGCGTTTTTTTCGTGTTACAGTCATGAAGAAAATGATATTGGCGAAAGCGAAAGCCCTTGTTGATGAATTAGGTGAGTTATTTGAGCTTATCATTCACGTCATTTAGCCTATCTGAAGAAAACACTTCCTTGTTTTGCGTAAATGGTAGCCTTACACGTGTCCCCATCCCGATAAACAGCATCGCGTAAACATTGTAAGATTAATCGCAATAAAATCGTCATGTAAACATACCAAGAGGCAGGTCGCAGATTAAGCAGCATGCGGCGATGGCACCGATAGAGGCTCCTGATATTTCATTCAGCAGCAAATGTGGACAGTACTTCCTGAAGCAACATGCCACCCCGATGTGGTAAATTCCGAGAAAGCCGCAACCAGCAAACGACAAATTCATCTTGTGGACGATCTTAGACACTACTCTTACACAAAACGTCAAATTCAAGCAAAGTTCACTTTTATATGCATGCTGCCTTGTATTACGCGATTTTTACTGGTGGGGGGCCCAAACATCTGCCTGCGGGCTACCCAATTGGTCCGATACGGTATCGTGATGCGCGCGCTCACAATGAATGTCAATTGTTATCCAACGGAAATGTCAAAACACAGCTGTTTAAAGGGGTGGGTGTAAATTATTCACGGTGCGGCGTGGGACCGACGACGGATCTTGTTTTGTTTGTATTCGTTCACTTTATTTGATAAATTTGGCAAATATTGCCTTGAAATAACTCCACGTTCATTTAACTTTACTTTGTTACACATTGTAATCTAATACAAATTGATAGCATTATTTAAATTTGACCTTTCTTGTTAAAATTATTCGTTTGGTTGTTTGTTTTTAATAAACAAAGGGAATCTCGACCGATTAAATACACACTTCGTTTCCAACTCGAAAACAAAGCAACCTAAAATATTTGACCTTTGTAAGGAGTTATGACATTTTTTCACTAAATGTATTGCGGAATTTAAGTTCATATGGCACCTATTTTTAAGTGCAAAAACCTAACAGGATGCTTCAAGAAGTTCACGTGTTTTGTGGCTATAATTAAAACTTGCGAATTAGGCAAGTATAGGTATTAATACGAAAATTCTATGAATGTACATAGGTATGGTTTAGTATTTCAAACATTTTAACGAATTTAACGGTGAAATTCTCTTTTAAATTGCAGAATCATTTTCGAAATTTGTGTGAATTTCTGCCAAAAACACCATTCGTAGTAGCCCTTTATCGTCGCACATGCATGAACTTGCAGTACCAGGTTTTAATTCGTAGGTAACAAGTTATGATAAGGTGTTCTATTAAGATATGAGCATCCTGCTTTGTCAGAGAAAATTATGCCTAACTAGAAAGTGGTGCGTCTAWTAATAGTCTGCTCGGMCTAGTGAGATGCAACACAACTTATTAGGGGAACATTCAATTTACTTTGTTGCAAAATACGTCATAACTAGATAAAAGATATAAGCACATCGTTTTCGTAAATGGGCTAATTCCAAGGTTTTTTGTGCTTTTTTTTTGCGTCGAGGCGAATCCGCGAGCATTATGCATTTTGAATGTTTGCGTTATTTTTTTTTAGTTTATATCTTTTTTCTTGATGACTTCAATCGTCCAATTTTTCGTATTTAAATTTAGGCTATTTTTAATAGCACTGCCTTAATTTCTATTGATTACTTTAATCGTGGTTTCTGTGTGATTTAAAACTGAATTTTATTTTAACGAAACAGCGCTCTTATTATCGTGTATGTATGTACCTGTACCTAAATAAATATAAACTTTATTTGTGTTTCATGTTTCACAATGAATGCACCGTTGAATCCATTCAACATATAAACTTTATTGTTGATTTAATTGTATGTGAAAAGTAGATGTTTGTCCTTCCAGAAAAATCGTTAAATTTGTATCTCGAAAGTAGGTAGGTAAATATTGAATATCTAAAGACACCCTCACCTATTTTATAGATTATTACCATTATATTTGCATTTAAGAACTTTAAACATAGATAATTTTATTTTGTTTCAACACGGCGTTATCTAAGTTTTTCTAGGTAAATGTTCGGAGATGATATTTAATTTACTTTCGGCATCAGTGTGTATGTTGTTTTGCCGTAACAAAAATATATCGTTTCATGAATTGGTCGTTACACTCTCATTTCTTTATTTATTAGATATACTGTTATGAGAAGCGATCCGTCAGAGCCAACACTATCATCATCGGCCTGCTTAAAAGTCAAAAGCAATAAAATAAAGGCCTGGCGTGAAAACACAAAACACATTGACGGTGTCATCATTTTAAAAGTTTAGAAGTACACATGTAAAACACTAGGCGCGCTAAAGTACCAAAATTTTGTGTAGGATATGTAGTTGCTAAAATATTATCTGAAGGAATAAACTATCAAATCACTTTTACGGTATGTTAAATAAAAATTAACTAAATATTGTAATATTTTGGTGTGAACAAGATAACACTTTTGGGTGAAAATTGTTCCAAGGGCATAATGGGTTAATTTCAACTAGCAGAGTATACCTATACAATACAACAGTATAATAAAAAAATGGTTTCATAAGGCGCCATTTTGTCGCAGGCATCCAAAGATTACAAAACGAGCAAAATCTCGCGTCTTCTAAACAAGAAAATGTGAGAAATTTCATAAAAATAAAAAATTTGGGAAATTTTTTGGTTAAGTGGCAATTTTCACAAGACCCATTGCAGTTACGACGTTACGAGGTGGAATTTGTTTGATGTTTTTTTAGTGATACCATCACTGGAAAATAAAAAGTTGCGTTTCGAAATGGTTCTATTAAGAAACGCAAATTGCGTATCATAATGACCCCATTATGAACGCGAAATAGAAAATCATTTTTTACTGTTTAATTTCCTACAAATAACCCTCTCAAGTTTGGTACCGTTCTCATTTGTAACTATCGTTATAATGTTCGTTCAAGTGTTGCTTTTGATATGTTCACGTGAAGTTTATTGATAAAGTCCTTGGCCCTATGCCCTACGGAAACTTTGAAGTTGAGGACAGACTTCTGTAATACTGCATTAAAGATATTTAAAAAGTTCAGATCTAATGCTGACTATAGGAGTACTATAAACAACCGCGCAATTACCTTTTCAGTTTAGGTCGAGAAAAGAACCTATTACAGGATTAGATTTAAGAACCTAAAAATAATGGAACGTGAAATTACGCAAATGAAGTCACGCTTTATTTTTTATAAGCATAAGATACTGTCGATATTTTGCATACGTTTAGACCGTCTTGATTAAATACTCGAAATTTATTGACAAATTTTTAGTACCTCCTGTCAAAGATAGTACCTAGGGCTCTTTCCTTATTGCTTTGTTTCCTGTAGTTCTCGCTACATAGTGTACTTCCTACATTGAGGCGTATTATTGGTAATTACCATATAGTAATTATGTCCAATTGCCCGCTGGGGTACCTTCGTTAAACCCCCACCAAAGATAAATAATCCAGCCGAGTAATGTAACTAAGTTTTATGGCGTCTCAATTCAACAGCGTATCACTTTTTCACTTTACCATCTGCCTAATCAGATTTCCGACCTGGATATACCTAGTTGTAATACAGCACTTGCTCATCAGTAATGAGCATAAAAAGAGCTGGTACCTATTTATTGCGACCGATACTGCCACTTATTTACTAAGCTAGTCTGAGTGATCCACATTGGGACCTCTACTGTTTTCTGTTTATATGTACAGAGTTTCTATAAATGATTCATGCATTCAGGGCCCTTATGGAAAATATCGATTAAATCAATTTGCCGCTTCTCAGGAAAGTGACGTAATTTTTTTATATTTTAGTATGAGAAAACGAGTGTGTATTTTCAACATATTCTGTAGAGTTTTGTCGGATAATTAATTTTAAGATTGCACAAAGCTCACAATTTGGAGCTGTGGTGTGACATTGATCTGCAATCTTCAGTACTATGGCCGTGCATATTGTAGCTTGGCAGCAGTTACAAAAAGGCGGCACAAAGAATTCAGAAATCATTATCGTGATTTGCAAATGATTACTGACTCCGTGAAATGGTTTTACAGTTATTAATCCAGCGAAATTATAATGATACCTTTAATGACTTAGACGAATGTGTAGGTAGGTACTAATTGTACTTCTTTGCAAATTTGCCAACCATATCCACAAAAAAGCTAAAGGTTTGGGAATAATCAGTAATAAAAGTTTGAGGTTTTCAAAAGCATTATTATGTATTATATTTCCTTAACAAAGTCTATGGTATATGTAAATTATTATATAAATGTTGGCAAATACCTAGTCGATAAGAAAACTAAAATTTTATATATTACATAATTTTCATACCAACACTGGCAGGCAGGCATTATTAGTAGGCCAAAATATTTTTTAATAATTTATTTAAAAAGTTATCATTTCCCCATATTTTGGAAAAATTACAGTTTCTGGTATTACGACTAGAAACTGGTCAGAATTACAATTTTTATTCGCGGTTTCTCGCTGTTTAGAACATGTGGCAGTTGTAATGGTGATAGTAGCAGCGTGGACATTTTTGATGGTCTTCGTAAATCTTGAACCGCTAGTGTGTGCTATCGTCTTTCCTGTCATAATTACTTTGTATACTTTCTACTTTAATCCTGTTTTGCATTTCAATTTATCGCATTTTTTCCTGTACTATAAAGGGGCTTGTCCTGCCGGTTCTATGGATAAAAAAATAAAGTATACAAKAGTAAAGAATTCCTGTCTGTTCAATTGGGTATTATCACTTTTTTTGAAAATTACATAAWTTGAATCTTGAAGTGCATATATATATCGTACMCCATGTTAAAAAAATAAAAAAAATATTTGTAGGTAGAGAATTTCAGGTCTGAAATTTGAATCATAGGAATCACCGGAAAAACGCTTCTATCCAAGGTTTTTCAACTCGTGACGTCAAGTGTCATATAAACATTACCGAGGAGCGTGCTGTTTAATGTTTAATCATTCTTGTATTAGAAAAACTTTTGTGTGGTGTTTATTGAAAGGACGGTGTAAGAGGTCGCACCAAAAAGTGATTTGTGTAGTTTTACAAGCATCTATTATGTATGGAAAACAAAACAAGTGTTGTTTTGTACATGGTTATAAAAGAACTTCAGTCAGTACAGCTAACAAAATTATTGTAACCGTTCCTCGAGATTATCAACGTATGAAAAAAATTGTTTAAGGCCCCTAAACGTTATATGCCGAAATTGCAAAATTTGCTTTTCTGTTGTGAAGAACTTCTTAATTCTTACTGTAAGTTTTATTATTCTTTTTGGGGTTTTAAGTGTTTTTTAGTTTCCGTTTTGTTATAGCTTGAAGAGGATATGAAAAATTATATGCGTCATAAGTTGATAGAGGGAAATGTTATAATAAAGAAAGACGTTTGCTTCCCATATATTCGACTGTTAGCCAGACCGAAAACGAGCCCCAACAGCCCCAAAAATAAATGACAATTTATATTTATTCTGACCTCTAAAATAAATGTCAAGTATAGGGTATATTTTTGATTCTTACATTTTTATGTTTACAAATAATAGGTATGTGTCCAACAACCCACTGTGATCAAATTATCAATGCTACGTTAATTTGATAAGAAGTTCACTTATGCTGTTGCTTTTACGTTCCTCATCTCCGCCGCGTTGAACCGCTCGTCGCTGTACACAAATTCCATAACAATGAACATGCCTTCAGAAGCCATAATTCATAAGTATTTCACTTTTTCTTGGCGTATTTTAATTCGCTTGTCACAAAATGAACGCAAACAACAAACTGATAAATTGACGGACTGAGGCTGATGCGTGACGCGCTGACACCAGATGTAAACAAGCGGCCGTTTACAAGACATCTGACGTCACGGCCAATATGTTCGCGTTTTGGCGGTCCCTTTAAATATTCACATTTTTAATATTAAAAATACACCTTACGATCCATTTTTTCGAATTTATAAGCTGTAACAGCTGTTTTGTGGATTAGATTCTACCTATTAATATGCAATTTAATAAAATATAAATACATGGCAAATATAAATACTTTAGCATTAGATTCTTCAACAAACGTTATTAAAGCAGCTTCTTACAAAAAGTTAACGTGACCCCGGGTTTTTCCTTTTATAAACACCAGTTTGAAGTACCTACCCTTCAATGAATTAAAAAGTTAGTTTAATAACAGCACCTTCATTTTAATTTGTATTCATGGTGAAACATAAAAGTGAACGAATTGAAATCCTATTGATCGTTGTCTACGGATATCAACAAAGTTCACATCAAGATGTGTGTGATTTATTTAATGACGTTAATCAGAACAACAATTGCATTGTTTAATCTAAAGCGTCCAAGTTAATTTAAAAATTAATGAAACTGAACATTTAAAAGATATCGCAAGGTCTTCCACAAAGTGATTTCATTGCTTATTGTTCACATTAATAATTTATGAATGTATACCGGGTGTAGCAATTATAACATGATTTTTCCATAAATTTTATATCACCCTGTAGAATTTGATAGTGGTAACAAAAATTTGTAATTTAAATCAAACCATAGCTTAACTATTTCTTAAAAAAATCTTTTTTTGATTCACTTTATCTCCATTAGTTCGGTTAACGAATGTAATTAAAACAAGAAAAAAGGAAAATGAATACAATGTGAAAAATGGAACCAAATTGTCAGTAGCGAGTATTTCCGCCTTTGGCCCGAACCCATACCTAAAATGATCCTACGCATTTCATTTTGATTCAGTTTTTCACAGATTTGTATCAGTTGAATCAATCTCTAAGCATAAGCCCTAAGCCCCAAGTTGTTGCAGTGGTTACGCAGTACCCAGAGATTTTCTATAGAACCTCCTGATAACATTTTCTTATAATTCATTTTTCCATGGCATGCTACTTTGGACATTACAACGCAACCAAAATCAATAAAATTAGGCACTTACGTTAACTCATAAAATCGATTTTCTTCCGAACGAATGAAAATAATAAAGTGAATCAGAAAAGAGATTCTTAAAAAATTACAAATTTGGATAAATTTTGGTGGTGCGTTAAATCCTTGGAGTAGTGTAGGTATAATATTATTAGCAATCATCAGTTTTTGTTCGAATATACAAAATATCAAATATAAAACTTACAAAGTATACCTTCTCCATGAGTTAATGAAGGTGATCCTGACGGAAGAATACAGTTTTGTGCGACGATGCTACACATGTATACGGAAGCGCTGAAGGATCAGCCTGCGTTTATCAGAAACGTTTGTGATACCAAGTGAAACGTTTGTGATATAACATCAAACGTTTATGATAGAAAGTCAAACATTTGAGATGAAAAGTCAAATGTTTGAGATAAGAATTTAACCGTTTGGGGTCAACGGCAACGTGAATACTATTACTTTTGGATTATTTGTATATTGGTTTAATGGTTTAAGTTTATGATATCCATTTATGTGCCAAAAATATAGTTAGGCCCTTCCCAGTTTCCCTTTTCGTGTTAAATTCGCTCCATGGGGATCAATTATATTCATAATGAGACGGAATTTTCTTGTTTGACGTTAATTCCAGAATGCAAGCATTTTAAATGTATTTATTTGTTTTCGTGTAACCTTGTGGACAGCAGAAGCTGAAATTCCAGAAAGCGCTCCACATTGTCTAAAGCCGTAGTTTTCCTGTCGACATAAATTTAAATGTTTCAACATCAAACGTCTTTTTAATGAAGATTTACTTAAATTATAACCTTCATTTAGCAAAAAGAGTAGCATTTCATCCTGCATGAATTCCAAAAGAAACAACTCAGGGATCGCACCATTTCTATTCTCCATATTTGGCACTTGGGTGGCGGCACGCGATGCAACACGAACTGACTGATACTGAATTAGCGCTGGAGAATCAAATTATAAACTCGACTGGCACCTTACAAGCATTTGAGTGTAACATAACATCTCAAATGTTTGATGTTTCTTCTCAAACGTTTGACTCGGTATCACAATCGTTTGTGATAAAAATAAACGCAGGCTCAACGTTCAGCGCTTCCGTACATGTGTAATGATAATACAAATTTCGTACACAACATTTTATTTCCTGACGAAGCCACATTTTGCCTAAATGGGTTTGCAACCATACATAACTGCTGCTACTGGTCTAATGAAAATCCTCACTGGATAGTAGAACAGTGTAACACAGTATCTCAGAAACTAAGCGTCTTGCTTGGTATTATTAGGTAACACTTCATAGATCATAAATGGTAATGTAACAGCATATATCTACCTGAACCTACTGCGTGACAATATTGTACCTTACACTGTATGTACATTTATTTCACGATGAATATCGATGAGGAATGTCAGATCACAATTTCTGGTTTCAACATGACGGCGCTCCGCCATGTTTTAGTGTTAATATTTCCCTGTAATTCAATAATACCTTACTGGGTCGGTGGATATGACGTCGAGGGACTATTGAATGCCCTACTAGGTCTCCTGATTTAAGTCCATTGGATTTTTCCTTTGGATTCATTAAAAAGTCAAGTGTACAAATTAAATTAAATAAGAAAATCAGACATTAAATTCAAGAAACACTGCCTAACTGGCTGCAAAATTCGTTGCGCAATTTATATGATAGACTAGTTATTAAATTTGATGTAAAGATTTAAGCGAATAAAGTATCACGAGCATTAGAATGGGCCTGTTGCCCACTTTTTTTTATTGTAGAATATGAATCTACATGAAAATAAATAGACCCTTGTTTTTTTTTTATTTTTCGCAAAGCGCTTAATTAATGCTTAAAAAAAGATTGTTTATGTTTAAAGTTTGAATCTCTGACGTCACCGTTCTCTGGCGCGCTTAGTGCGGTGTAACTGTGTGATGCCACACCATTTTCTGATCCTGGCATTCCTGTCGGCCGAGATGAGGTTTCTGAAACCGAAGTCGCAGCAGCGTTGACATTTGATTCCAAACTCGCAACCGTAATAATGAATTATAAAAGCCTACACGCGAATGGATGTGTTAAACGCGATTCGTTGCTAGTCGTTTTCACTGTAAATATTAGAACGTAAAATATATTAAATTAAAATATTAACTTGTAGCGGATATATCGCAAACAGAATTCATTTTACGGTAGCCGCAGGATAAGTCCATTTTTCAAGTGATATTAAAACTGGAACAACTATTTATTAGGTAGGTAAACTCGTTTAAACCTGTTACAGCGGGTATAGCTGCTATTACATCATTTTATTCAAGTCGCAACCTTTAAATAACAAAATCGCATAATTTGCGTAAAATCGAACCATCTGGCCACACGAGTTAACATTCATGTAAAATTCGTCAATCATGTGTCAGTCAATTTTTGGTAAATCGTCCGAAGATCCCTTTACATAATCTTGCTCCAGAATTGCAGTCTACGTTTGAACAACAACGTACCAAGTAAATAAAAACAAAACTTTAACGCGTCCTCCGTTCTCAAACCAAAACGTAAATAAAGGTACAAAGGCACAGAACCACAGAAATACGCGTGTTCAACAGCGACAAAGGTGTCAAGCATGCAACAGGGCATCCGGCGCAATAGCGGAGTGCGTCTCCAGGAACGGTGACGTATCACAAAATATTTGAATTTGGCGGAAAACCTTTAAAGGTAAAAATAAGACACTAAAACATTACAAATATTTTTTCTATTGCCAGCTTCTAACTCCATCAGGTCCGGGTAAAGTTGCACATGTGTTATAATAACGATTTACTGTCAAGGGCAACAACCCCATTATCATCAAATGAATAAAAACCAGGTTATTTAATGATAACAAGAACATACATACCCGCAAAAACTCGTTTGGTTGCCATTAAAAAAATGTGTGGTATGACAAACAAAAACAAAGAGCAGGCAAAGAAATGAAAAATAATTAGCAAAAAAACTTTTGTTGCGGACATTTTGCTGTAAAGTACATATTAACAGATCTCTTTAAACGAGGTGGAAAATTAGTTGAACATCGGACACAGGAAAATATTTGCGGGCCACCTTTTGGGTATTTTTAGCACTGAAAAAGGTCAGCAGATGAAGTCGTTTTTGATTTCGTCCTGATAAAAACTATTGGCTGCAAATACTGAACACTTTGTAAATTAGTGTGAAAAGTTCTTGTGGGTATTTCTATAGACCGACACAATATTTTTTAGGTTCCATTCGATAAAAATCGATAACTATTTGTTAGTTTAGTTCGCATTGGCTGTACCTTTCTTAGAAAAAGCATTACAGCATAATTATTGTAGTTGAAGTGCGTCCGTTTAAATCGGGGTCCAAGAAAGCGCATGAATTATGGTGTTATTTAGATAATCTGTTCGACAAGGGGGTGATAACAATAACCTTGAATGTGTTCCATTCGTCTTTCGGGAAGATTCAGATTTCCGTACAGAACTTCTGTGCGAGCATTTAAAATTGATAGCGATAACGATGCTCCGGAAATTTTGACGCACATTAATGAGCGTATCAGACCAGCCTAACAGAATTAGAAATTGGCCTATAAGAAAAACATTAGAGGGCAAAATGTTAATTACCTACGTCAGATTGTTGCATATTTTATATTATTGTCGCTCTTATCATGTTTGTTTATGGTTTCCGCGTTTCTTTGGGCTTGAATCGTCATTGGTGTTCCAAATTTTAGTGATCTAACAATCGATAGATTTTGACACAGTTTCGTTTTGCTGCGAAAAAAGATAATTCCTTTAGTCTGTTGATGCATGCGTTTCCTAAAATTCACGATATGTATTCGTTAACATAACTGTAAATGGATCGTGTGGTGGTGCACTTGACATGAGTTACCTTTCTCGAAAAATAGCAAGTCGTTGCAGGTCGTAGGTTTTATCTTCCACTAGGAACAAAGAATTCACTGCCGACCACAAACACGTGTTTTCAAAACAAAGGATTTCTTATCTCGTAATGGATCGCAGTGATTCACTACACATACAGTTTGTTGTTTTCAAGTTACATTGCGTAACTTGCCCACGAACCTGACCTTTGAAAATTTACGTGTTTTTATCATAATTACGCAAATGTTTGACGTATCTGTGTCATCAGCGAATCGTGAATTTCCGATAGGGCGGCACAGGGGCGAATTGCTGCTTTAGACCACCTTGCTATGTTTGTTATAAATACGGAAGTTTTAGAGGAGAGTACACAGATAACTTTTTCATATTCACGTATACGATATTACGAAATAAGATTGTAGGACTTTGTTGTGTGGTTTTTATGTGGTAACCTTAATTAATCCCGATGTATGGCGATATCAAGGAATTTCAGACAGCTTGTTTTCTTGATTCTGTTTAATTAGCCATCATATGGAATCATGCTATTAATCATTATGTATTAATCGCCAGATTTGAACAAAAAACGATGTAAAAAGTAGGCATCAGTTACTAAGAAAGCACAAATATATTAATAAACATTTACTCAGCTAACGGATTCAATACATTTATTGTACATCTGTTCTTGCCATATAGTTGTTTTTAAAAAGTTTATTCTATCTTTATTTTCTTTTAAGCTTAGCCATTCTTTAGAATTTACAAAAATAACTTTATATCCTAAGATTTCTAAATGCCTTTGTTGTAACTGGTAAAATCCTTTCAGCTGCACATGTTTTCTGGTGTACGCATAACTATTGACCACTATTAGGGCACATCTGCAATGAAAATATTATAGCATTTTTATTTGAATGTACACATCAAATTACCTTGTGCTTATCTGACTGCTGCCTGGTGGTACAATTTCACCTCTGACATTGAAATTTACAACAAAATTCAAGAAGTACCCATATGGAGTGAAGATTCCTCTTTCTATTGCATTCACATCTTTTGTTATCTCTAATAGGCTTTGGTAAACACTATTCTCAACTAAGGATCCAACTGATTTGGATTTGACTGGCAGAAATTCTTTATTATAAGGCTATTCATTTTCTATTATGTACTGAAATGTTTCAAGAGATTCTCCCAAGTATGTTTGTATTTGGAAAACAATAATTTATCGAAAAAAGTTGCTTATTTTTATGTATCTTAAGATCTATTGGCCAAGTCAGCTTAGACCAACATAAATGCTTGTTTAACAAATAAATTAGGCCAAAAACTGATACACCCAGTGGTCTTATAACTATAAATTACTACATAGTATTTGAGAGGTATATAAAAGTGTTTCAAAATCTGTAAAAAAAATGTGAGACTTTTTTATTATGGCTTCTATTATAATACAAAAAACAAATGCTGTAGGGGGTGTCATATTATTGTTGTAATTGCATTTCAGTAACTCTTAATACTAGGGGGTTGCAGTTTTGACATTACTGTTTTACTTTTTTGTTGTAAGTTGAGCTGTACCATCACCAGTTTTATATTGTTTTTTTGTTTTAAAGTTATAGCCAACTTTTCCAATACCTTACAATTCTTTAGTCCTCAAAATCTCGCTAAGGAATGCAGATACATTTTATGAATGAAAGGACCTGTTTCTCCTGATTAAGAAGATACAATATATACATTGTCAGGTTTATTTTCAATAATTTTGGAATTATTCCAATTTTATGCTTACATTCAGGAGACTATGGAACAATAGAACACACAATATAATATATATTCTTAAGAGAAAATTTTTGAGCATAGCAAAGCCAACTACGGTTTCCATTAAAAAATACAAGCTCGTTATCATATCTCAAAATATTACACCCCAAAAAAAATCAGTATAAAAACATCTATTAAAAATAATGTCCCCAGTTTTTTTTTGTATCTACATACCCAATCATAATATATTGAGAAGTGAAGAAACATTAGGTTATTCAAAAGTTGGCTATAGCTTTAAAACAAAAAATGATATAAAAATAGCGACGATACACAACACACAAGTAAGTAATGTTCAATACACAGCTCCCTAGTATTAACTGTTAATGAGACAACTTGCAATTACAGTCAGTAGAAGGTAGAAGTGTTTTGCATTTATTCAATACTGATAATAAATCGGCAAATACAATGTTAAACTTAAAGATTTAGTAGATTTAGAAATTTATTATAATATGCAGTTAGTAGCTGTTACTATGTGAGTTTATTAAATAATTACAGTTAAGAAACAATAACTAAAACATCAAGATACCATAGATTTCTTCTCAAATCATTAAAATAAGCAAATATATTTCTTTTAATATTTAAGTGATCCCGATGTGTACACAAAAGAATGATTATTATCTATTTTACTTGGGTTTAGCTAACTTAAAACAGTGAATATGAGAATTTTATGAAGTAGATTAACTGAAAGGGCAAATTCTTAAAAATATCCATTTGTTACCAGGAGTAACTATAACAATTAAGGAAAAAATATTTTGCATTTTTTCTTAAATAGAAGGTTCAAGTAATTATTCGAGATCCTCTTGAAACACACTGTTGATTCATAGGTCAACAAAAAAAAAATTGTAACATAAAACTGGATAGCATACTGTAGTAGAATGACCTATCTAAATATGAAAATGGCAAAGAAAGTTGTTACATTCTTGTTACGTTGGGCAAACCATATGTCGAACTTTACCATTAATTTAATATTTACTGAAAAACTAAGTTTACAAGTTTTTTATCTTGTATGTACTATATTATTTGAAATTTATATTGACATCGAGCAAAATCCAAACAAAAATATTTCTTTGAAACAGGATTATTCTATTTTTTCCTTTTATGGGGCATCACATCTTTTTTTTTCAAAAATCAAAACATAATCATAACTGTATCCCATCATCCTTGCTTGTCGCTGACTGCGTCCAACTTTTTAGGGAAAAATGATAAACGGGAATATACAAGGTGACTTTTTATTGACATTCAGCAACCAAGTGACTTGAAGGAGTTAAATGTTCATTAACTAGTTTTTTGCACGACAATCCATATTGCCACCTAAAAATCTCCTCACTACATCTAAACATGAATTTCAAGCCCATTCAGTCACAATGAAAGAAACCTGGGAAAATATGTACATCCTTTTAGATGCAATAAACTACAACTGATATAAATGGCAGATATGTGGGAATTTAAGAGTTATATCAATTTTACTGAAACTTCAGGAAGCATTTACAAAATATTGCTGTATTTTTGTTTGTGTGACAGTCACCCAGTGAAAGAACATTATGAAACTAAAATTTTGCCAAAAAGAAGTGAACTTCAATCAGGATCTCAAAATATTAAGATGTGCCCCTTGTAGACTTCATTAATGTCGTTTCACCTGCTCTTGACATTAAACTTAGGCTGATGAAAAACTTTGTGAACGCTATGAATAACGAGGGTGAAGTATTAAATACCTAAGATAAGTAGTATTTCAGTTAAGTGACGCTTTTGGTTATAACAGTAATAATAAACTCAATGGTGATGGCAAATTAGAAGAAGAAATTGCTGGATGATGTTAATTTTACATAAAAGCTCACCATGCCAGAACTCATTTTTAAGTGTAGTGAAGGGATTTTTATACAACAATGTGGATACAAACTACGAAAAACTAGTTAAAGAAGTTTTAGACTGTTACAAGTCATTTGGTTGCTTATGAATTTGTGTACATTCTGTGACGAGCAAGGTGACTAATTCCATCAAGATCCTCGTATAAGGATAATAAAAATGCGGTACTAAGGATGATGGGATACAGTCATGATGATGGGTGATTGCTGTTGGTTTATGAAGGCAAGATGTGACCTCCATAAGGAGAAAAAATAGAATTAGAGTTTGAAATAAATATTTTTCTGGCTTTTTTCTTAGATATGAACTTAAAATTATAAAATATTTTGAATATAGTCAATATACAGGGTTAAAACTTGTAAAAACACTTCAATAAATATTAAATGGCACTTTAAAATGCATGTCTATGCTGTGTTGTCTGCACCACAACCAACTGCAGATAGATCTATTTCGCTACCATTAAGGCTCATCAGTGCAGTTTAGGTCTCATGCAGATTAGAGATGTGTAACTCAGGAATGAGCTGCATCGTAGAGTCTACCCTTTCAAAAGAGCTGTTGAGGCAGTTCACTTATTTCAATAGATGCAGCTCTCTGACTCAGTGCCGAACTGAACTGAATGGCCGAGTTGACTGACAACGTGACGACCGAACGTAGCTATCGTTCGTTGGTTCGTATTCGTTTATTGATATGACTCCGGAGAGCTGCTCTATGTGTTCTTTTACCCAACATGTTAAGTAGGTACACACTGATACATACTTATAAAATATATATTAAGGATATGCGCCAGATTAATCAGGAACTGAAAGTTGACGTTTTAAGAAACATAATTATATGGGTTTGCAACAAAAATAGTATGTAACAAAAAATGAAACATTATTATGTAAACAACTACAGAAACACAACAATATACCAAATTAAACATAATATTTCTTCCACTTTGTTACTCGACAGACGAGGGAGTTTGATTTGATAATTTGGCTTGTCCAACAAAAAGAAATACGTAAATCCAGTCTTTAAGTACGCCTCGGACACGAAAAAAGAAGCCACTCTAAAAAGCGGTATAGATCAAATAGCTGAAACTGAGAGAGAGAGAGAGCCGTAACGATATTCATATGGCTGCGATCCGTTGGGATCTTGCAGCTCTTTTGAGCCGACTCAGTTCAAAGAAGCAGATGCAGTGAACTGACTCACCGAGAAGAGTTGAAATGCCCACCTCTAATGCAGATAGCACAGCATAGAACTGGTTTTGCCTATATACCAAAGCAATGGGATGATGTAAGTAAGAATTTAGATGGCAATACCATCTGTCAGCATTACACTGACATGATGACAAACGACAAAGCCACCTAGCTGCCTTAACGGGTGCCGTGGGGGCCTTCTGTCAAATCGAAGTATGCAGGTGCATGCCAATTTGTCAGGCTACAGGTCACTTCCTTTAGAAAGTAGAACCCGTTAAGGCAGCTAGGTGGCTGACAGATGGCATTGCCATCTAAATTCTTACTTATATTAGATGGTACTGTTATTCATGTGGATTGTCTCATGTAACAAGAAACCTTTTGTGTAACGACTTTCTTTTTTTAGCCATCGTTGTATTTAGATAGGTACGTGCTTCTACGATATGCTATTCAGCTTTATGTTACAGCAAAGTTTTTTTGTCGGCCAGTATTATTATATTTACCTTGATTTTGGTTCTCTTCAATGTACCTGCCATGGAACCATGGAATGTTGGCTTCGGGATAATCTAAACAAACTGCTCTGTTCAACAGCATCATTGTTTGTCTTACTCTAATAGGATACCTATCCTACAAAAACTTGAATTAGTAACCGAAACAGTTTTATTTCCATCTACTATTACTTTTGAATAACAGTTGGCAAGTTCTTCGTCCAGGTTTTCCAAAAAAGTAACATTAAAAATGTCTTTTATGAACGAATTTGGTAACCTGTTGAAAAAGCACAATGATAAACAGCTTTGCAGGTATGTCAGACCATTTAGTCTCTCTCTGTCTCTAATTAGAAGATTGGTTATGGTATCAAAGAGAATTTCGTGATTCTTTGGTTGGTAGCCAAGCCAATAACATAGGAACAGGAATCTCTCGGCAACTGTGGCTAGCATATTCTCTGCATTACTTACCACATATTCGCTGGCATCTTCCATAAAATTAGGTAATAGATGTGCACTACACTTGAAGCAATATGTTGCATGTTTTAAAAGAGACGATGACAGAGAATAGTTCTTTCCATAAGTGTATAATATATAATCCAACAGAATACTTGATAAATCGTTTCTGTGAATGTAACTTTTGAATAAAAGGTTCACATCCCGTATTGTAAATTCAGTGTAATTTTCTAAAACGTATGAATTTATGGCACGGTTTACCTTTAGTTTATCAGCATGAGCTAAGCTTCTACATGCTTTAGAAATTTTCAACCAATCAGCTGCATTCAGTTGTTCCCAATTCTCACATATGGAATTGACTGTGTTTTCTATTTCTTTGCTATCAGTGCTGTAGGATAACCGAAACACAGACACTTGTGCCAGGGCGCTTGGAAACAGATAACTGTTTATTTTACTCTGACTTTCTAAAGCATGTAATATATGCTTCTCGAAACGTGAATGACGATAATGAGGTATGTCTACTTTAAAATTTAAATATTCCATTGCAAATTTTATTGGAGTATATGTTTTCAAATCGACAAATTTGTCCAATTTACTCCATAAACTGTCACACAGTTGTTTATCCCTAGTCCTGAGGCACACTAGAATCTTTCTGATGTAGAACAAAGACTCAACAGACAAATTTTCTTCCATGTACTGCTTTATAATGGTTTCATAGTGCACCCTCTGGATTTTGGAAGACATTGTAACTAAAGCAGCAAGCAACTTCAGTCGCATGTACAGATTTGGATTCAATTCTTCTTCCATTTGTACAAGGTGCTTCTTAACCATTCTTTGAATTTCAGTTTGTAAATCTCCAGGTTCATGCGTATTGAAAAATACCTAAAGAAATTTATTGGTACATATTTTAAATACAATTTAAAACTCACCTCATAAACCAGTAAAATCTCGTTTAGATTCAAACAATGCAAGTTGTTTTTCAACAAATTGGCACAGGTTCTTATTTCACTGATATGATGATCCTTCCACTTTGGCAAACTGAACAGCAGCAACATTTTTAAAATCGGTTTGTATTCATTTGAGGTAAGCACTTTTCTTTCTATTAATTCTAACATCTTCCTTTTATATACTGATAATACATCCTGTGTTACAAAAGAATGGATGTTATGTAAGCATATAGTTAAAACTTTCAAGTCTTCTGCAGTGTCACACGTATCTAGAATGGAATATTTTATATGTAGGTAATTCAATAATTTTGGTATCCAATACTGTGAAATGCCTCAAGCTGTAACATTTAGGGGCAGCAGCACAATTTAAACGTTTGTTTATTGCCTGCGGAAACAGTTGTTTAATCAGGCTTTGCAATACCGACCAATAAAAAAATTCTGAATGTGCTATGATAAAATTGTAGCTTTGTTCTAATTTTAAGGCTGGTTTTAGTAGACCACTGGTTGCAAAAATTAAGAAATAGCTTGTTTTTGTTCATAACTTTCATATAGATACAGGGTTAGTTGAAATTATGTACTGGGCAGTATATATTTGTAAATATGAACTTTGTAACAATATATTAATCTGTAGCAAAAGTTCTTTAGCTATTTACTTTTCATTCATTAACCTAGTTGCTCTTCTTGCATGTAAAGCATCTCCATGATAATGCAAAAAAATATTTTTTTTTATGGCAAGTCGGCAACCCATTTGCCAATTATTATTCCTTTCTTTCTCGAAATTCCTTAGCATTTTCTCACCAGTATTTGGATACAAAATTTTTGCAATGAATGATAAATTCAAATTCTACAGTTCATAATACTCCTTTTTATTGTGTAATAATTCTACAAAGAACAGTGTTTTTTGAATGTCTTTTTTTGTCATGGCAAGTACCTTTTAAGTTAATATAATAATAGTATCCATTTTAATTTACAAACATGGTGAAATTCTGTGAAACTGATGGTTGGTTATGGAGTTTGACGAAGTTCAGACCCATACATTTATTTAGTTACATTCATTCAGATGAAATTGTATTCCCTAATCTACAGTGTCTAATGACAAGACTAATAATAATACCTTTTATTTCTTGATGAAGCCACTTTTGTGTAGATGGATTTGTAAAAGATCTAACTGATCCAAGTCTTGACTGAATGATAAAACACGATACAAAGTAGAGTTGGGAATAATCGGATGATTGAAAGAATCGGAATGTTCCGATTCCGAAGACGTTACTAATCAGAATAACGTGGGCGAAGCGTCGGTCAGAATAGAATCGACACCGCGCGTCGGCATTTCCCAAATAAGTGCAAAATATAAATAAACCTACCTATTGATTTAATAGTTAGAGGTACAAGGTCTAGTGCATTATAATAACTTCGTAATGTAGGTTCAGTAAATATAGCAACGAAATATCTTGAAGCTGCATCATTTGAATAATTGGTGATTAATTTTAATCTTGTTTTTTCAATAAGCTTCAGTTGTAACTCATGATTATCCCGTAAACCCAGTTTTCTCAAGTACAACAGTACGTAACTCAGGGAATGCACATCAAAGTCCTCCAATTTCTCAGAAATAAGTTGTAAAATATGTTTAAAATCACTACTGTCATGTAACTGATGCATGAAATTTGTAGTTGGCGCTGTCCTATTACATGGAATACCATTCATGTGATGTAATATCTTTACCAAATCCCACAAAACCAAAACGGTTTGTGTTAAATGTTTGAAACACATATTTTCAGTGTTGTTTTTCACAGTATCCAAAACTTCTTGGAGCGAGGTACATCCAGTGATTTTTTTAATAAGTGGATCATTACTATCTGGGTACAGCAGACTTCTGGAGAATACAGGCTGGTCTTCAAAATCATCAATACATTCATCCTGCTGCATTTCTTCAATGTCACTTCCGCTATCATCTCCGTTGCTTGTCAAACTACGATTACTTAATGTGTTAATGTTTTTGCATCTTAACATATTTGCATTGGTGAAGTGCGCTCTTGCGATATAATGCCTGCACATATTCTTGCTGTAGGCTATTTTCACAAAGCATCGTAAGAATCCAAAGTTTCTCATATTATTTCAAGGTTATGTAGCACTCAAGGTGTCAAGGTATCTTGGTTTGGTCTTTGGTACTTTGGTAGTACTGTAATCTGTAACAGAAAACAGAATAAAGTGTGGTTAGATCTTATACATTTGTGGTAGTAATCATGCGGAATATTGAAATAAAAGCGAAAGTGAAGAATCTAATAAACCTTATAAAACGAGCAAAGATTATAAGCGGCAGCGATGGAGTAGTTATCCAGCAGCATGATACATTTTTTAACGTGCCACAAGGCAGATTAAAACTTAGAAAGTTTGAGGTTAGTTAACCTTACTGATAAGTGATAACTTCAAATGTTTGTTTAGCTGATTAAAGATAAAACAGGGAACTCGGATTGTCATACCGACTAATTATAAAACTGGCCAATAGATGTCACGTATACAATTGGCGCAAATTTTTTGCAGACTGGATGTAGTGAATTAATATATTACGAGCGACCTGATGTGGAAGGACCAAAATTATCTAATTTCAAAAAAGTGGAACTAAACAATGACACTACTCCACCAATGCTAGATTTACTAGCTGCAGCAGTAGGTACAAAAGGAGCAGTTGAGAAAACGAGATACTTATTTTTGGTTGGACAAACACGAGTACATGTAGATTCAGTAAAAGACCTAGGCGATTTCATGGAACTGGAGGTAGTGCTATCCATTATTTGAAGACGATATTAGTTACATTAGACATCTTTAGGTTGTTCTACGAGATGATCAGTCAATCCAAGAAGGGGAAGCAATTGCCAAAGATTTAATGCAACAATTAGGTGTACATGAAACTGATTTAATTGCGAATGCTTATATAGATCTTTTGAATAAGTAGTTATTGAGTTTCTTATTTCCTATTGTTTACATTTAGTTATTAAAAATGTTTAACAATTTTAGTAGTTAGGTGCTTTGTTTGTTTCTTTATTATTCTAGTAATATACAAAACAAAATAAAATTAAAAGTTTTTAATAATTTTGTATTGTAATTATAAAAAATGAAAAAAATAAGTAGGTAGGTATATTTAAAAAATGTAGACATTTTCCTTACTTACATACGGTAGAGAGTAAAGCAGACAGCTAATAAAACTCGTGGATATTTGTATGATGAATAAAATATTTAAAAAATATTATATTATGGTCTTTAGAAACATTTCGTTTATCTAAGTGTAACAGTTAGGAGGGAATAATAAAATACTTTCTTAATAAAAAAAGTGACGTTGCTAACTTCCACTAAGCCCTGACTAGTTTTATTTATATTATTACCTGTACATTTGTTTTCAACTATATCTCTACATATTCGCTAATTATATAATATCACACCTATGCCCCTTTATAGCTATTTTTGCCACATAAAAGTTTGCTGTGTCATAAATTAAACACTTGTCTTTTTTCGTTCTCCCATTGTCGTACCGCGATACGTAAAAAGGAGAACTCAGTATATATTACACTCAATGAAACGGAATTGATCGGTCTTAGTATGATAGTAGCTCATGACCCACTGACCTTCAATCCGGAGCCCTACGGTGTGCAGCCTGCCCCTTCAAAAGTTACAGGACAGAAAGCGCATTGTTGTGAAACCCACATCTAAATGGCGTGAAGTTAGCGCAATAACAAACTTTGTTTTCTTGCCGCGGCATTGGCGTGCCGTAATTTGCATTCTTCAGCATGCTTCGGAAACCTAAAAATAATAGATAGGAAAAAAATATTGTATGAATATGATTTATGCACACATATAAAACTCATTTTTTTGTTATACACTAGTTAACAATTCATCTTTCAGTAGTAGTGTTGTAAAATATCGGCATAATAAGCAATTTAAATACCGCACGCCTATGAATCTTAACCTTAAATACTACTTGGGTGTTACATACCTGTGAAATGAAACATTGGGTTAACATCTATCAATCTTTCTGCACATTTGACACTGCCTGATCATTTTATCACTGCTACCGTTAACAATTATATGGAAATCATTCCCTGCGTCTTGCACATCATAAAACCAAATAAAAACAAACACGCAAACGTCCAAATAGTGTGTGACCGTGAACATGAAGCTTAGTCATTGGACGTACACAACTGGTCAACTGGAAGATCCAATGTTTTCTACAAATAAACGCTTAGACTGTGATCACATGTTGGCATCAGTTTAGAATGTGAAAAGCTGGATCCCCTCTTTTATACATCCATGAACTACACCAATGTAGTATCTGACTAAATAGTCTGCACCGAAGTGCTAGGTAGCTCCCTATCTAATCCTTTATAGAACTGACTGTTGCGCAGAACACACAGCCGACTACCTCTGCAGGCAATATGGCCAACTACACCAATGTAGCATCTGACTCAACAGTCTGCACTGAAGTGCTAGTAGCCTCCTTATCTAACAATAATTTTTAATTCATATCTCTGCACCGAACTCTATAAAATATGGAACATCACAGACCTCTCAAATTTGCTTACAAATGAAATCTGTGCAGTTTCTTGAAGCGCTTGCGCTATCCATTATTCGAGGACAGTAAATTAAATTGTCCAGAACACGCGTTTTTCATCCAGTCATCATTTTTAAATGCCCTTGACAGCATTCTGAATAGGCTAATTTATAAAGATGGAAAAACAGTTCGTTTTGGAGAGCCAGTTCGCGCGAACTAGCTCACGAACGATTTAGCAACCATACAACACAATATAGCCGAGCAGCTATATACCATCATAGATAAATTAAGAAAGATACCCAACCAATGTACACGATAATTTGTTAGCTTTTAGATCTTGATTGTAGAGGGCCACAGTAGTTGGTTCTTAACTTCACTTAAAATATTCATCACGTCGTTAACTAGTTCTTGCTCTTCTAATTTGTCCGTGAGTGGAAAGGAATAAGAAACGAAAATTACCCTCTCCTTAAGTAGCGCAGGTTGTCGCTACAAGCTAACACTGACATACGTACAACAGATCTACTTGATGTGAGTCAGAGAGAGATGGGTAGTTAAAAATGTGCTGCGCTAGATTGGGGCGTGGTGTGGTATTACCACGGCCCAGGTGGGTGCCGACTGCCCCGTGTTGCCAGTTTCAGCACAAAAGGCTGAATCTAGCACTTTTTGAAATTTTGCAACTTTTGGTAATAATTAAGCACCATTTCAAGTTTTTCGTTCATAATAATATGTTTATATAGTGCGGCCAAAAACAGCACACCTTTCAGTAACCATGCAACTAATAATGTTATCTTATATAGGTACAGCGCCGTTTTGAACACTACCTTACTCCTAAAACGTTTACTTTCTCCTAGCTCGAAAACGCGTTGGTTTATCGAAAAATTAAGTGAAATAAAAGTTTAAGATGTCAGCTACTTTGGTGTATAAAAATTTGAAAAGAATCGCATCATTTGGCGAATAAGATTTTTTTTGTCTGGCAATGCCGAATTTCACAGCGGCAACCGGCAAGAGTAGGAATGCGAGTAAGGTCCAGAATAATAACTGTACAGCTGCGCGATATACGACCTTCTGCTACAGCGAACGCATAAAGTCGGACATAGTTCATTTTAGAGGCGTCATTATAATCAGCGCGTTTGTCATAATAAGCAAAGTTTATTTTGTACCAAAATCCTGAAATTCCAAGCGCTGATTAAAATAAAAACTGTTTATGCCGCTGCACATTTTTAAATTGAAATGAATTTAATTTTTGACTCTAGCTCACTATCCGAACTACTATCACTTTTATTGTGTATTGTTATAAATAGATCTGTAATTCATGCAACAAACATGCATTAATTTTCAATATATATAAAAACAGAGCTTACAGCTTAAAAGAATTAGTTACCTAGGTCTACATAAATATACATTAGCAAAACGACAATAATTGCAAGAGGGAACGAATAATTACAGAAACTATTTGCAATTAAATATCAATTCTGTGTGCATTAAGTCGAGTATCGCGTACCTTTTGGGCTATTTTGAACCATACTCGCATGTCCACGGACGCCGCTGTGAAATTCGACATTGCTACACAAAAATATTATGCCACAAACTATGTATTATATTGCGAATTTGCACACACCAATAAACCAACGTGTTTTTGTGCTGGAAGAAGCTAAACGACGAATTAGGTAGTGTTTAAAGCGAACGAAATTCATTAAGGCGCTCTATAAGAAAACATAGTGACGGCGTTTTTAGAAATTTAAAAAAATTATATTTGCCATTTAAGCAGCAGCGTAGTATCTTAATATAATAAAGGTGAGGTACCAAAGATATTAAAAAAAAACAAACAAAAATTTTTACTTATTTTGGAAATTCACCCCCCCACAACCCTCTGCACAGCGCGCTTTCTTCACGACTAAGACAGTTGTTTTCCTTTTTCGATGAGGAATTATTTTAAGGCAGTCGAAGCTTTTAGCAACAAACTGCAATGGAAAATCATTTCTGGAAAGCTTGTTATACCTGGCAAGGTCTACTGTTAGGCAAGCTACTATATAGAGTCGTATCATTCGGGCTAATTACTAGAAGCAGTAGGTATAGCACCTTAACAAATGTTTTTAAAGGTACCAACAAAATCTCTGATTAAAATATTGACGCGGGTCGACATTAGTATACTTTTGTCCTTGACTGTTTAAAAAAAGATAGTGAAAAGATAGTATATTACTGCTCGATAATAAAGAAAGATTTTTAACACAATATTGATGTGCTTTATAAAAGTAAAAGAGTTAAATCGCCGTTTTTAATAAAATATGTGCCAATATAAGGTGTAAAATGGATAAAATACCATCTGTATTTTAAGTGACAGGAACTTAGATATAAAAGGCTCCAAGAAACACATACCAGATGTATTGTACTGGATAATTGGTTTGCTTGCATTTAATGAGGGGACTGCTGAAGACCCTGTAGCTATAACGAGCATTTGTCAAGATGGCCTAAACTCGTAACACTGGGAATTTTCGTACATCAAGAATCTAGATCTAAAATATTGGTTGAAACATTACATTCTTGAGGACATTCCGTTTCATATAAAGATGTCTTAAGACTCAGGAATACCACAGCTCAAGAACAAATTTCGATAAGTAAATTGTGCAATTTTGTAAAAAGATTAATTTATTTTATCATGATTTGCGTGCAGAATTGTATAAAAAAACGTTTAATGAACTACATGCGTAGTTATTAGTTTAATTTTTCTTTCATAGGCTAGTGAGGATTTTTAATATACTTTCGAACGTGTTTGTCAATATGAAAACTTAAATAGGATTAATTAGACAGATTTCCTAATTATTGCATTTTGATCTATCGCGTCCCTCCCTGAGCTGCACTAGTGGACGAAGGACGGAGCTACGGAAATAGTAGAGATGGACGATGCGGCCACGCGAACACGGCAGCAGTCGGGTCTCCCAGAAAAATGTAATCTTTTACATTTAATTTTATACTACCTTTATCGGTAAATCAAAAAATATAAATTTGCCACGAATGGCACCTAAAAGGACACGGCTAACTTTTAATAAGAATATATTTTTTTGAGTTAGGCCTTAGTTTTGGCGATAATGCTAGGTAAACTGAAAATTAGGGAATTTTCAATTAATTGTAGACGGCGCTGAAATCGAAAAACTGACCTTTTAGTATTTTTCAGCCGTAAGAGGCAATGTATTTTGCAAGTAAAAATTTATTTAAAAATATTCGGCACAGAAAATGTTTCAAATTAAATACCCATAGAAAGTATACATTTCGTTTTTTAACAATGCAGCGTTAGTTACTTTTTTAACGATATTGACTTTCGGCTCGGTCTAATTTTAATAATTCTGGATTTATAATTATCAATATATTAGCTTACATCTGTGTAAGTTTTAGCTTGTAATCCCGAGTCCCCACATAAGTCAAAATATGTCCGATCGGGCACTCTACCATTGACCCTTCGCTACATAAAATATTATTTTGTTAAGCATTACGGGTGTTGCAGTCAGCTGCTGTAGAAGCGCAGTGGTGGGATTGTGACAACCGCCCACATTCCGTTCGCATGCTGTCTGGGCGGGAGGGACATACAGTACAAAACATTTGGGATACAATATCGCGCGCTTTGGACATTCTTTCGCCCTCTTGAGTGAAGATCATTCACTACGGTTCTGTGGCAATGCGGTGCATTTACATTGGGTATCTTTCTTTATTTATCTATGATACCATATACCTTATACGTCGAACGCGTACGTTCGAGTCAGCGATCAGCGCTCACGCCTTACGTGCGAAAAGCTGAAACAACAGCTGTTCGTTCGCGTACGACCAACTTTGAATGTCACGATCCAGTTCGCGCAGTTCTCACCCGAGAGCCATTCTTTTTAACAGTTAGTTCCCGACCGACCCAACTCTACTAATTTAGGTTGTCCAGAAAAGGTCCACAGAACATGTGTTTGTCATCCAGCCGCCATTTTATAATGCCCTTGACAGCATTCAGCTGTTAGCGTCGTTGCTTGATATGACAATTTTGATATTGACAGAGTGACATGAACACTAAAATACCTGACCACAGAAAAAATAAAACAACCAGAATAAGCTCTCTGGGTGTGAGGAAGGGTCCGCGCAATTTCAATCCGCCATCTTTTCTGGATACTGACACTGTCTGACAAATGTCAAACGCTCACCGCCGTTAAACGATTACAGACGTGTTATATAAATTACGTATTTTGACTTTGAGCTTTGTATGTTTTTTCACTTTTGGGTGATTGCTATAATTTATTTATAATAATATGATAATAATGCAACGAGTGTTGGCGGACGTGTTTGTGCTGTAAAGCAGTGCAACAGCAGACGTAGGTATGCTGGAAAATACTACGTTTTTTAGCTTTCAAAGGATGTTCGGAGGTTTGCTGTTGCGTGTCGTGATGGTTTTGCTGAATTTGACTTAATATTTAAAACGCAGCTAAACAGTGAGCAACAGCGTGGGGGTGGCGATGACCTAATGGAATATGTGGAAAATCTTCATTGATGCTTTAGAGTGTGCAGTTAACATTTTAAAGAGAAAATCTTTCTAAATGATTTACACGACTAATTACAACCTTATGCAGTATTATTCTTGCTTATTCATCCACTTACGCCAGTTGACAAACACACGCTCGAGGTACTTCCTTTGGCATTATTATTATTATATTAAAGATGTTTGCTGGTATGTAATAACATAATTTTACTGCAGTTATATGAACAGTAAATGTTGATAATTTTAACAGTGCCTATGAATAACACAACAGATGCGCAAAATAAACTTCTACGACAGAAGTGTAAAGCAACCTTTATTACTATCGTGTAAATGCAGCTTTATATTCTGACAAAATGGCGGCCGGGAGACAAAAAAGTATAGGGTGTTAACAGGAGTGCGTATTCTGGTTAGGTATTTGTTTATTCTGTGACCTGACTGCATATTCTACTGCGCAGCTGCGCATGCCTATGAAGAAATAAGAATAGTTCTAAAGGGAACACAGTGATGGTAACTTGAGGGAAATTTCCCTACATGTAGGGAAAAATCTTGCTGATTTTAAACTGTGAGGGAAACGGGAGGGAAATTTAAGAGAGGCGTTTACCTAGAGCTAATCGGGTCATTTTAAGCACCTACCGTTTTACATTTTACCGAGTTATTCGAAWCTTTTTCGAAGTGAAATTTCGACATGGCAATGACAAAAGATMTAGCTACAACGTAGAGTTCGAGTTTTTTCTGAATTTGGTACGGTAATGTWAATATTTGTTGTTATATTTTGCTTAAAAACGCGTATCTTTGGCGAGCTATTACTCGAAAACTAAGGCACATAAACGAAAAATTCGAACTCCACGTTGTAGCTACATATTTCTTTGTACACTACCAAAAACATGAGCATGATAAATGAGTAAAAACATTCAAAAAATCTAAAACCGCAAACCCTTTCGCACGAGTCCGTCACGAGAGCAGAATGCGAATGCCCATCCCCACCAGGTCCGTCGCGTGGTATCCACTTAACAGTGAGGTTAAGATACGATCCTGTCGGGAATGATCGAGCGGTATACGATCTATTCCGATATGACTGGATTTCTAAGATTGTATGTCTAATTAGTAATTACACGGGACAAGTTTAATGTTAAAAGCTCTTTCACATTAATTTACTGTCTGCCGAAGCAATGGGGAGGCGGAAGGAAAATTGTTATAAAAGTTCCTACAGAAATCATGCAGTTAGAATGTAATGTTATATAGTTCATATTTACAGAAATAAATGGGTTATTCCATATTTTGAATAACCTGGTATAATATCATAGTAAATTACTAATATCATGCTTACTTTTTTACGCACACCCTACAGTCAGCAATTTTCCGAATATTAATTTAGCCCGTCTGTTGCTCGTGCAATCTTTGTGCGATGTCAACCTATCGGCTACCCTCTTACGTCCCATGTCCCGCTGGTAATATGGGTTGCATAATTTGCATTTCTGCCCGATCGCTCCAAGTAAATGCCCCTCTTAAAAAACTGCATAATGTAGGGAAATTCTGAATTTAACATTTTTTGATACATGGCATTACATTTGTTTAAAACTTGAATTTATTGCCAATGCGCGAATAGTAGTTGTTTAAGTGTAACTTGACGGATGCTGTTACATAGCGTTTGAAGCTTGAAATATGTTAAGTCCCTAGACTGAGGAACAGTATTACACTAGACAAGAACAAGATATGTAACTAGCAATCAAGGTTGACAGACTGCTTAATATTAAGTTTTAAGTTTAACATTTTTGCTGGCTATTGGAAAGTTCTAGTTTATGTGTTAAATTTTTAGAATGCCGCATGATGATATTATTTAAAAAAAGTTAAATATAGTGTTAAATAACATAGAAATTGCTTAAATATTTATATTTTACTTAGATACCCATTCACAGTTTGGGGGTGGATTGGCGTTAAGCAAAATGTTTGAGGGCTTTGTCATTTATTTATTTTAGAATGTTTTAATTAATACATTAAAAATACAAGTAAAATTGCATTGTAGGGAAAAAAGAGGGAAAATTTCAAGTTACAGCGGGAAATTGTAGGGAGATTTTATATTATATAGAGGGAATGGCAGTTTTAAAGGTTACCATCACTGAGGGAACATTACTTTAATGCAACATGTCCATTCTCTGATGTTCCATATTTTGTAGAGTTCGGTGTATCTCTCTTAACAATAGCTTTTAATTCATATCTTTACTATTGAGCTCAATACTGTTATGTCATCAATGTCCTAATTGTTTTACATACTATAACAAGAAGCAAAGCAGGACTAAGCGTGCATAGGTAACAGTGATCATACACATATCGTACCACAGAGTTAAGTAGTATCTCTAAATTTATCGGTAATGCTCAGATACATCAAATAATATATCTTAACACCCATCCATTATACTAGCTTATGAGGATATTCACTGAATATTCACATCGCACCACATAACACTCAGATATATAATATCGTCCACTAGTTTCATATCAAGCCAACCAACATATTACATGCAAGGATATTCAGTGATTACTCACATCGCTCTGAAATTCTTTGGAAACCTTTCTTGCACTATCAACCAAGCTCTGACATATTCACCAGTTTTATAACAAACCACACTACATGCGAGGATATTCAGTGAAAACTCACTTCGCTCTGCAATTCTGGAAAGCCTCTTTACTCCTTTCAGTCATGCTCACCACTTTAGAAACATGCCAGAATATTCAGAGAAAACTCATATATCGAAAATCTCTTTTTATTGCAACACTTCAAACTGACGTTTACTATTAATTTGTCATTTCCTAAAAGCTACTGCCTATGTGTGATATCTAATATTTATGATATGTAGCACATAGATTTTGTTTAACTGAGACCAAGAGCTAACGAAAATACATAATTTCGAAGAAAATATTATAGGTATAAGGTATAAATTTTGCACAATTGAACAAATTATAATATTAAATATTGGTTTAATGCAAAAGCATAAATAGAAGTTGTTTTGATGTAGAGGGCCTCATAAAGTCAAACAGTCTTCTGACAGATTAAACTCAAATACTCAAGAATCGCGCAATTTCGAATTCGCGTAAGTCGGTGTTACTGGATATCAATGTTTAATTGTTTTTTCATACTTTTTTCAAAATATCAGTTTAACATTTACTGAGACTTTTTCTCAAATACTTTATCTTATTAAAATAAATATTAATTAAGCAATTTTAATTACTTTTTGGGGTTTTACTATATGTGAATACCTGGCTGGAACCAAAATAAATCCTCAGAAATTAAGTGGTAAAAATAAATCCCTTAAACCCTTTGTGTCCCCAATATTATAATTTCCATCAGCTGTGCTAAACGTGTGCAAGTATAAGAACGCAATTTGTGAAAGCAGAATTGGCGGAATTTACCATATTTCTAATACAAAAATATCGTTAATAGTAAAAATGGAATTGGTTGGAATTAACGATAACAGTCCTTTAGCACAGCAAAAATCATGTTACAAGTAAAACATTACCTTTTTGAAGAATGAGTAATTGCAATGAATTACTTTTTAAAAGTAATTGTTCCAATCACTGAGAATACAGCACAGTTGAGACAACATTAATTATGTCAGTAGGTTTAGATGCTTCAGACAAAAGAATTCTGTTCATTGGCGTAAGAAATACAAAAGTTTCTGAGTGGAACATACATAATGGTTATATTGTTAATTATACATTTTAATTTAGTGAGCAGATACAAGAGGTTAATGTAGTAGACTTGAAGTTATTTATTGTGTAACCAATCGATAAAATTTACACGTCAAGCAGTGTATTTATATGAAATATGTTTCTGAATAAAGCCAACCCTTCACGTTTACATTACGAAAAGTATTTTTTAACAAGGAAAATATTGTTTTTGCTTATCTTTATCCTTTTTTACGTGTAATATAGAGTATCTGATGATAAATAAAGAAATTTAATTTACCATTGGTCCCGTGTATAAATCTGAATTACAGGTTTGATACTCGTATCAGAGCCATCGATAAGATAACTAACCCGTGTGTGTATATCTAGCGCGGGTTTCCAAAAAGGTGCTAGTACAGCACGTACATTTTGCTACGCTATCTCTGTTATCGTTATTTTTAAAGCAACTTTCCTCATTGCAGCTTTTACTCGGGGTTTTATATCTCTTCAGTGACTTTAGGTGCGTCTTGAATGGAAGTTAGTTCTTATTATAAATTAAAAAAAAATACGCCTTTTCAGGCATTAAATTTTAAGGCATTTATCTATAATAATGTAACGCGAATTTTAAGGAATTGTGTCTATGTGAAGTAATATTACCTTTTGTTTCAGATGCAACCGAGGTAACAACTGAACGAAGTATATCTCCGTGGAAATCGTCTCCTGTAAATGATGTTTTATGTGAAGAACCAGACGAGGGATTTTGGGAAAACTATTTATACAACAAAGCAAGGATGGAGAGGGATTGTAAGTGAAAGTTTGTTTATCTTCTGCATTTAGAGGGCTTACAGAGGTTTTGCACATTTTATGAGGGTGTTAGTRTGTATGTGTTGATGGCATTATGCTTGCTTGTATAGCAGAAAATTCTAAACGTACCTCAGCAATCATCAACTCTTCCAAACAATGTTAAATATTTTGTGTGACTAATCATCAGCTTTGCAAAATAAAACTCCTTTGTTTCTCATTTCCCATAGATATAAAAAATCGTTACCTACCGTACTTAGCGAACAACTTCTTCTATTAGTAAAGGTAAAAGAATCAGAAATCAGAGAATTCTCAGACTTTACTTAACTTTTTCTCTATAACTATTCAAGAAACTTCTTGGCAGAGTTTCATGAGGCTCAAAAATTAATATTGGTATATAGTAACCGCCATTGACTTTGCTCGACATGTTTGTCCTATACTATTACAATAATGCTGAAAACAATCCTTTAAAGCAGACAAATCTCTTTTAAGGCATTATTATTTCAGCTCATGTTCTATGTAAAAAGTAACTCGTTTTGTATGCTGTACCGTGCATTTTGTTGATGAATTCCGGTACCTAATATTCGATTGCAATAGCCTTTATAGTCGGTGTAAATAAGCTTTCAATAATAAAATGCTTTCCAAGTCTTACATCCTCATTTAAATAGTGTCTAACGCATGAACCCGTGGTTCTTAAAAATTATTCATTGTGCTACTGCAATATCAAAACAACCACCTTTCTATAAAATTTCCAATAACACGGATAAGAATGTCATACATGATCGTGGAAAAATGGGATTTGCTGAAGATATATAGGAAATATTTTCGTATTTCTCAAAGATCCATGATTACCACGGTGGTATGGACGAGGACTATTTTGAAGGCTTGTTTAAAGAGAAGTTACTACTCTAAATTGAAAGAAAAGTAGGTAACTAAACTACCAAAATATCATAGTAACAGAAAAACAGTTAACTATTATATTTGGCATCACAATTTGAAACTACCTAAATCACCTAAACTGAACCTGAACTGGTGTTGGAAATAACAAAGTCATAGTTTGACAAGAAAATTGGAGCAAGATGTGAATGAACTGACGTTTTACGTATATTGCAAGAAAATATTAGCCAAGTAAAAAGGTTTGTTTTTCACGTGCAAATCCTATAGAAAAAATGTACAAGAAAGTCTTAATAGGAAGCAAATTAATGATGATTTTCTTCATATTATATCGTTATCACAATGTTAAAAGCTTAAGCAAATATTTACTTATATTTATAATTATTAATAAAGTCCGAGTGCTCTAGATAGTCGTAATCAATAGAATTTAGGAAATACAGATCATTAATCGCAAGGCCACTTAAAATTTAAGTTCTACTCTCCACGTGACGTCTTGACTTGACGGACGAAATTTGGTCGACGGTCTAGCACATTTTGTATTCACGTACCTAATTAATTTATAGGCGCAATACACTCTAAGATTAAAAACATCCCTGTACACCCGTAAGTTTGACGTGGTCATATGTGCCTCGTCTACTGAAATACGTGGTAGATTAGATAGTTAACTTTGAGCTAGAGCGAATATTACAAAGATTAACCAAACACTCAATGGGCATTCAACAATGTAGGTTCCTGTCCGCTTGGCTTTTTCAATGCGCTTAAATGCTATTGGGCAAATGCCAATGTATAAATCCCTGTACTTACCGTCCGTAGAAACCTAGGTCGTAACTCGTAAGATGACTCCATGACAATTTTTACAGACATGCCCGCCCCTGTTAAAAAATTGGACTATAATGCATAAATATATAACTTAAAGCTATAAACTCAACGTAAATAAATTAGTGCACATCTTTGAAATCGGTTGTTATATAAGTTTAATTGCATATTTTCACAGCTATACACTTATCGTGTCCGGTGCTTAAATCGCTTAATTGTGATTTGTGCTTTGTTTAATGATTTTTAATAAAAAAACAGTTCAGTTCTGTATACCACCTCGCGTAGTTTAAAGAATATCGTCGTGTTCTTCGATAAAGTACAATAAAAATCAAATGTTTTCAAGCTGTTTAATTACAGATGTTAAGTTGATTTGTTTTCTAATATTCCGTACCGTTCCGCGCATGTGCACTGCGTACCTACATGTGTTGACAAGCCACGGACACCATTACTTACCAATAATCTGTGTTTACGTTGTTTTGTGCGAATTTTAAATGGCGTCAGCGATTGAAAATCCGGCCGAATGAAAAATACGCGCTGTTATTCGTTTCCTTAGTGCTATAGGCGTGATAGCAGTTGAAATTCATCCACAAATTGCGTATTGTATGGTACAGAAATCAGTTAGAGCTTTTAGAGATGGCTGCCAGAATGTTAATGACGAGGAACGGGCAGGGCGACGGACGGAGGAGCACAAAAGCACTCGTCATGGACATTCTGGCGGCCATCTCTAAAAGCTCTAACCCATTTCCGTACTATTCTACCATTCCATCACTCATTGTTTTGTCTATACACTTCGCAGATTTGCCGATGAATTTCAACTGCTTTCACGCCTTAAGCACTAAGGAAGGAAGGAGCATCCACTCAGTTACTACAACCCGTTACTTTAAACTTTAAAGGCACTGTAAATCTCATTAACTGATCGATCACGAACTGATGTTTGAGTAGATATAATTTTATTTTTCCTTATTCCATATATTTGTGGCGTGCTTGCTTGATAAAGTCACTTATAAATGAGTATATATTGTTTGTGCTATAAAAAGTGGACAGTTTTTCCTGCATGCTTTATGGTATTCGTAATCACTTGCGTGTGTTATCTACATACCTGCTTACGCTGTTATACCTTTTGCTGTATTTACTAGGATAAATATTATCCAGCAATTGTATTTGTAGGTCTTGCATCAAATTCTCTATATCATGTAGAAGAAAGACATAAAAGACTGAATGAATGGACTTCCGTGGATATAATGAAATGGGTATGCCAAAAATGCCAGCAAGCTAACATAAACTATGAGAATATACCCATTAAAAATCTTATTGACATGACAATGGAGAAATTTCGGCACATAGACAGACAAACCTTATACAAACTGTTTCAGTCGATGGATGTGACGAATCTAATTTATGAAAGAAGGAGCGAATTATTCAGAGAAAGTAAGGAACCGCCAAATAACATAGTAATATAAACTGTTAGAATTTCTTATTAGGGTGATGTCACCGAACTCTATAAAATATGGAACATCAGAGAATGGGCATGCGGCATTCAAATAAATGTTCCCTTTAAAACAATTCTTATTTTTTCGTAGGCATGCGCACTTGCGCAGAAGAATGTGAAGTGTCAGATATTTTGATGTTCATGTCATTATGTCAATGTCAAAATGTCATATCAAGCAACGACGCCAACAGCTGATGCTACGGTTAAGTGTAAAAAAATGTAAACAATTAGGCTTTTTAAGATTACGTCATCCACACGACGAGAACACAGGATGACAGCATATTTATATGCTGTGGCGAGACAGGAGACACCGCTGTCACTTTCAATACATGATCCATATGAACGACTTGAATGATCCGAATCTACGCGATTGATTGAACGATTTGAATTGAATCGAATGTCCCAGCACTAGTGGCTAACGTTGGCATTAAGTTGTGGCGGCGCCGTTGACGCGATGCGTCGCTTAGCGAGAAAGGACGGAGCACGGTATCGTGTGTGCAAAGTTTTTTGACATGTGTGTCATTCCGTTTTTCATAAAAAATTCGATTGCCACATCCGTTAATTTTGTAACAGAAATATAGTAATAGAGAGTGTTCAATCTTTCGTTCTTTTCATTAAACACCCGCTACAAATTTGGTGACCCCGACGTGATCAAAATTTTAATTTTGTACGCGTGTGTTGTGAAAGACATTTACTTAACAAAAAAAAAGGTATGGCGGACGACGCGCAGGCAATGATCGAACAACTACAACAACGGTTAGCAGCAGCGGAAGCACTGATCCCACGGAATGATGACGCGACAAACGCAGTGGAAGCAGTTAAAAGCGTCAAATTGCCGAGTTTCTGGCAACGAGACCCCGTGCTATGGTTTGCACAAGTAGAGTCGCAATTCCACACAAATAATATTCGGTCAGATAACACCAAATACCACACTGTCGTTGGCGCATTGGACTGCAACGTCCTGCAGCAGGTCTCTGACGTAATCGCCAATCCACCAATAACCAACAAATATGAAACAATAAAAAACAGATTGGTTATAGCCTATTCAGACTCGCAGGAGCGGCAGATTAAAAAGCTTCTGACAGAGGTCGAATTGGGAGACAAGAAGCCTTCCCAATTACTCCGTGAAATGCGCGCCTTAGCGGACAATAGGATTTCGGAAGACGTGCTCCGGACTTTGTGGACGCAGCGGCTGCCCACTCACATCCAGATCGTCCTTTCCGCCAGCGATGATGTAGCGTTGGAGAAAATGGCCAGCATCGCAGATAAGGTGGCAGAAATTGATTATGTACAGCTGATGTCGGCGGGAACAATCTCTGCTATCCACCACACCAAGGCGCCACCGTTGACAGACCTGACCGCCACATTGGATCGGTTGCAAGCCCAATTAGCAGCGCTGTCAGCAAAAGTAGATGACATCGTAGCCGATAGAGGCCGCCGACGACAACGATCACGTAGCCAAAACCGAAGCCAGTATGGGAGCAAGCAACCGATGCAGAATGATCGCAGTGTTTGTTTTTATCATCGACGTTTTGGTGAAAAAGCAAACAGGTGCACGACACCCTGCAGTTACGCGAAAGATCCGCAGGAAAACTAGGAGCACCGTCTGCACAGGAGGCAGTGCATGACGGGCAAGCAGCAAAACAGAATCGCCTCTTTATCACGGACAAGACATCAGGCGCCCGCTTTCTAATAGACACAGGAGCAGATATTTCCGTTGTGCCCAAATGGTTCGGAGGTAAGCAAAACCATTGCATAACTCAAACCAGCCTTTTCGCAGCCAACGGCTCAGCGATACGCACATATGGAGATAAACTTATGCGTTTGGACCTGGGGCTCCGCAGACCCTTCCAATGGATTTTCACACTCGCTGATGTCGCTCGACCTATTATCGGGGCAGATTTTCTGTGTCACCACAATTTGCTAGTTGATCTAAAGAACCGACAGCTTATTGACAAGCAAACAAAATTGCAAACAGTGGCGGAGGTACATGAATGTCAACAGCTTCGTGTACTAACTGTGGTGAAATCTACTGTGTTCCATGAACTATTAGCACAATATGTAGATATTACTAGACCCAATATCAAAGGGATGTCTCAAATGGCAGTTACATCTCACTACATTGTGACCACCGGCCCCCCGATTGCAGAGGCCCCTAGAAGACTGCCTCCCGACAAGCTAAAGGCAGCCAAAGAAGAATTTCAATTTATGATGGACCAAGGATGGTGCCGTCCATCGAGCAGCCCTTGGGCCAGCCCACTACACATGGTACGCAAGAAAAGTGCGGGTGAATGGCGACCGTGTGGCGACTATAGACGTTTAAATAGTGTCACGGTGCCCGATCGGTATCCAGTTCCGAACATTCAAGACTTTTCTTATAGGCTAAGTGATAAAAACATTTTTTCCACCCTAGATTTAGTTCGGGCCTATCACCAGATACCGGTATCAAGTGAAGACATTCCAAAAACGGCAATTACAACACCTTTCGGCCTTTTTGAGTTCACCGTAATGCCTTTCGGTCTACGTAACGCGGCGCAAACTTTTCAAAGACACATAAATTCAGTGCTTGGTGATCTAGACTTTTGTTTCGTGTATATAGACGATATATTAATAGCTTCAGTGTCCCCCGAAGAACATTTATCACATTTAAAAACTGTTTTCAGTAGGTTAAGAGACTATCACATACAAATAAATCCCTCAAAGTGCGTTCTAGGAGTTCCAGAAGTAGAATATCTAGGACACCACATATCTGCAAATGGTAGTCGACCCCTGCCAGGCAAAGTCGAGGCTATCACAGAATTGCCACAACCAAAAACGGTGAAGGAACTCAGGCGCTTCCTTGGAATGCTGAATTTTTACAGGAGGTACATGAAAAATGCAGCCAGCACACAAGCCATTTTGCACGAGTACCTGAAAGACAGCCCAAAGCGTGACAAAAGACCCATACCGTGGACACCTGCAGCCATAGAGGCATTCAATCGTTGCAAAGAGGACTTAGCAACAGCTACATTACTGGCACACCCCGCCAATGACGCCCCACTGCGTCTCACGACAGATGCCTCAGACAATTCCATGGGAGCTGTCCTAGAGCAGTACAGTGGCAATTCCTGGCAGCCACTAGGATTCTTCTCCAGGAAGTTCAGTCCTGCACAGTCTCGCTACAGTGCCTACGACCGGGAACTTTGTGCCATATACGAGGCAATCAAGTTTTTCCGGCACATGGTGGAAGGACGCGAATTTGAAGTGCGTACAGACCACAAACCGCTAATTTTTGCATTTTCCCAGAAATCCAGCAAAGCATCACCTAGGCAACTACGTCAGTTGGACTTCATAGGCCAATTCTGCACAAAAATAACCCATATATCTGGAAACGACAACATCGTAGCAGACACCCTGTCTCGAGTGGACGCCATGTCACTACCTGCAGTTGTCACCCCCGAAGAACTGGCCCGGGAACAGCAAAATGATGAACATTTGCAGGAACTACTCTCCTCCGGAACATCTGCATTAAAGTTGAAGACGTTTTCGCCATCCGTGACCTCCGCACCACTAGTCTGCGACACATCAACAGAAAACGTTCGTCTATATGTACCGCATAGTCTGCGGCAAAGGATATTCAACATGTTCCATCATCTATCGCATTCCAGTGGACGAGCAACAAGCCGTGCGATAAAGAAAAGATTTATTTGGCCAGGCCTGGACAAAGACGTCACAGACTGGGCACGTAGCTGTATACCCTGTCAACGTTCTAAGATATCGAGGCACACTAAGAGCGCTCCCCAACCATTCCCCTTAAACAACGAACGTTTTGAGCACGTTCACCTAGATATTGTTGGCCCGTTACCACTGTGTGAAGGTTTTCGATACTGCCTCACAATGGCTGACCGATTCACACGATGGCCAGAAGTTATACCGATGTCAGACATATCTGCCGAAACCATAGCTCAAACCTTCTATGTAAACTGGATTGCACGTTTCGGATGTCCACGATTCATCACTACAGATCAGGGCAGACAGTTTGAGTCTTTGCTGTTCCAAGCTCTTACCAATTTGTTAGGAATTAAGAGGAACAGAACGACTGCGTATCACCCACAAGCTAACGGCCTCATAGAACGCTGGCATCGCACGATCAAAGCGGCAATAATGTGCCACGAAGACGAAAACTGGGTCCGGACAATCCCTACAATCCTCCTTGGACTGAGGATATCCGTCAAAGAAGACATTGGATATTCTCCAGCAGAACTAGTGTACGGATCACAATTGAGAGTGCCAGGAGAGTTGTTCTTGCCAGAAGAACGTGCGGAAACCAACCATTCGACATTGATAGAAAACCTACGATCTCACATGCAATGCATCCGGCCCACACCAGCCTCCAGACATGCCAAAGGAAAGTACTTTGTTCATCCAGCCCTCAATACGTGTTCTCACGTATTCCTGAGGGATGATACTGTAAAAAGGCCACTTACCCAGCCGTATACAGGCCCCCATGAGGTAATAGCAAGATCATCTAAAACAATGGATATTATCATCAAGGGCAAGGTGTTAAAAGTATCAATTGATCGGGTCAAACCGGCTTTTTCCGCAGAAGATTCGAAAAACGAGCGAGAACACACCACCCAGAACAGGCAACCAACACATCCCCAGCCAATCTCAACCCGTCATGGTAGAATTTCAAAACAATCAGTCCGTTTTCGCGACTACATTACGTAGTCACTGGAGGGGGAGTACTATGGCGGCGCCGTTGACGCGATGCGTCGCTTAGCGAGAAAGGACGGAGCACGGTATCGTGTGTGCAAAGTTTTTTGACATGTGTGTCATTCCGTTTTTCATAAAAAATTCGATTGCCACATCCGTTAATTTTGTAACAGAAATATAGTAATAGAGAGTGTTCAATCTTTCGTTCTTTTCATTAAACACCCGCTACAAAGTAATGGGGTTTCTATGACAGCGCGCTAGAAGCTGCATCGTTTCGACATGTGCCCCCTGGCAGTCGCTCCGAAAGTCACGTGTTCTAAAAAGCCTAATGCAACTTAACCTAGGTAAAAACAGCTTGATAACTGAACGGCTGTCATCGCAAATGACATTGACTGTTCTCAAATAATGGAAAGTGCAAGCGCCTCAAGAAACTGCGCAGGTTTCAATTGGAAACAGATTTAAGAGGCTTCTGATGTTCCATATTTTATAGAGTTCGGTGGCTGATGTACACTAAAAGGAAGTGTTGTATACCTAATACCTTGAAATATTAAATTCTGTATTTGTGCATTTAGAATAATAGAAACACGTTTCAAATTCTTTTTTAAAGGTGCTTAATAGATGTTTTTTATAATTAGTTTTGTATTGTTTGAAAATAAGCTTAAATAAGTTCATTTTTCTGTGAGACGAAATACGAAGTAACCCTTTTTAATTTCTCGCTACATGCTATTATCTGAGTTATCGTGGCTTTGCAACAGTGATGACTACGGACAACTACATTAAGGATACCGAACAGAAGATTCGATAACATTCCTATCTTTGCCAGTGAATTAAACTTTTACCTTTACCACAAATGTTATCCATCTTTAAACGTTTAGCGGGATATTCAGTTTCAAGCATTAAGTGGGCAACGAAGATGAGTTCTGCTTATACTGAGCCAGTTTCTTAAAAAGCACAACATAAAATGACAATCTTTAAAATATTGTAGAGATAAAGTGTTTATTATGCCATATCTCAATACTGTCAATGAACAAATGTTAATTTGTGATGCGATGCGGACTGCCCAGTAGGTGTTTAAATTTAAAATCAATTGATGTCGGTTTTAACCGATTTACTCTTGATGAGTTACCTATACTTGTTTCATGAACGTTTTAGTTAAGGGGATAACGACCGTATTCTGCTTATGGGATTACCAATGTAAACTTGATAACGAATATCTTCAAAACTAACAAGAATTTTTAACTCATTTTTTTTTAAATGAAAGATTTTAATGTTCTAAAGGGGCCTAATTTTTTATTTTTGCGAAATCTTTTACTATTAAATTTTTAACAAATTAAAAAGAAAAAAGGGAGAATGCAAATGCAATGAAGAGATGTAGCAAAATACGTACTGTTGTAGAAATATAACTAGCAACAATTTACGCCCTTCACCTCCAATACATTGTTGCAAAAATATTGCGCATTTCTTAAATACAATGGTGTGGTAAGAGTAGATATTATTAATAAATAAATAATGTAAATTTTATTTAACCAGCAAACAAAAACAATATTAAAAAAAGGTCAACTGGCATTTCTAACAAATGATTTAAATAAAGAATTGGGTATTTCGGCGGATTTTATTATACATTCCGAACGATCCAATTGAAATAAGATTGACGTGTTTTTTTAATTTCTTTTAATATTGCGTATAACTTGAGATATTAATTAATAAAAATTAAAGAATTTAGTTGTGACTTCATAAGTGAACAATCTGGTTGTACCGTGTTGAAAAGTGAGGGAGGGACAACAATCGGAGTAAGTAGCAACATCGTGTACAGCTGACCACTGGATAGTACAGTGACAGCTTAGTTGAATCATCTGTAAACGCGTTTTTTATTTGTTGTTTATTTTATTTTGTTTATCGTTCGTTGTTTTTGCGTTAATTAAGCATCATCAAACACAAACACAACAAATCCAAAACCCGGACCAAGATTATAATGTCTACAATGTCGACATCCTACCGTCATTTGACAGCCACAAAAGAATGTAAAGTAACCAGTGATGGGCGCGTAGAATACTCCATGTAGAATACGCCATTATGTACGCGTAAACTATGATTAATATTCTACTTTAAAAGTCTACTGTAGAAAATAACTTTATGTAGATKAACAGCAAACTAGWAATATTTAGTACTWTTAACAGCTCCAAATGCCTCAAATGACAATATTACTTTGTATATTATTATTTTCGTTCTCCCATCGATCGTACCGCGAGGTACGTGAAAAAGAGAACTACCTATATATATCACTCAATGGAACCGAGTTGATCCGATCACAACCAAACTTGGTATGGTAATAGCCCATGACCTTCTGAGCTCCAATTCMGAGCCCTATGCTGTAGACTCTCACCGTTCAAAAGTTACAGGACATCAAAGTTGCTGCAGATCGCCGTGCACTAAAGTCAGTAGGTTGGAACTACGCGTGGACCACGATCGGAACTACCTGGAGTCGATCATAGAACGTTTTCTTTCGTTTTGGACGATTCCACTGGTTGTTGCTTCCTAACTAAACAAAATACTACTTCGTTGTAATTAAAATAACTAGATCCACGTTAAACAACAATAACTCGTTTCGACATACATTTGTTAGGGTCAGAAGGCACAAGCGTGCTTTGGAGCTCTAATCGGTCAATGGGTTCTTTAATGACTGTAAACTATGATTTTATTATCTTTTTTTGTCTATAAACGGAAGAAGACTGGCTATTTCATATGCTACCTATTATACCTAATATACTCGTGGAAGAAAAGACTTCGAAGCGCATGTTTTGTGCGAAAGAAGTAAGAAAACCGTTTGGGTATTCTGATGACTTACTAAAATAAGTTATGCAAATTTGTAATATAAATATTAAACTGCAGTGCTTTAAAAATTTTTAAGAATTGACCCATAAAACAGGGAAATTAGAACAAAATAATTTGCACAATACACTTAATATACAATAGCCATAATATACTCGTCTCATATTTTCTACTCAAAATCTACGCCAAAATGCTTTATCTACATTTTCTACGCGGGTAATGTAGAAAATTATAATTTACGCGTAAACGCCCATCACTGAAAGTAACACTGTTGCTAAGTTGCGTATTTCTTTTCGCAGTTAAGTCGTCACATCCTTTGAAGGGCGTTTCAAAATAGTTCAACTTCTACCTAAATATTCATGTACTTAAATACATTTTTTATACTAGCCAACATAGGGAATTATTTACATATGTTACAATTAGTAACGAAACTATATTGAATTCCGTAATTTTTACTTCACTGGAATACCCAATTGATTACCTTGTTAAAAATGCATATTTCATTTTTGTTAGCATTTAGTACATACGTTGTTTACTTATCTGAGCGAATTTTATTCGAAAAGATTGTTATGTAAAATTCAATATTCTTGTACCTATTGCTAGGTGGCTTTGTCACCATGTCAGTGTAAAGCTAACAGATGGCATTGCCATCCTAAATTCTTACTTATATCTATCGAAATGGTTAAAAAGGTTCATTACTAAAAAACAAAAAAGTGTAAAAATTTTAATCTTGGTTGAGAATAGTAAACTTTTAAAGAGAAAATTAACTTGTTCGACCATTTTTAAATCGAATATTTTTTTAATAAATATATATTTAATAAATTATATATTCCAGTTTTACTCTCATGTTAAACTCATAATGGATTGTACTTTGTCATAATTATTCGATCCCTTTTGACTAATATAGCATTTGATTTGATATAATTATGTAGAACAAATAAGTATAAAAAAATTATTTTCATATAATGTGATATGTGTTGGAAGATGATTGAATACTAAATTTGAGGAATTACGATTTGTTCTGCAAACTATGTGAAAGGTGAACCTAAGCTTTCTTTCTGCATTAGAATCCAAAACCAGCAGTATATTTACATTTTATGGAGGTTTATGGTCCTGTCCCATTTAAATTTTAGGCTACGTTCGACAGCTATCTTTTTCTGTCATCAGCACCCTCAAATTTACCGTTACGAAAAGGAAGGAATCCTCTTAAAACTGAAAATGCGAAAACGGCTTATAACTCTAAGAAGTGCTACAAAGGACCCATGCTGCGAGGGGTGGGCTGTTTTATTCTGGGATTTTAAACAGGCAAACGCATACGATACACAACGACCCGACCAGACAGGTCCTGGAAACATTTTCTACCTGTACTGCCCGTCGCAGCATGGGACCTTTGTAGGACTTCTTTGACTTATAAGCAGTTTTCTCTCATTAAATTTTAAGAATTATAATAAGGGTATATCACCAGGACAGGGGTATCCATACCAACATTCCATCCATTCCAGCATAGCACAAGCTTAACGTGAAACCCAGGTCAGACCTTGACCAAAATGAGATAAAGAGTAAGGTGTATTTGGTTTTATGCAGGGGGCGAGGAAAGTAATCGTTATGTGATTGGATTCCAGATACTGGAGATGTGGTAGCCATCTTTGTGTTTTAGATTATTCGGGTGTGTATAAGTGGCTCCTCGAAATTTAGAACAAAGAGACTTTCGTTAGAAACTAGGCATTATTAAGTAAATTATTGTATATGCATTAAAGAGAGGTCTCTTGATGAAACACTTCAATAATGACTTAAAAACACTTTTATTACATTATAAATCCGGTTTGGATTCCGGTATTTTGCTCATCTGAAAATGGGACTTCTAATGTAAGGTATTTTAGGACTGAGGTTTTGAATTTATTTAGTTATGGCATTTTTTGGTTATTATACCGCCAGTGCTTACGTCTTGACAGAATTGCTTTAAATTCTTTCCATTGTTGATCTAGAATGGCGTGTAACAAATTTCAGAGCTACATTTTGTGTGTTTCTTACTTGATTAGATATTAAAACTTATGATTAATTGAATGAAATACAGTAGTTCAATTGCTTTCTGATTAATTAATTAATTATTATGTTGCTGATATAAAACGCGTTGCTACTTATGAATAGAGGAGAGGCTTCCTTCCTTCTTCCTATATAGTGTTGATTTAAAGGTAGTTAAACAACCCGATACCAGTAAATTGTTCTTTTTTAATCCTATGTAGAAACCTAGAACCGATGTTGATAGAAAATACTTTCGTTTCCTCGGGGGATCGATCTCGATCCACCAGGTTTACACCTCTGTGGTTTCCAGTAGACAACCAAAGTAACTTAGTTGCATTAGATCGATGGGGACGCTTTGATCATGACTGCAACCAGGGAATTTGATGGTGTAGTAGAAAGCACACTAGGTCGCAAATAACCTGGTGATCTAGATTCCATATTCGGTCAAAATGAAGATTTTTTTAAAAACTAATATTAAATTGTACTTTTTTATATTATATTATTATTATTATTATTATAGACTTGGTTACCAATACCCTCGGCAGCTGTGGGAGTTTATTCGCCTGGGACACCAAAGAAATTTTGGTTTGGATGTGCAACGAACTTCATAAATGTGACCTAGATCACGAAGATTTGCCTTTGGAGAACTTTCGAGAAATAACAATTGAAAGGCTTCGCCGATTGACCGAACTTGATTTTACAAATTTACTAAACGGTAACACACGTTATGCACAGATTTTGTATGAGAAAAAGGAACGGCTATTTAGTGATTGCAACAATCCGTGTAAGTATGATTTTCGTCATAAAGTTACTGACTACTTTATTGCGTAAATAACTTGGTTTCTGTTAGACAAATGCCTAAGGACATTGGTAATTTAATTAATTTAATTTTTTTTCTTCAATTTTTGATTGCAGCCGTTAACAATAAGATCAGTGTCATCCAACCAGTTAGACAACAGTCATATAAATATCCAGGTATGTCTGAAGAGCTTAGATTTCTTGGGTGATGAACAATTTTCTTATTTTAGAGGTCATTGCATCCACAGTTATGGCACCAAGACGAAGAGGTCGGCCTAGGACGAAACATTTAAATGAAAATTGCAAGCAGGGTAGGTACTGCGCCATTATATTTGAATTTAAATTTTAAAGAAATCTGTTGCGTATCTTGCATTGTATGGTTAATGTGGAAATTGCGATTAGTGCATGCAAATGTGGACTTTATTATTTTATTTCCTGTAAGAAGACAAAAGAATTTTGATATGGGATGAGAATCAAATCTTTTCGAAAATATCAGAGTTCACCTAAAATTTGATTAAAGAAAGAACCTGCCTTTTGTATAATTGTTTACTATTGAAACAGAAAAATATCTAGCACAAATTATGTTAATGAAATCAAATTATTTTTATGTAATGATGATAAATTATAGTTTAAATGAAGTAGATCGCTAAAATTTTTTGCAGTCGGTTGAAAGAATTGAAAGGTACATTGTTACATCAAAATAAACACGGAAAGAGACTTGTGGATTTTTTTGGGCAGGTTTAGTATATTTTTAATAGCAGAATAATCTTCAAGATTAAAGGCTTCACGAAGTATCAAATTTAACTACGCTGCTAATTTGTAACACGGGGAATCTATGTAACAAACAACAGGTCTGATAGCTATCTCTGTGTACTTAAGGAAGTCCACAAAACCTTGGTGTTAATGGGTCCATAGATAAAAATTGCGATTTAGTACATTTAAAATTTTAAAGTGGGTTCAACTTTTTCTCCTTTTATGTGTTGCTAAATTGATTTGTTTTATCACTTCTAACATTTATAAATCTCTATTGCCTAACAAGTTAAAAATTAACGTAAGAGATTTTGTCTAGAATAACCACATTTAAGTTAAAAAAAAATAAATTTTCATTGACTTTCTTAGAATCATTGCTCTTAAGTAATCAGTGATATTCGAATGCAAATAATATAAATTGTTGATTTGGTAGGAGATATTTGTAACAATGAATTTGTGAGATGAATAATAGGTTTTTTAATTTCTTGGTTTAATAAGTTATCTAAATTTGCTTCACTACCTTTAGAATCAGTTTTTTTGAGTGCATTGTAAATTTCAAATCTTTATTTGCAAATCTTTATTTCATTATTGATCTGGAAACTAGCTTCTGATTAAGATTTTACAATGAAAACTGAAGAGTTGAAAATGGTTTGTAAATAATTATTAATATCTGAGATTCGTAACCTGAAGTTAAAGTGAAAACCATTGGTTTCTAGCAAAAATGTAGGGTAAAAATTTTACTTGCGCTTCAGATTGAAGTAAAAACTGCTCGACCTAAATGAGAGGATCTTCCCTTAACTTATAACTTAAACAAGAGATTGAGCACTGAAGACAATTTAAAGTATACAAATTTTAAATAAACATTGACTGATTCTTGTAGTGGGTCTTCACTTGTTTTTTAACCTTTCTTTGTACATTGTTGTCTGTTCTTTGTACAGCTTTGGCTGCTACGCTATTGGATGAGGTTTTGATGGTTACGAAAATACGCGCTAGGTACAAGATATTTTTGCGCGAGAATCCTGGACGCAAACAAGCAATTGCAATCATTTTCACCGATAAAGTAAATCATTCTAATTCTTTCGGCGTTTAAAATTCATTTCATATTATTGATAAAAAAATCCGTGAAATCGTAAAAACAAATACAATATAAAGAAAAATATGAAGAGATGCAATAAAAACGACAAATCAAAATAGCAAATTGCCGGCACTGCAAAAACCATTAAGGATAAGTATATAGTTATGTACATTAATAAAATCAAAAGAAAAAGATTCCACATGTGCACATGTAAAGAAATTGTATAGTTTTATTTAAAACAAGCGAGTTATATACACTTCATACAACTATCAGTCCTTAAAAAACTAACTTGCAAAAATTATGAATATACAAAATGTAGGCTTAACAAAGCGCTCTTTGAACAAGAACAATGTATAGGGTTTTCATTTTAAAATGAGAGTTTCGTGCGGAACAGCAGATCTGGAACACCCTATATAAATGAAAACATTTTTAGATTATAGTGTTTTGAAAATAATTTCTAGCTTGTTTTTGCACCTTTCTTATCTCATAAGCTACAGAAGAATGCCACACTAATTAGACACCCCGTATTTACATTTTCACAAATACAATCTACGTATTCACGTTATTTAGAAAATGTGCAAATATACAATTTCTTTTTACTATTTTCATTAATCTTTGTAATTTTAGTTTAGATATCTACTTATGTTCTTTTCTACCAGACTATTATATCTCTATTTAGGAAGTAGCAAAACCATTTTGTATTTAAAATACATTGAAAATGCCGGCGGGTCAAGATTTATAGAACAGTCGATAAGGTGTTTTATAATAATAAATTAGATTTCATTGTTTTTACTTAATTACATTGGAAATTACTTTGTCATCCATTTATAGTATTAGTATTTTTTTTTACTGTTAAAAAACCAAAACAAAAAACTGCACTAGTAGCAGGATTTGAACCTGGATCTTTCAGTTTATACTGTGGTATAAAACCTGACCGGTCGGTGTTTAAAAAACCAGGTAATTAATACATTTATGCTAGATACGAACGTTTTTAAGATAGTTGTTTTGCTGCCTCATAAAAGGAGGGCATGTGTAGCTTAACAGAAAAGAAAAAAGTAGCGGATAGCTCTGTGAGCTTAGAATTCCTTAGAAACTAGAAAATATTTGCAATTGTTATTCAGGATGGTTTACGAGTACTTTCCGTGCAACACACAATATAACAATAGTCGTATTATGATTAGTACAGGGTTTGTATAAATGATTCACGCATCCAGGGCGCTTATGGAAATTATCGATTAAATCAATTTGCCGCCTCAGAAAAGTGACGTATACTTGTCATCTGTCGATTTTTTAATTATTTGATATATTTTATTACGAGAAAACGCCTGGGAATGTGTATTTTTATCATGTTCTGTAGTATTTTGCGGGATAATCAACTTTAAGCTTGCAGAAAGCTCACATTTCGGAGCTGTCGTGTGACATTGATCTACAACCTTCACCTCCTATCGCCGTGCATATTGTAGCTTGGCAGCACTTACAAAAAAGCGCCCCCATTGCATGAATCATTTATAGAAGCCCTGTATTACATGTCTGTTCAAAAGAAAAGGTGCTGAAGTCGTTAAGTATATACTCAGTTGCACATAAAACCAAATAAAAGTAATAATTTACGTATTATTTTCTTTGCAGATAGAAAGAATCCAAAGTTATGGGAGTTTTTAATAAAACTATTGATGGACCCTACATACTGCCCAAGTTATATTAAATGGGAAAATTTTGAAGAAGGCACCTTCAAATTCGTTCAAAACGAACAAGTGGCACAGATGTGGGGTGGTAGAAAACACAACAAAGGCATGACTTTTGAGAAATTCAGCAGAGCTATGAGGTACAAAATATATCTTGGTATAACAAACAAATGATTGGTACACACACAATTAACTTTCGTAGTAATAAAATATGGATGTTTTGACATAATTTCTATTTTGTTTCAGGTATTACTATTCCAGTAAAGTACTATTGCCAGTTCCTGGCAAACGGTTAGTCTACAAATTTGGTCCTGCAGCTAAGGGTTGGAAAGACAAGCCTCCCATTTTATGACAAAACGCCTGCTGCGTTAAAATTTATGATATTTTAACGCCCATGTCTTTTGTTTAGTATACCTAGTCATATTAGACGAAGGAAGATATATTGCAAAAACTTTTTGTGAATGGCACTGGAGACGAGATTGCTTAAAAAAGTTGAGAATAAGAGAATGTTAGCGGAGAAGCTTTTACGAATGTGTTAGTTTCTGCCAGGCTAGATACTGCACATAAATGGAGTGTAATTTTTTAGTTAATTTCAGTTAATTAGCAAATTTCGTTAATTTTTCATTAATGAAAATAGCACAAGAAACTGTCAGTTACTTTAGTACTTTCGTTGCTTAGCCTAAGTGACTTACTTTGCAAAATATTAATGCCATAATTGTCAAGAATGCGGACCTAATTAATATGCTAACATTCGGTTTTAGATTATTTCTACTTGCTTAACAACGTAATGAAAGAATGAGGCTAGGAAAATGAAATCATTTGAAGAACCTGTCTAAAAGAATTTTCAGATTGTATCTGGAAAGTTTGTTCGATAATTCTGAGAAACTGAGCTTCTCATTCTTGGTGCTAGCCTCCTTTTCACGAACAGATTAGGTTTCTTAAACAACATAATTTTAGGTTGTTTAAAAAATAATGCCTTGAATATATAGGCATTTTAAATGAGACAAAACATTATTAATTGAAAAAAGAAACACTCGAATTGATACATTTTTGCTAACGAGAAGCAAATTTATTTATGCCCGTATCGTAAAATTACTGGGTTCAGAAGGTGATAATGGTTGAAGCTGGTTTTAGTATCGTCTAGATTTCTGAAGCGTTTATCCTGAAGGAAAATGTCGAGATGCTTGAAAAGTGGTAGTCGATGGGCGAGAAGTCTGGCGAACATGGTGGGTACGGCGTGGTTCCGTAGCCCTACTAATTCAAGCTCTGCAGGGCCGATTGATCAATGTGCGGTAGAGCGTAATAGTGGACCAGAATTGTTTTTTTTAATTGTCCAATGCCGCTTGAACGTTTCTGGTGTATTTCGTCGATTTGATGACAATACTTTTCTGTTGTAATCATTTCGCCCGAGTTCAAGAAGGTGTGATGGACGATATCAGCCACAGTCTCCCTAATATTCTTTTGGTGCAATTTTGGCTTCGCGAGTGTTGAAGGGCTTGATAGCCGTCCAACCATTAAGCCGTGTTTTGCAGAATCCACTTTTCATCTCATGTTACGATGTTGTCAACAGAAAGATCTTTGTTGAGGCACAAGATGAACGAAGATGTCGTTTTAAAACGATCTTCTTTGTTTTCGTTGAGTTTGTGCGGAATCTATTGCCGAGCTTCTTTGATTTTGCAATTTCTCGCAGTGATTCGAAGCAGTTGTTTTGCAAGTTTTCGCGCTGTTGTACATGGATTTATTTGCCTCGACTAGAGCACTCAGTTGTTGATTCTTGATAGCTGGCGTTCGTCCACGTTCTTCCTCGACAGCAGATGATCGCTTGTTGTTTCTTCGCCGAATGCTCTGTTAATAATGCAGCTGCTTTGTGGTTCAGTTTAAACTCACAAAAGAAAATTGCCTAACTGCTTCTTTTTCATATTAAGATCTTTGAGCATTAACATAAGCGAAACCAGTACTTTAAAATTAGGTACATATAGTATGCATATAAAATATAAAAATAGCACGTCAAAAGAATCACAATGAGTGTTGTAAAAACCGAGATTATTTTTTTAACAACCTAAGAGAAATTTTGTTCTATTTTGCTTCTTAATTTTTATGAAAGTAATCCAAACGCCAGCACAGCTCACATAATGCAATTTGTTTTTCTCGTCTTCCGCTATTCTAATATGACAATGTAAAAAGTACTTACCTATATTTGTATAAACAGACTGAAAATTCTTTGTTACAAATACAATAAACTACCATAAATAATTGTTGTGTTCTTGTTCAATAATAAAACCAAAACCAGCTTTAAATTATATTTATGGTGTTTACTACAAAGAGCACTGATTTTTGCTTCGAGTACTAAACACATTGATATGTACATCCATAAAAAATTATAATTCTAAACGAGTTTAATAAATATTAAATAAGTGAACAAATTACTTAGGTACTACTTTAGTTTTGACTAAAATTATTCGTACTAAAACATGTGTAGGTTATTGAGCACTCCATCATTTAATGATTTTTACACATATGCGTTTCTGTTCACTAAAATTCAGAGATGAAACTGCAGTATACTCTATAAGACAATATAAAACGTTACTTGCGCCGATCTGCGGTAATGGAGACAATGGCTTTGTTGTTGATCCGAGTAGTAAATTATTAGCGATGGCTTGATGTGACAGGGAACTGCTGTTTTAATTAGGGGATTTAAATTTGTTTCACCAATATAAAATCTTGAAAGATTATTATAATGCGGTTTAAGAAGATATGTCTTTACATTTGGAAAGTTCGAAGAAAGCAGTAGTAGTATTACAATTTTTTCTTCAATTACTAATCGTTAATATTTAAAATTAATATTTAACTAATAAGTGTTTTAGTCAATTTATTGTGGTCTGTATCAACATTCCGATATACATGTAAGTTATCAACAAGAGCAACAAACATTTCATAATGTCAATAAGAAAGGCTACATCCTAGCTACTTTCCATCGCGTTAAGTTTCAGATGAGTTTCCATAAGATAGTTGAAAAACGATTTTCTTACAAAGGTAGTACGCTTTACCAGTTTAGAAAATTTCAAGTAGCAAAGGGAAACATGTTATATTTAAGTATATTGTTATAATTGGACAATCCATTTTCAAGTTACGAGGGGGTTCGAATCTAAAAACCCTTTGCAGGTATAAATTGCAATAAATGAGGCAAGTACTGCATACAAATGATCCCGAATTTGCTTTACTAAAGTGCATACCTTAACAACCGGTAACATTGTAACAGTAGAGATGGATTGGATGTTGCTGACCCACGGGATGTTTCGCTAATTCGCTGGATTGTTCTTACTCGATTTGTTTTGTTGTACCTCTTGTCAAAAATGTTCATTATTCAGTCTAAAGGTTTCCAGAAATTGCAGTAGACGTTGTCAGTAGTATATGTAAAAGTTCATGCTAAATTTGTTGGTTCAATAATATTTTTGGAATAGTTGTGTTTTATCTTTTAATGTACATTCGAAAAGAAGTCGAACAAATTAAATGTTTTGTAAAATTGTATCCATGGTGCTACATGCCGCCAAGAGTTCACAGCAATATATCTGAAACACTGGTATTTCAGGTCGTCGCCATTTTTGAGTCAAAATCTATTGCAAAATTTTAGTTCCACTAACTGTCGTTGGATGACGCACTAATCCAAGGTACATCACCTGAACGTCAACATTTTGCTATTTAAATATGTCCCAGTTTTATTTCAGGCAATTTGCATACAATTACACCAAATTATTCATTTCAATTTCCTTAAGCCGTTTCCATCACAGTTTGGTTAATTAGTTCAAATTTGTTTTTTGTTTCGTTATTTTGTTCATTAAAGGGTAGGTTTCACTCCGGTTCGTTATCGTTTTCTAGTGTGTGTCCGTCCACGATCCTAATGAAACTACAACTGAGGAAGTGAACAATAAGTCATCGATTACGTACCTTATTTCAAACTGTTGCTCATTATTGATCGGTCAAGACTTTGTCAAGATTTCACCAACAGTAGTTCCACAAATATTGCCTTTGTTTCTCGTCGGTGAATATATAATGTTTGCTTCAAACTTTAAATATTTCTCATGTTCTACCACGTGTTGTCAAATACATAATCTATCAGCGTTAAAATTTGGCGTAACTTGGTATGCTAATGTTATCTGTTATCAGAAGCGGAACTAAATTTTTTCAATACATTTTGAACTCTTTTTTGCAGAAGTAAATTGGGCTACCAGAGTTCTAGGTATCTTTGTTCACCAAATTATCTTACATGAATAATTAAGATAATCTTTTGTGTGATGAGTTCAGACATTGTTTACAAAACAACAAATATAACATGTTTAAATAATATAGTCGATGTAGAATTTTTAGTTATTTTATTAGCTTATTTAGTTTTTCGAATAACTTTTTAAAAATCGTACAAATGATTCTCAAGTAACATGATTGTAAGAATTTTGCAAGAGATAACATTTTTGTAAATTAATCTGCCATATTGTGTTCGCTATTTTTTTTCGTAGTCAGCCAATATAACTGTAAGAAAGCAACACTTCGTAGTGAACTAATTTTTCGTAAATATGACCTTCACATTAACGCCCCTTTGTTTCTGGAAATTTCGATACAAAATTTGCAATCAGCGACCCAAAATACTGTAAAACTGATTTTTTTGCGAAAACAGCCACCATTTTTGAAAAAATATCTACATTTTGTAAACGCTTTTTTGACTTCGAAAATGTTCACATCAAATTTTAGTTAGCGACGCCAAAACCTTAAACATACAAATTTTCATCAAACTTATATATTTTTAAAAGATCTGTTGGTCATTTTGTGTGGCTATTTTGTTTTTCTTTGCACATTTGATGTCAGATTCAAAATTAGGGACTCCACTAACCCTCGCTTACAAATTTTGACATTAATATATCACTAAAAAAGACCACGCTATCAGAACATTTTAACTTAAAGCGTTAAAAAGTAAAAGTAAATAATAGGGGGAGGACTTTAGATGTCATTGTATTATAAACAACAAGTTATTTTACATACAATGGTTGTTGATTTTGAATAGACTGTTAAAACGAACGCCTTAAATTACATGGTAACTTTGAAAGATTTGATTTAGATTTTGGTGGTTGCAACTTTTATAATTACTTACGAGGCTTTAATAACTTATTAAAGGAAATTACTTCTTCACGGTAAACTTTGGTGTTTGTGAGCTTGCGTAAGGTGTGATTTTATTTATTATTCTTTATCCCCTTCAGTACCTACTTAATCAGTGTGATGAAGGTCTGAACTCAGTATAATTCAACAAACATCGCCCTAAACTCCCTGAATTGGTAGTTGCCTTCGTGAGATTGCACATATAATCTAGTAACGGATGAAGATATAGCTTTCTACTATTCGGGAATTTATTTGTCTAAAAATAGCTCGTTATTACATCTAAAAGTATCCCTATTTGGTCGCATATAACACTCTAGAGTCTAGATCACTCTTAACCTACATTAAACTATGCTACACGCGTTGCTATGAAATCTGTGTCTGTTTCCACTACCAAAACCTGTACAACACTGCTGATTTTGCTGGTAGTGCTTCTTCAAGTTTTGATTCTGACTATGCGGGACGTTCCTGCCGTTGCTCTTGCCGCAAATATCACCGTCACTTTTTGAGCTGGGAGGCGGGGTTGGGTTCTTGTTCTTTGGGCCGACGCACTCGTGATTGACACACGCATTTTTCTTTGGCAGTTTCTGGGATGTCAAACTGACCTCCTCGGCGTACGTGACCATCTTCGGCGATGACAGCCTGGTATTAAGGTAGCGGTGTATGGGTTTGCTGGTTGGTTCGCTGCTAGTCTCCGATGTCTCGGTTAATTCCCCGTTGTCGCTTACTATGGAACCAAAAATTTCAGCAGGATCGCAAGACGGGAAAACTTCACCAGCTGATTGTGATCGAGATTCTGGAAAAATTACCTAATATAACTATGTGGATACAAAATTACACTACCAGACATAAGTACACTGATTGACATAGAAGTAACTGGTCTGTTTGAATGGTGTACATGTTTATTGGGGTAAAGTAAGTAAACTATTAAAGATTCCATCCAAGGTTCTTCTGTGTGCCTCAAAATTCATTTGTGAGCCGCTGAATTGTTTAGTGTTTATACTACGAGTTATTTAGTGAAAATGTGATATTTTGGACGCCTGCTTCTTGTGTTGATGCAGGTAATCATTTTGGCCTTGTTTGTAACTGTCAAATTGGCCAGTTTGTATAATTACTTCCACATCCAATGGATGGGAAGTATTGTATCGCGAAAAAAATTTTCAAAAATTTTTATTTGTTCATTCGCTTTAAAATGGTCGAAAACGCCAAAAAAAACCAAAATTTGAGCAAAAAAAATTTCTTGTCTGTGTGTCTGTGTGTCGGTGTGTCTGTGGTTTTGTTCGTATACACGATAACTTTCGAAAGACTTAATATATGAACTTGAAATTTGGCAAACGTATAAATCTCAACTACCCAAAGCGACCTATTGTTTGTGGGGTAAGTAGGATATCGGGAAGGGGGCGAAATTGAGGGGTAACTACCCTTTTTGCAAATTTTAATTTTTATATTTTTTTCGTTTTAGTATGTGATTAGTAGTATAACTGCGAGTATTATTCGTTCTTATAAATTTTCGGTGCAGTAAACTGTTTAGAAGATATTAGCAAGAAAGCGTCACTTAAAGAAAACGGTTTTTCCTAAATATCTCCAAATATATTTAATATATTCAAAAATGAAAATGCCATCAGAAGGGAAATAAAATTTCTCACAAAAAGTGTCTTAGAAAATTTATTCAAAATTTTGACATTTTCGAAATATTTCCAAAAAACCTATTTTGGTCCCTGCTCGTACGATTTTTTAAAATTTTGGTATTATATAGACAATCAAATTTCTGATCAGAAAGCACTCTTTGTATTTTTTTTTGTTAAGTTAATAATTTTCGAGTTATTTTAAAAAATACCGATTTTAAAATTTATATATTTTTGCTAATATCACGAGGACTTTGTCTTAGAAAAACTAAGAGACAAAATGCTCAAAATGTGATTACTAATCGTACAGTATAAGAAATAAAAACGCAAATGTCATTTTGACAATTGGATGTGGAAGTATTGATTCAATTTGCAGCGGTTTTTAAATGTGAAACCCAGAATCATGTCATAATCATTATTTTTATATAGCCAACACCTTGTTTTTGTTTCCTGCCTACCTTGTGTTTTTGTCTTTCCGCCTCCCGTCTGTGTTTATCTGTCAGTCACTTTGATAGGCACAAAATGCTCAAAATGTGATTACTAATCGTACAGTATAAGAAATAAAAACGCAAATGTCATTTTGACAATTGGATGTGGAAGTATTGATTCAATTTGCAGCGGTTTTTAAATGTGAAACCCAGAATCATGTCATAATCATTATTTTTATATAGCCAACACCTTGTTTTTGTTTCCTGCCTACCTTGTGTTTTTGTCTTTCCGCCTCCCGTCTGTGTTTATCTGTCAGTCACTTTGATAGGCCCCTGAGTGTAAAAACTTGTGTCCCAATATTTCTGTCCCATACCTGTATTAGTTGCACTTGTATCATAATAATTATTTATGTTAATTGTAATTGAGTTAGTTGTTCGAGATTCAGTAACATTCCGCCGTGTTTAAATGTCGAGCGCATATTTGAATTCTCAGTGAACAACGCCGATGACATCCCCGAGCGTCTCCGAGAAAGCCAGGACGTGCGCAGCCGGTATCGAGATTCGCGCGGCGGTAGCGTTAAGATTTCAACCTAACCTATAATGTATCGCAAAAAGTTTGTTAAATCTGTTGTAAAAGCACGAAAATAAAAAACGTTTTATTACGAAATCGTTTAAGTTACATTGCTATCGTGAAGAGAAAGTAATCGTACATTAGTCAAGGCAAAAGCATTTTGCAGTGTGTCTGTTGCCAGCGTTTACTGCATTTGAGTTGCACTGGTTTGTCCGACAACGATTTTAAAATCACTAGAGCTAAGTTTCAAGGCTATTATACATTCAGTGCAAATCAACTATTGCCAAGCTGCGCGAGGAACTAACAGTACAAATCCTGGCAGTCAAGAATGGATGTCAATCATCGTTTTCTTCAGAAAATATTTTTGAAGAGATGTGTGAAGAGGTACATGAGGTTAAATAAACAAAGAACTTAATCGTTTTTAGTTTGGAGGAGCAAATTGTAACTTCATCTGACACACGAATTGCTAAAGAAAACAAATACGATAGGCTGGGTCGCTTATTAAAGCCTCATTAGAGGCTGGTATGCGCCTTCATCCTGTCAAGGTCACTCTTAATCAGTAGAGCGACGTCATCCTTCGTTTTCGCCATGCTTTGAAACTAAACTTCTCTGAGCTTTTTCGGAATATATCCATTTCATTTGACCGCAAACCTCGACAACTGAATTTATACAGAGACAACTAGACGAAACTCGAAATGGTGAATCAAACCTGAAGATTAGGTATGTAAATGCTATTCGAAAAATTGTTCGCTTAAACTAGTTTCTGCACCAACACTCACTTCCATCTCAAGGCTTCAAAAATTTTATCAAAATATGCGTTCCAAAACTCTTCAGTTCTATATTATTATAATAGAATTTGTGCGTCTGGGTTCAATATTGTTGTTTTGGTCGACACTGGCTCACGAAGGATATTTCTGACTAATCTTGCCTAAGGCGACTAAGGGCTGTGGAGTCCTTTTATCTGTATATAATAATCATAGACAAATAAACATCACAAGGTTTATAATAATAACTTTATTAGCCGTAAAATTGATCTTTCTGTTCTCAGTGCTACTGCTCCGATGGTTGACATCATTGGAGCAGAAATTTGTTTTATACATCCCAGGTTGTTTGGCAGCCCATTCCCTTTTTTGGTGTGTATGTATAGTTGATTCGTTGACAGCTGATCTTTATTCCATCAGGAAGAACGGGAGATTTTGGTCCTAAACACTGATGGTTAAATACTTCTACTTTGGCGAGATACTTTCCAATTATCTGATTCATACACCCCATATCATTCCATTAGTTTGAGGATGCAAAGCTGTAGTTTTAGCTTTACTCTTAGTACTGCTTCTATTAGTCTTTCGAAGGTACCCGGTGCGTCACACAGACCGGAAGAGAATAACTGTGAATTGCTATAGTTCGCTTCCAAATGTAAATGTTTTTCAAGCTCAGTGTCGAGAACAGCGTCGACCCAATCAAAGCATAAGGCATCGTCGATGCAAGGCAAGGCAGTGGATTAATATCCATTTTCGATATTTAATTGATGGAAGCCCACGCAGTCTCCTGCTCCCAATCTTCACGAGCACAACCGGCGAAGACCATGGACTGATAGATGGCTCTATGATGCCTGTGCTGTATGATTTCCTCGTTTCGTCTCGTTCGACCTGCGGTAACTGTCTAGCTATTTGGCGAATCGGTTTCGCATCCCCAGTATCCATTTTGTATTTCACTAACTTGGTCCTTCTAGCGCGACAATTCTCGAAAGTAACATCTTCACCTGTATCTGTTGTGATGTTCTTAATAAACGAAATGCAAAAGCTATCATCACTCATACATTTCTGCTGAAAATTACACTTTTTATATTCTTTCTTTCTAGGAGTCAACAGACGTGATGGATTAGCAACGACCCGGACTAGTACTTTTCCATAACATCACCTGATGAAAGTTAAACAAGTACTTTCTGGCCCAAAACAACCGATGTCCTCGCTATCAGTACTCTACTACTATTTGCCAAGTTTTCATAATATGTCGGCTAAAGCATGGTAACAGCTTCTTCGTTACTTTCTTTTTGGGCATCTAGCAAACGCTCACTTCTCTCAGGCACGAAATTCTTGTGCAAATACTGTTTGTGCACATATATCCTAATGTTGATGTAGGATGAGTTCTTTTGTTCGTACTCTGAGTATTTGTTTCTTCAGGTCCCTGCTGAAACCATGAGCATTCAAGATGGAAATTCCGAGGATGATGTTTTCTTCAATATTAACGGTCAGAACACAATGACTAAATGTGGTATCTCTGATATTTACTATTCCGTTAATATTACCAGCTCTTAACACCTGACTACCAAGGATTTTGTTTTTCTCGCTACACTTCGTTGTTCCAGCATCAATTAGGAAGACGTACATCCTTCCATTAATAATCCTATCTATTTAGACGCTATCGATCTGAGGACGCAGGGAAACTACAAGGTGACAATTGGGAACCGGACGATTTTAAAATAAGTGATACACAATAAAATTAAAAGATAATGAAATCTTATTAAAATAAAAATGAATGTTATATAATGCCATCTACGATTAAAATTAAGTATGGAAGATAATATCGTCAAGATTGTATCCGTCGAGTCCTATGTAGTTTTCAACCCTCTTCTTGAAGTGGTCCATAAGACTCCGACTCTTTGAATACCCCCACAGAAAAAAATCACATGCTGACAGGTCTGGATACCTTGGAGGCACGGTACATCCTCAAAACGCGAACTTTTTCCTGGGCACATGTTGCGTACTACATTCATTGATGCGTTGGCAGTCTGTGCCGTGGCGTCATCTTGCTGAAACCACACATTCCCTGGATTTATCAGTTTTCGTCGTAGTTATAGCATAAAAAATTTTTGGATCATGCAAACGTAGCGGTTAGAATTGTACGCCCAGCCTCTTAAAAAACCGCTGCAAATTGAATCAATACTTCCACATCCAATTGTCTTATGCTATACGATTAGTAATCAGATTTTGAGCATTTTGTCTCTCTACACATTTTTTCTAAGACAAAGTCCTCGTGATAGCAAAATATATAAATTTTAAAATCGTTTTTTTTTTCCAAATAACTCAAAAATTATTAATTTAACAAAAAAATTACAAGAGTGCTTTCTGACTAGAAATTTGATTTTATATGTAATACCAAAATTTTAAAAAAATCGTACGAGCAGGGACCAAAACAGGTTTTTTGGAAATATTTCAAAAATGTCAAAATTTTGAATAAATTTTCTAAGACACTTTTTGTGAGAAATTTTATTTCCTATCTGATGACATTTTCATTTTATGAATATATTAAGTATATTCGGAGATATTTAAGAAAAACCGTTTTCTTTAAGTGACGATTTTTTGCTAATATCTTCTAAACAGTTTGCTGCACCGAAAATTTATAAGAATGAATAATACTCGCAGTTATACTACTAATCACATACTAAAACGAAAAAATATAAAAAAATAAAAATTTGCAAAAAGGGTAGTTACCCTCCAATTTTGCCCCCTTCTCGATACCGTACTTACTCCACAAACAATAGGTCGCTTTGGGTAGTAGAGATTTATACGTTTGCCAAATTTCAAGTTCATATATTAAGTCTTTCGAAAGTTATAGTGTATACAAACAAAACCACAGACACACAGACAAGAAATTTGTTTTGGCTCAAATTTTTGCGTTTTCGACCATTTTAAAGCGAGTGAGCAAATACAAATTTTTGATTTTTTTTTTCGCGATACAATACTTCCCATCCGTTGGATGTGGAAGTAAAAGTAGGAACGAATAATGCAGGTAGGTCCAATAGCACAACAAACAGATACTTTTTTAGAATGAAGTGGTCGTTCATGGATATTTCGAGGATTTTCGGGTCTCCACTACCTGAAGTTCTGTTTATTGACTGCTGCATTTAAATGAAAATCAGCTTCGTCACTCATTAGGAGGTGCAGACCTAAATTCTCTTCCAAAATCACCTGCATTCTTGTGGCAAAATCTTCACGAGTTTCGAAATGTTTTTCCTTTAATTGCTGAACAAGCTGTAATTTGTAGGGGTGGAATTTTAAATCTTTATGCAAGATTGTCCTAACTGATTCCCGATTCATGTGCAACTCAAATGCATGCTTTCGAGCGGATCGTGATGGACTTCTGATGAGCGCATTTCTTATTAGCTCTACGTTTTTAGGGGTTCTTACGATACATTTTGGGCCACGTGACTTTTTCTTCAGTCAGTTGATCTCAAATCTCAAATCTTATGATGGTGTTACGAGACGAAACAGCTCTCCGTCGACCAATACTAAAGTGAGTGTGTGTTGTATGTAAACATGCGGTGTTCCACTGTCCACTGCTCCATTTTTATTAAAATGGCACAATATTACAATGGTAGTATCATCGCATTTGCCCCGCTCTAACCGCGGTAAGCTTCGTATTGGCGATCGAAAAACAGTCGGTTCCCGGGTCTCACCCTGTATTAGGTTTCGGTCTTCTAAATAAAACTCCTTTTATCTTATGCCAAGCTTTCGGAGATCATATGTCTCCTTCTTCTGGGCCTATAATATTTTATTAAATAACTACGAATAGAGAACAACAAGAAATTTGGAGTGTCCATAACTTCCTACTTGCACTCTCCAAATTTCTCGTCCCACCTAGATTTCATATTAAAGGTTGTCAGTTTTTTAATTTTGAAATATATTTTAATATTGGTCAAGATTGTAATTATTAATAGTTCGCAATATTTAGAATTACCTATAATTATTAGAGTTATATAAAGTTAAGACTGCTGTGCAACTTAGAATAATTCCGTTTCTATTGTAAGTATTTTTCATGTGGTGTGTTGTTGAGACAAATGATCTCCAAAAGCTTGGTATAAGATAAAAGGAGTTTTATTTAGAAGACCGAAACCAAATGTATTTAAATAACATAATCTAGTCTCTTTACAAGCAATTCGTAGTTTTCCATGTTTTTTTATGAGATTGCCTGTAAAACATTCAACGCTTTTCCACGCAAAAGGAAGATTAAGATGACAGATTTTTGTGACGTTCTTCACATTTTCCCATCAGCTCGGGTACACTTACTTCCGATAACTTCTTTGTTGCTGCCACTGTGGATCAATTTTTCTCTGATGAGGTAAACTCGACTGTTAGTTTTATCTTTTACGCCGCATCTCACACAACAAATTCACAACAAACAATTCAAACAATGCTTCCAAGGCACTTTGTATACGGCATAGCGCTTGTAGTTAAGCCAAAATATTTTTACCTAATAGAACATTTAACTGCGAATATTCTTGCGCATTACCGTGTAAATAAAAAGATATCCATTACCTTTTACGTTATGAAGTTTCATGTCAAGGTCACTAATCTAAATAGTTTACATTTCACAGAAAATGATGTTAAAGTTCTTGAATGTTTTAATTTTGTGACCAATAGAGTTACTCTGTTGGAAATCAGACTTTGTGAACATAGGTCGCATTCATAAATTCGAAAGTTTTATTATAAAAGTGTAGAAAACAAAAGAAAGCGTACACTAAAAAATAAAAAAAATATAGAAGAGGTATTTAAAGAAATATTTAACCAGTACATAAATATGTCTGTAGAGTACAGACATATTCGATCTGAATAAAAACGCGTTCTTTACATATGCCAGCTCCCTGAAGGCTGTCAGGAAATAAACGTTTTAAATATTCATATGTCAATACTACAATGTTCCAGCTTGGTTAGGAATAAAAATCGCTATACCGGGTGTACAGCTACATCAAACAAAAATTCAGCATATACTTTAAAATTCATGGTAGGTTTGTTTATTCGTTTAACTATGTTACCCATGTCTCATAAATGAAAGGCGGCAATGAGTTCAAGTTTCAGCAGAATGGTCACATCGAAGTGTTATTTAATAATTGCGTAAACTGGAACTGGTTGTTGCAAACAATGTACATACTATAAACATCAACACTGGGTGTTTAGAATATCGAAATGAACCATGCAATGTTTTGAGATACTTCTTTAAAATTATACGCGTTTATTAAGCCTCACGTAATTTTTTAAAGCGTTTTTTATTATAATTTCGAAAAATCAAAACAAGGTCTCTACTAAGATACGATAAATCAACCTCTTCTCGAGGAAATGAGAAAGTTTTTAGTCTTGAAATAGTATTCTTAAATCAGTAAAATCTACTCTGGATTGGTACGATGGGAATTCTTAGACTTGAACAAACTAGAGACAAATAAACCACATCCGTCATGTACTTATTTTATAGTATTTCCTGCAATGGACTTTTGCAGCCTTCTTTATTGTCATTTATCATTAATCACAGTTTAGCACTCGGGATACAACATAGGTAATAATGTGATGATTTCACTGTCAAGAGTGTAGCGTCCTTGTAGCATAGGTATAGGACCCTTTGCATTAGGCAATGGTCGGAGGTAGCCGCGACATCTGTCAGAGAGAGGAAGATATTAGTAAATCGTTGTTAAGGGAGTCGTATCCTTGCTTCATTTGGTGACCTCGATGTGATCCCTAGGGCATCCGACGTGAGGAGGCTTTGTTCATGATAGCAAGACACAGTGCTTGGACAAGAATCCCTAGGACAATCCACCACGAGCAGCGAATTCGAGCATGTTGACAGTGTAACAACCGTAAAAGTCCCACCGTTTTGGCGCAGTGACCATGCGRTTTGCTTTGCGCAAACTGAAGCGCAGTTACTGACAACAAACACTAGGACAGATAACGCCAACCTGTGTTGCAAAGGTATTCGACTTAATAAGCCGACAGGAAGTATGACACGCTTAAAACACAGCAAATAGTAGCATAATCCGAGTCCAAAGAAAAATAGCACTGTAAATTAAGGGAAATAGAGGCGACCAGCGTCCCACCCTCTTTTAAGGCGAATAAAACCGTTAGCCGGTGAAGCAGTAAGTGATGACACTTTAAAGACATCGAGGTTGCAAAGAATGCCCACATCCGTGCAGCTATTTCTGGGTGTCGTAGACGTTTCAAAAATGATATAAATAGAGGGCAAGATCATTGAAGGAAGTATCCATAGCCTGCGTTGCGCGTGCAGTGCCAGCAAACCGTGTAATATCAACCAACTATTTCTCCCTCTACAGCAACAACGTCAGCAGCTACTAAAATGGTAAATGAACTATAATGCAATTATCGACGAATCCGGAATCGATCGATATCTAGAAGTACATCAAGCTCTACCATAAAATCACAGAAGATTTGGTTCGGCTGCAAGAAGATGCATCAGGTTCACACTCTCGACAACGCGTCGGAACACTGGGCTGTCATCATCTACAAACCGATTACCAAAATACTGATCTGGAATATGCACTTGAGTTTGTTGACCTCCAGTAGTGCAACAATTGTGTGATAGTTTAGTACGCTTCTACAGTGACAATACTTGGGAAAGATATTCGACAACTATTCACCACTGAACTATTTATCATACGATTACCAAAACTTTTTGCGCGTGCATAATTGAGGGGCTCCAACAGGACAGGAATAAGCAGTATGGAATGTGGTACAAACTTAACGCAAGAAACATGTCCGAACTGAATCAAATCCCAAGGAGGAAAGAGAACGTTGTACCTGCGTTATGAAAGGAGATTGTAAAAGTGAGATTAGCCGTCGCGTGATTGGATACCAAGTAGTGGAGAGATGATAACCATCTTCGCGGTTTAGATTATTGGGATGTTTGGAAATTTATATGGCTTCTCGGAATTTTCGGGTTGTGAAAAAGGGGACTTTCGCTAGAACTGACACATTGTCAAACAAATTATTGTGATCGGTTTAATGCTGATGTTAGGCTACAGCTGAGTGGGTGAAGAAACCTAATTTTATGCAGCGTTTATGTTCCTTAAGCCTGATTTTAATGGATCTACCTGTTTCGCCGATATATACGGTACCGCAAGAACAAGAGATGCTGTAAATACCTCTAGAAGATAGAAGATTTATTTTATACTTCGTAGATGGAAGAATCTGTGACATTTTGAAGGAGGCTGGAAGATAGTATGGATGACTTGTTTTTAAGAATTTTTCCAATTCTGTCTATGACACCTTGAACATAGGGTGATTTATAATTTGGGGGTTAAGAGTTAGTTTGGATTTGGGGTAAAGATGACGATCAATTGCAAATTGTATTTCACGGTTATTACATCCGTTATTGGCCAGAATGACGCGTAAGTGTTGCAATTCACTTTGAGGTTTGTCTGGTTCAGAAATTAATGTAGCGCGGTTAACAAAAGAATTTAAGACAGAACGTTTTTGCGACGTATGGTGATGTATGCAAGTACCAATATGTGTGGGTGGCTTTGCGATAGACAGTGGCCTAAACGACCATCCGGCAGACGAGTGACAAGGACATCAAGAATTGGGATTGGTTTCGATTTCCATCGTGAATTTTATATCGGAATGTTGGGAATTAAGGTCATATAAAAAGGTTGTAAGGCTGTGGGAGCCGTGAGGCCACATAATGAAAGTGTCGCCGACATAATGAAGCCAGATTTTAGGCTTCAGGTCTGATGACTAAGCTAAAGGCTTCCATGAATATGTTTGCTACTATAGGCCACTGTAGGTAAAATTGATCACGAAATGTGATATACGTTGAAACGAGACATTTGTTTACCAAGTTTGCGAATATATCTGGCTGATTGTCCCGGGATAATAATTGACGGACGATCGTCACAGATTTTTGAATTGAAACTTGAGAAAACCAGGACGTGGCATCGAAACTAATCAGAATGTACTCTGGGCCGAGGGTGAGTTGCGATAGAATTTAAGAAAGTGGTTTACAATGGTTTATTTAATGTCTTTCTAATGTTATTTCCGCCAGTAACGGCAACATGATCAACGGAAGTATGCTATATGCCAGAAAAATAAAGTGAAGTTCGATCAACATGTTAGGTTTACAATCCCTAATTACCTAAACAAATACAGAACTCCTGTTTTACTCTTCAAATATAAGGTAAAAACGTTTAGGATAGAAATTACTAACTAGGACATTGCTTAATTTTATAGTATACTTGTCCCAATAACGTTGAATGTAATGTTTGTTTTACGAATGATGTTCATGATTTTCAAATAAGGCGATAATTACGCAGTGACATGGAACCCTGAAAATGTGAAACGCGACAAAAACTTGCAAACCTGCAAGTTTAGTTCTTAACAATACTTACGGTTACGTTAGATGACGTTCAAATCACGGCTGATAATTAAATACCTGACGAATGTTGCTAATCAGAGCAAATGGCTAGGGTTGCATAATTTAAGTAAAGATTATTTCATCTTACCTCTTGGGGTGTTTGGATACTTAATGGGTGAACTAGCTATACTCCTCCTGGCCACATCTTGAAACGTTATCGGGGAATACACCCCGGCCCTCCTTTCATCGGTTAGCGGAGTATGTGCGTGCATATTCTCCCGCACCGATATGTCTAGAGGGTCGATCTCTTGTCTCATGAGGGGTGGGTCTATAACTCTCTTCAGCGGTGGTCTGGATTCCTTTCCGTGCAACCTACGTGAAAAGCCATTGAATGCCACAAAATTGCCTAATCTAGCTATAATGAAAGTCAAACATTTCATGAAATGTTAATGCAGAGTCATTCATGATATTCAATATGAAAATGTTTACATTTTTTTGTCATTTTGTATATTGTTCACCCCTACACTACTGCAATATTTTTAATATGTAATGTCATAATGTCAACCATGATCTTAATATTCAACGAATATTTTGCACAAGTATTCCAGTATTCCTGTTTAAGAATCTAATCTTTTGCTGAATGAATAGCGTTTTACTGTTTACCTTACCGGTTTAGGACACTTCATAATAAGAATATTTAATAATTCATTTATTCTTTGTAAATTCAAAGTATCCGAATCCTTTTGTAGGGAGAGAAAGGAATTATGCCTGAAGTTAAATTAAACGAGGTGGAAAACTCTGTTAGGAAGTTGGTAATCCTTTTTCTTTTATGAAGCTATTGTGTGGCTATACTAGTAAAATATGACCGAATAGAGGTATTAATAATCGTGTGTTAATGTCACAAGCTTTTAGTGATTTTCTACTTGAAGCTTAATTGTTGGAAGTGTGACATACCCTAATGTCATTTTAAATCATTACACAGGTTTAAAAAAGACTACACTAGGTTTCCATCCAGGCTTTGCAAAAATATTAATAGCCGACAAACTATTAGGTAAAACATGGCTAATCACACGATAGAAGTATACGTATGGTCATTTGTTTGCTTTACATGTTAAAATAAAATGAATTACAAGTTCCGTTAACAATACAAGCAACCATTCAGTTCAATCGTCTATCAATACCCTTCAGTTCTGGAATAATAAAGAATGATGTAGATATCTACCGTTAAGAAAAAAGATAAAGTTCAACGTTATTGATGATGATGACCTACATGTTAGCTGTGTTAGAACCGTTAGCCTTTTTTTAGTAGATACGGTGTCGAAACAAAATAGCAAGCTTGACATAGTTTAATAATGAAGATATGGTGACAAGGAAATAAGACAGCATGCTAGGACATCGGGTCTATAGGAAGCCTATCCACACGGATAGAGAAATCCCCTGATTAATTTTTTTGTTGTACCTTATGCCGTGATTCTCACCAAATTTGAAATTTATATCTTTTATAGTTCATGAATAATCTTAAAAAATAGTTTTTTAAAATTCAATTTCAACACCCTATACAGGGTGTCTCTAAATTCGATGTCATAATTTCTATTGCGTGTTCCTGACGTGAATTTATGACGAAAAGTCTATATAAACATGTGTCCGAAAATGCTTCATTTTTGATATACAGAGTGTTGAAGTTAAACAAAAATTATCGAATTTTTTTATTTTTTAGAGAACGGTTTTTTGAAACTACGAATTTTGGCAGAATGTTATAATAGATCACGGCTAATAATCCGGCATAAAAGATTTTTTCATATCTTTAACAGAGGCGGCGTAGGGGGAGGGGCAGAAGGATTTTTTCTTTGAAAAAAAGTTGTGTGTGAAATGTCAAAAAGCTCGTTACTATTTTCAGAAAGAGCAACAAATAAGGTACAAAAAAGGATCTCTTATTGCATTTCGCTAGAACGAACCGTTTTCGAGAAAATCGAGAAAATACGAATTCCTACAGGTTGGCGCAAATAGACCAAAAATTAACTTTTTTTTCCAAAGAAATTAACGTTTATATMGCAACAACTTTTTGAAAGTAATTMAACTATATCATTGCAAATGATCAGATATAAGGATTACCTCCATATCTAAACAGTGACGGCAATTTGGGGAGGGGGAGCAAGAAGTCTTTTTTATAAAAAGACTCCACATTTTTAAATTGTTTCAAAAATTATGAGGATTAGTTAAAAATATTAAAAGAAGAAAAATTTACTTTTTATACTGCTAAGACAATCCATTGTTGTAAAATTAAGAAATTGCATTAATTAAAGATTTTTAATAACTCCAAATGCAAGTTGCATATCTAGCTTTAAATAATAATTAGTTTAATTTAATTAATTGATTAATTTAATTTCTTTTTTATATTTTACTGGTCTTTATAATTATTGAAACGGTTTTAAAAATGTGGAAACAATCTTCTTGCCCCCTCCAAATTACCGCCACTGTTTAGATATGGTGGTAATCATTGTGTTTGACCATTTATCATGATATACTGCGATTAATTCAAAAAAAATATTGCCATATAAACGTTAATTTCTTTGGAAAATAAAAAAAGTTAATTTTTGGTCTATTTACGTCAACCTGTAGGAATTCAGGTTTTGTCGATTTTTTCGAAAGCGGTTTGTTCTAGCGAAATGCAATAAGAGGTCCTTTTTTGTACCTTATTTGTTGCACTTTCTGAAAATAGTGACGAGCTTTTTGACATCTCACCCACAACTTTTTTTTCTGCCCCTCCCCCTACGCCGCCTCTGTTACAGATATCAAAAAATGTTTTATGCCAGATTATTAGCCGTGATCTACATTCTCCCAAAATTCGTAGATTCAAAAAACCGTTCTGTAAAAAATAAAAGAAATCGAAATCTTGTTTTTAACTTCAACACTCTGTATATCAAAAATGAAGCATTTTCGGACACATGTTTATATAGACTTTTCGTCATGATTTCACGTCAGGAATACGCATTAGAAATTATGACATCGAATTTAGAGACACCCTTTTTTGGAAATTTTTGTACTCCAAAAAAGTTTTTAAATTTGCTTTTTTTATCACCTGTCAAACATTGTCGGTGTATTTCGAGGACATAGTCTCTTTTGGAAGAATCAGAGAAGGAGAGGATCAGTTTATTGCTGACAATCTACATTTCCATTAAATTTTTCCCTATACTTAAATACCGCAAAACAAACGCCCGCTTGGATACTTCGTTAGCGTTTCGACAAGTTTTCATCGCCGTTTTCTTATTAACAGTTTCCGAGTAGGAATATTGTGCTATTGTAAAACTTTTAATAAAAGAAGCGGTTGAAATTAAATAGAGAATATAAAAAAGACTATCCAAAACAAGTGTCCTTTTATCTTCAGGATTTAAGCATGTGTAAGGTACATTCCTGATTTCTTGGTGCTGTTCAAATGCAGATCCTACAGCAACGATCTGAGATGTTTTTGTAGCTTTACTACAAGAACTTGCCAGGAACTTGTAATTTGTATAGTTAATCTAGAAAAATCAATACCGATCCAGAAATGTGGACACTTCGCCGCTAAATTGATCCATATCTTTTGTAACAATAAAGCTTCAGTCCTGATATGAAAATTAGGAAAAAATTAAAGCGATTTTTAATTTCATTAGCTCAGACGATCTCTGTACGGGGTGTAATGGCATTCGTAGCGAAGATTAAAGCTTAAAAATGAGCTGGACTTTTTTGTCGAGCAGAAAGTTAGCTTTTGATGTAGCCAGTGTCGGCAACCTTTTGAAGCTAATAGATGCAACGAAACAAGTTTTAAACCAGTGTAATTTAGAAATCTGGGGAAAAATTGGAATATTATAGGATATTTGAACTTACAAGTAATTCTAAAAATAGTGTGGAATAGTGCTCAACTTTAAAATTTGTCGGGATAGAATTTTAAAAAATACACACGCAAGAAAAAGTTAAGTATTAAAGAAATATTTTACGGTGGTTTGGAATATCTTCACGTAGACACTCTAAACGTTGATAAGACATGGCTGTGAAAAACATCTATAAGAACAATAAGATGGTGAATAAGTACCGTTATCGGTTGATAACTTTGTGAGGTGGTTATTGACCATAGATTACTAATGGTTATAATGGTTTAGAGAGTTTGTCTATAAAGGCGAATAAATTTGTTTTTTAATGAAGATTTTCACGTCTCCTAACAAGAAGATTATGAATTATGTTTATGATATTGTGGAGTGCCCGTTGGTTCAGACTATCCCATTTATCAGTTGCGAAAATGTTTTCATTGGTAATGGATTATGTACTGCATGCCACACTGCCCTTTCTAACTGATCTCAATTCAATCACGTTTGGAGGGTCTGATGCCCTGCTGTGAAGCTGAAGTATGCAGGTTTATGCAAAACAAATAAATATTGTGCCCTGCTGCTCTATACTATTATTGAACAACGACTGACAACAAATTAATGTAATGTTGTGTCTAATTTCATGAGAAAACTATAACCGAATTGCTTGCTCTGTATATATACAATAAATGAAATTAAAGCTTTATAGAAATATACAAACCAGTAGGTCTTCATAGTCCCTTTTCCTTTGATTTGAATCTCGCCCCGTTCAAAGACCCTGTAGGTGCAGGGCAGCAGTTCCCTTGTTGATTGTGATATATGAACTTTCATCGCTTCACTAGTTGATTCCATACGGGATGCCGTATTTACGCTGTCTCCGAACAGGCAGTAGCGAGGCATTTTAAGTCCAACTATCCCAGCAACCACCGCTCCAGAGTGAACGCCTACTCGTATCCTAAGGTGCTGTCCTGCAAAGTGGAAGTTGGTGTAAGTTGAGCATTATGATTCAGAATTTGTTGGAATTTGGCATAATTGAGCAAATCGCTGCAATTATCATTTAATTCAGTTATAAGCTTGAATGGATCCTAGAAATATATATAGAGATCCTAGAATATGACACACGTGATGTAACTTGTAACACTTGCGAACCATAAAAAGTATTGCGAAAAAATGAATACAATTGAAGACGGAGAGCAGAAATAAGCTTTTCAACCTTAGATAAGAAGGAAAAGAATGCAGCCCCATTGTCTGATTTGGATCATGTTGATGTGGGAATTGTACGTCGTTTTATAAAGAATTTTTAATTAACGGAGAATATATCGGTCGGGTTTGAGACGATGTGACGGTTGGATGTGCGAGGGATGGATTCTCTGCTTGCATTCTCACATTGTTATTTGTATGAAAGATTAACAAAAACAAAAATGTATATATTGCTTAACCGTGTAGTCGTGGACATGTGTTTTGTTTTTTGTTAGTGATTTTGATAGATTGGTGTGCCTGTATATAAATAGACCACACACAAGGAAGCACAGGGCCTGTCCGACACAGGATGAAGCAAGTAACACAAGGAATCAAAGCCAGATAACAAATGGCAAAATCGTTGACAAACATAATAATTATTACGCATGCCGCATATGCATGAGCAGTCTTTTTTCTGTGTTACCAAGTCAACAGTAAATAAAATAAACACGGAAAAGTTATACTAACTTTAGTCCACAATGTCATAAAACTGCTGACAAGTATAAGCCGCCCATACCCAAGCTAGAAAAGGCCTGGAAATGCATACAAAACAGACTCCGAAGTATATGGGTAGTGAAATCTTAAAGGAAACMGAGCTTAACTTTGCATCCCAGGAAAACAATGGAACCGGAATTTTTTAAAACAGGTCAACTGCTGCAGCTATAGGTCACTGGCCTCTTTGTATGAGGAAAGGACTGTGCAAATGAAAGACATTTAATAGTTACTTTGTAAATTTCTTTTTCACCCATTCAAGCGCTACTATAAATCACTAAATAAGAGAAGCATAAATATACTAGCAAAAGCTTATGTACTAATCAGAATGGTTAACCAACAACCAACACATACAATCCTCGTCTTTTAGACAATAAATACGCCAGTGGCCCTTATTAGGTGTCGCGTTGAACATTCACATCACAAAAACCGTACAAGATAATTAAGTAGAAAAGATGATATTAGGCAAAATATATGGAAGTTCAAGCGTAGCTTGGAAGAAACTGTTCAAAAACTATATACAATATAAAACTCCATGGAAAAGGCCAATATAATTCCAGCACTTTTAAACGACTTCACACAAGAAGGTTTTACGAGATGAGAAGAATCTTGAATTCCAGCGAGCAAAAGGATTAGCGCATACGAAATCACACAAAGAAGCATCTTCATCATCACGAAAGAGCAATCTAAGCAGTAATTGCAAACTTGCTAAATAGAGGTCTTACAGCAGCTCATATAAAAAGGAAGAATAATGCAGCCGAGCTAAGCCAACATTAAACACAGAAACATTTCAGGAAAGTATTCACTGGTCGGCTAGTAAACTTTTCCACTTCAGTCCTCAGATTCCCGTAACATGCGCAACGTGGGAGCTTCCTAGCAACAAGCTTGTCACCTCTCCACTCAGCATAGACGACAAGTATACCAGGGAGCGGCAGAAATGCCTACGGTACGCTGGTTTAATCAATCAATCAATCAAATGAGGAATGAGATATCCTACAGGTGAATTCATAAAAAAATTGTGGACAATAATAATTAAAAAGGTCGTAATGAGAACCTTTCAAAATTTATAAGAGAATGGGATTTCGATGTGTTGGACGAAGACAAACCGTAAGATTTTTATGAAAAGATCAGATATTGAACAACAATGGTTTAATTATTTAAGAAATATTACCGAATAGCTGAAGTGATCAGAGGAAAAATCCCAACTCGAATTGCGGATTTTAAAAGATTTATCGGAGTCCGTGCAGAACACATACTGTTAACGCTCGTTTAGATAGATATCAGCTTAAATAGTTTCGCAGTTACTAGACCATTTAGGTAAAATGAATCCTCGTTTTTCTAATAAACACACCAACTGGCGTTTGAGTTCTAAGGCCTCTTGCACTGAATCAACGCCATCTACTACGTCATCCACGTAGGTTTGCTGTGCAAGAGCGGAGGCTGCGGGAGGAAAATTATGGCTCTCGTCGGATATTAGCTGTAGTATAACTCTCTGAGCCAAATATGCACTGTAGTTGATACCAGTTACAGTAGTTCTTTGGCATTCTTGTACTGAGTTTATTTGAATTTATTTAAAATATGCGTTGATACTTTTGGTCATTGGGATGTATATCAATACAGCGATACATCTTCTTGATATCAACACAAAAAGCTACAGAAAATAATCGGAAGTTCATAACCATGTCTGGTTATTCTCGCTGAAGCTTAGGTCTTGTGATAAGACCGACCACTAAGAGACAAACCACTAGAATCCTTGAAGGAGGCGGCGAAGACAACTCGTACTTTTGTAGTTGAGCTAAAGGACTTAACGACCGCGTGATGTGAAATAATGTAAGACTGTGGCTTGGTACATAATTTTATATGGATTATTCTTGCATAAATGAGTGATATGCTTCGCTAAGTTGGGGGTTTCGCGCCATACCCGGCTTCAGATTTTGTAGGCGTCGGAGTGCATGATCTCTGGTTCTATCGACTTTTGGGAAATTCTTTTTAAATCAAAGAGATATTTCCCGAATGGTCACGATTATGCGTGTTTTGAAAATGAGGTTCACACAGAAGATCTTCGGGGTTTCGCTGTTTGGGGGTGGATAATTCCTCACTTCCCAAAAGCGGAGCATGAGCGGTTCTGTCATCCCAACATGACAACAAAGATTCGGTTCACCTTTGACTAATAAGGTTCGGAATTGCAGATTATGCTACTGTAAAGGTCCGCTCCTAGCAGATAATCTATAGGATCCTTCCGGTGAAATGTTTTATCTGCTAAGTTAAGATGAGAAAAGCTATCATATATTGTAATAGAAACATTTACACTTGGAAGTTCGTTTGATATTTGTGTCAGAACGACAGCTTCGCACCGTGGTGATTCTGGCGTATAGCATGATTGGATCCAACACGAAATTATACCTTTCACTTGCACAGCTCGACTATATCCTATTCCGGATATACTTGAAGTATTTTTGCGCCTCGGTAGTCCTAATCTTTGGGCACATAAGCCAGTGTGCATGAGACTTACGATTCTGGATCAATAACTAGACGAATAAGCTCCGATTCACCAGAATATGTTTGTACTAAGGCCTGAGCTGCTTTTAGCAGGACAGTGAGAATTAGTGTAATCTGAGTTTGTAACTGCTTGGCTGTATGGATGGAGCGCAGCTGGAATTAGATGGCGTTGATGTGTGTATAAGTTCTTGAACGAATACGAATAGCAGCGTATGGTGGTTTGAACTTCAGCAGCGTCTGCATGTCGACTGCGAGTTACAGGATGAAACAGTGTAGTTTCTGAGGCAATAGAAGCACCGCATCAGTGTTCTAACAGTATCGTGATGTTGAATTTCGTTTAAGCTGAGAGATCGAGGACACTGTGGTAACTTGTGAGCATTTGAGTACAGTGGGCACTTCATAGCAACCTTCTGAGGTGTATTAGTATTATTCGCAGACGAAAACGATGATCTAGTGGACATGGCTAATTTTGGTGTTTTGTTGTAACTTTAACTTCTGTCTTGTTTGACTGGCGTGAGAGTTCTAAGACATTACATATTGATTGAAGAAACGTAGTAAGACGCTCGAAAGTGGGTACCTCGACAGCCGAGAATTCAGCTTCAAATAGTTTGCGAGTGTTGCTGCCTAAGCGTCTTAAACTAGTGTGGAATAAAATAAAATCATCTAGACTATTTACCCTTAAAGATTTGATATCCTTAATGCTATATAGGAACACCTCTAAAAAACATGAAGTGCTTCCGATGGAAGATAACGAAATGCTGTGATCTTGTTCAAGTAATGAGAGGCGAACAAACGCCTGTTTTGGTAGCGGTTGAATAATGCGTCATGGGCGATTAGATAGTTGTCGTTTGACATATGTAAATCGTCGATTAACGTTAAAGGTTCTCCTTGGAGAAAAGACCGTCATTTCGATTGATAAGTGAATTGCCACGAAACGGATTTATTTGTATTTTTGGTAGCTTAGCTTTGGTGATTTCTGAAGTTGTTGAAAGCGCAGGTGTATCCGAGTATTCGTCTTTTTAAGAAAATGTGTGGTAGCAGCCTTGATTGAATAGTATCTTTGGTCAAACGCTCGCGTGGATTGTGCGGTTTTAACTTTCTTCTCGTGCGAGTTGGGTCGATAAAAAAATTTCATCCTGAATCCTGTCAAATGTTTGGTAGATTTTTGAGTAACGTGCTCCGAATTGTGGCCATGTTTCAGCAATGATAGATTTAGACACTTCAAATAGTGTTTGGCGACGTGATAAATACTTAGTATTTTCGACTGGTGCGGTTAATTTTTCTTGCGACATTGAAAGAGAATCGTAATGTGCAAGCAAAATCGGAAGCGAATTCTAGTATTGTAAATAGGTAAGTAGAAATAACGTGAACATGGGGAACAAAGAAAAACTGATATCGAAGGGTCGACGTATACAATTTCACCTTGATGAAACAATAAGCGGTATGTTCTGAATATGGGGACTCCGGCTCGAAACGACCAAAATGTTGTTTAATAATACAGCAAGCGCGGCAACTGCAAAGGGTAGGTACTTACGGTTGAAGGTCCTGCTACCCGTTGTGTTGTTGGTGGGTCCCACACATTAGCTTGAATTTGGAGGTTTCGCACGATAAAATCTTATTCTGCCCGCGCTCGTTCAACTCGTCTGTTGCTACTTATCGGTCTGGGAGTGGGGAATTGCATTGCCGCGGGTGCCCCCAAAAAGGGCGAAAATTTAAAGGAACCGAACAACGCAAATCTGTTTCTGAGCGTCAAGGACTGATAATTGTAAATTCAGGTAACGGAAACGGACAAAACGAACAATTGTAATTAAATCTCAAAGCAGGCCCACCGATTGCCATAATGAAATGAATTGCGAGATTGTAAGATATGTGTTCCAGAGAAATTAATTCTAAATTTGCCACCGCGGAGTGTTTTAGTCATTGATAATGCATAATACTGAATGTCATGGTGTACAGGGTGAGCAAATAAGAGAGGTGGCCGGTCATATCACATAAACCAGTAGCCCTAGAGCTTTGAGGTAAAAAATTTCTTAACTAAAGTAGCCAAGACAAATTGCTGGAAAAGATTTTCGAGTTTGTAAAGTGACCGCTAAAGGGCGCTGTGGCACCGCCAGATTACAAAATTAATGTTTGTGTCATTTTTAGCCTAATAAATTTCTGCGGTATTAAACATATTAAGATTGCTTGGACTAAAATATATCATTTTCGTTAAATGTAAAATAAAGGAGTGAGGAGGGGTGAATATTGATATAGAATATCGCTAATATAAAAAGCAATTTTAAGTGTCAGAACATGGTTTATGTGTTGACCGCAAGAGGGCGTTTTCTGAAGTTACTACCTAAATATCGATTTTTCTCGGAATTTTTAAATGCAAAGATATAAGGCTATTTACTTCATTAAAAAAACAATAAAATATACACTAAAATGGTGAAAACCGCACCATGGTACTATTTGGTCGAGTGCCTCAGTTTCAAAAATGAAGACGTGTTAGTTACTTTCACGCAATTAAAACTTCCAATAAAGAAACAAATTTTAGGACTATTTGACCATGATACACATAATCTGTAATTGGGTACCTGTTGATGGGTCCTTGAGGTCCGTAATAGCATCCACCATATCGAGCGCCATATCGCACACCCTCTCAGCGTGGTTTCCTTCCTTTTCCGGGGCGCCGGAAACCACCATGTAGGCGTCTCCGATAGTCTCCACCTGGCGTCGCAAAACACAAAGATCTCCCAGGTAATCCCTGTTTCGCATCACGCAACCCTATTCACCAACACACACAGGAAACAAAAGAGGGGGTGCCCGGAAACTAAATTATAAACAACACACATCTGTGGTTAGTCGTGCTAATCATATCTGTGAACACAAACTTTTGCATGCAGGTTAATTGACACTGATGAAGGCAATAAACGAATATGAGTAAAGCGTATTGTTATTTTAGGGTATTAATGAAGCTTCGCAATTCAAATTGTATCAGTATTTGTGATTGGATAATTTGGATAACTTTACTGGACTAGAAGTTGTTTATGAAAATAAAACGGTTATGTTTACTGTTTATATTGTATTTTTGGTATAGGTACTCGTATCATTTGTTTCTGCTTTATATAACGATTTAAAGCAGCACAGACGAAATAAAGTAATTGGTAGAAATTGCCCAGATACGCATTACCGTCTGGCACGCTTATTTTTTAAACATCATTGGAAATGGCATACTAGCGGTGGACGGTATAATAATAATAATAATAATATAGTTTATTTATCGTACAAATTTACATAGGTACAGGAAAAAAAGCCAGAAAATCAGCCACAGACTGTTTTTTACCTAATTTACCTAATTTATCACAACAATGTAGATAAATTAATAAAGGTATAGCTCTTTAACCAGATATAATTATTTGTACACATGTAAGCATAAATCATATATCAAAGCAATCCACAGTGCAGAACAAAAAATAAATTAAAAAATATAAAAAATAAATGAAAAATAAACATATATTCACATAATTAGTTCACGTGACCTAATCATTCTAGCAAATCTGAACCTAATACTTGACAAGCTAAGTGAATGACGTTATTTAGGAATGAAATTGTAAAGTTTGTATGTCTGGTAAGAAAAACTCTTTTTAAAGGATTTAGCCAGCCAATATCACTCAAAATTGAGGTTATATGGGTATAGAATAGGAGCTTATGTGAATACCGCACGCAACTGTTTTGCACTTTCTAAATTTTATTTACTTCCGTCAGTATCACAGTATCACAATAATTGAGCCCAGAGAGAACTAGCGAGTCACACAGCTTTAGTTTTGCACCAGTTGACAGATCATTTTTTAGCTGATTTAGGTTTTCAAGATTCATATATGCAGTAGAACAGTTGTTGATACATGAGTCGCATACCTTAACTCTCCATTCATTACAACCCCAGATTCCTCAATTCCTCACTGAAGGGGATGGTCCAGAAAAAGATACAAATCACCGCCTGCAGAACTGTCGTTAAAGGTAATTGCATTTGTTTTCGCTGCATTAAGTTTCAGTCCATTGGTTTTAATCCAGTGACGAATCGATTTAAGATCTTCGTTAATCATACCGAAAGCTTGTTTTCTTTCCTGGTAGTCAAAACTAAGCATAATCTGTACATAATCCGCATGCTAGTGAACTTTACAGTGCACCCAAATCGGGAATGAAAATGTTAAATGTATACAGGGTGTCAGTTAAATGATGTCATTAATTTTAGATGGCCATTCCTGAGCGAATTTTATGAAGAAAACCTTTATAAACGTATGTCCTAACTTGTTTCGTTTTCGACTTACATGGTGTCAAAGTTTTGCTTTTTTTTTGGTTTTTTGTAAATACTTTCCGATCTAATAACCATATCTCGATGAAATTCGGTATATGGAGGTTTTTCGGGGCGAGCTGTTCAAAAATGTTATCGAATTTGTGAAAACTCGTAGAGGGCGCCAGCTGCACTAATATCATGGTGTCAAACCGGTCATAACTTTTTAGCGCGCTATGTTTCGACAAGCAGCACTCTTGCAACTTATTCCCCTGGCAATTCTAAGCAAAAAAGATACTCTTTGTCGAAAGCTCTCGGAGCAACCGTTTTTAAAATAATGGCGATTAAAAGTTGTTATGAACTCATGAGAAGACCTATTCATTTTACTAATCAACAGAATCATGGCTGGCCATGACTGACCTGATGGGTCAGTTTGACGTTTTCAGACGCCAGTTTGACGCTTTCAATTTTGTTTGAAGTAGTTTATCTTAGCAAATTTAGTAAAATGAATTTCTTTGAACAAGCTGAAATGCATTTTGTTTATGGACTTGCGGATGGAAACGCTGCAGAAGCCAGAAGAATTTATCAAGTACGTTATCCTAACAGAGCCGTTCCATCAGAAAGGACTTTTGTAAGATTGCATGCTAGATTGTGTAATACTGGATAACTAAATAAACACGATGAACGTCCTGGGAGACCTAGAGTCCTAATGACGCCAGAGTTGGAGGAAGCAATTCTTCGAGAAGTTGAAAATAATCCTTCAACAKGTACTCGAAAATTAGCGTTACAGTTTAATGTCTGTCGCCACAGTATTCCATCGGTGTTGCATGCAGATTTATTGTATCCCTACCATGTGCAAAGAGTACAGGCATTGCTGCCAAGAGATTTTCCTACACGACTGGGCTTTTGTCAGTGGTATCTCCAACACCTTGGAAACAATCCCAACTTCACGTCATTAGTTTTATTTACTGATGAAGCAAATTTTTCACGGGAAGCTATTATTAACTTCCACAACAATCATTTTTGGAGTCATGAGAATCCCCATGCTGTTGTAGAACGAGGATTTCAACAACAATTTTCAGTGAACGTTTGGGCGAGAATTATTGGTGATTATATCATAGGGCCACATTTTCTCCCTCTGCGACTAAACGGTGAGACATACAGACAGTTCCTAGAAGAAACATTGCCMCAATTGCTAGAAAATATCCCACTGCAAACGAGGCAAAATATGTGGTTTATGCACGATGGGGCACCTGCTCACTTTAGTCTTACCGTCCGTGAACACCTWAATGCAACTTTTGGTCAACAGTGGATTGGCCGTGGAGGACCTCAACTTTGGCCACCAAGATCGCCCGATCTTAATCCACTGGATTATATCTTTTGGGGTCATCTCAAATCCCTTGTTTATGCAACGCCAGCGGTGGATGAGGAGGACTTGCGAAATAGAATTTTAATTAACGTTAATTTTATACGAAACACTCCAGGAATTTTGGAACGTGTGCGGCAATCGATGAGGAGAAGACTTCATGCTTGCATAGCAAGTGCGGGTTCCCACTTTGAACATTTAATTTAAGAAATTTTTTGTTTCGTTTTTAATTTTTTTTTGTGATTCTCTTAAATAATTGTTAATTAAATTACGTTATTGAATTATCGATAATCTTTTTGATGATATTTATTGAAACTTTTAATCGCCATTATTTTAAAAACGGTTGCTCCGAGAGCTTTCGACCAAGAGTACCTTTTTTGCTTAGAATTGCCAGGGGAATAAGCTGCAAGAGTGCTGCTTGTCGAAACATAGCGCGCTAAAAAGTTATGACCGATTTGACACCATGATATTAGTGCAGCTGGCGCCTTCTACGAGTTTTCACAAATTCGATAACATTTTTGAATAGCTCGCCCCGAAAAACCTCCGTATACCGAATTTCATCGAGATATGGTTATTAGATCGGAAAGTATTTACAAAAAACAAAAAAAAGCAAAACTTTGACACCCTGTAAGTCGAAAACGAAACAAGTTAGGACATACGTTTATTAAAGGTTTTCTTCATAAAATTCGCTCAGGAATGGCCACCTAAAATTAATGACATCATTTAACTGACACCCTGTATATGTAAATGTATGAATAATTATGTGTTAGAAAGCGGAAAGAAAAAAGTTTTGCCTAGTTAAGCAAGGGAAATAGTGTATCGTGTTCACAACGATTTGAAAAACGAGAAGTGCATTTTAGGTACTTTAGTGTTAAACAAAAGACGTCAAACGCAACGAAGGTCTCGGCGAAAACTATCGAGAGAACTGCTAGTGAAGCTGATTCTGGTGCATCCGAAAACAGTGCAAATTCAGTCTTCAGGTCTTTTGGAATAAAGACCAAGGAGAAGAAATTTTATCACTAATTTACTAGAGTATAAGTTAACCAATTTAAAACATATTGTATACGAATTTTCTTAAAAAGAAAGGAAATATTATTAACCAAATAAATACTCAACATTGAGAGTTTTGTTCGGGTATCGTAGAATGCAGAATAATCCGATAGTATTTATTGAGAAACATGAGATCAGATCACTTCGCATTCGCTATTTAGAAAAAAAAAATCGATACATTCGTAGGCAAAACATGCCAATTGTCTACCTGCACTGTGAACACATTGACCCGAAAAATTTAACAGATAATTTAACGAAAGGAAATTGATAATGCATCTTACCGCATCATCATTGAATTCTAGAAAAGCTGATATGGCTAAATGGCTTAATGACAGAAATATATGTCTAACGCCGAAGATACGAAATAATAAAACTTCGCAATAAACAATACTTATTATACATTAGCTATAAGATCGACACGTTATTAAAAAGAAAAATGACGTAATTTTTTCGTTTACCATCCAACTATCTTGAACCTCATTCAGCTACTAAGCGCTAAAGTTAAAATCACTGTTGTCGCAAAAAACAAAACACTTTGGGCCCGTTGCACAAAGCGTGGTTAACCAGACCCCCTAGTTAACACGCGGTTAACCAGCCGTTGCCACAGGCAGCACCAATGAAGAACGCTTAAAAAGAATCGTTTCCATGACAATTGCCCGTTGACCGCGTGTTAACCAGGGGGTCTGGTTAACCACGCTTTGTGCAACGGGACCTTTAAGTTACAAGACACTTAGAAAAGAGCCCAAAACAAATTTAGTCAAATTACAGTTGAGGACTGGAAGAACAATAATTGGAGAAATCAGTATTTTCCGACACTTCAGTCGAACTTCTTATAATAAGCTTAGGAGAGCGGAGCAGTAACGATACTGGTTCTGATGGCATAAGATGACATTTTATTTCTCTTGCAGTAAGTATTTTTAATAGGAATTAGTAGGCTAAACGATTTATTTAAAATTTTAAATGAAGAGCGAGCTGAGTGTGTTTCTACTAAGATAGATAGAAATGGTAACCTTTACCACATTAATTTTATAACTAAATACGTATCTTCGGTAGAAGTTCAGCGACTTCTTGAAATATTTGGTTGGGTTAACCCAAGAATATTCTCATTAAATTCTCAGATGATGTGGAGCCTGGTCAACAAAACCAAACGACACTTGATTTATCAAGCCTCCTAAACCTGAAATAGGATATATGCTCTTTAAATTGCCCAACATATTAAAGATACATCTCACTCCATAGGTTGTAAAAGTTTAAAAACCAGTTTCTAAAAACACGAACCTTTATTCAAAGAAATAGAAATACTTTAATGAATTCAGATTTAAATGCGATTCAGAGTTCAAACTAGTCAGATAAGTAAGTGTGTCTGCTTCACGTAGTATAAATATGGATGTTAACCCAGCCCAATAATTCCAGAAGTTGCTTCACTCTACTGAAGATGGCAGCTTGGCTACCAAAATACGTTTTTGGTTATCCTAAAATTAATGTGATAAAGGTTTTTAATATAGCATTTAGATCTTTAGTATGATGTTACTTTTAATTTGTAAGTTGATAATAACGTGTAAATATTGCCCTATTAATAAATTTATAATAATTAATTTATTATCATTGTAATTGTGTTTCTTAATATTTAGCATTTTAATACTTTTTCCCTACCTGCCGCTGGCAGACGGCTCTGGAAGGGATCAAACATAAAAGTAGCGTCGTATCCCCACCGCTGACCCTATTTCGTCTGTGCTGTTGTAGTTTATTAGTTAATAGTTTTTGAGATTTTGATAATGTTAGGTTTTTTGCAATACATTGATAAATGATATCGTGATCTTGTAATTCTTCGATTGAAGTTCTAGTATCATGACTAAGGCGGCATAAAATAATGTCTTGCTTTTTTGAAGTACATCTGAAGTATATCGTCTTGAGAAGGTTTTAATATAATTTGATAATTTCTGCTTTAAAACCATACTAGTAGATAAGTGAGATATTTTGAATTAACCTAAGCCAAATGTTGTTTCTAATATTGGATCAGAAAGCAATGCTTAGCGTGTTTCCACCAAATCATTTACGACAAAAATTATAACAGGTACCTATAGCTTTTAAAAATCCTTCGCAGGAGCCCCAATTTTTACTATAAAAACAATAACCAAGTTCCAAATATTTCGTTTAAACTAACATTTGGTCGATACCGTTAGATATTTATAGTAAAGTTCTGTTTAAAAAGGCACTTATCTTTTGTGCATTCATAAAACTAAAAATATTCCTATTCCTGTCGCACATATATTATTACACGTACGGATTTCTCACAAATTCAAGGTGGTATATAATTGCAATCATAATACAATCTGCTACGTGATCGTTTTTATGCAGCGGACGACGTGATAAACCTTTTCGCTAGCAGATATTAACTTTACCTAATTGCACTCGTGACTTGCATTCAGAGGCGTTTCGAAAGCAGATGCCAAGTCCAATCGATGAGTAAACAAGTAAACTAATAAAAGCATAGCAGCTGGAATCTTAATTTTGTAAGGGTGCTATGGTAGTATATTTATTAACTTCCTAATGCTATAGAGTAAATATTAGTGTACATGAATACTGAAACATGATTGTATTACAATGATTATTTTCATGCAGGTTGCAAAATAACTACCTATTATTACCACCTGGCATTTGAATTTCTTTTTGAAAAACCACTGATTTGTGTATAATAACCCTCAGAAACGGTTACCTTTAAGGGCACAATTTTATTGTTAATTATTATTTATAAGTATAATAAAATGCAATAGTTAGTACAAGATTTTCTCTTGACTTTAGAGTTTTTCTAATACAGTAGAGGTGTTTAATTATAATACAGGGTTAGTCAAAAGAATGAAATAAGCCGCTTATTCATATAAACTTTATAGCAAAATGTCCGTAGCAAAAGTTTTATTTGCTAACTATTTTTTACTTATGAGCTTACGTTTGGTTTTTGTATGTCAAAAGCTTTCTCATTGCAGCGTATTCTTTTTGATTTTTTGAATTGCAAACAAGCGCTTTTTTGCGGATTTATATTGCTCTTTTGTTTTGTAAGTGACCTGGTATTTATTTTGTATGTTTTGATGATAAATTTTTGTGATAAATTGTGTTTTAAATAAACAACAAAAAGCGATATCAAAACAGGTTCCGAGTCACAACGAATTTTGCAACCAGTAAGACTGTATTTTCTTTTAATTTCGTGCATAATTTTCTTTGTACACCAGATTTTTTTTTTAAATGGCCACAGATGAAAAAGTTTAATGAACTTAAACCAGGCGACCTAGCGGGCATCCCCCCGATGTCCTTAGTGTAAACCCTGGGACAAGTGCTTACAATCTTCATAATCATAATGAAATCTAAATCTAATCGTTAGCGTTGCACATCACTCGGATGCTAGCTTTTTTGCAGAAAATCATGCAAAGCTTGTACAGATTACATAATTACATATTCTAAAATATCTGAAGTATAGTTAGAATTTAAAATACAATTTTTATTAATTAGAAAGAAAAACCAAACCAAACTATCTACTGAAATCTTATGTAATCTGTAATCAGTGGGACAGATGTTCTTTCACAGCGACTTGTGAAGATCTTATTCAGATACAGACGAACGCGAACATTAACTCCAAAATGCAGTGGAGGGTGGTCTTGTTAAAACCAGACACTGCGTTTTGGCACTCTTCGTCGATCTTAATCCGTAGATAAATGTCAGGTGCAATACTATCTCGCAGTAGCAGGCCCGGATCAAGAACTGTTTTTTTTTTCAAGGAAGGGGGCGAACCCATTGGGGAGATAACTTATATTAACATTATATTAATAACACAAACGCATAACAATCCTATAAAAAATAAATTATAATTGGTATATTTAAAAGTGCATTTTGAGATTTGTTAGTGTTCTTTGTTTTCAATGTAAAAGAATAAAAAAGACTAAATCTTAAAATTGGTATAGTTAGATATAATAATTGCCGTTCCCCAAGAAAATGGGCGGTTAGGCCGTCCTCTGAATTTTGTTTTAATAAGCGTTATAACGACGCGATTAAACACGTTTATTGCTGTACATTTTACACCAAATACTTGTAAAAGGAAACAATGAATAATTAAAGATTAACGGAAAACATTGCATTCGCTTGACGTACGACAACACATTGTTATTTTTCAGCCGTAGCGATCACACTTTTCAGTTGTTCGCGCACACGGGCACAAACATTTTGATCCATGACGCGGCACATTTAAGTTTTCAAACAACTGTCCCGTTACACCCTCCCCCTCTGGATCGAAGAACGGCATCGTAGAGCGATGCTGTGATGCGATATAGGACAAAGAGTCGGTGGCGTATCGTCCAGGGAGTCTTAGGCGTCGCTGCAGACGATTGGTGCAGCTGGGCGTAGAGGTGGAGGTTTCAAGTCCAGGAATGCAATCCTTTGAGCTAGAAGTTGAGCCCTTAAATGCAGGAGTCTTTCGAGGTCGACCACGACGACGAAGAGGGGCACTGGCTCAGTGGGCTGGTACGTTTGTACGAACCGTTTGAGAGATGAGGCATGATAGACACCTAAGGGAGTGTCAGTATCTTCAGTGGCAGCGATTTCATAGGATGTGGGCGACAATCTCTTGGTAATTACATATGGACCATCACGTCTTGGGGCAAATTTACTTGTGTGCATCTTCTGAGCGTCACTGAGGGTGTGGACGTTGACCAAAACCAGATCTCCTGGCTTAAACTCATCTGCGGGTTGCTTGCGTAGATCTGCATAATGTTTGGCACGATCTTGTTCGAGTTCGTGTGTCTCACGGACATATTTTATTGCCTCACCTGTTACTTTCAGCTTAGGTATAATTTCTGATATGATGGTTTCGATGATGACATCTGCTGGAGTTCTCACTTCTCTACCAAATGTTTCTAGGTACTGTATGATGTTGCAAAGTCCTGGATCAGCGAGCTGAGCTTCTCGTGTTTCTCTGGCAGAATTAGTTGGGAGCGTGATGTACAAAGACGATATTTCTACCTCGCTGTTTTCTTCATAAGCTCTGCTATAATTCCTTTCCTCTTGCGTGAGGAGTCTGCTCACATACTCAACGGAACGTTTATCTTCTAGTGTCTCCCCCTGCACTAGGGATGCTCCTAGCGTGAAGGAACTGGCATTCATCTTGGGCGGAGACATATGGTACGGGGTTACTGCAGCCGTTTCTTCAGATGTTAGTTTAATGCTATGTTCTGCGAACGGTGTGGCTTCTAATGATTCTGCAAATACCGTCGAATGTTGTTCTATTAGCAACTGAAGTTGTCGTTTCTCAAGCGAAKCATCCATGCTTCCTACAGTAATTGTGTGATCATCAGGTTCTGTAACCAGGGGGTACCTCTTGTCAGGAGTTTCTGCGAAATAATACTGCATGTTTGCTGTATCTAGCACTATTGAAGAAGCAGTAATAAAGTCGATGCCTAAAAGCGTCTTGGATTTTGCATTTTCAGGTACACAGATGAAGGCGGTACGTACCCTTTTGTTGATAACGTCTACATCAACAGTAAAATGTCTTGTTATGACGTGTTTGGTTACGCCATCTGCAAGGGTCATATCCATTGGAATCTCATCAAATGGTAGCTGTTGTTCCAGAAAATAGCGATAGAGTTTATGACTTAATAGTACAAGCAGCTGCTGTATCGAGCAGAGCATGGCCAGGCTTTCCATAAACGCACACTTACGCAGAGTAGGACTCGTATAAACATCAGCCGCAAGGAGTTCCATGGAGGCTGTACTTGTAGAAGGCTTGCAACGTGGACACTGTGATTTGACGTAGCCTGGATTTCCACAACCATAACACTTCAGCGAATTAACGTGCGGACCCATGTCATTAGGTGCTGTCACTGTCACTGGGGTTTTCACGACGTGGGTACTAAGTGAAGCTTGGGCAGCGAATTTGCGGCAATCATCCTGAACATGTCCGAATGCTTTGCAAAAATGACAGCGAGGACGCATCTTTTGCAGTTTTTCACACTTTACTGTAGTTGTAGGTGCTGCGCTGTAGTATTTTTCTTGAAAATTCCCTTCAACGGCGCGCGCTTTATCAATAAGCGTATTAAAGTCATTCACTTGGTCACGAGGCATGTGTTCACGAATTCTTCTATTTAGTAATCCGTAGATTATGTCCAGTTTATGTATTTCGTGTAACAGCGGATGACTTGGTAACTGTGCAATCAGGGCGCGACACTCGCTAACGAAAACATCGGTTGCTTTGTTATCACCTTGCTCGCGAGAAAACAGCCGTCTGTAAACGCAGTGAGAGGGTAATTTACGACCGAAGACATGTCGAAGGCTGTCTATTGCTTCATTCCATTAAGAAAAATTGCTTTTCGCTCCCTGATACCATGTTGCAGCTAGCTTATCAAGCAGCATTGGCAAACCTGTTAAAGCATTTGAATCGGATATGGTCATGCAATCTTTGTAAACTGTTATTGCGTCGATGAATGCTTCAACGTCTTCTTCTTTTTTTGCCAGAGAAGCGAGACTGGCATTTTGCAAAGTTTCCATTTCCTTTTGTAAAAGCAATTGCTGTAACAGTTCGAAACTCATAACCACGTTTGCAGGCTGAGGCTGATCCATTTCTGCTGATCGTCCCTGTGTATATGTTACGGAAGGTCGAGGCACTCGTTTCCTTGGCGTGGTGTTGGTGAGAAGTGTGGTATTCTGCACACTTACACAAACAAATGTTCTTCTCTAAACACTCTGATTTAGGTATGGCCCTGTAGTTGGGACGCCAGATATAACAACGCGATTAAACACGTGTATTGCTGTACATTTTACACCAAATACTTGTAAAAGGAAACAATGAATAATTAAAGATTAACGGAAAACGTTGCATTCGCTTGACGTACGACAACACATTGTTATTTTTCAGCCGTAGCCATAGCCGTAGCGATCACACTTTTCAGTTGTTTGCGCACACGGGCACAAACATTTTGATCCATGACCCGGCATATTTAAGTTTTCAAAGAACTGTCTCGTTACAGCGTGTTTAAAATGCATTTGAGGTTTATTAGTGTCTATTTTTATTTTTGCAATGTAAACGACTGTAAACAGATACTAAAATCTTACGATCGGTAGTCAGAACTAATGTCCTCCGGCTAATTTTTTTTTAAAATAAAGTTGCTTAAAAATGCACTTTGAGGTTTGTTAGTGTCTTTTTATTTGAATGTAAAAGACTGAAACAGCAGATATTGAAATCTTAAAATTGGTAGTCCGTGCGTTTTTCAATTCGTTCAGTTTGAAAATTAAAATGAAACTAGTGCAATTAAATTAGCCTTTCAATTTATTCAAATTGGCATGAAAAGAAAGGAATTGCAAAAGTCATTTTATCTTTTTGTAGAATTATCATCAAATGAAAATATAACGCTTTTAGTCGTTTATTTAAAATATTACTTTCACAAAAAATTGTTATCAAACCATACAAAATAAACACTAGGTCATTTCAAGGACAGGAAAAACAATAGAAATCCACAAAAAATAGCATGGTTTTCATTAAAAAAACAAACAAAAAATACCTTGTCATGGAAATAAAAAGTAATAAGCAAAAAAAAAACTTTTGTTTAGGACATTTTTGCTATAGAGTACATATTTACAAAAATAAACTTTGAAATAATGTAAAATCAAAGGCAAATGCATATCAATGAATATTTATATCATTTTCTCACTAAACACATCATGTAGGTTTTTAGATTCAATGGAACATTTTAGGTATAAAAACAAATATTAATCTACGAAGGTACTAGCTTTAAGGTGCTCTTATAATTCGTTAATAATATGTTAAAAATAATTATTTGTGTAATTGTGTAATTGTACATAATTGACTGTAGATGAAAAGACAGTTATTGAAAAGGAACAATAGATAAAAAAATTCACATTAAAGTATTAATAAAATCGTATTTAAGGCTTTTAATCCTTTAAGCTACTAAAAATGGCTTAATTCACAAAAGTTAATTTAGTTAGCTCACTTTTAATTGTGCGCAGGGAGTAAATATTAGTTACAACAAGCAAGTTCAACACAAACAAGCAGTCATTGATTCAGAGTACGTTACCAAATATGTACCTATCTATGTGGTTACAGGTATGCTAACAAAGCCAGAAAGGCGAAACGGAGCTAAAAATGTTTATAATACAATGGCACGGTTGACTGCACCTGCTTGAATTCAAATATTAGAGGTAGCTTCCACTCATAACATGCAAATGTACTGACTGCGTAGAGTTTTATTTGATGTTTTCGGAAACGTGTGCGTCATATGAAGTTGTGGATACGGCCCGCATTGCGCAGTGTGGGTCGTCATTTATAAATTATTACGATCTTTGTCTGTTTCAATTTAGGTATCTATTTATTCCTTAACAGTTATATAAAGGATATTGATAAAATACTACATTGCTTCAAAATTATTCACTATAAAAGAAGTCTGGAAAATTGGAAAATGGAATTTCAGGGTAAAATTGAAAATTTTGTTTGGGCGAATTATTAATGGATGACATGGTGGCGTATCTATCAAATGATGTTACCGATGGACTGATGGACAGTAAATATGAAAACGAAAACAAATTGAGTAAAGCATAGAAATACTGCAGACAGACAGCAAGCAAATTAGTGTAATTGATAAACAAAAAACACCGAAATAGTAAATATGGAGAGAACATTTTAATCAAACCTAAATGAAAGACTCGAAACTTGGCGTTTTGGGTTAGCCCGTGTCAGTTTTGAAGTAGGAAGGACGTTTCGCCTGGTCTTTTAAGGGGCATCATCAGCACAGGACTATGGAATATGACATTGGTAAACTTGCGATAACCAGTCAGAGCTCAACCTTTAAAGTAAACAGAAAATAATTGGGGAAAGAGATTGTGATGAAGATAGCCGTTGTGTAATTGGATTACAAATACTGGAGAAGTGATAGCCATTTCTGCAGTTCAAGTTTTTCGTGTTTACAAAGCTCAATGCCATCTCGAAATTTGCGAGCGGTTTTCGCTAGGACTTAAATATTACCAAATAAAATATCGTGAACGGCTTCGTATCAATTACTCAGCTATAGGTGACTGGGTGAAAAAACCTGAAATTAATGCTATTTCATCATATCAGCAAGATCTACGATCAAGATTTCGACTACACGTCTGCCCTCTCTGTCCATTGGGTCTACATCCTGTGGACAACCTGCAGACCCAACTGCCCAGGATCGGCATGATACGATCTGACTCTAAATTAGAGTAGGCTGTGACCGGTAWCCACCAAGCCTGGACTCCGGYGAGTCTCCTTTGCCGGGTGACGTGAGAGCGCTCACCTGAGAGAATAAAAGTGCCAGAAAGCCATGGCAACGCACGTGCAAGACCGAATACTGCAGGTAATATAACTAATTGGTCAGTCAGCTGAAAGCCAAGATCTGTCAACTAGACGAAGACGTCACCGAGCACTGGACGATGACGAAGATCCTGCACAATAGACCCTTCCCCCACAGACCTTGCTCCACGGTAAGAACGGCCTTGTGTACACGTCAGAAGATAAGGCCTAAGCAGTCCAAACTTCGAGAACGCGGATCTGGACGACATCGATACCACCCTGGTAGAAGTCAAGAAGCTTATCTAAAGAATAAATGTGAGGACGGTACTAGGACTCAACGGCACTTCCGGCAGGGCTTCAGGGAGCTGCCCATCAGAGCGATAGCTCCAAACATCATCAATGGCGCTCTGAGGTTGAGACATTTTCCATCTGCCTGGAAAATTGTCGACGTTGTTATGATACCGAAGTCAGGGCAGGATGGTTTCAGCAAAACTATCGCCCTAACAACCACGAGGAAGAAATTCGAAAAGACCATTTTGTCTGCCACCGTTAAGGAGGTCATCCTAAATGTGCGTTCGACAAGGTATGGCATGAGGTGCTGATAACTCGTACATCTGACGTCATCGTTCCTGAGGGGCAGACACTTTCTAGTGAAGCTCGGTGCGCACCGCCCATATCAGGGGTTCCACAAGGCTCGACGTCATCATCGCTGCTTTACTCCATTTTTACGAGGGACATTCCGCAGACAGAAGCAACAGAACTCGCTCTCTACGCAGACGACACCGCTATCTTCTCAAGATCAGTAGATCCGCGTCCGATTACTTAATATATTCAGGAAGCCGCCGATGATCCGGAAGATCTGGAAAGTGCTCTGCATTGTCTCTGACAAAAAAAAGCAGCTCAATTGATTTTCGATTGCGACATCATCATGCTGTGGAAAACGTATAAAGAACAGTGAGCCAACAAAATGCCGGTCGTGCTAACCAGCCTCTATTGTATGCTAAATCCATTGATATAGAAAAGAGGTGGGCTATTTGCAAAGAGAGAGGTGCCGATCTCGACGTAACGTGGAATAGTGGGTGTGGCTACTATTCGCTAAGGGTAAAGGCGCTGTGTGGTATATGGCATTGCTGCACTATTACAGGCTTCAGGTGTCCAATATAAAATCTGTTATAATTTAACATTCGTTGTTTTTTTTTTGGTATATTATTTGCCATATTAAATCTCTTTTCTTAATCGTGCATACAAGTGCTTCTTACACAAATCGATAACATAAAGAAAGTTATGTATAATTTTATATGATCACAGTTCTTTGTTTATAGATATTTGTAAGAGATGTAATTTTAGTAATTTTGTGGCAAATGTGCATAGATTATACCATTGTTAATGTTTTTAATCCAACGTTTAACTGTAACTAGCCTTAGTAAGTAGTTACATAAACTGGTAATTTAAAGTAACCATTTTTGCACACCTTGACAGGAGTAAATCACAGTTCTTAAAAAAGACGTACCCTCTGTTTTCAACAATTTACAAATAGACGATTTAATATTAAAGAAAATTCTTTTAAAACAATAGGTACATAAATCTTATCTATATTGATTACTAAAAAAGGAAAATGCACACTAATAACGTAACTCCATTTTTGGAAATGCCAACATCTGATGATGATGGATGCGCTAGGTATACTTAATTCTATTATTTCATTTGAATTTTAATTTAAGAAAATGCAGTCATTAGCCAAAATTTAAATTTTACGTCAGTCGATGTGATGGAAGATGTTATAGGTCAAACAGTAAAATAAAAATAAATGTTTTTATAAAATGTGCAAGAAATGTTTGTATGTGACAAAGGTAACAGTAGCAATTTCACAAAAAGAAAAATTTTCTTGAGAATATTCGACTACGGCAAAATATGAAAACCTTGACCAGTCTAATAGATTATTAAAATAATATAAAAGCTGACTGTACGCATTTAGTGAATATGAGTACAAAATTGTAGCATGACACTGCATAACATTAACTTGAAAATTAGCTTCGGCAGCCCCATGATCGCACGTATTAGGTTTTTAACAATATGCAGGGTGTAATTGCTACGAAATAGATCGGTAGTGCCTTTTTTACAAAAAAAAACGGAGATACACCAAGTCCAGACCTAAAAAATTTGATGCACATGCGCTGTGCTACATATTTTCAGAGGGCATAAACTTATTTCATTATTTTTTTTTAACGGAAGCGGTATGTATCCTTACTTTTTGTAGTAAGGTATATCCTAATGCGTCACTTACAGTATAGTAATTTGTTACGTATTTTGTTTCTCAAATTTCATCGCAATGTCGTCAAAATATTTGTAAATCCTCAAATTTCAGTCTTTCCTGGTAGTAATAAAATCAAACCTTGCCAATTACTTGCCAAAGGATGGATCTTTCATGTCATGACGATATTTCCACTGCTATTTATATAGCATTTTCACCAGAGGTTATCAATTTTTGTACCTATCGAGTTTACATAACTTTCTTATTTTTGATGTAAATACTTGCAAATTGAAGCACTGGAATACACTAAAACATGTATATATAAATGTATTTAAAATAGTGACCATTTTCATAAGTTTGTTTTGGCTCATCAAAAATTTGTGTATTATAAGATTTAACTATTATTTTGTCTATTTATCTATATCATACATTTCTGTTATATCCTGTGTAATTTTTATATGTATTTATTATATGTTCTACTTTGTTTCATATCTATACTTATCTTTAATGTCCATGCTTACCTTTAATTTATTTAGTAGAAATAATGGTCGTTCAGGTTATATTATGATGAATTCTTCTTTAAGAAAATTATTCTTCAAGTGTAAAGCACTTTATAATAAAATGGATTTCATTAATTATAATTCCACATGGATCAGTTTTCATTTTTTATATTATAATGTTCTAAGGGGGATACCAACCTTTTGTTAATTTAAAGAATACTCTGTATATTCTTAACCGAGCTTTCGGTGGTTTTATTTCACACCTTCTTCAGGGTTTCTATAAAGTGGCTACAATACAATTTATGCGTTCTTTTTTTAAATAAAATTAACTTATAATATGTGAGACTTCAACTTCAAAATATCATAACTGATTAAATATGTCTTTGTTATAAAAAGATGATATTTGCTGAACCAAGCCGTTCGTTTCTCGCCGTATTTTGTAATCTTATTAGAGGAAAACAAATTTAATCACTTATGTCAATTTGAAGTTGAAGTCTCGTATATTGTAAGTTAATTTTATTAAAAAAAACGCATAAATTATATTGTAGCCATTTTATAGTAAATCCACAAAAATCTCGGTTAAGAATATAAAGAGTATTCCTTAAGCTAGCAAAAAACATTTTAAATAATTTACATACATATATTTCTTGTTTTCTTTATGATAATAATGAAAATTTGGGTCTCCAATAATGCATCACATTCTGTCATACTTGAAGATTTCATAATATGCTCCTTGAAGAGTGTTAATACTGTATTATATTATTATATTCGTCAGACTTCCTTAAGCGCGCAATAACCAGCATTTTTCCCTCAGCTGGTCGCGCCCGCCTAAAGCAACTTCTCCCTCGTTGCTGGCATTGCTTAGCCACACGCGGTAACATGGACAACGGGCAGTCCATAGTTGTTATGTCCATGGTTGAATCTTAATAGCACGTTGAGCAGTGACACGCTACTGATCTACAAGACGATACTTCGGCCAATGATTACGCATCTGCTACCCACATCAAATGTCTTCAGGTGAACCAGAGCAAGATTCCCAGGTAGTCGTCAACGCTGCCTGGTCCGCCATATACACATGGATCTCGAAGTTCCTACGATATCGGAATCCATCCGAGAAGCAGCAGCCATGTCATTCCACAACGTGGACGTTCACGAAAATCTTCTCGATTGCAATTCGGGAGATTTCGGTGAAGAGGGACCACGCGCGAACAAGAGATCCAGGAAGATGATGTTACAGCAACTCCAACGACCAAGAGGGCAGCCGCGATATAAGAGCCGGCCAACCGGATGGTATGAACATTACAACTGTGGCAACTAAGAAGATGAAGAGATTTACACAAAATGCATGTTTTCATAATTTAAATGAAAAAATAACTTGGATGGTATCAGAGGTTTTATATCGCGTTAAGTTTATGCCATATTCCATAATGCTGTCCTGATGATGCCCCTTACAATAGCGGGCGAAACGTCGACCTATTTCCAAAATCGACACGGTCTAACTCAAAAATACAAAGATTTCTCTCTCACCACGAAACCTTATATTTTTAAATTAAAGAAATTGAAAAAACCGCACCTTCCATAAGGCAATGCATACATGAATGACAAAATGTTAAATACAGCTCGCCGTGTGTGGCTAAGTAAGCGAATTTTTACGCAGAGTTCTTAAACTATGGCTATACTATATGTACTATATATACTATACGTCATAACAAATATCCCTATTTTACCCAACCTGTATATGTCTTCATTAAAAATTGGCATTACAATTTACTTGCTGTATACTAAAAGTAAATTTCAGACAAAATTTTGATTATATTATTCAATATTATCATTAGTATGCTAATTTATACCAATATATATCTGAATAATCTTGATTCTTATGCATAAAATGCAGAGTCAAAGATACATTTGTTCTGTGGCGAGTGGAGGTAACTCTACAGGTCGGACTTCTGACGCTAAACAGTTGTAATACAGCACTGTTGCTATCTAACATGTACTTGTACTTGGTAACATAATCTGGAATCATGCAGCAGGTAACAAAGATGCTCACCTTATAAACCCTGTTCCTTTCCGTTAACGTATKGAATATCGAATACATCCCGTTGAGCATGGAAACGACCTCCATAGGCGTGATTCTACTACATATCTCCGTGAATGTTACGACATCTGAGAAAAGTATGGAGACGCTTTCGAACATCTGCGAACACAAAAGTGAATTAAGCCATCGTCACTTATAAACGACAAAGAATAACTCAGGCTGTATAAGTATAAGAACATTTGAGCTGACTTTAAACAGCTTTATAAGTTGAACGCTTTTGAAGGTGCACTCTATGTGTAACACTTTGAATCAACTAAATGTTTTGGAAGCAAGCTGATTGCTTGTTTGTGCTTTGCTGCACATTTTTTATTTTATAGCTCTAACGATCGTTTCGCTTCAACGGTTATTTTCAAAGAGCATTATAACTGGACTGAATTCATGCGCACAATTTTGTTAGCATTCCTTACATTTACAGGGGTAAAATTTCTACAATTTTACCGCGATTAATTGAATGTCAGTCTAAATACATCGTACAGAGGATAAAAGAATTATCAAATAACTTTATTCTTTTCCCTTTTAATATCTCTAATCTATTATTTTCTATCTCCCTGAATGTTAAAAATGACATAAATAATTTCCTTTACTAAACGCAAAAAAAATAACTATAAGATATTGTGGAAATATCCACAGATCGAGATTCCCCAGACTGTCAAACATTGCCAAATAACTAAAGGGAGACTTGGATGCACAAATTGACAATCCTGTTAACCGTGCTAACATTGTGTTTGGTATTTCATTTGTTTATACAATCAGATTATAATTATTTTCCTTTACTGGTTTTTTAGTGAGCAGTCTTAAGAATTTTACATCATTAAATAATTCTTTTATTTATTTATTAGGACTTTAATCACTCTTCAGTCACGGATCACCTTTTTAACAATTTGCGATATATTGTCACGTTTTGTATGGTTGTCTCAATATTTACCAGTTCTTCATCAATATGTATCCTTGAATTACTATTTACAAATTCTAGCATTTACTAGCCTGAACGGACACAACCGGAGCCTTCGACAGTGTAACAAGCCTAGCGTTCCTGCATACAGTGAGTACCGCCATTGTCGCCATATTCTCTCAAAAAAATTGGACAGAAGTTTACTATCTACACTCTTGAAATTCATAATTTGACATATGGACCTAACTTCACAAATGGCTGCTGTAAGCGCCAACTAGTTTTATTATAAACAGGATCCATGCTTTTCTTCACTCCTGATTTTTTTGGCATACAAAATAATCTAAAACCAGTTTTACAGTTGGGAACACAATAACCTGGCATTTTAATAACTCCACTTCACTACGCTGCTGCAGTGGCAGCCGTATTGTTTCCACTTACTAGATAACATAAAATGATGGTACCCTCTATAGGTTATGAGCCAACTTACAAGTGGCGCCACCAATTGTGAAACTTGGATTTTTATGGGTAAACAATTCATGTTAGCTGCATGATGCAAAGAATGATCTAATTCTCTCATTTAGGCCTCTAGTGATCAAAGAATTAGACCAGTAGATATATCCTTTGATATAATCAATATAGTGCTGACAACTGTGTGTACTCTTTGGATGTAAGCAAATTTGCTGTGTTGTGTCTGTAACAACAATTATGCAAACACCGATAATTTGGTTAAATTTAACTGCTTCCCATCCACAGAGAAAATGGGTAAGGCATTTTACTTAATATTGCGCTACTTGTGCGGAATACTGGACTACCGTCAAATTAAATGAAACACGGCCTTCTGAAGACGAATCTGAAATGTATTTGCTGCAGTTACGTCTAGTTTTTGAAAAATTATTTTTTTATACGTGGACCTGCATTTCTACGCGCAGTGTTGTTGCGTATGCTGTAATGTGTCCCATACTCCTGTATGTCCGGTCGTGCTATGCAAGTGTGGTTTCAAGCAGATTATCATTATTTATCTATTATGATTATTATCAAGCGATTTTTGAGGCGTTCAGGCCGTGTTTTTGCGCGGCTTGAAAACACCCGCGTAGCATGACTGGACGTAAAGGAGCCGTTAAAGGAGCATGCGACACTGTACAGTACAGGGAAAAACACTCCGCGTCGTAAAAAAATTGCATATTAAAGCGCTAAGTACGTAGATGCTTACACACACTTTAAAAATAAGATGCGAGCGCATGAAACGGATTTTAAATTCATGTCCAGAAAGACTGTATTCTAGGAGTGTGTAAGATTTCACTTAATTTGACGAACGTCAAGTATTCTGTATAATTATCAATATTGCTTTTTAGCATTTTTATAAAAACATATGAGTTTTGCTGAAATGGAAGGTTGTGGCAACCAACAATATATACAAGAATATGTACCAAACATTTTTTTGGAAATGCGATATAAAATCATCCTGCTGTGCAGTGTGTCATAGCACATGGAAATGACATTATGACATAGTATGCAATTATACATGATACTAAGACTAATATTGGTCTTAATATCATGGTAATTCTGGTAGGTTCACTGACATGTTGCTGCAAACTGTGGTGAAAAATTGAATGCTTTTTCTTACGAAACAAATAACGCTTCTTACAAATGCAAATAATTATCATCTGATGTTGAAACCATACATTGTCTGGAACTAAGTCATAAATTGACTAATCTCAGTATTACACTTTCAAATTTTCAATCTACCACAAAATATATATGCAAAAACAAGCAACATCGAATAAATCGCCGATGGTTTCGACCGGACAGTCATTTTCAAGAAACCTTTCTTAGGGTGGTATTTCAGTCAAGGTTTAAACCAAAATTGTCAAAATAAATCGGTTTACCAGTCGCGCAGCGAGTAAAACTGGGTTAAAGTCCTCGGCAAGTTAAACCCATGGATGTATAAAAGAGGGGATCCGGCTTTTCACATTCTAAACTGATGCCAACATGTGATCACAGTCTAAGCGTTTATTTGTAGAAAACATTGGATCTTCCAGTTGACCAGTTGTGTACGTCCAATGACTAAGCTTCATGTTCACGGTCACACACTATTTGGACGTTTGCGTGTTTGTTGTTATTTGGTTTTATGATGTGCAAGACGCAGGGAATGATTTCCATATAATTGTTAACGGTAGCAGTGATAAGATGATCAGGCAGTGTCAAATGTGCAGAAAGATTGATAGATGTTAACCCAATGTTTCATTTCACAGGTATGTAACACCCAAGTAGTATTAAAGGTTAAGATTCATAGGCGTACGGTATTTAAATTGCTTATTATGCCGATATTTTACAACACTACTGCTGAAAGATGAATTGTTAACTAGTGTATAACAAAAAAATGAGTTTTATATGTGTGCATAAATCATATTCATACAATATTTTTTTCCTATCTATTATTTTTAGGTTTCCGAAGCATGCTGAAGAATGCAAATTACGACACGCCAATGCCGCGGCAAGAAAACAAAGTTTGTTATTGCGCTAACTTCACGCCATTTAGATGTGGGTTTCACAACAATGCGCTTTCTGTCAATGAGATGCGGTATCCCCTCTTTTATACATCCATGGTTAAACCAAGGAGGAAGAATAACAGGAGGGAGCGTCGGTTTGAAAAACTGGACGCGCGCGCCACGAGGTTCGCAGCAATAAAAGGTGTTTCGCGACTACGATTACGGCCTGTGGTTGTTGAAAACAAGCGTCGTGTGCCAGCGGTTTGTGGAGAATCCCGACTGCGCAAGTCGTAACAGAGTAATAAAAGGTGTCTGGCGTGGTGCAAAATATTTTACATTGGGCTTACGGCTGCGCTCCCTCCTGCTATTCTTCCTCCTTGGGTTAAACCTACCCGTCGAAGAGTTAAACCCGTTTTTCGGGTTAAGCCTGCGCACTGCGCGATACTAGGACTTCATAGAACTAACTGCATTTCGTTCCGGTTTGTTGTGGCAGCGTGCGGTTTTGTCTTTTATGTATATTTCTGTCGTGTGGGTTACTTTTTATATCTTGCTAATAACGAAGAACGAGTTTTCGCACTAAAAATTTCGAAACAAAGGAAATCGATTTGGTAAAACTACTTCAAACTAATATGAAAGTATTACAGAGCAAGAGTTAGGGGTTATTCATAATTAACAAAAAAAACGACATTGATGGTTCTGACAAAAGAATTTAAAGCCCAATCCGGTAATTTTCCCAGAACAACCAGCCGAAAATGATCCATTTGCGAATTGTAGTTGTCTTGGCACTTTTTCGTTGATGTGGGTAAACAAGTGAATGTATAACTTGTTCCTAATCCGAAAATTTCGAACTGGATGAATACGAGGGTTAACGGCAAGCTACGGTACTGTCAATATCATTTTAGAACTTAGAACCGTAACAGTATTTTATTAGAAGTGACAATGAGTTTATAGGTCAACGGACTGATACGTAAACATACTGTGAGCTTATGAGCATTTCGACGCAGGCGCAACCACAACAGCAGCGCCAACTTACGTTAAAACTGTCGGCTGTTAAACCGATTTTCACTAAACCAGATTTGTGAACTGAAGGGTTTAACTTTTGGTTTAAAAATAAACCAGTTTACTTTAACCGAAAGTTACCGGGCCTTATTCGTCGAATTATTCGATAAATAGTGTGAAACAAAGCACAAACAAAAACCAAATTATTTACAAGCTATTCAATATAGTGATTAATAACAATTATTACAATTTTAGTCTTCCATCTTCATTTTGTGGCATTCATTGTTAGTCAAGCAACTGCAAATACGAAACTGGGCGGACCTCGCTTCGAAGATCGTCAACTATCGCATAGTACCGAACGAGCGCTAAACCATCCTGAAAACATCCTGTTAACCTGTTATTCATGCTACACGTGCTTTGGTATTAGACGCAGGGTTAAAATTATGAAAAAATTCCAAGCAAAGGTGACAGTGTTTTTCGTTTAAACTGTAGCTGACAGACGAACGCCCCACCCTACATTTTGTTCTTCTGCGCAACCATCTCTCGCGGATCAAGTCGTTTTGTACTAGGTATACCTATATACATACTACAGAACACATAACACAGTATCCATTTAGTTTTTTCTACTGATGGCATTAATCCATCGTTGTTTTCATTCAGCTTCCCATACCTGTCCAGGAAATCGATAAAAGCGTATGTTTTTGCTGTGACACGAATTCTCAATATTATTACAGCCCATAACACAACAATTTCTTTGAGATTTACGCATTTTTCAATGTATTACAAACTTCCCACACAATATTAAAGCAAATAGCATACCGATGAAATTCGTGGTCGTAATGCTGTGTATACCTCAACCTTGCGTTATTTCACCACCAGTGGCGCTACTAGTCAACGTGAACACTCCCTATATACAGTAAATAGGAACACTAAACGAGCCTGGAACTGACTGTATCCCCTGTATTGCTATGACGTCATGCTAGCAACCAAACGATCAGAACGAGATACACAATTTGTTACAGAATTTAATTATTTGCTGTGTAATTTCAAAAGCTCATAGCAATTCGTCGTCCTTCCTTAGGGCTATTAATATTTCTGACATACCTATACATTCGCAGCAAGCGCTTCCTTTTAAGAATATGCTGTAACGTATCAACGTTAGTAGCCCGATAAGCTGACGAAGAATAGATAAAAGTTTAGAATCGCTAAATTTCGGCAAAGTTCTTGGTATTTACAGAGTTCAAGCCAGTTTAGTTTAAATTGGCTTAGTCTTAGCGCTACTACATACTGCTATGCACAAGATTACAGCAAGATTTCCCAAATAACTTGGTGCTTGATATCGGCGCGATTGGCTGATTTGTAGTTCTCTTTAATAACTTAGCAAGGATAAGCCATTTGTTTTGCAAACTTAGCGTCACTCACGCATCTGTTATGTCACTCAAAATTGATATCAGTTTTAGCCGAAGTACTGTGATTCCAGAAAGAGAATTTTAATTAATACTTTTATTTTTGCGGAAAGCTTTATATTTTTCTTGTTGCTGTTATTTTTAATACCTACTTATGTTTTTTGTCAGTGCTTACCTATATAATGTTTGGATAATCTATATTATGCTCATTATTTGTGTTACAATAAACATTTTTCTTATTTCCCATTTGGTACTCGTACTACATTTAAGTATTACTGACACCTATGTGGCAGAGTAAAAATATAATAACACTTTGGTATATTTCAATAAATTAGTTAGTTAACCTTGCTTATGCTTAAAAATGACATCATTTAAACTCACACTCTGCCTAAACAAATGCAGACACATTGGCGTCGCGGAATTTTTTACACCAAATTTTACTTACTTTACTTTAACTCCGTGTTTTTGTTTAAGTAAGTTTTCTCGCATCTGTTTTGGATTTCCCAAAGTCTTGACAAATAGTTCCGAGCAGACCACGTTTATAAATACTGCTGTATAGCGATATCGGCCACTACTTTCATGTCACGCGATGCAGTTCTAGGCTCGTTAAACTGTCGAAGGCTCCGACACAACCCAATTCATCCAATCAGATAGAAATTTCTTTTAAAATTTCTTTAGAACAACGATGTTAGTATCAACTTCCGATATAGTCGAAAGGGTCATAAAATAACTTTTTATTAGTTCAACTGAGCATTTTCGAAAGCTTGAGAATTGATAATTTCAATCCCCTCCTCTTAACAGTTTGCCAAATCACCACTCAACGTGGAATAACCTGCATATCCTAGAGCGTATACAAAGTTTACTCACCTCACAAGTGTCTATAGGATTCTCCCCCGTCCGAAGTCTGTCAGCGACCTGTTTGGGTATCATCTGATATAACAGCTCGTCCGTCCTTCTCATCTCCTCGTCTAGTTTCCTCATGGACTCCTCTAACTTTTTACTTTTCTGTTGTTCCTGATCCAGAGCCAGCTTTAGTTCTACAGATTGTTGCGTGCCCGCAAGCATCAAATCCCTGAGGGTTGCGCCGATGAGATGGGTTAATATATTATTAATGCTTGATGGAGGACTTACCTGCTGAAGTCATGCATGGACAAGTCGTTAATGTAGAGACCTGAGTTGATCAGGGAGTTGAGATCCGGCATTACGGGCGTACCCAAGTACATCATCATCTTCCAGTTATCCATATAGATCATCTGACCTAAACATGGAAGGTGTATTATAGGTATCAAGCGAAATTAGTCTTAGAAGGAAAATTTGAAAGTTGAAAGATAAAGTAGGTTATTTGTTTACTGAAACTGTAAAATTTCGCGATACAAGTAAATCGCCTTAGAAGTATCCTCCACGATGTACTTAAGAAATTTGGGATATTCTATTTTTTTATATAAAAGTAATTTTTTCACACTCATTCTAGTGATTGCGATATAAAACAAATGATTTATTTTGGCAAGACATGTTTTTGGAATCTTTCGAGGTGTTAAATAGAGAATTCATTTATATCAGTTACTAGAACATCGCTGAGCGTCATCGTCTGCCTACTGAGATATTGACGCTTATACATGAGGGAAGAGAAACAGTTTTTTCAGAAATATTTCTTAGACCAGTTGATAATTTTGGGTACTATTATTTGAAGTGGAGGCCGTTAAAACGACGTGCACATATTTTAAATAAATGTTTGGGGGGGGGGTGCCTGGAGGGGGCCAGGTCAGGTCAGGTCAATTTCATCCCTTAACTTTAAAACGGTTAAGCATTTTTTTCAAAAATGTTTTTTTAAATTTTGAGCCTTTTAAACAGAAAAAGGTACTCTTTGTGTATGGGGCTAAAATTGACTCTTTCTGAGAAAATTGCACTTTCACTGCTTTAATAAATCAATTTTTTTTATCAAATTGGCCACGATAAGTAATAAAACTGTGTCACTATTACATTGATATTTTGACAAAAATTTGCATAATTCTGAAATAATAGTAATGGAAAATTCATATAAATGAGTACGCTGTCATACTCATTTATATGAATATTCAGTAATTATTATTTCAGGATTTTGGCAACAAATAATGAAAAGTATTGTTGAAATGTCAATGTAACAATGACATCAAACACATTTTTATTATTTATCACGCCCAATTTGATTTAATTGATTTTAATTATGTGAATGTGAATTTTAACATTAAACTACAATTTTCTCTGAAAGGGTCAATTTTAGCCGCATGAAGAACGAGTACCTTATTTTGTTTACAAGGCCCAAAGATTAAAAAAACATTATTCAAAAAAATACTCAACCGTTTTAAAGTTAAGGGATAAAATGTGGGGGTTGGCCCCCTTCCGCCCCCCAAACATTTATTAAAAAAACGTTAACATCATTTTAACGGCTTCCACCTCAAATAATATTAGCCAAAATTTGATAAAATTATTTCAACCGGTCTAAGAGATATTTTTTAAAAACTGTTTCTCTTCACCCATGTTTAAGAGTCAGTATATCAGTAGGCGGGCGTTATTTCAAAAAACGTTTTACTGTAAAATAGTGTTATTTTTGTACCAGTTTTCAATTTCACATAATGCGGGACACCATGTATACAGGGAATCGAACTCGGGACCTTTTGATAGCCATTCAATCTGCCAGCACTGCATTACCAAAGCAGTATTCAGATTCGAAGTCAAAGCGGCATATGTAGGCACATCACATGAACAGGGTGGTCCAGTTTATCGTGCTCACCCAATTGACGGGTTTATTTGAAGAGAAAAGTGTTTCAAATAAAAGTTGTTGCAGCCAAGGGGTACTTGATAATGCAATATAGCACATTTGCACAGCGGTGCCAGATTTCCAGTACTGAACCAAACTTGCACTTTTTTAAATAGAACTACCTACTTTTTATACAGGATTCTGATTATACATTAAATTCTGAGCAAAAAATTATTAAAATACATGTGCCCTAAAATTAACGGTTTCAGAGATACGCATGGGTGGTCCAGTTATCGTGCTCACCTAATTGAGGGCTTTATTTGGAGTTGTAGAAAAAACTGTTCTAAATAAAAGTGGTAGCGGCCAAGAAGTATTCGATAACGCAATCAGCACATTGACATAGTGTTGCCAGATTTCGAGTACTGAACCATACTTGCTTTTTTTTAATAGAACCACCCGCTTTTTATGCCGGATTCTGATTACACATCAAATTCTGAGCAAAAAATTATTAAGATACATGTGCTTTAAAACTAACGGTTTCGGAGATACGCACCCTCGAGGTTCATAATCATGGTCTGACATTAAAAGTAGGTAGTACTATTTAAACAAAATGCAAGTTGGTTCAGTACTCGAAATCTAGCAACGCTGTCTAAATGTGCTATATCGCGTTATCGAGTACTCCTTGGTCGCAACAATTTTTATTTAAAACATTTTTTTCTAAAACTTTAAATAAAACCGTCAACTGGGTGAGCACGATAACTGGACCACCCAGTACAAGTACATGCAACGCTGTTGAACGTCATCAGGCGATAATTATACAGGGTGTCCCGCATTATGTGGTCAACCTCACGGAGTCTGAAAACTGCTGCAAAAATAACATTATTTTACGGTATAACATTTTTTTTTGAAACGCCTACTTAGATATTAACTCTTAAACATGGGGAAATAGAAACACTTTTTTAAAAATATTACATAGACCGGTTGATATAATTTCATCAAATTTTGGCTATTGTTATTTGTAGTGGAAGTCGTTAAAATGAAGTGCACATTTTTCAATAAATGTTTGGAGGGGGGGCGGGAGAAGGCCAATTCCCCATATTTTACCCTTAACTTTCAAACGGTCAAGTATTTTTTCTAAAATATGTATTTTATCTTTGGGCCTTGTAAACAAAAAAAGATACTCTTTGTTCATGCTTCTAAAATTGACCCTTTCCGAGAAAATTGCAGTTGAATATTTGAATTCACCTTTTCACTGCTTAATAAATCATTGTTTTTATCAAATTGGTCGTGATAAATAATAAAACTGTGTTACATTGACATTTTTACATAAACTTGTGAAAAATGCTGAAATAATAATAATAATGGAATAGTCATATAAATGAATATGCTGGCATATTATATTTGGGTTGTAGTTAGCGGCTGGTCGCTTTCTAGATTTTCCTGGCTACAGCAGCGAATTCCGTTCGGAAGCTCGAAAATAGTGAGCGATAAGTGATTCAAGTGCAAATGCGCCACGTGGCGTTAACAGCGTTACATGTAGTAAACTTTGATGTATATATGCCGCTTTGATCAAATCTTAATAGGACTTTGGTAGCGCAGGGTAACGCGTTTGATTAACAACAAATACTTTACTATTCCAATACCGGAATCTTCAACGACAGCGTCGATAGAGCCGTCTGGACAGTTGGATACTGAACTAGCGTTTAAACGCCATTCTACACGATAATTAAAGACAAATAAAATAAAAGTTGGTATAAAATGCAAGAACGGCGTTAGGAGTAGAAATAACAATTCAGTGATATTGTGGTACTTCCAAGCAAGATGGTAGGTATCGACCACGCTACTACCTTGCTAAAGCGTTTTGGTTCTGGATTCAAATAGATAATCCAAATCATAAGTTTTTTCATACTGTAAACTTATTCAACTTAAGTTAGCTTAACAAAAACAATGAAAACTCAACTGCATTTACTTATTATACAAATATATAGCTGTAATAAACAACAGATTCCTTCCATCTTTTAACCAACTATCCTGTGTAAATACGCAGCTTCTACCTGACATCTGTGATAGTGTCGTATCAAGCCGACATTGTATTTGCAAGCAATTCGAGAGTCCTGGCCAAAGCTGGCAATATTTTTTATAACATATATTGGCCATATATATATCTGTATCTCATGTTCATTAAGCCAGTAAGGTCCTTTCATAATGTACGTACCCATTAAAGAAGGTTTTTCAAAATTCTACCCTTAAGGTGTGAAATAAGGTGAAAGTTTATATGGTCTTTTGAAGCTAGAAGCATAAAGCTTTACATAAATAAATACGTGTTTCATCTTTCTTTAGAAACTTCACCCTTAAGAGGGTGATATAGGAAAGATTGTTTGCATGGATATTCTGTGATTTATGAATTTAAAAATATGAAACGTCAGTATTTAGACTTTTTATAAAACGAATAAACACGTGCTCAATCCTTTTTGAAAATTGCACCCTTAAAGAGGCGAAATGAGGGATGAAAGTTGCATGGCATTTCTGAGGTATAATTTCTCCGAGGGGGTGAAATAAGGGATAATTTTTAAATCTGAATTATTTACAATGTAATTAACACTAATTACGTATTTAAGCTATTACTTTGAAATTAATACCAACTTATTTAGCTGTTTTGAAAATTCTATACTCTTAAAATCAAAGTTAATATGTTACTTCAGTTATTTTCAAAGTAATAGTAATACTTAATAGGTAAACATGAAGCTTCATGTTTTAGCCCTTTTATAATAAAGTAACGCATATGTACTGATTCACTGTTTTTGGAAATACCTCCCCTAATGGGATGAAAAGGGGATAGTATGGGCTTTTCATTGTTTTCGAAGTAATATTTAATAATTTGGGTTTTTAGTTAAAAGCGGAAATATAAATAATAAGCGGTTAGAAATTACACTTCTATTTGCGATACCTAGCATTTGTTTCAAAGTATTTTTATTTTGGTATTTGATAATAATTATTGATATACACAATACCATTCTACGCGAGCAAAGCCGCGGGCAACAGTCAGCTGCGGGATAATACTTTAAATCAGGATAAAAGTTTTCAATTCTGATGCTTACTGATAATTTGCAATGAAACGAAAAGGGAAATAAAAATTGGGCATAACTCCTTAATTTATTATTTTTCAAAATTTGCAGCATAGAGTTCTCGGATCACTAAAATGTTTAAAAAATGACTCAAAGTAAAACATAAGCCAGCGTTCCTCAACCCGAGGCGCGATAAGAGAAGGGGGTGCGAACATATTGAAAAAATATAAATATGAAAATATGTATTTAATCTACTGAACGAATAGCAAGATATAAAACATTCCGACATAATAAAAATAAAATAAGGGTTCACACTCGTATAATACAGTTATACATAAAGAGCTGTATCAGTAATAGACGAGCTTTGATTCGTGTTTCACATATTCAAATATTGTTGGTATACCTATTTAAGGTTTCTAATTAGAGTCGTAGCGTTTTAGCGCCAAAGTACAGTATTACTATATACATATATACATATACATTGAGCATACTCGGGTTATGTAAAATCTGAGAATTATTTCCCGCCGAAAGTACTTTCAAAGACATATATTTTTATTAGGTAAGTGGCTTTGTGTTTTATGTTGTAAGTATTACACTGTCTTAGCTGCACTTTGTCTTAAATAAACTTTTAGGATTCCTATTTAGAGGAAATTCTTCTCACACGTGCTCGGCGAATACGTTTTTAGCCGGGTAAAGCTCCAAGTTACAGCAACACAGTTTTTTTTTATGTATATCAAAATAGAAATTTAGTAGCTGCAAGAACTATTTACACCCAGTCTCGCTTCCTTTCGGCTTTGTTAGAGTTTATACTTGGATTTAATGCGTAAAAAGGTGTCTTAAATTGTTGCTTTGAGCAAATATGATTAGTTCTGGAACGTCTGTTATGGTTCATATTTTTCGTTATGTTGTCCTTGTGTTTAACAAGGATTGTGAGAAATATACTAGAGATGAACCTGAAAGAAATGAAAAGTCAATTACAGATTATGTCATCACAGAGAAAACAGACAGGAGAATGATACAAGATATAAGAGTGAACAGAGGAGCAAAACTATCGACAGATCACTACTTACTCGCACCTAAAACCTAAAATAAACGAGAAAATAGAAAAAAGAGTGTAATAGGAGACTATCACAAATGAGAAAAGATGATTATTAAGATTCAGAAATTACAAGATCATGACCATGAAGATCAAATTAGGAAAGGAATAAAGGAGATGAAATGACTTGCAGACAATAGAGGAGAAATGGGAAAAATTCAAAGTAATCCAAGAGGGAGGAGGGAAAACATGTAGGACATCGATAACAGGAGGATAAAAAAAGAACAGCTTGGTGGAGTAAAAAAAATAAAAATATCGTCGAAGATAAAAAGATCAAGTGGAAAGCTTACTTACAACAAAGAAGTGAGGAAGCTTATGAAAAATACAAAATTGCAAGTTGGTCAGCAAGAGAGAAGATAAAGATGGCTAAGGCTAAAGAATTGGAGGAGTTTGGAACCAAGATGGAAAAGAATAGCAGAGCAAACCAGAACATGAAGAACAAACAGAAAAATCTTGGACGAGTCAAATAATGGATAAAGAGGGAGAAATAGTCACTGAGGGTGATAAAATTATGGAGAGATTGAAACAATACTATCAGGATATGCTAGAAGGAGGAGAGGTAAATGAAGAGGAAATAGTAACAGGAGGAGAAAAAGCAACAAACACAGTCGAAGGAATGGCAGACGGAGAACAGGAAGAAGAAGAAGGTATACAACTGGAAGAGGTGGAAAAAGCAATAAGAACATTGAAGAATGACAAAGCAGCAGGAGTGGACGGAAGAAAAGTAGAACTATTAAAATATATAGGAAAAGAAGAAATGAAGTTCCTACATATAATAATCAAAGAAGTATGGGAAACTTTAACAGTCCTTAAAGACTGGCAAACTTCAGTAATTGTGCCAAAATTTAAAAAAGGAAACCAGAGGGAATCCTCGAATTACAGAGGGATTTCGCTACCATGCGTAGCCAGCAAGATTTACAAGATGATACTGGAAGGAAGATTAAGAAAGATAATGAGAGATATGCCTATATCATCTATTGTTGAGAAATGATTTCAGATTTTTTTAAAATCTTATGATGCATTAGGTGAAATCATAAGGCAATGGGCATGTTGCATGTTCCTAGTTGGAAGAACAAAAAAACATTATTAACTTGCGGATTTAATCCTTAATTTTTCTTTTTGTGTTATGTCTGTTGCAGATAAACCTTAGTTATAAGCTATTAATGAGACTCAAAATTAGCAAAGTTTGTTTTATTAACCAGAAATTTTGTCTCTCATAACGTAATCTAGCGGTAGGTTCTACGATGTATGTACCTACTTGTTTATTTCATCTTTATATGCTCTGATATATCTTTTATTCATAGGTAACACAGGTACATATTTGTTTTACAATTTAGCGATAGCCCACAGAATTAGGGTATTTCTCATAATCCTGCCTACCCTTTTTTTATAGCGGACGTCCGGCATAGCCGGCAAGTTTACTTTGATGGCATTCGAACAATGATATAATGGTTTTTGTCGTGTCGTGGTACAACAACCGAAACTATGATTGTCACTTTACACTGATGTTGCGGTTATGCGTAGAGTATTCCGCGACTTCTAAACGTTTTCGCAGAACGCAGAATCAACGCTACTCGTATTAGTTGAAGGTAACAGCGTGTTATTTTCATCAGTGCAATGACGAATACCTCCAAACGGACTAAGCGTTAACGTGCATCAAATTATAGGAACCGATTTACACGAGAGGCGTTACGTTGCGTATTAGAAAGAGAAAACCGTGACTTCCTTGACTCATTTTGTTTTGAACGTCCGTTATTTAAGGTGAACTAAATTGCTGACCTGTTCTCGGCAAAACATATCTACCTTTTAGTCTCAGGTTCCTGTCTTCTGAACTGTCCATTTCGTCGCTGAGTATTAAGTCCCGGGCTCTTTCGGACGTCCGCTCATTCTCATTGATGATGGGCTCCACAGTGACTAGTTCGAAAATATTGTTCGTTCGATTTAATATCTGAAACATGCTATTTTTTATATAAACATCTCTCGATAAGGCGACCCTCAGAAAAACATTTCCTTCGTGGCGTACCTTTCATGCAATGTAAAAAAGAAGAAAAAATACATGATTGTCAAACATCTCCATCTTCCGGGCCTAGTACATTTTGGCGCAGAAGTCAATAAGGGCAAGTTTGATTATTGTAGTTATATAAAAAAAGAAGAGCCGCATAATTTAATTCCTTAAATTCCGACTTCTATATCGGGATTTTGTTAAATTACGAGTTCTATCTTGAAATTTTCTTAAATTTTGGGTTCTGTCTCGGAATTTTGATCAATTCCGACTTCTATATCGGAATCTGTATCGGAATTTTGTTAAATTCCGAGTTCTACTGTGGAATTTTCTTTAGATGTGTAGGTACGTGTGTAAAACTGCGCGTCACTCGTTGTAAAACACATGCGCGTGACGCCTGAGCTTAGGAACTAAATAGAAGTAGGAATTTAACAAAATTTTGAGACAGAAGTCGAAATTTACTAAAATTCCGAGACACAAGTAGAAATTTAACAAAATTCCGAGATAGTAGTCGGAATTTGAACAAGTTCCGACATAGAAGTCAGCATTTAAGAACATTCCAAGGTATAATTGGTTGTTTTTTTAACGAAGTACAACGTAACTTGGTAAGGTCCGTAGGTGCACAGAGCTATATTTCTGATGGTCCAGTAGCTTTTGAGCACATTGAAAAGCCCAGCAAAAAAATACTCAGTGAAATAAAATCACTTTGAATGATAAAATACATCGCATCTTAAATGTGTATTACTACTACCCTTTAGTATGAAGCAAATTATTTTTTTCTAAAACCCTGAGTGTTTGCCGTTTTTCCCACACACATTTTAGGGATTTTTGTTTTAGGGAATCATAAACAATCCGTTGACTTGTAATAATTGTGATAATTTACATTCTGAAAAGTACGCCATTAAATATTGTGACATACAATGTTGGTTATACGTACCGTTTGAAACTTAAAAGCTATGAGAGGTCGTACTAGGTCGAACCAATTGGTAATTTTCTTTCCTAAGAGATCGGGTAATATCACCATTAGTGAATTTCCTATACTACGTACCACCATGTCTGAACTGAAAAAAAAGAATATTAATAGAAATTGTAATTGCACATATACACTCACAATAATATAAACGAAATGTGTTCGTATATTTATATTCAGTTTGATCATTGGTAACTTTGTTTTTACACAAGCAAATATATTGATACGTAAATAACACTACGTAAATTTTGATTCATCGGAAAAATTATTCTTACAGGAGTAATAACTTTTTTAAAACTATTTCAACCAAGCCAATAATAGATATCTTTGCTTCGTACGCTCTATAATTTTAATGCAGAATCTGTTTTATTTTCAAAAGAATTTTGATGCCTCAAGTGTTTTGCTATATAAAAGCTTAAAAAAAGAAGAATTTCAATAAGATACATCCTAGCTGGATGTAAGTGGATTTAAATGAAAATATGTTTTTACTTATTCATAAGCTCTATTTTTTTTAGCGAGTTTTTAACTTCTCTGGTTCTCATTGGCGTTGTTGCAAATAAATGGTTAAGATACAACCACCTTGTGAATAAACTAGAAAATAGTTGTACAGTAGTCAGGGGTTGCCTTCAGAGAGGAGGCTTATCTTCTCTACAGTTCAGCCTTGGAGTAAATGAACTATTAAGGGAATTAAACCAAAAAGGTGTTTAAGATAATAATAGGTCCGTATCCAAAATTGTGTTTTAGGCAGCGCAAATCCACCTTACCTGGAATTCTTTTTCAATAGCGATTCTTAAGAATGCATTTTGAGACTTTTAGTTTTTTTTAATGTAAAAACCGAAACAAACACAAAATTCTCAAGAATTGTAATAAGGTAGTCAATAATAATGTTAGGCCTGCCTCTGCCTATAGTATCTATAGTCATCTTTTTTTATTCAATGCGTACTTTTATCCTTTGTCACCTGTTACTCTGTATATAGTCCAAAAAGTTATCGTGTGGATTGTAGATTCAATAGAGGGCACTTTGTACCGTTATGCATTTATTGCAGGAGATGAAAAAAGAAAAAGCAAAACTGAAATATAAGGAGTGAATAAGTGAAATAAACTTTGGAAATATATAAATTTGCATTTAGTTTATAATGGTCAAGGTGGTTTAAACTTTATTTTGCTTAAAATTAAAATTGATTATTAAACGAGACGAAATCTTTAAAAAAACTTTAAACTTTTTAAAGTAATTCAGTTCTCTGAATGGACTTTACATACAGCGGTTGTTTTTAGCTTACTCAAAGATCAGATAAAAAGGATTGTTTACCATCGAGTTTTCAATCAATTATTTTTTCAAGCTTTTTGATAAAAGGGGGAGTGCTAGGAAAGACATTCGCGATAAACACATACAGTTCCACATTTATGAAACATTTCGAGAATATAAATCCAAAGTGAACACCGATACGAAGTAGACAAGCCAAAATAAATATTGACGTTGATTACAGTACCACTTGAACCATAATGGAATTAGCGCATACGCCTGCTTTTGTTTACAGCCAGTCCTGACCTGACTAATACTAAACAGAAATTTTTACAATAGTGGGGGTAACTAACAATTCACTTTCTCATGTATTATACCAATATCTGTGTAAAGTTGAACTTTTACGGAATATGTTTTAATAAATGAAAGGATTTGCTATTTATGCTAAAGGTTTACTTCACCTCTAGCATTTACATTCTCCAAATGAATCTGTATTCTCAGGTTGCTTTCAAGCTAAACGAGACCGGTAGGTGTATTGCGGTTTTATAGCGCTTTTCTAAATGCAAAATACTTGTCGGATTCTACTTTAAATGGCGTATAAGAGAGACCCTAGGCGCCCCGGTAATTGATTGCTTTCTCCAGGAATTTGCCGTTAAGGGCCTTCTTTTACCATTCACGGGCGGTTAATTACATTCTGCTATAGTTTCCTATTTCGCAGACAGTGACGTGATGAACACGTAAATTAATGCTTCGGATGAAGTGTTCGTTGACACGGAATGTGACCGCGGCAGTTCTTATTTATAGGACGTCGCTAGCAGTTGCAGAATACAATTTCACAAAAGATCTAGTGCACTTGTGACTTGATTTATATTTAATTCCCACGATTGTTGGTGGTTCTATCTGCGGGGCGACAGAAGTTTTATTGCAAAGCGAAGGCACGATTCCTCTTCGTTCAATGAGCAAATAAAAGGACAATCGTGACCTTTTTGTAATTTAACCAGGGCGCTTTACGATGGCTGATAAGTTGGCCGCAAGGTGCTTTGGTTAATTCTGGCATACATGGACTGGGAGCAAAATCGAAGTATCGAATATAACGATATATGGTAGTCGATATATCGAAATATCGATATTATCGATATGATAGGTAATTATCGATAACTGTCTATAAATCGATAATTAACGGCTTGCAGTATATTGTAATTGTACATCAGCGCATTGTACGAGTACAAATAAAATAATTTTAATTAAACAATGGCAGTCTTTTACATTAAAAGAAGTAAAAACTTTATAACTATAACATAAATTACAGGCACAGGGTGTACCATTTTCGTTGTAATTGTAGGGGCAGCTGCCCCCCTGGACCTGGGTTGTCAACTTTGGGCCCTTCCAATTTCCCATACATTTAACTGGTTAATTATGTGTGTACACCCAAAAATTTTCTTATTTAAAAATTTGTAAATACAGTAACATTTATAGGCAAGTGTATTTCACAATTTTCATCCAGAGGTCATATTTGACCCTTGTAAATGACATTCTCAATAAGTCGTTGTCAAATGGTTACCAAGCTTAATCGATGCCATGAGCGTTTTGAAGCTGCAACTGCAACATTCTTGTTGTTACGAACGTTGTCTTAGGGCGAATATAGCTTTAAAAGACTATCTTGGTCAGGATGAGTCACGATTTCTGCTTAGTTCAGCTCTTCTACCTTTTCCTATAAAGATTATTCATCTAACTACTGTTATATGGAATCACATCAGAATCTGTCATATATTCGGTGATAACTCTAACTTATGTACCAAATTTCTAAATTCACATTACATTTTAACAATTAATACAAAAAACAAAAAAATATAAAAATCCATCCGAACTCACGTTTATGAGAGTCAATTTATTTAATATAAGTTTTAGGAATCCAGTAAAAGCATTATCAGCACGAATTAAAACCCGGGGTGTGTTGTTAAAAATGCAATTAAATATATTTCAGTTTATTTAAATGAAGCTTAATTTGGTTAAAATATTAAGAAGTCGGTTAATTTTTGAGAGCAATGCACTGGCGATCTAAGAAGGTTGGCTTTACGCTTAATGCTGAGGCATTTGTCATTCTGAGTTTTAATAATGTTAGTTATCCATCGAGTCTCTTTCCCTGGGGAGTAAAAATTACTATAATTTTATCTTTAGCTCCTAAACATATGAACTTCCAGGTTAAATTTCTAAAGCTTCTCGAGTGAGAAGTTGAAACTGTACTAAAAGCGCATCGGTTAATGCATTAGTCTTTGATATGTGTTAATTCTGAATTAGAAATCTCCTCCTATTAGTAGAACTTTTAAGCTGAAATTTATGTTCCTTTGGTACTTCGTATGATATTATACATTATGTGGATCACGGATCACTATTCTCCCAAATAAAATGTATCAACTCATTTTTGTTAAACGCGAGAGCGATGCAACTGAATGCGCCTCACCTAACTGAAATCATCAATAACGGAATTAGTAATAAAGAGGCTTTGTATGATCAGTGTACATAGAAAACATATAAATAATTTGGGTCTTTATTTCACAGATGTTTTAAGTCGCCTTGCAGAAAATCTACGAAGAATATTCATGGAATAAATACTTCATTAATTACTTAAGTATCTATATCTTATAAACATTTATTATTTTTATTTATGTTGCCTTTGCCTCCCCCTAGACCAAAAGCTGGATACGCCCATGGGGCTTTGTATGATCAGTGTACAGAGAAAACATATAAATAATGTGGGTCTTTATTTCACAGATGTTTTAAGTCACCTTGCAGAAAATCCACGAAGATTATTCATGGAATAAATACTTCATTAATTACTTAAGTAGCTATATATTATAAACATTTATTATTTCTATTTATGTTGAATTACACTCTACAGGACGTTCCTGTTTTGCCCCCCCCCCTAGACCAAATGCTGGGTACGCCCATGGCTATGGCTTTAAAACAAAAGACCATACAAAAATGGCGACGGTACAGCTGAACTCAGAACAAAAAAGTAATACAGTAATGTCGAAACCGCAACCCTCTAGCATTAATGGTTACCGAGGTACCCTACAATTACAACGAAAATGGGACACTAAAAATGTCATTTGGCAAGTCACCTGCTCTTTTTAAGGACATGTAGTAATTTGTAATTTTACATCAGCTACGTGTAGTTAATAATTGGACCTTGGCGTATGTTTTAAAAGAGTATTTATGATACCCGTACCCCCAGTTCCAGGAATGTGGTTTGCTTAGACCTTTGGTGCGGGCTTATTCGGTCTTAATTAATACGATACATAATACATATATACAATTTTTACTTGAAAATAGTTGAAATTTTATCTAGGGTAATGAATCCAGCAATTTCAAGCAATCGACCATAAAATAATTTTCTAATTCATAGGAAACCCAATACTGGCCGTAGTATTGGGTTTTCTATGTTCGAATGTATAGTAAATAAATAACGACGGTGAATGAATGACGTCTTCCAAAAACTTTCAGGAGTTTTAAGGTCACACAGAGTTTATTTAGCTTTTATGTTGATTAGAATGTTAGTAGACTAGAACACGCTTATTTTATACTACGGATAACTCTACTTAAGGATAACGATTACGGATAACTGTAACGATCTTTGCCATCCGTCATGCAAAAATCGTCCCGTTTGATAGAGGTTCCGAGTCCCACCGGTAGATTGCGGCAACTTGAAAGTGCATGATTTTTACATTTTTTGCTTCTTTTTTATCATCTTATTCGGTGTGAAACACATTTTAATGGTCATGAAATAGGAGGACATGTACGGGAATGTGTAACATAAACTTTCCATATGATCTGAAAGGATAAGGTTATGTGCTCAATTTTTAAAATTAAGTACTGTTTCACAAGTTTCATTTACCTTTTAAGTATTCTTAAACTTATCATAGTTTGAGTTTTGCTAAATTCGATACTTAACATTCCATTTGGAGAAATTTAAGGTCTCTTAGAGCTAACAAACAAATAAATGTGCTGTAGTCCATAGCTGTTATATTACGACAACCATTGTTATTGTATGGTAATTTTACACCCATGGCAATAAACTGCATGGCTGGTTTTTGTAGTTTTATTATTTGTAATGAAAATAAAACCTAAGGTTTACCCAGTTAAAAGAAAATTGTGTCACAATGTGTATAACTTATTAAAAGTTATACACTTAAAATGGTGCGGCACCTATCGGCAATTCGTAAAAGCTAACGTTTAGGCAGTAAACAGGAAACTTTGGCACATTGTGCCTAACTTATTAAAAAATCATACTTTTAATGTGTGTCGCCACCTATCGGCAATCCGTAAGAACTTCGCTGCGAAAACAGGGATGCTTCCGAATCGTTTATTCGGTGTGTTGGGACACATTTTTCATTGTTGCATTTTATGTGTGTTTTGCTCATATTTTCAAAGGAACTTTTTTTGATGGCCGAATAACTAACAGAAATAAAACAAAAGATAATACCCCTTAATAATGTGATTTAGCCCTTTGTGACTTTTTTCTTTGGATAGAAATTAAAAATTCAATTTTGGTTAGACCTGTATAAATGTAGATGATTAAAATAACAAGAGAAAATTGATGAAATTATTGCATATCTTGTGGTGTTAGATAACGTGATAAGAAGTGTGCAAAGATGAGCTCTTAAATGTATTTAGTAAGAAGGAAGGCATTTCCAACTAAAATGCGTATTTTATTAATACGGTCGTAGATGACCAAACAATATGGTCACGGAAAAACCTTTTTATTGACGAGTTTTATGATTATTGATGAGGAGGGATGCAAGTAATTAGAGTTGTTTGCTTTAAAGACTCCAAAAAGTTCAGGTAATGTTGGCTATACTTAGCATGATTTGATGTCCGTTATGAACACGGTTTCTATCAACATTAATTAATTAAAGATTTTTTGCATCATATATGGGTAAGCTACTAAATTCAAAACGTATGCCGCAAGTATATTGTCTCTCTTACTACACATTTTTGTCCAATTTTATATATAACAATTTTCAGCATGACGATATGAGAAATGTTTTCGACAGTCGCCTCTTTAGTTTGTCATTCAAATTCAAGACAAGTCATCCACTTGAGCTCTTCCTAATCCCGAGGGATAGTTTTATTAAAACATTTAATATACTCGTACTTTATATTTAGCTTATTCTATGTAGTACTTAATACTACAGATATGGCACGTTATTTCCATTGTTTTTGTTATAAGAATCACACTATGGTTTCTTATTTTTTCACAATATTTGAGCTATAATTTCTTTTTCTCTCCAATCCGTATACAAGCTTAAGTGTAAATACTAACATCCAAAACAAGTAATTGCATTTTGGCTGAATATGCTTTTAATCTTTGAGTACAGCAGGTGATTCTTTATGTGCCACTCTTTTTTAAATAATAAAGAAGCTAATGTATAACTCATTATAACTTTGCAGACCTAATTTGTTTTACTTTTTAGTTAATAATAATATATTAGTCTCCTCCAGTCGCAAGTTGCTTGTGCTCTCATTTCCTGGAAATCGTCGTTTCTGAACAAAAAGGTATGGCAAACAACACAAAGCGAACGTGTTAGTGTTTCTGTTAATAAAATAAACTTCCACTTTACGAGTATTTCCACCTTGTTAATACGCTCTTGTGCTAAACTTACCCTAAAAGTTCATCCTCGTGTTTCTAAGTTGCAAATTATGCTAATAGCCAGATGTTCAGGACTAGTACTTGGTTACCCTAACGATCTGCGTTCACTGTTAGTTAACTCTCTAATTTTAGTGCTATCCCTACCCCGAATTTGCTACAATCACTCCTTTTTAAATAATAATTTTGTAAGAAATATCTATGATCAAAGTTCAAAGTTTTTTATTTAATCTTTGAAACCTTTCGTGGCATTAATATAAATTTATGTAGATCTTCCCAATCTTGGGTGATGGTAAAAGCTGTCGCAACTATTTTGAGAATAACTTTATTTAACCTTTGCTTGCGAAATAAAAAACTTTATAGTTTTTTTACACTCTTTAACATAATGCACTGTTGTTCAGTAAAATCTATTTAAAACGTTGAATGCATGCTGTTTTGTCATGGCAACAGAGAGATCTAGCTTAATCAAAGGGCGTTGTGACTCATTAGACGCCTAGACTACAGACTAATAAAAGTGTATTTCTTGATCTGTTCTAGGTTAACAATACATTATCTTGACAGTAACAGAATTAATTTTTGAGTTATTAATATTAGTATACGATATTGATAATGGCTTATTAGCGGAAAGCATTTTACTTAGAGGTAATAAAATTGACAAAAATCTTAAGTCAACTCGTTTTTGAAGAAACACTATTTACGCATACGGCAAAATCTCAATAACAAAGGAATCAAAAGAGATTCTCTTCCCATGGTACTAAGCCGTTTTCAGATTACATTGTTGCTTCTCTAACTTATATATTTATTTATATTTAGTAGTAGTAGGTACCTACGTTTTTAAAAGAATATGCAGATATACACTTCATTTATGAATACTGCGATGGTAATGCAACACCGGCAATGGGAATATCATCAAAAATTTGCCAATTAAATACCCTAAAGGAATATGTTCAGGCATGTTCGTCGGCATTTGTCAGAAAATGCTGCTCTTACTAAAACCGATGCAACATTGTGTAGCAGAGTTGTTATTATTACTATCATACTACCCTACGAATAACGTCCAATAGTGTTGGTATTACTGGGATGAAAGTGTAGAGGACAGTACACAATTGTGGTATGTATTTATCTATACCACATTTCGTCTGTCCAATCTCTGCAGCCTGAACACTACAAAATCAGAAAAGTGAGTTTACCATAGATTTAATTACAAATAATAGTCGAAACTCACATTCCCGGGCGCATGAAAAAGAAAACGAATTTCAGTATGGCATTTCGGCTCATATTTAGTGTGGCATTATCATTTATGAATTTAGTGGGCTATTCGTATTTTAAGATTGTTTAATGTCTAAAAGTTGTCAATTTTTTTACAAAACGGGTCTGTCTGGACTACTACAATAAATTTCACTTCAGAGAGCAGATAGGAGCAAACATGTAGATTTAGTTAGATTGCGCTGTTCCGGATTTTGATAGAAACTTCAGAACGTCTGAAAAAAGAAAAGAGAATGGGTATTTTGAACAATTTTGTTTTTTTTAATTTCTAATAGGCGCATCAACTACTGCGATTATTAGCGCCATGTTTACAGTCAGTTACAGGATGTGGTATACTAAATTTTATAATATAAGTTTATGGCTTTTAGAAGTTCCATGAGCTCCGTGTTTGGTCTACTCAGGTGGTGGATGTGGTTAGATACTATATTATGTTGTATATCAATCGGTGGCGTTCGAACTCTTGGAATTGGAATACGTGTTTCACAGATATCGGCATACTACATGAGTCGCAGATTGGTGGAGGCGCTTTTGCCATTAGGTGTTGGTAGGTGATTCTGGTGTGTCCAATTCTTAGCCTGTTCCATATTATTTGCTCTCTTCAACTAAGTCGGTAATATTTTTTTTTTTTGGTGACTGTGACACTATTTCATTGAGCTTAATGGTGTTCCTCTCCAATATCTGTGTCCATTTTTCTTGCACTTTCCCTTTAATATAGTTCTTGCACTTTCTCTTTAATATAGTTCTTGCAATCTTCTGTAGTAATACTATCAATAATTTCTTCTGCTTTTGTTTAATCCAACGCTACTTCTTTTACCGCTTAATCTGCGTTTTCATTCCCTTCAATACCAGTGTGTGAGGGTATCCAGACAATAGTTATCGCTGAGTTCGTATTTGATATTTTTTCTTAGGTTTCTTGTACTAATTTCTTTGGGATAGCTTTGATACTGGAGAGAGAGTCTGTTAGGATTGCAGTCTGTTTCTGTGGTAAAGCTTCAAAGATGTTTAGGGCATGCAGTTAACCTGGCGTTGAATATGTTGGACATTGGCGGTAGGCTGAATTTCTTGGTAGTAGTTATTGTTACTATAGCTCCGCCCGTTCCTTGATGGCATTTATTGGGTGTGTCAGTACCTATATATTTTCTGGTGGCTATGATACCTGGTTTCCACCTTTTCCAGAAACAACTTTTTGTAGATAGTCTCGTCTATCTGGTTTGTGGGATAGTTTGATAGATCTATATCTATTCTTAGAGTTTGGAATTGCCAGGGTGGGGTTATGACTTATTTGGAGAGGTTTGATCGGGGGGATTTCTAAATAGAGATTGTTTATTTGTTTGACTCGGACGTTAAACGGGGTTGTGGCTTTTGTCTTTCGTTGGGTTTACTTGAGACGTATGTATAGTTAATGTTCTTCCGATCTGCCAGAATATTTAGTGCATATGTAGTACACAATAATTCTCTTTGAAGAAAGAGAGGTGGTTCTGCAGCTTCACAGCATAAGCTGAGTACTGGACTGGATCTGAATGTCCCTAGAGCTAAGCGCAATATGCTTCATTGTGTATTGCATCTATTATTTTCAATCTCGTTTTTGAAGCCGATATATAGGCCACTGTCCCATAATTTATTTTTGGTCTGATTATTGTTCTATAAATTGTCATTAACATGGATTCTTCTGCGCCCCACTTATGATTTGCTAAAATTTTCATTACTTTTAGTCTTTTGTTGCATTCGGTTTTAAGGTTTTGAATATGTGGCATCCATGTTAGATGATTATCGAGTATTATACCTAGGAACTTGATAGTTTCTTTTTGAGGGAGTAGCTGTTGGCTTAAATAAAGTGAAAAATTGGCGTTTTTTTTTTGAAAAGTGGACAACTTTTGTTTTGGTAAATGAGAATTGATATCCAGTGGTAGCTGTCCATTCGCTCAATTGATTTATGGCTTTCGGTAATATTTGTGAGGTTGTTTTAGTATTCCGTCCTCTACAGAAAATGCTATCGTGAGTATTGCTGGTAAGAAAACAATAACGTCAGTATAGCTTGATAATCATTAAAATTATTTATTTTTTCATGCGTAATTATTTTGTGGATTGTCTGTAGGTCGGCTTGCAATATCGTAATATATTTGCGTTTGTCTTACAAATAACTTATTGGGCTTGAGTAAAAGACCAATTTTCAAATGGAAATTCCCTTAGTGATGTAATATTATTTTTCCTATTTGTTGTGTTGTGTGTTGTGTGTGTGTTGATTTGTAAAAAAGTAGTAGTCCTTAAAAAAAGTTTTGAAAATGACAAGTGTCTAATTTATCTGAAATGTTGAATTTTTAATTGTATAAACAACCAAAAAATATATTTTGGATTGAACGGGTAGTTTAATTACACGACATTTTGTGGCGACCGTGACAGGACCTGGATTTTGGTGGTCTATATAAAAGTTCTTATTGTTTCTGGAAGAGAGGTGTAGAGAAGGGCCCTAACTCGTGTCGTTCCCTTGGTTTATATATTTGGAACACGAGTGGTGTGGTTGGATTTCTCAAATGGAACAATTAAAGAAGGGTCGTAGAATTCTTAGAGCGACATTTACAAAAACTTTAAATGAGCTAGAACGGCAGCWTGCAAGTACGGAACCGGACGAATGTAAWGTCAAAATGTGTTTGGAAACACTTAAAGAAAAATTCAAGAGTCTCCATGAAGTAGACGAGAAGATTTATGAAGCACTGTGGGAAGAGGATGCCTCTGATGAGGATCTCATGTGTGTGTTGGAAGAATGCCGTTCTACAGCATCACAAGGTAATTCTTCTGCGATCAGCATAACAGGTAGGCGAAAATTTAAATTACCTGCTATTGAATTAAAAAAGTATGATGGCGATATACGCGGCTGGTTGCCTTTTTGGGGTCAATTTAGAAAAATCCATGATGATGCGGATATAGAAGCTGTTGATAAAATACAGTACTTAATACAGTTCACTACTCCTGGTAGTAGGGCCAGACAACTGGTTGAGAGTTATCCTGTTGTAGGCGAAAATTATGAGAACATCATTCAGTCGTTGAAATCGCGTTTTGGTAGAGAAGATTTGCAAGCTGAAGTATACGTCCGTGAGCTGCTAACAGTTATAATTAACAATGCCGTATCCAATAATAATTTAGAACTGTCCGTTTTATATATGACAAATTAGAAACTCAGCTTCGCGCTTTAGAAACATTGGGTGTTACATCAGATAAATGCTCGGCTATGTTGTTTCCTCTGCTTGAATCATGTTTGCCTCATGAGTTACTTACAGTTTGGCAAAGGTCAAATATTTTTCGCGAGAACGATCCTTCACCGGAAATGCGTTTAAATGGGTTGATGGACAATGAATATCTCTTGCGGCTGAAGGTTTTGTTCTTGTAAATAAAACAGAAAAGGAGTCTTTAAAAAGTAGAAGACAAACACGCGAAGTAACAAAATTACCCAGCGCGGCTGGACTGGTAAATTATAATGTTAGCAAATGCATGTTTTGCGATGGTAATCATGCCAGTGAGAACTGTTTTAAAGCGAAAAAGTTAACCTTAGATGAAAAAAAGACGCTGGTTAGGAACAAAACTGCTTGTTTCTCGTGTTTGAAAATAGGACATCGATCTATGAGATGTCGAAGTGGTCTAAGATGTGTTATTTGCAATAAGAGACATGTAGCATTGATGTGTACCAGCAAATAATATACCTAAAATTAAAGAAGCGATGACAGAATGCTGTGGAAATAATGAGCAGAAAAACGTAAATGAGTCAAGTCTTACAAATTATTCGAACTGCTATGTTTTTCTGCAAACTCTTCGTCTACAAATCCTATCAGAACATGGATGACGTGAAATACGCGCTTTAATTGACACAGGTTCTCAAAGGTCTACTGCTGAACAACTGCAACTTACGGTGAAAAGAACCGAAACTATTATTCATGGTTGGTTTGGAGGGTCAACATCTGAACAAAAGCACAACTGCTACGATGTCAGGTTAAGAAATGGTAGCTATGCTTGTAGATTTGAAGCTTTGGATCAACCGATGATTTGTAATGATATTAAATCTGTTTATAGTGGACCATGGCTGGAGGAGTTGAGAGTTTTAGGCATAAATCTTAATGATACTGACAATTCGTCTCCAATTGAGCTACTGATTGGTGCAGATGTAGCAGGAAAACTAAACACCGGAAGGATGCACAGTTTGAAGTGTGTATTAGTAGCCACTGAAACGCTTTTAGGATGGACACTTATGGGTAGAGTACCTGTTAATAAGAGTTGCAGTACACTGATATCATTGTCTCTTTTGATGTCAAATATACCTTTGACTGATCTTTGGAATCTGGATGTACTGGGTATTACCGATCCTGTGGAGAAGAAATCTAGGGCTGAGCTGGAGTTAGCAACCAGGGAATTGTTTCTGCAAACACTACGTGTGAATCAAGAAGGGCGTTATGAGGTAAGATTACCTTGGATTGACTGTCACCCTCCGCTTCCTCAAAACTATACTCTTGCCAAGAAAAGATTGGATGTAACATTAAGAAAGTTGTATAATGAAACATTATTTAACGATTACGATGATATTTTTAAAGAATGGCTTGGCGATGGTATAATTCAAAAGGTCGAAGAGATGGGAGATTATAAAAAAGAATGTCATTACTTACCACGTAGACCGGTCGTAAAAGAAGCTCAACAGCAAGGATCAGACCTGTATTTGACGCTTCAGCATGGGAAAAGACAAGCCGTCACTGAATCAATGCTTAGAAAAAGGTCTCAATCTGATCAAATATATACCAGCTGTTCTTTTAAGGTTTATAGAGAATAAGATTGGCGTAATATTAAAAAGGCATTTTTGCAAATAAGCGTGTGTGAAGCGGATCGCGACTTCTTGAGATTTTTGTGGATCGATTCTGAAGGCAATCAAATTATATATCGACATGCGAGAGTTGTTTTTGGTGTGAATAGTAGTCCGTTTATATTAGGAGCCACGATAGAGCATCATTTGGTAGAATCTTTAAAGAAATGCGATCGTGGTGATCAACCATATTCAACCGAAACCATACAAAGGCTTGCCAAAAGCTTTTATGTTGACAATTGCGTAACAAGTGTGCCTGATGAGGAATCTCAGCCTAGATTTATTAGAGAATCTGTTGCTGTAATGGAAAGTGGTAAATTTGAATTAAGAGGGTGGGAGTCACCACAGTTGTCCAAAATTGAGAATACGCCAGTGCTTGGGTTAATTTGGAATCTGCAGAAAGATGTTGTTACAATTAATCAAAATTGTTTGGAGATTTCAGAGGAATTTGATAATCAGCCTATAACGAAACGTTTAGTGCTATTTTTAGCTCAACGTGTGTTTGATCCAATTGGCTTTTGTTGTCCTGTGACCTTAAAACCTAAACTTTTACTTCAGCAAGCATGGAAAAAACAAGTAGGATGGGATTCTCCTCTCGACGCAGAAAGTGAACGTGAATTTTGTGGCTGGGTAAAATAATTACATTATCTGAAATACATTGAGATTCCCAGATGGCTAGGAAAATCGTTGTTAAGTTTACATACATTTTGTGATGCCAGTGCATATGCCTATTCGGCAGTAGTATTGTTGAGAGTGGTAACTGAAGGAAAAGTTACAGTTCATTTGGTAGCAGCTAAGAGTAGAGTTTCTCCCATTAAAAGAACGACTATACCCCGATTAGAATTGTTAGCTGCAGTAATAGGAGCCCGACTTTGTGATTCCGTGAAAGCAAATATAGGAGTCGAAGAAAGTTTCTTCTGGAGTGATTCTAGCACAGTATTATCTTGGATATGTAGGAAAGAAGAATGGTCAACGTTTGTGCGAAATCGTATTTTGGAGATTCATAAGCTGACTTCGTCAAATCATTGGCGTCATGTACCAGGATCACTTAATCCAGCGGATCTTCCCTCAAGAGGATGTTCTGCTAGATTACTGAATGAATCCAAATGGTGGGAGGGTCCCAATTGGCTCTATAAAGCGCCAGAAATGTGGCCACAAGAAAATGCTAATTTTGACGAGGTTGAGATTAATAGTGAAAAGAAAAAGAACCCTACTAATACTTTATTTAATAGCAATTCTGATGAGTTACATTTTTATTATTTTTCCAAGTACAGCAAACTGTTACGTATGGTAGCATGGATTTTACGTTTTTCATGTAATACGAGAAATATATCTAAGAAGCAAGGTACGATATCTGCAGAAGAGATCGCTGTTGCAGAAAATTCTGTACTAAAAATAACTCAGAAGGAAGGATTGGAAGGACAAAATCGCCAGAAGCTGGATACACTGGAAACATTTTACGATGAATTTGACTAATTCGAGTAAAAACACGAATATGCGAAAGAGATGATAGTGGGCATTTTAGGTATCCAATCATTTTGCCTGCAAAACATGTGATAGTTAATATGATCATCAGATACACTCACGAAAGATCATGCCACGTTGGAACAAATGGATTATTAAATCTTCTACGCGAAAGGTACTGGATTTTAGGAGGAAGAAGATCGATACGAAATGTTTTATCTAAGTGTGTTGTATGCAAGAGGCAAAATGTTAAGCATTTTGAGGTACCGAGTACTCCTCTACCAAAGGATCGTGTTCGCGATGCTGTTCCTTTTGAGATTACCAGAATTGACTTCGCGGGACCTTTATATTTAAAAACTGGTGAAAAAGCCTGGATATGCATATTTTCATGTGCCGTTTACCGTTGTGTGCATCTTGAACTGACGATGTTTTAAGTTGGTTTGTAGCAAGACGTGGACGATCAAATGTCATATATAGTGATAACGGTACAAACTTTGTCGGTGCTGAAAACGCGTTCGGTCGACTAGATTGGAAGCAAATCATTAACGATACCGGAGTGTAACGTATACTTTGGCACTTCAATCCACCAAGTGCTCCATGGTGGGGAGGCTTCTGGGAACGATCAATAGGTGTCACGAAACAGCTCTTAAGAAAAGTTTTGGGCAAGACTTCCTTGCATTTTGAAGATCTTTTGACTGTTTTATGTGATTGTGAGTCCGTTATTAATTCTAGACCACTCACATATGTTTCTAATGACCTTAAGGACCCAATGGCTCTCACACCAGCTATGTTTTTGAGGGATGCAATGAAAACAGATATGGCTGATGTTGACCTAGTAGAAGGGGCATCGTTAAATAAAAGAATAGCCCATATCCACAAAGTACGAGAAATCCTCCGTAAAAGATTTCGTATTAAGTATTTGGGTCAGCTGAAACTTTACGCTAAAAAGCTACCTGATCGACAAATTAGAATGAATGAAGTGGTACTAGTTGGAAATGACGACAGTAAACGTTTAAATTGGCCACTTGGCCGAATAATAGAGCTTCTGTCTGGGAAAGATGGGAAAGTTCGTTTGGTACGAGTGAAGACGACGAAGGGACAGCTGCTCCGTCCAGTGCAACGCATCTATCCCTTAGAATGTGTCGACTCTACGGAGGAATCTATCAATAAAGGTGATTGTGCGGGAGTGCCTGAGGTTTCTATTGACCTCAAAAGGAGAGTACCCGAAAATAGTGTAAAGACTCGCAGCGGGCGTATATCGAAAATGCCTGAGAGATTCAGTTAGATTTGCTCATGATAATTATCTTTGTTACATTTGCATTTTGTGTATTACTTGTTGATGTGAGGAACAGTTATATTCAGAAATGTTCCTCAGGTTGGAGTATGTTGTGAAATGACGTTTTTGATTTGTAAAAAAGTAGTAGTCCTTAAAAAGAGTTTTGAAAATGACAAGTGTCTAATTTATCTGAAATGTTGAATTTTTAATTGTAGTAGTTTAATTACACGACACTATTAGTGATAAATTAAAAAAAATATTTCTTGTTCAATATTGGATAAAATAGACAAAATAATGTTGATCAAATAAACGTTTATAGCTTGTTTGCTGGGTTATTTTTTACCTGTTTTCATTAATATCGAACGGAACTCTCGTCCATTTATTAATGAAACAAGCTACGTTTATTTTTCTACATCGAGGGGCGTTTTAATTGACTCAGTAAATTGTTTGTTTGGTATAATCGCCAATTTATCATTTCCAAATTTAGTGCGTAATTATTTTAGCCGCGTGTTTAAATATTCCAAATATGAATTCGCCCAATTCACCATCGCTGCGGTTTGTAACATTGTTGAAGGCTCCGTTTATACGAAACCTTCAGCATCCTTATAATTAAAAAAAAAACTCCCAAGGTCAAGTTTAGCTCTCACTATCCAGTCTGTAAAATGTAATTTTTTTGTTAACCACGCTTTGATGAAATGAAACAAAATTGATTTCTGGACAAGTTTTACAAAAAGCAATACGTATATCCTACAAGTAACCAGTAGTCTAATTCAGCAAACAAGTTGGGTTAATTCATTTCTTTAAGTTATTAATATGAAATTTTATGTAAATTGTTGCACATACTTTAGAGAACGCTTACGGCACTATCGGGGTATTCACAATTATGTGGGATATTTAAGTCTGGATTCTGGGTTATAAACAACATTTTCCTTGTAGAAGTGGAACTTCATATACCACCATAATCATAATTCTTAAGTAATAAAATGTTTGTACAAGTTCGTACTGTATTTCGTTTCTTAGTGATTATCTTCTTTTGTGAGTCAGGTTCCCGAATATCTACTGCTATTACGTGTCCAATATCTGAAGGGCAAATTCCAATTCATCACTCATCGATCGGGTGGGAGCAATTTTTTTAAATTACGATAAACGTTTTCCTTAGAGTGAAGCCTTTAGGGCACGATGCAAAGACATTTTTATTGTAATTTGAGAAGCTTAGCAGATGTATATACACAAACTATTACATTTCACTCCTGTTAACATTCTTTATATGCAAATTTATGAAAACTTATCAAAATTACGTGATTAAGTAGTTCAGGTAGCAGTACGAAAGGATTTTTGGGACATTTTAGGTGAAGCGTGGTTACCTAGAAACGAACACGTGCAGATTTGCAGTGAAATGAAGTACGGTGTAAGTCGTACACAACTGCTTGGTTTAAAAAGATTTAGAAAAGACAGATCTTATAGTGTCTTTTATAGGAAACTTATTATCCTATCTAATTATGAACTCAAGAGAAACTAAATACTTAATTTCAATTTTCTCAAATTTGTACAAATTTTTTCCAAATTAGCTGAAAAGAAGTTAAAGATGTGTAAATACGTAAATTATACCTATTGAATTTTATAATGGGCTTTCGTTTGTTTTAGGAGTAATGGGATAAACATTGCCAAGCTACCTTGATAAAGCACCAACTCAACATTCTATTAATTGCTGTACTGTGTGCACAGATATTTTAACTGTTATCAAGACAACTAATTCTTATGGCATGCTCGAAAAAATTTTGTGATGACTCGTCAGTTGCCGTATAGGTCGGGACGCTCGCAGACCAGTGAGTCTGCGCAGTAACTCGCAAGTGTTACCGGGTGAATGGCGATTGGCGAGATGGGTGGCAGGTCCTGTTATTTGTTGTGACGACCCCGTTATCAATTTCCACACTGAATTTTTCTATTTTGCTGTGCTGGTGTAATTTTACGGTAGGGCAAAAATTTATTTCATGTTGTAATAGATCTATTTCTTCTTTGGTAAAGTTCTATTGCTAATATTTAAAACTCCTGTATAGAAAACATGCACCCTTAATTGTATTCGTATCCATGTTTGGTTTTCTTTTTTGCTTTAAATCGTGCAGCCATGTGTTAAGGAAGCTTTACAAGCCGAAACACCTGTACACTGATTGTTCTGATGCAGACAACATGCCATAGACTAATATTAACAACATTACACTTACAAATAAATGTAGCTTGTAATCCTACAGTTTTCTGATTGATATTAAAAATCTTTATTATTTTGGTTTGCCGATGACATTCTAAATGAAATTAATTAAAGGAGCAATTGCGAAACGACGCATATGAGTACTAGGTAATATCAATATCTAATATATATATAGTTGCAATAAACATTATCTTAAAGTCCACTTGCATGCACGGAAAACAAAAAAAAGTCTCTTTTACATGTAGCTTCAACTAGACGTGATTGTAGACGTTATCTTACAATAATTATAATACGTTTTAAATCTAATAATGTAATGTTCGTGTTTTAGCATCTATATTTAATAATACTGTCATAAATGGTAAAAATGCTTACAGAATACTTGAATAATACCAGTTGTTTCAAATCTTCATGACAATCCTTTAAGAACGTTTGTGTAGAACACAGCAACTGACAGTTGAGTGGATGCTTTAGCACGTCAATCTTACGTCCCATGTCGAGGCCCATTATAAAATTTAGGATATAATATAGACATTTTAATTTTCTTTTTGGGTTATTTCCGAAAAAAAATGAGAACTAAATTTTAAATAAAAATTACTTGCACTTTTTTCTACAAAAAAATTACAGGTGCAGTAAATTTTCTGTAACAATCATCAATTCAAACTTACTTTTTTTAATTTTCTTAAATCAAGTAGTTGTCTTCGAACTACACCGAACTTCACTTTTCTCTCAATATTAAGAGCACGTTGCCAGGCAACCACGTTTAAAACAAAAAACAAAAAAGAGATTGAAAAACTTGAAAAAACTATTTTGAGGTGTACGCTTCACGTAAAATGAGCCTTTTGTAAGACTAACAAAATTCTTAACCAAAGCAACAATTAAAGAAATTTACTTTCATAAATTACATAAACCTCTTCTTACCCGAACACTATACAAAACGGGAATATCTCAAACAGAACGGAAGCACTTATGGGCAAATGTTTCTCCTCTCTGGTCATGGCAAGCGACGCCAGAGTGAAGGCCCTGTTATCGAATGTCAGCTGGAACGTAACGTGAACCATGTCGAACAGCAGCTCCTCTCGGATCAGTTCGATCTTCATCTCCTTGTGATAGAAATGTCTGGCCACCTACGACGATAGAAAGGTGTAGTAGTACACGTACTGAAAGCAGAGCAAATTGCATCATTCATACACGTACCGAATACAAGGCACGTGTGTGAACTGGTGCACAATTATTCTCAATGTCCGATATCGGTTATATACTATTTGGTCATTGATGTATAGGGACCTATGAAATTAGCACCTGGGGATATTCTAACAAATGTAGCATTTTATACTGCGGGAAAACGCAGGGCGTCCAGGAATACGATAGTTACACTATAAATTGTACTGTTCACATTTATATGTATCGCAACATTTACCGATAAATATCAGTTGGAAATATGAAATAAAATATCTTTATTATGAAATGGACACAATTTCGTTTTTTTTACTATATAAATATTATAAAAAATATAAAAATATTATAAAATTTACTCCAGTAAAGTTCTTAGTTTCTGTATGAATCCGAGTTATGTTACTTTACCATGCAGAAACCTTTTATCACTGTTTCATACAACATATGCTCTAATACAAAATACTTTACTACGAAAATATATAATAGGTGTTCATAAAAAACGGGTCAAGTGCGCGTATTAGTAATAGCGACCTATTTTCGCGTTGCAACAATAGATGACCACGTCAATCGGGCCAAATGTTAAACCTTAAATTGTACAAATGTATACGACAGGCGCTACGTTCGTGTTAAAAATACAGTGACTGTATAAACACAGTTTGGCCATATATGCTGCGGTTGCCATGTTTCCTCCAAATTGGGTTGCAAGCAAGTGCATGCCCCTCTCTGGGAAGGCTGTGGTTTACGAAGAAAAGATGGGGGCTTACTGTTTCCACTGTTGTATTCCGGATACCCTGGCGCGTCTAGTCGTGCTCAATTCGATTTTAAAGCCAATTAAAAGTAAACATTTATATTTTCGTGCTAAAAATTGCGAGGTGGGATTTCTTGGGAATATTGGGTAGCTTATTCACGGTTGTATAGGGTTTCTACAGGGTTTCCATAAATGACACAGGTCAACACGAAATTTGATTTTGATGTGAGAGTATTATATTTTGGTAGATTAGATCATAGTTGAAAGAAAAAAAATTATGTGGCATGAAAAAGTTTGCTTTTGTGCCCAGGAGAACGTTTAAACGATATTTAAAAAAATCTGTAACTAATTTTTTTATAATAAAACAATACAAATATATTTCTCTTTTTTTCATTAATTTTTACTATCAAAGTGGTAAATAATTTTAAAGTGCACAGTGCTACTTTTTCTTTTATGTTCATAAGTACTTTCTTTCAATAAACCCCAAATATAGTGTCCCATCATATTTTCATCGTAATGGCCTTGATAACGTTCGAAGTTCATAATATCTTGATGGAAACGTTCTCCTTGGTCTTCTAATTACGCTCTCATGTTATTTTTAAATTTATCTAAATGAACATGCAGCATATGCACTTTTAACGACACCCTACAACCCACGAACTTGAAGTTTTTTAACACATTTTCAACCAGTTTTTGGTTGTTGTTATTTCCTAAAAATCCAGAGACTACTGCTTTAAGACTGTTCCAACTTGCTCTTTGAGCTTTACTAAGTAAGTTTGGAAATTCTTCATACGCAAAAATTTTGTTTTAATTTGCGGACCAACAAAAACTCCATTTTTAACCTGCTTCTGACAACTTGAGAGAAAACTTTTTTTAATAAAAAAACTTCTGGCTTTTCTTCCAGTTGTTTCATAAATTGTTTCTTAACCCTAATTTAAAGTGCAAAGACAAACTCTATTCGAAATAACGACAGTTGTAAGAAGCATATTACGCAGAAGTGGAAAGTCGGCGTATGGGCCGCGTGGCGGCGAGTAACGCAATTCCACGAGAGTGTAATTGCCATACAACTCGAGTAATGTACTATACTTTTTCTACAACACCTATATTGTTATAATTTTATAAGCATTATAAGCAGTTTAACAAGAAAAAGGTATAAGATAATATTTTGTCGGATATATCGCTGTCTTTTGAAAACACTGAGAAAAAATTAATAGTCTGACGTTTCGATTACACCTGTAATCTTTGTCAAAGACGAAGAACCTCAAAATTTGCCTGACACAAGTTCAAACAAAATTTTGAAAGTAAAAAAAATTTTGTTTGAACTTGTGTCAGGCAAATTTTGAGGTACTTCGTCTTTGACAAAGATTACAGGTGTAATCGAAACGTCAGACTATTAATTTTTTGTCAGTGTTTTCAAAAGACAGCGATCTATCCGACAAAATATTATCTTATATTTATGGACGCTGAAAGCATTCACCCTTGTATAAGAAAAAGGTATTTTTTCTTCACTTTTGCACATAACAAACAGGAAAATCATAAAATACACTTTAGGACAAAAAACGAAAATTTGTTTTCTAAACTTGTAGCAAAACAGCTGGTTGTTGTTTATCACTCGAGTGCCATCTGGAGGCACTGTATATATCCCACTTTTATCTCAAGGGATTTTTTAATATAACAAAATTAATTAAAATTCTTATAACTACTTGAAAATGAGTATTATTATTAAAATTATCACAAAAGCAAACTTTATTCGAAAAAAGGTATATGTTCTTCATTTTTGCACATAATAAACAGGAAAATCGTGAAATAAATTTTAGGACTAAAAAACGAAAAAATTTTTGCCGAGCAGTGTGATTTATGCATCCTGGGCGCTTATGGGAATTACCGATTAAATCAGTTTGGAACTTCTCAAGAAAGTGAACACAACTATTGCTTTAACGTATAGTTGTCATCTGTCGATTGTTGAATTATTTGACATATTTTAATATGGCAAAACGCGTAGGAGTGTGTATTTTCAACATATTTTTCAATGTTTTGTGGGATAATCAACTTTAAGGTTGCAGAAAGCTAACATTTCAAAGTTGTGAGGTGACACGGTTTCGTATAACTTTTAAGTTTTCTATAGTATTGGTGAAGTTGTGGTTACAGTAAGCCTGTTAAATAATTGTACTGTGTACTTGTGTACCGCAATGGTAAAATTAACAAACAAAGTGGTAGTAACGTTAGCTGTATTACGCAAAGCTTCCACAGTGCAACAGTGCTAGGGTGTAGACTGTAGAGGTTACCACAAGGCTACTATACAAATAATTATTGTTATTTTTTACCTTTGAAAGAAAAATGGAAGCATACATTGTTGCAAAATCTTTATAAAGTCTTCAATTTCGTGACTGTAAGTTGATCTGCAACCTTTAGTACTATCGTGCTCATTGTTGTTAAGTGATCGCCGTATTTATTGAAGCTTGGTAGCAGTTACAAAAAGGCACAAATCAACGCCGCCTGCGTTTATATATAGAAATACGAATACTGAAAGTTATAGCAACGTAATTGATAGTTTTATAAAGATTCTTCAACAATTTTCGGTTATATTTTCCCTTCAATAATTTGCTTGTACGAAGTTACACAACATACTTTAATACACCACTACGTCAGTAACATTCCCCACTTTTGTTGCGGTCGCCGTCTTTCAGACATGGCTTTATAAATTTAACTATTTTCAAAAAATGAAAGCCTACGCAGTTAATATCAGTCCTTTTCCCTATTTTAATGTTTGCACTTCTTTTGTAACTAGCACTMCACCACCACAATTTAGCTGTTTACAATTTCTAGATTAGAAAACGTCGACGTAAAGTACCCGGTACCCTGGTGGTGCAGATAATGTCATTGCCACTTAACCAAACTGTGAATTTTACCATTMCGGCAGGCTAAAAACTGTATTTTAGTTCAACACAGTACAATTTAATAGGCTTACTGTATTCAGAACTGTCTTAAAATTATTTATCTCCAAAAACACTAGAGCACATGTTGAAAATAGGTATACAATCCCACGCGTTTTAGGATATTGAAATATATCAAATAATTCGACAATCAACAGATGACAAGTATCTGTCAAAGCAGTAGTTGTATTATTCCTAAGAAGTGGCAAATTGATTTAATCGATAATTTCCATAAGCGCCTGGATTCATGAATCATTTATAGGAACCCTGTATCTGAAAATCAAGATTCGAGTTGATACCGTTTACAAGTCCGGTATAATGCTCCGGTAAAAATCAGCGTGGATTTTCGTGTTTCTTTTTTTTTAGTTATTTTCTTTATTATTTGAGCTATCGAGATGAAACTTGATATGTAAGTTTAGCTTGTTATGATATATCATTTGGTATTTTCCAATTTTCCTCTATTGCTTTGAAAAATATACCAGACCGACTGGTAAAACTTTACAAATTTACACAACTAAAATTTGAAATTGCATTTACATGCCGTTTTGAATACCGATAGTTCTTCATGAAGTAATTTTGATCTGTAAAAGATTTTTTCGCAAACGCTCCAATTTGGCCCTCCCCAACATTTACTGATGATTTTGGAAAATTTTTGTTGAAGTTCTTCATCAAGAACTATCGATATTCCTCTTCTTAAATTTTAGTTGTTTAAATATGGAAAGTTTAACTGGTTTTTCTGGTATATTTTCCAAAATGTTATGTAAACAACGATTGGCAAAATCCAAAATTACTTTATTAGGGGCGGAAAACAAAGGTTGGTTACACATATACATATCAAATTTCATCCTAATGGCTGAAATAACAAAGAAAATAATTGAAAAAAAAAAACGAAAATACACCTCTGATCTTTACCGGAGCGTTATGCCGGAGCCGCAAATTATTAACTCGAAATCTCGATTTTTACCGTGAGGAGGCTACGCCAAATGAGCAAGAAATCCGACCTAGCAACTTTAGCACAAAATATACGTTTTTATTTTTATTTGACGTTAAAATCGATCCAGAATAACCGGACTCCTGGAATCCCAGAGCGACCGAGTCCCGTTCGCCGACCACGGATTGACCTATACTTGTTTACAACCATATTTGCAGGAAACATGGCGGGGATATTGTGCTTATGTAGTCACTGTAGTTAGAAAGAGGAAACTATCGCTTGCTTGATCCATTCTTTATGTACGCCCGTAATAAATATACTGTTTTGTATGCCTTAAATCTTTACATAAAAAATGAGAGCGCTAAGTACATGTAAACAAAAAGTCATTTTTTTATTTTTATCAAATAGTTTTTATTCTTCTAAGTTGGATTTTAATAGAAACTTTTAAGCAGGTAACACTTAAATATTTGCTTACAAAAGGCCTTGTGATTAAAAAAGAACCCAGTTAGGAGTTTGCATTATAACAATATAAAGCAATATATACATAAATAAGAATAATCGTACAACTGCCATGAATTATACTAACGTACTTATTAGGTAATGTTTATTAGAAAAATTTCTAAAATCAAGCATTTTTTATCCGTACCTAAAACGTGACGTTATGTGACGCATAAAGTCGTATACCCTCTCCCTTTCGACAGTGCCTTTTGCATTTATTTTACAATATATTGGGTTTTCGTCCATTCTGAAATTGTTAACGCAGAATACTTTAACCCTGAAAATACAATTATCGAAATTGACACATATGATAAATGACGTTACACGACTACGCAACAACCGCAAGAAGCTGTTTTACGTGGAAATTTTGCCGTTTTGAAAATATTGATAATTTTGCATAAAATAAAATTGGCCAAAGCACCTGATATACATTTAAGACTACTTAAATGCTCTCCACACCATTAAAAAAAATTTGGCTATATGTCAACAAAGTATTTTAATTGTGAGAATATAAGTAAACGGTCAGATATATGTAAAGGGGCAACTGAGAGTTTATTGGCGATGACGCTTGTTTTATAAGTTTTTGTCTAAATGTAATGAGATTAAGCGTTTAGAAATTTATGGATACTTCTAGTACTGGCTACAAAATAAAAATAATACTTAAATATATTTAATATTTAATTTTCCCCAGGGTATGGAGATTAATGAAGATATGCGTTTAAAATGTCTTTTGTTCAAAATTCAACCTTGTGAAAATTGTATGCAGAAAAATAGTAATTCGTCTGGACCATGCATTATTATTTGGATTTTCTGTGAAAAAGTTGAACCAGGTATATCAGTAAAAATATTTGCATAAAAATTTTAAAAATCAAGATTATTACTGCAATTATAGCATCCCAGTTAAATCTACATTGGGAAAAAATAAAATGCACACACTATATCTGTAAGCGATGAAATGAAGTCACCATACACAAAACCTAGCAATACGTAATTGCATCAATAAAAGAGTTAGAAAATAACAATGAAATGATTGTTACCTGTTCAATTGAACAATTCATATGAGAATTTTTTTGCACGATAAAGTTTCAGTAGATAATTTTTAATATCTTTATCTAATGTATATGGTAAACGAGTGTACAAAACAAATATATAACAGTATGGTTCATGTCACCCTTACATTACATGTAATAGTTGCAGAGTTAGTTAGAACTGAATATCTGTTTATAAATCAGGTAATTTCATGTATGGAACAGGTGCCTATATACAGGGAAGACTGGCAGAAGTTTATTAACACCAGAACCAGTAACAATTCTGCGCAGAGGATCTTGAAATGATTAAATAGTTTATTTTAAAACTACATGACAATTTACAGTGTGTAGTTAACAATTACTAAAAGATTCAGAAATATCTAAACAGCGTGTATTTATTAAAGTGAATTTGGATTTTGTTATATGGATTTTAGTTATACGGATTTAGGGGTTTTCGTTAGTTTTTGGACTGAAATGAATGAAACAATATACACATAAATATTTTTACACAAAGTGTATGGAATTGTCTAAACGAGCTTTATATGCTTATGTCAGAATCCAATAAGGCGTCCATAAAAATAAAGTAGTCGTGAAAAACAAAACCCTACAGAAAAAGAACGATTGCCATTCGATGCAACATAAAGATTTACCTTAAGGATGGGTTAAAGAAAGCTTACAGAAATAACTGGGCGTGTATTTCTAAAGTGCCGTTCTTTTTAACTTTTTTTTAAATATTTAAGCAAACAACTGAAGATAAATTCATTATTCTTTCAGATTATTAAAACCCATTAAATGCGCCACTTTGCCTCCATTTAACTGCCTTTGTAAGCTTTTCCCGATCTGGAGATCCCAGTCGAATTTGTTGCACTTTACGTATCTAAGTTGCTATGCCAGCATAACCCAGAAAAAGAATTAAATCCACACACTGCGGAAAGCTCGACTTTTACACTGCGATAGCCTGCCCCCTTGACGTGGAAAACTAACATGCATAAAATGAAAATCCTGTATCAATTCCGGCGTTTAATTCGTTCTCTCGGCCCGTATGCGCCACAAAGGGAACACCCACCTCTCTTATCTGACCCATCGTATAATAGACGAATCCTCTCCGTTTGCTTCTGTAGTGCAGCGTGAGGCCCTGCCTCGTCTCGTTCTCACAGATGAAGCTAGGCGCCCTCATGCGAGGATATGAGAATTTCAGGTACTCGTGTAGGTTGTCCAGGCCGTTGAGGAAGTCCCGCATGTGCCTACCCAGGACAGATAGCACGCGGTCGTAACCGTATTGACTTACGAAACCGATGAAGAATACGCCCATCTGGTCGAAGAAGTCTTTCTCGCTCACTTTTAGAATCTGAAACAAGGATGTCTCAATAAATACCCAATACATACTAAGTGATTCAAATTCTGCAATGCTTCAATGAAGTGTGTAGGTTAGTTTAGGGATGGAATTTCGAAAAATACAGTGCGATTCCACCGTCTTTGTTAAGAAACGTTGATGGAAATGTAACCATAGGCACAGAATAAACAAATACCTAACCAGAATAGGCACTCCTGTCAATACCTTATACTTTTTTGTCTCTCGGCCGCCATTTTGTCAGGATATAAAGCTGCATTTACACGATTGTAATAAAGGCTGTTCTACACTTCTGCCATAGAAGTTTCTTGAGCTCATCTGTTGTTGTGTTATCCATAGGCACTGTTAAAATATCAACATTTATTGTTCATGTGACTGCAGTAAAATTTTTATTACATACCAGCAAACATCTTCAATTTTTGATCACCTTCGAAACTTATGTATAAGGCCAAAGGTACCTCGTGTGTTTGTCAACTGGCGTAAGTGGATGAAGAAGCAAGCATGGTTCTGCGTGCGGTTGTAATCGGTTGTGTAAATCATTTAGAAATATTTTCTCTTCAAAATATTAACTGCACACTCTATACCATCAATTAATATTTTCCACATATTCCATTAGATTATCGCTACCACACGCTGTTGCTTACTGTTTAGCTGTGTTTTAAATATTAGGTCAAATTAAGCAAAAGTATCACCCGCAACAGCAAATCCCTAAACATCCTTTGGGAAGCTAAAAGAACGTAGTTTTTTCCAGCATACCTACGTCTGCTGTTGCACAGCATTATAGCGCAAACACGTCCGCCAACACTACGTTGCATTATTATAAATTATAACAGTCACCCAAAACACGTCTGTAATCGTTTAACGGCGGCTGGCGGCGGTGAGCAGTTGACACTTGTCAGTCAGTGTCAGTATCCACAAAACATGGCGGATTGAAACTGCGCGGACCCTTTCTCACACCTAGAGTGCTTATTCTGGTTGTTTTATTTTTCTGTGCCATAGGTATACAGCGTCCGCCTTTTAAAACTCCCCCAGTTCGTATTTTCTTTATTTTTTAAGTACAAGCTTAAGTTATATGTCAGTTTAGGCCCTTTTAAACTCTTATAAAAAGCTTAGTGGGGTCCAAAAAGTTTTTGCAGATTATCATATTTTGCAAATAAAGTTAATTTATGTGAACATTTTTTAACCTTAACCCGTATCATAAATATTGCTTCATAGTTGAATGCCGACTTTTGTCTTTGTGTCATTACCATGTATGCATAATTTTTACTCCTTCTTCGTGAAAAACAAGAAAAAGTAGTCGCCACCATGTTCTGTTAATAAGGTTGTTCAGAATTGTTTAAGAGGGGCGTTTACCTAGAGCGAATCGGGTCATTTTAAACACCTACCGTTTTACATTTTACCGAGTTATTCGAAACTTTTTCGAAGTAAAATTTCGACATGTCAATGACAAAAGATGTAGCTACAACGTAGAGTTCGAGTTTTTCTGAATTTGGTACGGTAATGTAAATATTTGTTGTTATATTTTGCTTAAAAATGCGTATTTTTGGCGAGCTATTTCTCGAAAACTAAGGCAAATAAACGAAAAATTCGAACTCCACGTTGTAGCTACATATATCTTTGTACACTGCCAAAAACATGAGCACGATAAATGAGTAAAAACATTCAAAAAATCTAAAACTGCAAACCCCTTCGCACGAGTCCGTCACGAGAGCGAAATGCGAATGTCCGTCGCGTGGTATCCACTGAACAGTGAGGCTAAGATACAATCCTGTCGGGAATGATCGAGCGGTATACGATCTATTGCAATATGACTGGATTTCTAAGTTGTATGTCTAATTAGTAATTACACGGGACAAGTTTAATGTTAAAAGCTTTTTCACATTAATTTACTGTCTGCCGAAGCAATGGGGAGGCGGGAGGAAAATTATTATAAAAGTTCCTCCAGAAATCATAGTCGACATGCAGTTAGAATAAAATGTTATATAGTTCATATTTACAGAAATAAATGGGTTATCCCATATTTTGAATAACCTGGTATAATATCATAGTAAGTTACTAATATTATCATGGTTACTTTTTTATGCACACCCTACAGTCAGCAATTTTCCGAATATTAGGTTAGCCCGTCTGTTGCTCGTACGATCTTTGCGTGATGTCAACCTATCGGCTACCCTCTTACGTCCCATGCCCCGCTGGTAATATGGGTTGCATAGTTTACATTTCTGCCCGATCGCTCAAGTAAATGCCCCTCTTAAGTACTAGTTTAGTAGCTTATTACGGTACAAATTATGCCCACATATCCATTGCTGCATACAAAACCCCAAAATTTGGAGCAACTTTTAAATAAATCAGGTACAAAGTTAGTTCTAAAGAGAGAGAGGCTAGAAAACTAACCCTGCGATGAGGCTAGTGCGTGATGTAAAAAACCCATCTAGCCTCATCGCAGGGTACTGTTTTCTAGCCTCTTTCTCCTTAGACCGAACTTTGTACTTGATTTATTTAAAAGTTACTCCAAATTTTGGGGTTTTATTTCCAGCGTTGGGTATGTAGCCATAATTTGTACCGTTATAAGCTACTAAACTAACACTAAAAAGAGTAAAAAATTACGCATACATGGTAATGACACAAATTGAAGAAGACAAAAATCGGCATTCAACTATGAAGCAATATTTATTATACGGGGTAAGGTTAAAAACAATTGACAAAAATTAGTATTATTTGCAAAAATGATAATGAGCAAAAAATTTTTTTTTGACATCCACTATGCTTTCTTTCAAGAGTTCAAAAAGACCTATAATTTGACAAAAACTTAAGGGTACCKTAAAAAAAGAAAATACGYGCCTGGGGAGTTTTAGGTGGCGGACCCTGTGTTTGGGAGAAAAATTCGCCGCGCCGCATCTACCATATTTCTGCTTATGAACGATGCTAGGATGTAAGATCTATGCATTTTCAAGACTGTTCAGTATTTAACTATTAAATACAAGGCAAGATTTACAGGTGCTTATAACAAATTGTTAAATATCCTTTGTGTCTAACTTTACACCAAATAAATGTGTGACTCAGAGCGACTACTGTATGCATCACGTCATCATTACGAGCCTCTGATACTCCAAATATTTCGACATTGTTTAGCTTACTGTTCTTGTTTTTTTCTAACATAACACACCTAGTAGTTAGTTCGCGGATCGTTTGAAAGCATTCGTCCATTTTTCCTTTTAACTCTCGAACTATTCCAGTAATTTCTTTGATCTTCTCACGACAAAAATTTATAGAGTTTTCTAGTCAACATTACGTTCGGCCAATTTTCTGATTTCCTTCACGATTTGAAATGGAGATGGTTCTGAGCACGTTTTGCAGTACCCCTCCTGACAAGGTTCAGTACCGTCTTTTAGCATACACTCCTGATGAATAATACTTAAACACACTCTTTCTGGGCATTTAATAGCCTTCGTTTGGCTCGATAGCTCGCCACTTTTTCCAGGAATAGCAACTCGACAACATCCTGAATTTATCACTTATCATATCAAAAGGTCAAACAGAGTTTTTATAAAGCATGAGTTTTTTCACTTTAACCTCGTACTGACGTCCGTTTCCTATAACACACAATTTCGCGGAGAACAATTCTCTGTCGCCTTGCCACCACATTAATATGCTTTACTATACAAGTAATTATTTTTAAAAGAATATCAATGATGAACAAATATATTTTATGAGACAATTAAATAGCTTTGAATTCGATATAGAAATGCCAGTCTCGATCTCCAATTTCGAGACGAGACCGAGAAATGTCTCGTCTAAACGGCAATACTATTGACTAATAACAACAGTTTTTTTGAGTTATTATGAGTATTACAAGAGCCTGAAACGATGTTAAAAAATTACACGTGAGATTAATTGTTAACCTAAATCAAGCTCGATTAACTGCATGGGACCAAAAACTGATCTTTTTGGGTAATTAACCACAATCGGTGGCGTTATCAAGAAAGTTGAAACGAAATAATCAATATAAAAATATAAGACAAGGATTGTTGTTTTTAAGATAATAGTTTAACGGACGCAAGTATAGCGCTCCTACAGCTAAGAGCATATATGGTGGTGTAAAGGAATAAAAGAAATCGCGGTATAAACGCTTTTATTTGACGCGAAATATAATCTTAAAGGCAGCTGACTATTGCATAAACAAAATAGATACATTTTCTCATAAACCAGGTGAAATCAAAGTTTACGAATATTCCATTCTTATGAAGGACGACACGCTGTTTTGTATTAAACTCACACCGACCATACATGGTATCTTGTGAAGTAACATTAGAAGTTGTCAGAACAACTCTTTACCTCTGATAGCTAAAGTTCAAAATGACAAAATATGTATAAAAGAGATGACGCAAGCTTAACATTTACTGTATCTTAGGACCTGTTGTATAAACGACCTGAAGTTGAACTCGGTTCAATCAGACATTTCACTTGTTTTATTTTAATGTTTGTAATTATTTATTTTTGAGATAACAGCTACAAAAAGAAAGCAAAAAAGGTTTTTTCTCTTAAAGTGTACTCGTAGATTACATTTTTAATACTTTTGGAAAATTGGAAAGCAGGGAATTATGTTTGAGTGCCAGTAGTTGACCCGAGTGATCTTCAAAATTGTCATGCAAGGATTTTTATCGCGCGTCGTTGTTTGTATGGAAGTTGATAGGAACTAATTCGATAAATTAGTTAGATGAAACTTGATGTAATTTCACAATTAGATTTTGATAAAAGTAAATTTTTCGAAATAAATTTGATCGCTTTTTCCGTGCATTTTCAAAAAACGCTTTGAAAGATCTTCGAAATAAGGTATTACTCAACCCTTTTTCCTTTTCGATAACTAAGGATGACAGTTGCTATGAATAGAGGTTTACTTTAGAGGTAAAGTCAAGCTGCTTCGGGATTTTACTTGAACTTGTCTCCCATAGGAATTATACAGGGTTTCTATAAATGATTCATGCAACGCGGGCGACTTTGATTTCTGAATTCTTTGTGCCGCCTTTATATAACTAAGCTAAAATATGCACGGCAATCACTGATACTACTGAAGGTTGCAGATCAAGTTATAGTCACGAAATTCATAGCTTTATGCTTAGCTAGTGCAGCTAACGCTAATACCACTCAGTTTGTGAATTTTACCAATGCGGCAGGCTAAAAATATCTTTCAGTCCATCATAGTACAATTATTTAACAGGCTTACTGTAACCACAACGAAACCGTGTCAGCCCACAGCTCCGAAATGCGAGCTATCTGCAAACTTAAAGTTGATTATTGCAGAAAACACTACAGAATATGTTCAGAATACCAACTCCCACGCGTTTTCTCATATTAAAATATATCAAATAATTCAACAATCGACAGATGACAAGTATATGTCAAAGCAATTGGGTATTTGCCATGTATTTATATTTTATTGAATTGCATATTAATAGGTAGCATCTAATCCGCACAACAGCTGTGACAGCTTATAAATTCGAAAAAATGGATCGTAAGGTGTATTTTTAATATTAAAAATGTGAACTTTAAAGGGACCGCCAAAACGCGAACACATTAGCCGTGACGTCACGTGTCTTGTAAATGGCCGCTTGTTTACATCTGGGGTCAGCGCGTCACGGGTCAGCCTCAGAACGTCAATTTATCAGTTTGTCGTTTGCGTTCATTTTGTGACAAGCGAATTAAAATACGCCAAGAAAAAGTGAAATACTCATGAGTTATGACTTCTGAAGGCATGCTTATTGTTATGGAATTTGTGTACAGCGACGAGCGACTCAACGCGGTGGAGATGAGGAATGTATACGCAACAGCATAAGTAAATTTTTTATCAAATTAACGTAGCATTGATAATTTAATCACAGTGGGTTGTTGGAAACAGACTATTTGTAAATATAAAAATGTAAGAATCAAAAATGTACCCTAAACTTGACATTTGTTTTAGAGGTCAGAATAAATATAAATTGCCATTTATTTTGGGGCTCTTGAGGKTCGTTTCCGGTCTGGCTAATAGTCGAATATATGGGGAACAACGTCGTTCTTTATTATAACATTTCCCTCTATCAACTTAAAACGCATATAATTTTTCATATCCTCTTCAAGCTATAACAAAATGGAAAGTGAATGGTAAACACTTATAACCCCAGAAAGAATAATAAAACTTACAGTAAGAAGTAAGATGATCTTCACAACAGAAAAACCAACTTTGCGATTTCGGTATATCACGTCTAGGAGCCTAAAACAACTTTTTCATACGTTGATAATCTCGAGGAACTGTTACAAAAATTTTGTTAGCTGTACTGACTGAAGTACTTTTATAACCATGTGCAAAACAACACTTGTTTTGTTTTCCATACATAATAGATGCTTGTAAAACTACAGAAACCACTTTCTGGTATATAGGACCTCTTACACCGTCCTTTCAATAAACAGCACACAAAAGCTTTTCCAGTAGAAGACTGATACTACACCATTAAACAACACGCTCCTCGGTAATGTTTACATGACATTTGACGTCACAAGTTGAAAACCTTGGATAGAAGCGTTTTGGCGGTGACTCCTAAGATTCGAATTTCAGTCCTGCAATTCTCTACCTACAAATATTTTTTTGTTTTTTTAAATATGGCGTACGATATATATGCATTTCAAGATTCATTTTACGTAATTTTCAAAAAAAGTGATAATACCCAATTATTGTGTTRACCTTCCTGACAGGRGGCTAACTGAGTTAATCCATAATTTATATACTAATGTTATAGACAATAAACGTTTTGAAAAAGYCTAAAAGTTAAGATRGGAAAGTTAATCAAACCTACAACRTAGAAAAGAAGAACTTATATAGGAATTATTGAAGGCCACTCGTTTTCATTGAAACACCCGGTATAAAAACGAAATAAAAACTTGTTTAACAGATGATAACAATTAATAATAAAAAAAATTAAGATGTAAATAAGTTTGTAGTAGTTGAATGCAAGTATTATCAATTTCAGGCAATTGTCACACGCGTAATCGTTGCTAGCTTTATAAGAGGATATTTGATGTATTCGGATCTGAGTAAACACCCCTGATGTAGAAGATGATTTGTTGCTAATGTCCCAAATGAAAGAACAACACATAGAACATTTGCTTTACGTTTTAGAGCAATTTAAAGTAAGGGGCGGATTTAAAATATCCAAAATGTGCTTTCAAAACAGCATTAATTAATTGCTTAATTTTATTTTTGCAATATTTGCTATTTCACACACTGCTTTTGGCGTATTAGCTATCCAATTGGAGTGTCGTTAATCACAAAGCAATAAAGCAAGCTCGTTGCTTTTTGATGAAAACGGCCCACGGTTATGCTTGCTTAAGCGAGAAAACAATTTTTAGTTTCTGAAACAGGGGTCAATGTCCATTCCATCATATTACCGAGATTTAATTCGATTATGTTACGTCAACTGGAAAATTGAAATATATCGCATCCCCTGGGATCTTTTCGAATCAGATTTCTATTAAGCGGGGAAACGTAAATAAAAAGGTACTCCATACTCTCGATTTCAAAACGCCATTCGCTTTCTGCTTGTTTCACTCTTTCAACTCAGTCTATGATTGTTTGATAATAATTTGTTGTCTCCATTTTATTTAGGATAACTATACATTATGTTAAAAAAATTACTTAAATATCTCTCCAGTCGAGTTTTGTGCCCCAGCCTATTTAAGATTTTCTACTGCATCCTGATTGTCATCTTACCCTCATTACCATCATTATTAGTAATGATTAATGAACACAACCAAGTATAGGCATAGCTTATTTTTGCTTTGTCTGGCTTATGGCATCGATACTGTTGGTTTTGGTATAGTATAGTTACATCTTGTTTTTGTTCTTGTTCACAATTTTTGCGGTCTTGTTTTCTGAATTGTGACTTTATGTTAATGTAGAAATAATAGACGGAGAGAAAGAATGTATTACTGAGTAAGTAAATGAAAGGAAAATATGCGATACATGTTAGATTATAAAAGGTAGATAGCTTAGTTGTTTAAATACATTAAAACTGGGAAAGAAGTTGACCGAATTTATTCGTTCTTTGAATGGTTTCGAACTTCTAAGGATGTCTTAGAAAACGGTGTTTCTGAAATTGACAATACTTTTTTGACATGTTTGCCCAAATTGAAACTTCTAGCATCAGGTGCCACTTCTACCATTATAAAATATCTGTCGCCAATGACTTTTTAATATTTTGTCGTCGTGAAAGTACGTCTCAGTGCTGGTATAACAATATTAACACTGTAGTCACCTGGCTGTCGAATGTCAATTGTCAAACCAGTTTCGTTTTCAGCTGCGCTCTGATTGTGGTTACTCATATGGTATTCCACGATTTCTAACCGTTTTTGCGGAATCAATAATAATAATAACGTCTTATTTTCCTAGTACAATAAACGACGATTTTGTTAATCCGGCCAAACATTAAATGTTCATAAATTATACGGACCAGTACGAACGAATTTACATGACAGGCGCTACGTTTGTGTTAGAAAGAGAAAATCATCGCTTGTTTTACCCGTTTTGCTTATGAACGCCCGTTATTTTTAAACTAGGTTTTGGTATTTTGTTAGATAATGTACATTTTCTATACAAGGTCATTTTTTTAAATTTTTTAAATTTAGACCGAGCCATAAACATATTGGGATACAAAATGGGTTGAATCTTTGATAAATCAACAAACACAAGCGGGAATTATATAAAATTTCCGGTAAAAGTGATAAATTTTTATTCATTTATCACATTTATCAATCAATTTGGTGATTATATAAAATAAGAGGTTATTATATATAATTACCAATTTATCACATTTATTGTATTTTCATGATAAGATTCAGCCTGCTGCTTAATTTCTGTAAACTTTACTGACGTATATGGGTTTTCGGGTATTTGCCTCTAGGGTACAAAAATAGTTTTTTACTGCCTACAAAGGCGCGCAGATTTAAAACCATAAACAAGAAATTTTTCAGGGACGTGTGACTTATCAGTATAGTGCTTAATTTGTTACGTCTAGTTTAGAGAAAGAACGCTGGGCTACGGTTCTTAATTAACTATGAGAGAAGGCTGAACTATAATTAGATATTATTTCTAATACCCTGACATAGCAACCTGTTTAGATCCGGCAGTCGGTATAACCCATCGGTTAATCAGTCGGGAACTTATAAGTAACCTTACATACAGTTACTCACAAATGTACGGGCTTTGTTAAGAGTTTTGACTTTGATTGATCGCTACCGATGTAACGAAGATATTTTAGTAGACCTCGTGTTACTTGCTGTAGCCAAATTCAATGGAGTATGTTTGTTACGAGTTACGAACTGTCTTGTATATCGCTCTGAGCAGTGATGGGCGTTTATGCGTAAATTGTAATTTTTTACGTTACATGCGTAGAAAATGTGGAGAAAAGAACTTTGGCGTAGATTTTGAGTAAAAAATATAAAAAGAGCATATTATGGCTAAAATGTATGTAAAAATTGAAACTAGTATGTTTATAATTTCCCTAATTCCCCTGCGTTTTTCATGAGTCAAATTTCTTAAAATTTTAATATAATAGTTTTTTATATATTATTTTAGAAACTTGCATATCATATTTCAGTAAGTAGTTAAGGTATACAAACGGTTTTCTTACTACTTTGATACATAAAAGACAAATCATATGTTTACGACATCTTTCCTTCCACACCTATATTGATTTTTTTTCCAAAGAAATGTATTTACTATAATTAATTGGTCATCGTTACTTGCTCCTTTAGATCAATGTATCTAGTTCAGCAACAAGAAGTGCTTGTATATCCTGTTGATCTGCTTTTAAAGAAGTTGCGATAAAATAACATAGAAGCTTATGAAATGTCTGTTTACAGAGAACAAAGAAAATAAAATCACAGTTTACAGTCATTAAGGAGTCCACCTGACCGACTGAGGTCATCACAGTGCTTTTGACAGTACGCTTGTCCTGTTTAGTAGAGTCTTCTGGTTCTAACGTATGCCCAAACACGTGATTGCTGTTTAGACATTTTTCTAATTAACTCCCATTACAAGGTAGTATTTCTTTTGGTTAACAAGGATAAAAATAATAAAATACAAAATAGTATTGGCAATTGAGACGTTTAGAGCAGTACTGGTAATGGACATCATTAAAAAACTAAATATTTCTAGATTTCTGTTTATCTACACAATGCTATTTTCTATAGTAGAATTTCAAAGTAGAATATTACATAGTTTACGCGTAGATAATAGCGTAATCTACATGGCGTATTCTACGCGTCCATCACTGGCTCCGAGCCAAATGAAGGGTTCAAACAAGCATCGATCAAAGAGCAGGAGGGTGGCTAAAATTGCACAGAAAACAACTATAACGCCATCAAAGTCAACAACCTTAACAAGTCCTATACGTTACCGGGCCACGGGGCGTTATTTATTATTAAAAGGGATGAGCTTGTAGTTAGACGATCTAATTTCTGGTGTTCGGCTCAACAACTCATTCATAAAACACCAATTTATCACAAGTTCCCGTTTCACGTCACCGCCTGGCGGAATCGATTAAAAAATATTAAAAATGAGGTGTTTGTTTGTAAGAATTTGAGATGATATATAAAAGGAAACAAAATGTGACGATCGACGGTTATTTTTCAAAATTTTCGTTTATAAATAGCAAAGGCATGTGCTAAGCTGCGAAACAAAGTACAGTCGAAAGCAATTTAAGGAGTAACGATCAGTGTAATATAGAAAGCATTTAGTTAAACAGTCTTCTAAATCAATCAATATTACCGAACACCGGCATACTGATTTTTTTTTACTTTTATACGAATGACTACTTTTAGGCGTGAGGCCATTCTCAAACATTTAGTATTGGAATCTGGCAACGAATCATATGCAGGATCTAAGTACGTTTCGCACATTGCTGCTTATTAGTTAAAACTGTTCAACTTACTAATAGAACCGTGGCGGCTCATGACAACATCTACCGGGTCGGCAGTACAAACTTTAGTCCATTCTGATTGGTCAGTATTATTTATTTATGAATTAGTAAATATTTTTATATACAGGGTGAGTCAGTTTTTTGTAGACAAACTTTAACAGAAGATAGATCAAATGTTCTCAAAAGGAAAAGTTCCCATAAACATATGTCGCAGAAAGTTTCGTTTTCGAGAAACAGGGTGTTGAATATAATTTTTTTCTTGAATTTTCATTATAACTTAAGAACGAATGCTAAGATTTTTTCGTATTTGGGGTATAATGCTTATTAGGGGCATAAAACAAGCGATAAGAATGCTCAAAAATTTGCACAGTTTTTTCAGTTTATTTTCATTTTCTACATACAGTTTAACAAAAATAATGTCCCTTCTTCTGTTTCGAAAGTCCTATGCGTTTCCGAGTTATTATGATGTGTTAGTGATGTGGTACTAAATTAAGTAATTTATTTATTATCAATTATAGGCTAAATATTTTTAAAGGTTTCATAACTCGGGATCGCACATTATTTTCAAAACAGAAGAAGGGACATTATTTTTGTTAAACTGTATGTAGATAATGAAAATAACAGTGTTTTTTACAAATAATCATTCGCGTAGAAGTTCCGTTTAAGAAAGGAATAGAGCACCCCCTCCATTCCGCCACTGCGCCAATTTTTAAACATTCTTATCGTTTGTCTTATGCCTCTTAATTAATAGTCATTATCCCCTACACATGAAAAAATCTTAGCGTTCGTTTATAAGTTATAATAAAAATTGGAGAAAAAAAAATTATATTCAACACCCTGAATATCGGAAACGAAACCTTCTACGACATTTTGTTTACAGGAACTTTTCTTTTTAAAAACGTGTTCTATCTTCTGTTAAAGTGTGTCTACAGAAAACTGACTCACCCTGTATAAGTATCGCTAATTCTTTAAATAATATTGTTTGGCAAGAAGAAGAACGGGAACGTGTAGGGTGATCCCTTGCCAGGAAAAGATTTTAAAAGGAGTTTGTTTTTTAATTTCACTCCTTGTCAATCAGTCGTATTTTTTAAAGCACGATACAGAAAATCCTTTATTCGAACTACCCGTTGAACTATTCTGTATAAATTTGCATTCTGTGAAAAGGGCGAGACACATTTTTACTAAAAACTTTATCATAATATAAAAAATTAAATTTCCGTTTCTGATTCAACACTTCCTATATGGTATTGTTTCCATAAAGGAAATAAATTACGTAGCTCGCCCTTTGAAATCTTTAAAACACCACCAAAACGAACCTCGAACTTGCTAGCCTTCTACCTCACACCTAACTGATGAGTGGTCAGATCTTGATGAGTACGCAGTAGCCAATGCTCTGCGGAAAATAGCCCAGGTAGCCAATTCATAAATCTGAATTACACAAACATTTTAACTGTTTAATGATCGAAAGTGAATATTCGATTGTACACACTTTTTAGTTTCCGTAAGCAGCCATACACTTTTATGCATTGGGATATTTCCTGCCAAGCGCTTTCAGATCAACTTGATCTGATACTGCAGAGGGAAACAATGATGATAAAAAAGGCGAAACCGTATTTTAATTTGAAGTTAAAAACGGTTGTGGATTGGTTTGTAGCTTGAGTAACTCCACTGAAAACGACGAGTTCTACAATAATCCAACAAAATCGTGAAGTCAAGTCAAACCTGTTCTAATCGTCTGTATTTTTTTGCCATTGCCGATATCATGGAGTGTGCATGTTTTAAAAGTAGCTGAAACTGGCGTCTTGCTACTTCGGTTAATTTTCATATCTCCAAAAGTTAAAAAGGTAGCCAAATTGGCTACAAGAAGCCGAATCTGGCAATTATGTAAACTGAACCTGCAATGCACTCCGATCCGATCTACAATGTGGTCGCTATGTAATGGGCCAAAATTCATGACTACATTCCTGACGTGAAAATATTGCAAGTTAGACAAACTCATCTTATTCTAAAAGTTGATACTTACAGAGATACAGGGTGTTGAATGCAAATTATTATGTGTTTTTTTCTTATTTATTTCATAATAAATGCTCATGTTGAGATAAAATTTTAGTATTGGGGGTTTTCTGGGCTGAGAGATTGAAATCTATCCATGGTTTGCTTGTAGCTCATAATGGGCGCCACCTGTGCTAGGTCGAATGCGTTGAAAACGACAAAACTTTTTTACATCTCAACAAATCTATTCTCGGTTATCAKATTCTGATTTTACAACTTCTTTTACACAAAAAAAACTATACTTTACGATAGTCGCTATCTTGCACCGTTCTCAAGATATTTAGCTTTGGTAATTCGAGTAATCAAAATAAGGTACGAATGTCAAAAAAACAAGAGTTTATTTCAAATTGTGATGAACAATTAAATATCGAATATTACAATAAATGTTCAACATGTCCGCCTCCAACTTCAATACATTTATTAACGCGTTTGTTGAAAGACTGCAGTATTTTAAAATAGAGATTCTTGTTACGAAATGATTTGGCAGCATTTACAGTTTTCTGCTACAGCTCTTCGCGGGTGTTTATAGTTCTCTATAAAACAATGCTTTTAATAAGACGCGAATAATACTGTTATATTACTGACAGCACTAACATAAGCCTACTTGAAAATTTTTGCCGATTTGTAATTGAATGCAAATTCATTACAATTTTTAATGCCAAATTTTACAAGAACGGTCCAAGATAGCGACTTATTTGTGTAAAAGAAGTTGTACAATCAGAATTTGATACCTGAGAATAGATTTGTTGAGATATAAAAAAGTTCTGTCGTTTTCAACGCATTCGACCTAGCGCAGGTGGCGCCCTCTATGAGCTATAAGCAAACCATGGAGAGATTTCAATCTCTTGCCCCAGAAAACCCCCAACAGCAAAATTTCACCTCGATATGAGCATTTATTATGAAATAAATAAGAAAAAACTAAGATAATATTTTGCATTTAACATCCTGTGTCTCTGTAAGTATCAAGCTTTGGACTAAGGTAAGTTTGTCTAAATAGCAATATTTTCACGTCAGGAATCTAGTCATGAATTTTAGCCCATTATGGGGTGAGCACCCTGTATATAGAACCCTATACGAAGTATGTATTCGGAAATCCGGCAGACATCATTAAGCGATTATAAGCTTACTTACTTACTCTTTTTATCGTAAATCATTTTCTTATAACGTATCAAAAATATATAATGCAATACCGTCTCCTTTCAAAACTTTAAATATATATCTTTTCCGTTCTCGACTTACTAACTGGCTTTTATCTGGTGCATTATAATACATTTTGTATGCTACTACTTGTCTTTTCTATTTTGACGCCACTCCTCCTGCCCTCTTTCTACTGTAGTAAGGACTGTTTTATTTTCTCCGTTGCCGCTCTCCAACATTTCATACATTCCATCTGCTGCATTATGAATATAATATACAAATACTGCGATAATTCTGACTTTTAAAATTATGTGATGGTTAAGTAGAAGACCAGTCGCCCGCAGTTATGGTTCGACTGAACTTCGCCATTTCGGTCCTGTAGAATAGGTATATATTTTTGAGTTACATAATATGTATTACTACTTTTGTTTTTTATTTACTGTCTGCATTTTATATTGAGTTTGTTACTAATATTTTGTATACCGGCAATTATTATTATTATTATTATTATTATTATTACTGGCAGTTCCTTATTTTATTTTCTACATGTGCAAAATTCTTTAATGATTGCAGGTTGACTAAATGTATAAACACAATGAACGCATGTATTTAAAAATTCTGTTAATTGTTTATATGTACTAAAAACTGTTTATTTAGGAAGACGACTAATCCTAGAAAAATGAAAAGCTCCCTAGAAAATTCGGATATTTTTTCGTGGTTACATTAAAGAACTACAGATATTCACATTGTAAGTATACATGTCAAAAATAAATATCGGAACCCGATGGTTGTTAATGCAGAGTCAGCTTTATTAATTTCAAGAAAAATATATACTTAAGCACATAAAATTAAATTATGATTATAAAAAACCAGGTAAGTACCTAAAGGTTATCAATTATTGATAGTTAATAGAAAATATTTTATACTTTTCCCCAAAAACTTCAAATTTATAATTATAATAAACTTTTAAAGAGGAAGCTAAATCGAATTAATGTGCGCACCAGGAAAGAAGGCAGATGTAGTGGGGCCAAAAATTGTCTCGAGACATTTAAATCATTGGCATGCCCGCCTTTACTCATGGTCGCAATTTCAGACTCGAGCGGAGAACAAATTTATTAACTCGACCCACCCATGCGGTTTGCTCCGTTCAAATTGTGGACGGTGCTACATTGCTAAGTTGCGACTTCTCTACTGGCGCGCACTATACTTACACAGGCATTTCACTGCCACCTAGGAAATTAGTGAATTTACACTAAATTTTACAACCATTCTCGTTTCAGTCTATTTTACTGACTAATTAAATCTTCCGCATCTGGTTGCTTATAAAGTTTTTGTAATTCTAGTTTTATGGATGGAAGGGCGCCGTGTTTATGAAACACATTTATTTATAATATTAGTGCAAACATAATGCGATATGTGGCTGCAATCAGTTTTTCAGGTTGTTTAAGAAAACATTTTCTTTAAAGTGAACCCCGTAGTCTTTGTTCAATTCTTCTGCTACGCCTGTAAATGGAAGTGCACCTTTCGATCATTTTCCAGCTTTTCATTTTAACACTGCGTGAGTGCCTGAAGGACTGTTTATACGCGTAAGTCTATGCTGGCGGAAAATGTAGGTGCATATTAGTGGCTTTTTATTAGGGCAAATGGGTTTTTCTGTTAATACACAACAAAAATACGTATGTTATACTTTTACCAACCTTCACTAATGGCCGGTAGTTTGTAACTATTATGTAGACCATACTTGACTTACAATTATGTGATCGTTTTTTACTCGGTATGTACTATAACAGTTGCCGTCATTAAAATTTTCTTTCTAATGATTTCTTCTGTTTGGATTTGATAATGTTGAAAATTTATTTTCGTGCGATTTATGGTTCTTCATCCTATTGTGTAGCAATAATATCTTTCTTTGATTCTCCAATAAATAGCATGCCCTTTTAGTGTACAGAAGTATTTTTGCTTAATGTTAGTAATCAACGCTATCATTTACTAAATGTTACTACTAAAACTATAATTTGGAGCTTGTACTTGAATATGAATGTAATCGAAAAGAATTCACGGGAAGGAAGTAATTTTCCAATAGGAGGGCGTTTCTTTGCATTACTTCAGAGAAGTATTATTGAAAATTTAAGTTACGCAAAAAGACAGATGGGCTTCGCGACCGCATCCAATATATGCCGATATATCGATATATCGAATAACGATAAATTATTTTAATATTACAGATATATCAGCATTTTAAATTATCAATACTATCGGATTATCGATAATTCGAGTTATCGATATTATCGGATTATCAACAATCGAATTATCGATATTCAAACTCAAGTTATCTACAATATAGACCAATTAGACCAAAAGCTGGATACGCACATGCTACTACCTATTACCAAACTCGTGTTTATAATATATCCCTAAATAAAATTATCGATAATTCGAGTTAATTTGATTTATCAATAATTCGATTTATCGATAATTCAAATTATCGATTATTTAAATTATTCATAATTCGAATTATCAATAACTTGATTACTCGATAATTTGAATTATTGATATTTCGATATCGAATACTATCGATACTTTTGATATTATCGAAATAACGATATTGTTTTAGTATCGCCCACCCCTACTCCCCTTGCTCGTTCACACAACGTTAACCCATACCAAAGATATTCGGTTATTCAATTAGAAATTGTTTAAAACTGCAGCAGAGGCTTATAACAGAATACCTTTCTATTAATCAGGAAACATTCCATTCCGGACCACTAATACTGTCAATTCGTAGATTAGTGCATGCGTTACGAAATAAGTTTGACACTTTAGACGCTCATTGTATAAATTTGCTGTATTTCTTATTTGTATTCTAGAATTTAGACGAATCAATTTAAAAATATTTAAAAAGCTTATGTGAATTTTCAAAATAAACAGGAATACAAAGAACAGAGGAGTTAGAGTGATGAGAAGCCAAATTCGAAAAAATAAAATTATGTATTCGTCAAGATATCTCTCAAACGGACGTTGCCTTATAGTTCTGTATACTTTAGTAATGGCGCGAATGTKTGAATTTTACGACTACAGTCTAGACATTAATCCAGAGAGAAATATTACKAAGGACCATTTTTACTTATTAGGACGAAATTATGTCCCTGGAGTCGACTCCCCGAGGCAGTGACACTCGAGGGTCGAGACGTCAGTCGATTTTATGGGCGGTTATTTCTGTTTAGTGCACTTACTTGGATGGCTTTCTTTGCTAATCTGGGTATGAGTGCCTCCGGATAAACCTGATGAGTGCTGAAGCTCGGCTGGTCGACGCTGGCTGCCCTTCGTATCTCTTCCCACTTGTCCTCACCGTAAGTTTGTTTGATGTATTCGGCCATATTCTCCAAAATTAGACCATACATATTGCGCCGGATCTGTAACAATATAATTTTCTCTTTCATACCAATTGATGACTAGTTGCTTTAATAACAAAATAAAATAATGAATAAATTTCCCTTATGCACTTCTATCGAATACAAAAAAACTTAGTGCAGCATCTCTCCAGGGAAGGTGGCACGATGGAAGTGTATATCAATAATAACAACAACAATAACAATATTACCCTTCTTATTGTTGCTTTTCGGGCATAATGGCCGTCGTCCAAGAGAAGATAAACTTCTTAACGTTTCACCCAAAACTGTGCTGTGTCATCCTGTCAGGTAGCAGAGCCAGTTCCAGTTGTCCATCGTCCAGCTGCGGACGAGCGCCTAGCTTTTTTCCTTCTGATGGTGCTCAGCACAGTTTTGGGTGAAACGGTAAGAAGTTTATCTTCTCTTGGACCACGGCCATTATGCCCGGAAAGCAACAATAATAACGGTAATATTACCGGCCGTGGAAGCCTTCATAGTTATATTAAAAGCCTTTATAATAACAGCAACAATAGTTTTATATTTTTATCCTAAGAGAATAAAATATAATACAATTAAAATATCATAAAATAACGGAAAAAACAGGGATAATGACATCCCAATATATCTAAATTCATGAAGAACAAAAAAAAGAAGGTCCTTAGATTGTGAGGCACTAAATGTGCCTTAATTCTGTTAAACTACCATTTGTACGAAGGCTTCAGCTACTAGGTTTTCAAGTTAGTAATAAATGTATTGGAGTAACAGTTTACCATAAAAACCTTCGACATATTAAAAAAGTGACGTTTAAATATTGAACGGAGTACTTTTTATGTTGTGAGAAATACCAATATAAACTTTGTAAGTATGTAAGAAAACGACCGCTCCAACAATAAAGTTTAGGTGAGCAATAAAAGTCGAGTCGAATATTAATGTTATGAATATTAGTTCTGAACTTTAAAAAACTGAATTTAGATAGTACAATGATACACAAGCAGTTAATTCAACATGCTTATCTAAAAGGAATGATAAATATAGGATTATGAGAAATTACCAGAATGGTCAATTGTTTCAAAAGATACAGAAGTTAGCAAAACATATTTTATATAAAAGTAAAGCTTTTGAAAATCTATATATCTGTAATAAATTTTAATAACAGGCTAGTCCAAAAAGTTGTGGAGACTAAAAGTTATATTTTTGTTAAATGGAGCACTTCGTATATTATTACTTAGTTGATCGCCCTGCAAATTTTGATTTTTTTTTATTAACCATACGTTATATCTACATTCATCAGTTTCGTAGATATTGGAGTTTCAAATAATAACGGATAATAATGAGATGATATTGGAACGTAAGGGAGAGTGGGTTACAATGAAACAGTTTTTTTTAGATATGGACCACAATGAGACGACCTTTCACGGTAGCCCGACTTTGTCGTCTCTAAGTGGCCCATATTTTAAAAAAATTGGCTCATCGTGGCCCACCCTTCCTTACGTTCGAATATCGCCTTTTTGCGTTATTATTTGAAACGCCTGTATCTATAAAGTTAATAAATTTAGGTATAGCGTATGGTTAATGAAAAATGTTCAAAATTTACAGGACGATCAAAATGAGTAATAATATACGGGGTGTTCCATTTAAAAAATTTAACTTTTATTCTCCACAACTTTTTTGGACGAACCTACCTGTATATTCTAATTTATTACAGGTATGTAGATTTTTAAAAGCCTTACAAATATAAAACATTTTTTGCTAACTCTTGTATCTTTGGAAATAATCTACCGTTCTGGTAATTTTTCCTAACCCTCTACTGTAAATTAACGTTAAACTACAAAACGCAATATTCACACAGGTATATTGACATGATTTTTAAAACGCAGATCACTATCTAGAATTAAACCCGAATTACGTGTGGCATCTACACAGGGCAATCACTGTTCTCTCAGCACTGTATCCACCTCTATAATACTTCTCAGTTTCTGTCTTCCAAAGAGCAAAAAATTAACAAGTTTATTCAGCTAGAGTAGGAAAGCGTCCCAGTATTGAACCCTGTGGTATCCCGGGATAATTTGCAGTATTTTTCAAGACTAAACAATTAGGTAGGCAAACACTCTGGGATCAAGTTTACTGCCGACGCGACGGTTCAAGTCCAAGATAAGTTAGTATTGCAAGTAGTACATATCTATAAATAAACAAGTGGATACTGTGTATACAGACTTAAGTAAAGCGTTTGATGTTGTTAATCATAGAATACTGCTGTTTAGGTTGAAAGACTATGGATTGTGTAATGGGCTGATTTCATTGTTTCGGTCTCTTTTGGGGAAGAGAAGTCAGTACGGTGAGTATATGGGTTATGAATCAAAATTATATAGATCATTTAGTGGTGTTACCCAAGGTTCAAATCTTAGACCAATTTTGTTTACAATCTTTATTAATGATGCGCTTAGCTTATTTAAAAGTCAAGTATTTGTCTACGCTGATGATTTGAAACTGTCTAAAATCATTGTTACTTTTGCTGACTGTCTCGTCCTGCAGAACGACCTGGATCATTTTGTCGAGTGGTGCCTCGTTAATAAATTAAAAATTAATTGTGACAAGTGCGTTGTGATTACTTTCTCTAGGAAGGTAAATAATAATTTATATAAATACACGATTGATAACACATCCCTTCAAAGGGTGCACCAAATAAAGGACCTCGGGGTAGTGATTGACGGCGCACTGTCATTTGTTCCTCATGTCAATGAGATATGTAAGCAAGCAGTAAAAATGTTAGGATTTATCATTAGAAATACAAAAGAATTTGCAAATATTACGTGCTTAAAAAACTGTACTGAAGTTATGTGAGAAGTAAATTGGAATATTGTGCAATTGTATGGGATCCGTGTTATGTTGTTCATGTCAGAGCAATTGAACGTGTGCAACGTAGATTTTGCAAATATTTACATATTATGAAACACAAAATTTATCCTGCGAGAGACTATCCGCAGTGTGAATTGCTTCAATCTAGAAGACAACTATTCTGTTACATTTTTATTTAAATTAGTACATGGACGTGTATGGTGTTCCCAACTATTAGAGCAATTAAGATTTCGTGTACCCAGAGTAAGCGCACGTAATTCCAAAAAGCTTGAATTATACCTATCCCGTACTAACCAGCACTTTCATTCGCCGATAAATAATATGAGCATACCATACAATGAAATATTTATTTATTTATTTATTTATATACAGAAGCACAAACAGGACGAACCTAAAACAGTGCTTACAACTTTTTCAAAAATGAAATTAACATATTATAGAATAAACCACACCGCAAAACAGAAATTATTAAAATGTAAAATTAATACCTAATTAACACCTAATTTACGATTATAACATTATATAAGAAGTAAACTATCAAAATACGAAAGGAAACGGAAGAATTTATTGGTGGAGCACTTTAAAAATTTTTCTCCGAAATGAGTATACAGAGTCACTAAATATATCAACTTCAAGTGGTGGATTAGTTAGCCTGCTTAATGAATTGTAGGACTTCATACATCTAAGAAGTGGGGAGTTTGCATATGCATTAGTGAAATGTACTGGTACATAAAACAAATTATGAGACCTAGTGTTATACACAGAAGGCACCGAAATATTCAACATACTCAAAATAACTGTCGAGTCCACTGCACCACTGCAAATGCTGTGCAGATAACGAAGATCTGCAAAACTTCGTCGCTGCTCCTGAGGCAGCATGCGAAAGTGTTCATGTATAAGATCAGTACTCTGCAGATCTATACGAAGTTTATAAGCAACATATCTAAGGAATTTGATCTGAATCCTTTCAAGGCTATTAATGTACACAATATATTGGGGATTCCAAATAACCGAAGCATAGTTCAGAATACTATTAACGTAAGCCATGAACAAAAAATTAAAAGATTTACATTTTCTAAATTCAGAACAAACTCTAAAAATAAATCCTAGACTATTATTTGCCTTCCTGACGATATAGGAAATATGTTCACTAAATAACATCTTTGAATCAAATACAACACCCAAGTCTCTAATTGAATTTACTCTATTCAACAAGTTACTGTTTATACTATAATCAAATTTTATAATGCTCTTATTCCTGGTAAAAGATATCGTGCAACATTTATCAATGTTAAAAAAATGCTATTACTCTGGCAGTACGATTTCAGCCTTTCAATATCCTCCTGGAGAAGCTTGCAGTTGTCTATAGATGAAACACAACGATAGATTTTTAAATCATCGGCATACATTAAAAAATTTGAATGTTTGAAACAATTGGAAATGTCATTTATATAGATATTAAACAACAAAGGACCTAGATGTGATCCTTGAGGAACACCCGAAGTTATTTCCACTTGATCAGACTTAACCCTACCAATCTTCACAAACTGACTCCTATCAAACAAATATGATTCAAACCACGCAAGAAGAGAATCACACACTGCAATGCCTTCCAATTTATTAAGCATTATAAAATGATCAATTTTGTCAAAATGCTTTGCCGAAGTCAGTGTAAATGCTATCAACCTGTTGTTGATTGTCCATTTGTTGTAATAAAAATTCTGTGTACACAAACAAATTAGAAACCACTGAGCGTCCACTCATGAATCCGTGTTGAGAAGGACAAATCAGAAATTTTACGTGGAAGAGGACATGACCGTATATGATTGATTCAAAAATTTTAGCAAAAATACATAGCTTTGACACTGGGCGGTAACTAGCAACAAAACTCCGATTGCCTGATTTAAAGATAGGTGAAACCGCAGCAGTTTTCAAGATTATAGGAAAGGCACCTTCTCCTAATGAMTTATTGAAAATTATCTGAAGAGGAGTCAACAGATTATCCATGCATTCCTTTATGAAAACGACTGGTATCATATCAGGGCCTATTCCCTGTTTTGAAAGAGCTTGTACTTTTTTCCTAATATCGTCCGCAGTTATTGAGGGAGCACATACATAATTATTTGTAGCCAATCGAGATGAACTCTTGCGATAAACGGGATTCGAGTCAACAAATACGGATGAAAAGTACCTCGAAAAACACTGACTTATATCAAAATAACTAAATGCTGCACCATTACAATCATTCATAGCAGTATTCGTATATTCGTTTTTCGTTTATTATATGCAAACGACCAGAATTGTTTTGGCTCCACGCCAATTTTTATTTCAACAGTTTCAATATAATTCCTATAGTCATTGTTAATGAGATACTTGCCCCGTCCTCTAAGAATTTTAAAAGTTAAGTAGTCCATCTTATTACCATATCTTTTCCAAAGACTGTGGTATTTCTTCTTTTCTTTAAGTGTTCTAATTGTTATTTTAGAGAACCAGGTCGGATAACAGCAGGATTTTCTAACGCTCCGCGGTACATATTTGTCGAATAAACTATACACAACATAATAAAGTTTTTGAAGTGACTTATTTGTGTCCAATGATTGGAACTCACTATGCCAATCTATTTCGTTCATGTTATTATTAATGGCATTATAATCCGCAAACTTAAAGTTAAATGATGGGCTATAGGTTTTGCGCATAAAAATCGTTGTATAACATGTAATTCAAATTCAAGAGCACCATGAAATTCATCCACAGGGCACAACGGAAAATCAGATTTAAATAAATTGCGAACAATAAAGAAATTACTTAAAACTAAGTCCAGAGTGTTATTTGACAAATTTACAAAGCTATTATATTGCAGCAACCCTGCAAAACTGATACAGTCGATAAAAAATAGTGATCTTGGGCTACCGTAATTACTCGGTTTACAATGCTCATTACCATTGTCACGTGACCAAAGAATATTAGGCATATTAAAATCTCCACAAAGTAAAATTTTGGCTCCAGAGTTAGTTATTAAAGTGTCATTGAGTTTTGAAATGAAACAGTTCAATGAAACATCATCATTTGGAGGCAAGTACACACATCCGACGTACACCCTGGTGTTATTAGAAAGCTCCACAGTCACCCAAAGATCTTCCGTATCGGAATTCCATGAATAATTTGGATAACTATGCACACTTCTGTCCACCGCAATTAGCACACCTCCCCCACGACTCTTGGCAGAAGCAGTGCTGCCCCGGTCCCTACGATACACCTCAAACTTATTGCAAAGTACTTCCAAACTACTGACTTTCTCCGTTAACCACGTTTCCGTTAGACGTACAATATGGCTAGTTACCAAATATGAATTTTGAAGAACTGTGTGTGTCTTTGTATTTAGTCCACGAACGTTTTGATAAAATACCGAGAGAAAATCGAACATAATAAGAGCACTACATTAGTTCATTACCTAGTAAGTATTTAATGGAGCTTATCCAAATCAGACAGTTTTTCGACTCTAAACACTCTTGTGCCGTCATCCCTGCGTAGAAATACTCGACCATAACGACACCAAACATATTTGAAATTGCGTTCCTTGGCTACTTCTCTTGATCTTCTAAAAATCTCTTTATTTTTATTGGTAAGGTGCTCGTTGATGAACAATCTATCAGAGACGTTTTGAATCTTTATCCCTTGAGCATTAGACGCAGAGGATCTTCTGACAGACTTGGCAGCTGCCAAAACAGCGTCTCTTTTATTTCTTGATAAAAACCTCACTATAATCGCCCTTGGAGTTTTATTCGATGGCGTTTGGTGTTGTACCCTTGGCGCAATATCAATGTCCAAAGGTGTTATAGGGCAATTTATGCCCGCACCGATACCTTCCATAATCTTATACACATCTTCATTCGATCTCTCGGGAATACCATGAACTTCCAGGTTGTTAAGTCTTGAATACTGCTCGAGCTGATCAATACGTTCACTCAAATTTAATATTTCCACCTTCAGCTGGCTATTCTCCCTAACCAACTTGTCCATTTCTGCCACTTTACGATCCAGCTTCTTCACGCTGGACTCAAAGGAAGTAAGTTGATTACTACAGAAAGTAACCGACTCCAATATTGTATCATACTTTGTATTGAGGGCTTTAATATCATTTTGTATGCATTTCATAACGCTCAAGATCTGAGCTAAATCACGCTAGCCTCCTTCATCAGATACAACTTCAGCGTCAGGTTCAGTATCATTATCCAAAAGAATCGACGAGCTCGAATTCGAAGCAGGCCTGCACGACATGCATAACCAAAGCGATCCAGGAACCTTAAACAGCGCCAGCTCCTGTTTACCCAGATTTACACATTTCACATGAAAACAACGGAGGCATTGACCCTTACATTGAAGGCCAGGTGTTTTCTTGGTAATGTTCATACTGCACACCGCACAAATAGACATTTTTCTAATCTCCTAAAGGTCGCCCCAACAGCAAAGAAGTATTCAGCAAAAAAACAGGCGGAAACAGTCGCAAGCCAGCAACGTAGCACAAGTTCAAGAAACCAACGCGATCAAAAGCTTCTACACGTTATACTGCTATCACTTATTGTTTAGCAAACGATATATGTAACTAGGCAACAATAGAAAATAAATAAATTTTGCTAATGTTCACTTCACAGGAGCAAAACACCAGAGCGAAGAAACACACGTCTGCTTACTGCGGTGGTTTACTCTATATCTATGTATATGTAATGATATTGATATATTTATTGAATGCAGTATTGCGTCTTTTGTTAAGAGTTGTTCCGTTGTATTAGCAAGTAGATTGTAATATTTATTTTGATGGACTTTTGAGTTAATAATTATAGTTCTTTTTCTTTACATTAATCTTAATTTAATTTATTGTTATCATGCATAATATGTAACAGATGTTAATTAATTATCCTTGTGGACCACTATGATCTGTTGGGTCAATAAATATTATTATTATTATTATTATTATTGTTATTATTGTTGTTATTATTATTATTATTATTATTATTATTATTATTATTATTATTATTATTATTATTATATCTCATGATTTACAGTCTCGAATGAATAAGCGGAAAGTATTACTTTACGATCCCCTGCTGTGAATCCTAAATCTGTAAGAGACGTTCACAAAAAAAACGGGTCAAGTAAGCTGGTGAAAGTATGTAGCAATGGTGGTTCAACAACCGGAACTGTCACTTGTGTTGGTTGCCAAAGCTTCGGTTGCAATTTACACTAACGTTGCAGTTATCCATAAGATATTCGCGATTTGTAAAAGTTTTCGCAGAATTAAAGATGCTCACATGTAACAGTAATAAAGTCTTGTTTTCATTAGTGCAATAAACGACGAATATGTCAAGTGGGCCAAACGTTAGAACGTTAGAGGGAGGAAGCCCTGGATTGCTTGACCCGTTTTTTAAGAACGCCCATTATAAGTTCTTCAGTTTCAGCTTTCTTTGTTTTAAACAGTTTGTATATTAGAAAATGAGTGCGGTAACTATCTTATTGCTTAAAAAACACATCCTTTTTTTGTTATTTGTACGTAACGCAAATGAATTGTTATTTAGCTGGTTTTCATTAGAAAACGAAAACTTTCCTTAAAGAATTATCCCTGGCAATAAAAATAAAGCTGATAACGAACTTACGCATAACAAAGGACTGCAGAGAGACTCCGAGTTATTTCAATTTAGGATCCTCGTAATTATATGATAATAACAGTGAAACTTCAAATTAATAATCGTACCACCTCTTATCTTCTCGTTCGCAGGGCTAGATTAATTTACATAATTAGAATTGCTCAGTAAGCTGAACAATACTTTTTTCGCAATACCCTTTAAAACAAAAGACAAGCGCTGAGGGTGTAGCGCCTAGAGACTTAATGGCGTTTGTTTAAAAACACTTGCGGCTACGCAAAGTTATATAATTTAAAGTACGAGTACCTCATTATTGTTACAGCCTCTATTTTAATTCATGGTAGGAGAATATTTGTACGAGTATAAGCTAAACTTATGTAGAGTCTTTTAAATAAAATATACGTACGTATTAATACTAACATAGAAATGTACCCAATCATAGAAAATTGGGAAAATTATTTTGCAGAACTGTAGGAAAAGTTTTTCTATACAAAAGTTGCCAAGGGTGGACAGAAAACAACAGAAGAAACACTAAACGCCATAAATCAGTGGCGACCCCTGTCACATTTCAAGAATAAAGCTCAATGGATTCCTTGCAGTAGTTAATTCTTAGGGAAACCGACCTAACATTTGGTGTATTCGGTTTACAACTGCCAAGCTTTACACTTCTTTTTTTTTAAATTAATTACTCCGTCAGCTTATGCCAATTAAGTAACTCGTTGGGTTTGTATTTTATTGTGCTATTAAATTATATACACAATGCATGTCCTGGACAGGATTCAAAGCTGCAATCTCTCATTTCAGAGGCGGATATGCTACACCCTGGACTACAGAAGCCGCCTGAAAAAGGATATAATATAAGCATTCAAGTATGACAGGTAGTGATAGCTACTCAGTGTTCAATGATTTTCGCATTTTAGCTCTTCTAGATACTGTCGTTACAAGAAGATAAATAAAACCATTATTAGTTGAAATATTTATTTATTTTTCTACAAAAGCAAATCATTACAACATACGTTCTTTTATTTGACTTTATTAAATTGAAGTATGGTATGAAACTTATCGTGAGGTTGAGCCTCACCTGACCCGCCGCCATTGCCAAAAAATAATTAAAATAAAAAGATGTTCCTTGTTATGAAGGGATAAGAAACATATTTTTAAAGAGCCTATATAAGCATTAAACTAATGATCAACTAAATCTAAGAATATATTAATAACTGTCTGATATTAGAGTCGTTACGGTATTAAATTCATAGAAAATAGATGTTGTACAAATGTGTGTCTACCAGGCGACAAAAATCCGATCTTTAGTAAACCAAGCAAAAGAGCTTTAATATCTATTGAAATTTTATTGTCAAGCGTGGTAGTTACCAGATACGCCACTTTTAAATTCGTTGTAATTTACGCGCACCTCTCAACAATAGAATAGGGCTATATAACATGTCACACTAAGTGAATTTTGATATAAGAAACGAGTAACACAAAGACGGCTTTAGATCGGTGGGTGTAATGCATACATATATTTAGAAAGATACGAGGACTGACTGAGATTACTAAAATCACGAGAGACACTATTATCTTCGTTCGAATGAAGCCCTAAATTCTTTGATAGCTCAGTTACAAGTACACAGTACCATAAGTAGGTTCCATTGGGTTTCAAGCGATTTATTCGCATGCAAGTTTAAATAATGAGCTGCGGATACATTCTACAGGGTGTCCCTAAAAGGTCTTTACACACTTATACCACATGTTCCTTAGATCAAAATAAACCGTTTTAAGAAAACTTATTTTAGTCCAAAAGTTGATACTACTAAGAAAGATACAGGGTGCTAAAGTTCAAATTTTGTTTTCATATATTCAATAATTTTTGCAGGCATTGAAGTATTTAAAGAAAATTTTGTATTCTGGGGATTTAGAGTCAAGGAAGTCAAATATGTTGATGAATCTACTGCTACTTGCATGTGGCGCCATTTACAGGGCTTTCCAAGGACTCATGCGTCATAACTTGCAGCAATTGCAAGATATGAAAGTACTTACGCTATAATACTCTTTGGATCTATGTTTGTTCAGTATTTTTATGAATATAAGGTTTTAACATCACGTGTGCATTCCACCGTTTGACAGAAACTATGTAACAGCCGTTTATAAAAGATGGGTCAAGCAAGAGGAGCAGCTAAATCTCAAAGTATGTTCTAACAATGGCACATGCGCTGATAAAATAAGCAACTGTGCATATGCAATATGCCACAATCTCCTTGTAGTATTTGATAACGTATTACTGCTTCCTGATACCTACATTTCTGTCGCATTTAAAACAAAGAGAACTACGAAGGGTTAAAGTCCATTTGAGTCATTAAAATTGACTTCAACACGTCGTTATAGAGTTGCCGCCCTTCGTATTGAATTACTAACGCTCGAAAGCTACTCGCTGAAACTTTCTTGGGAAGTTGGGAATATTAATTAAAACCTTTGCAAAGATGATTCAGAATTGTTATTAATTCATCGAAATGCTTACGCAATTGTTCTCCAAAAGGTCACAGACAGAAAGCAATTAAATTTTGGCGATTGCCGAAGTCTGGCTCCGTTACATGTCGTCTGCTGGTTGCTTTTAATCTTTATCCGTGTTTTTTCCCAGGGGTTGACTGTCGATTAATTTAACCTTAGCTGTTATTTTGAGGCTCATTTCGCTTGAACCGTTTTTAACGAGTTATTTAATACCTCATTATACAATCTTTGACATTGCCTTTTTTAAGGGAAATGAATCTACTCTGCCCACAACAAAGGTTTACAAACAAGTCATTAACAGCACTTTGATAGCAGTAAATAACGTCTAATTAGCACAAAACTAAATAGCAGAAGCAATTTCTTGTACAAGGCTGTTAACTATGCTTGTTATCAGTACTAAAACGTGTATACATTTTATCTTGTAAAAACACATTCTAGTAATATGTGTAAAATAACCAACTGTGGTACACAAACTTAACTATGTGATATCGTTTCTACATTGTATTTAAGAAATGACGGTTCGAATACTTGCGAATAATGAYGATAGCTAACGGTGACCAACTTTGCACGAACAAACAGTGGGACGCTTTTGTAATGCTATCAATAGACGTTAGGAGTTCATAGTGGATGACCTTGCAAACAACAAAGAATTTTTACCTTATTTTGTTAAATTGATAAAGTTGATAAACAAAATATTCTTCTTTTTACATTTTCAAAAGTGTGCATACTTGTCTAGTAAAACAAGTTCTGCTCGTGTAGTTAGGGTTACCAGATCTGTTTTTATCCTAAAACTGAGGAGCGTGTTTGTATTCGTATCGTATGGAAGAAAAGATGTAAGTGTGCACTTGTTCTTATTTTGTAGGCTGTGAAAAAATTGTTCGTTTTCGCATACTGAAACAGGTAAAGTTTATCACTATTATGAATGTATGCGATATATATATATACCCATGAAATGGAAAAAAAACTTCAAACTCAGACAATTCTGTTTATTTAGACGTAACAAACCAGACTTAGAGATATTTACTAGTAATAGTTTTGAAGAAAACTCTTAATAATAATAATAATAATTGCATTTTAAATGGATATCGAAACCCATATGGAGACGTCGTCCTATTAGTTATTTTCTTAGCGATACAAATATTCATTATACAATCAAGTTCATATCATTATGCTGTTTTTTCGGGTACGGTTTCGGATGTTGGGATAATGAGGCCAACACTGGTCAAGTTTGAGAGTCCCTCAAATCTAATCAGTTTATCGGCCAGGTCTGGCCATCTCTCAAGTCCAGTCAGTTCATTGGTCAGGTCAGGTTACCCCTTAGAGGTAGTCAGTTTATCGATCAGGTTTGACAGAGCCTCAGATCCTAGAAAATGCCGTGGTGTTATTTTGACGCATTTAGACACGTACCGAAGATTGAACATTACCCCAGTATCTGAATTCCGAAACTTTACCAAGCTAGTTGTTTAACAAACACGCCAACATGATCTTAATGACTACGCAAATAAATATCTTTATTACATCCGTTCCATAGACCGACATTATCGCGTATAAATAAACACCATCTTGTTACGCATTTCTTTTCTCCTATAGAAATCTGGATTAAAAAAATCTGCAAATTTACAAAAAAAAATAAATGCCTTATTAACGATTTATTGGAAATGACGGAGAGAACACAAGCTGCAAGTACGTAATTCCTGAAATGTTTAACTACCAAGAAAGAATTCCAATACCTATGTCTTGATCAGAATAGTGCGCGTTTTTACTATTTTATCGATTATATAAAAAATGTAGAATTTTATATGGCATTATCGTAATTATTTTTTAAATATTTCCAGCGATCCTTTATACACATACCTATACCAACACGGTATGTATTTCTCTTTCAGACTTTACGCAAACATGCACAAAAGACTTTCTTTTGATCTTTTTCCTTCTACACTAGAAAATTCTCTGTATCATTGTTGCGGTAACACATAGTTTACGCTGCTAGGTTACCTGATACAGACGAAGAAACCCAAAACAAAAACGTACTTATATCTTTATCAGTGGCTAAAAGCTTAAATAGACACATTTGTCTCTATCTTTAAAATCTGATTGATTATTCCCAAATCAGTAAAGGTAGGCATCCATATGTATCATACATAAAATATCAATAGGGTTGTATTAATAGAAAATGAGTTGCGGTGACTTAAAGTTTCTCGATTTGGTAACTTTTTATAGCGAATATTTCTAGATATAGGCGCAATTTCTCTATCCCTTATTTGTTTTTGAAGCATTTGTAAATAATATAATAATAAATACTCCACTAAATATATAGATGTTTATTTTGTAGAGCCCATTTTGTTATTATACATATTATATATAGGTATATATTATATAAAAATAAACAAGAATAATTCCATTAAAGGTATTACATAACATGGCTTGTAGGTATTGGAACAGAAACAAAACTAAACGGCGATAAATCTCAAAATGAGTAGAAGGGTAATGCTCCATGTAAAATAATAAAGTTAAGGTGCATTTTTCGCTAAAACTGAACATCAGTTGTTTTAAAAATAAATTTTTTAAAGTTTGTTAATATTTCCACAAATAAACATATTGGACTTACGAGATTTAGATCTTCATCGCGAATAAAGCGAATAAAATAAAATAAATAAATATATATAAAGATTGTTTTATTAGAAAATGATTAAAAATAAGCGACATTTTTTCCACTGTTTTTTATCTTCTCTTCAAAAGGAAGTAGCTGCTGTAGTAATAGATAACTAACTCATCGCACACATATTAACTATGAAACTGCATGACCATCGTTCGAGGGATTCGCCAAATTGCGTTCTTCTGCTTTTATACTAGGTAACGATAATAAAAGTTGAAGAGTACATAAAGATAGTCAAATAGGTAGGTTGTATCAAAAACAATACATCGTATAAGCAATAACTGACAATATAAAGTTGGTTCAGTGATGCAGAGATTTTACAATCCACAGTGCTCAGAAATGATTAATTCGATATGTTTACTGACGAGCACATGAATGATGAAACGTACACGTGTATGTGAAATGTATGTTTCTGGTATCGATTACGTACGGCCTGTGAAGTTAATTTATCAAGAGCTAAATACGTTTTGGACCTCTGTCAATGTTTGGTTTCGGTAAATGTAGACCAATATTGAAAAACTGTTTAAAGTAGGTTTCAATTTATCCCTTGCTTACCCAATTTTACAAAATCGCGACCTTTTAAATCGGGCTGAAATTTATATTTTTCGAATACTAAAATACTTTTTTGATAGAGTAAAACTTAGTTTGTTGCAAATGTGTGAATTCTCAACAACTAATCAATTTCCCAACATTTTATTGATTTAGATTTAAAAATTAGAACGAAAACGCAAACCCACCCTATATTTTATGTGGGCATTTGCATGGATACTAACTTTAGTGTTATGAGATACCATAATCGTAATGTGCAAAGTGTGGTTGATACTCGTATACTTAAAGTACATTTTTATGATTAATAATTCTGTGCGGCACATGGTAGTTGTAATCAGGATAATTATACCGGATTTTTCTATGAAAACTGGTTACACTCAGTAATTTCTATGGAAGAAAAATTTGAGAGATAACTTACAAATAGATGTAGTTAGATCAACCCTCTACCTTTAATTTTTAATAGGAAAGAGGAATTAAGTAATACCTCACTTTGGATGAATTTAAAGACTTTTTCTGATAATACGCAGAAATCAATATTTTTTGAAAAAGGATGTTCGACCTGAAGTGGCTCTTAAGGAAAAAAGCTAGGAGTGTAAGATCTAGAGATCATGCTTGTCATTCAAAAGCTCCCCTCCCTGTAATTCAGTGCCCCTGCAAATTGTCATCAAGGAATTGCCTGACAGTAGCAGCATAATGAGAAGATGCCAGTCCTGCTAAAAACTGGCTTATTATTATTCAACTCCCCATCTTGTTGCATGACGTCAATGTAATGAGCACAGATTAGTGTGTCTATGATATCGAGATAAACCTAACCGTTGAGTTTTCCTCAACGAAGAAATATATATGATATGATCACATAACATCTTAATAATACGTTTCGTTAAGTCTAACGAATGCACGAAGCTTGTGTTTGTTGAGCATCCGTTAGCTTTCGAACAGATTGCTATTTTCCGTGAAAGGAACATGACCCAAAACGGCATGAGCCTGACTCGTTTATGTCTCCGATGCTGAACCGATCCAGTCTCCCTAAATTTTCACATAAGTTCCGAGACGCATTTGTGATGAACCAGCTTTATGCGAATGCAATTCAGTGAATCGGCTGATGTTATTTTAGAAAAATAAATTTACAATTCCCACACACACGTTCCTGGTGGTAAACACTATTTTTGATTGGTAATAGTTTTCAACGTTAAGTTACAAAATCCAAACTGGCGATGCAATGCAAATAATTCAGGAAGATAATTCAATGTGTAAGGTGCGAAGAAAGTTGAAGAAGTACAAATTGTAGACCAATTGATTTGTTTCAGTTCTCGTTTTCTTAAAATAACAAAATTTATTTACCAGGTACACCCACCAAGATAAAAGAAACAAATATTATGGAATATTTTCGTATTAAAAAATTTTTTCGAAAGAAATTTTATCTTCTTTCCTACGCATTTAAAATGGCTTTTAAAATCCTTCAAAATAAAATATTGTACGACCCCTGTTTTAAGCTCAAAAATTAAGGGTAAGAGCTGTCAGGGCTAGAGTTCTGAAAGTCGTATTTCACATATTACATTACAAGATGTCCCTCTCCCAACTAAATCGACCGGTTTGCATGGGCGTCGCCAAGGGGGGAAGCTGCCCCCTCCCCTGGAAGTCAGACAAAAGAGGAAAAATTAAAATGGCCAGGCAAACCGAGATTTATGTTATGTGTAGTTTTTATTTTAATTCAGTATATTTAATGTACTAAATATTATTAAATTTATTACTGCATAATGCAGCATTAAACACAGGGGCGTTCGCCTACTTTACACCAAATATCCTCCAACAATAACTATAGCTATAGGTTCATAAGGTTTACTCTTCAAAGGGTTGTTGCCCTTGACATTAAATGGTTATTATAACACATGTGCGACTTTGCCTGGACCTAATGGAGTTAGAAGCTGGCAATAGAAAAAAATATTTGTAATGTTTTAGTGTCTTATTTTTACCTTTAAAGGTTTACCGCCAAATTCAAATATTTCGTGATACGTCACCGTTCCTGGAGACGCACTCCGCTATTGCGCCGATGCGCCGGATGCCCTGTTGCATGCTTGACACCTTTGTCGCTGTTGAACACGCGTGTGGTTCTGTGGTTCTGTGCCTTTGTACCTTTATTTACGTTTTGGTTTGGGAACGGAGAACGCGTTAAAGTTTTGTTTTTATTTACTTGGTACGTTGTTGTTCAAACATAGACTGTGCAATTATGGAGCAAGATTATGTAAAGGGATCTTCGGACAATTTACCAAAAATTGACTTACACATGATTGACGAATTTTAGATGAATGGAAACTCGTGTGGCCAGATGGTTCGATTTTACGCAAATTAGGCGATTTTGCTATTTAAAGGTTGCGGCATGAATAAAATGATGTAATGGCAGCTATACACGCTGTAACTCAGGTTTAAACTTGTTTACCTACCTAATAAGTAGTTGTTCCAGTTTTAATATCACTTGAAAAATGGACTTATCCTGCGGCTACCGTAAAATGAATTCTGTTTGCGATATATCCGCTACAAGTTAATATTTTAATTTAATATATTTTACGTTCTAATATTTACAGTGAAAACGACTAGCAACGAATCACGTTTAACACATCCATTCGCGTGTAGACTTTTATAATTCATAATTACGGTTGCGAGTTTGGAATAAAATGTCTACACTGCTGCGACTTCGGTTTCAGAAACCTCATCTCGGCCGACAGGAATGCCAGGATCAGAAAATGGTGTGGCAACATCACACAGTTACACCGCACTAAGCGCGCCAGAGAACGGTGACTTCAGAGATTCAAACTTTAAACATAAACAATCTTTTTTTAAGTATTAATTAAGCGCTTTGCGAAAAATGAAAAAAAAACAGGGGGTCTATTTTTTCATGTAGATTCATATTCTGCAATAAAAAAAGTGGGCAACAGGCCATTTTGCATTACATTCTTATTCAGAGATATAAGTAAGTAAAAAATATATCGATACGTCTTTGTTTTAGGTACTTAAAATTTTTAATAAATAAAATGTGGCTGATCTACCGGCAAACGAAACTTTTCCATGCATTAAAATTCGAAAAAAGAAAACAACCGCTTGATTTTGAAATCTTGGATAATAAACGTATTAGGGATTAGAACTATTGCCCAATTCAAATGTACCTCCAATATATCATCCTCACATTTGTGTGTATGAGTAAAAATAAGAAGTAAACAGGTTAGCATGACAAAAGGATTTGTTTCTGATAAAACAGAATGTTATAATAACAAGAGTACGAGTAAATATGAGTTCACAAAGGTTGTGTCTCACAGGTTTAAAATTAATTAAAGACAATTAAGAGTTTACCTGCATATATGTACTACATGGTTTTTTTTTAATTTTTGCTTAAGTTAGCAACACGTTTTAGAATAAAGCATGGGCACTTTATAAAGCGTCAAAATCTGTTTGCCAATCCCACCAAAATAATATCCAAATAATTCACAGATACAGAATCAAAATCATAACCATCTAGATAGAACTATAACCACAGGTATTTTAAGTAAGTTTATAGCAACCTCTATTTATTTTCATAGCTTTAGGTATATTTCAATTAGAAATTTTCTAACGTATAATCATTATTGTTGTTATTTAATCTTGTCCTTATCTAACGTATGACTTTTTGATATTTCATTCCTTATCATTTTATCTTCATTCTAAGAATTTGCATTCCTTAACAAATACTGCAGATTTTGGCAGCGGATTGTTAATTGCATTTATATAAGTAATATCATTCAATATAAAAACCCCTATTTAAAATTTATAGTTAAGTGAAATGTGGTTACACATTTTTCATAACCTTACGGCATGACTTAGAAGACGAAGATTAGATATTAGCTAAGTAAATCCCTCCAATCTACGAAACCTCCAAAATTTTATGAGGTGTTGTAAAGTGCTAAATCACATAACCCCTGTATCGAAGTATCATTTATCCGCATAAAATATATCGATGTTTATTTGAGATATAACGATATATAAAATTTAGGTATTATCTTGTTTTTAACTGTACAATTACAAAAGCCGTTTTTTCCTGCCCCCCTCTAGCTTGTGAGCTGGCGACGCCCTTGCCTGTTTGGTGGCTTGTTTTCATTTAAACACACAGTATAATTTTTATCTTTGCGTAGGCCTTTATATATTCTCAAAGATTTAATGTTGAAATTACAGAGTATTCTCCTCGCAACTTCTAACGAAAATAATGGCAAAATTTTAGTATTGACCCAGCATCCGCACGGATGGCTTTATTATCTTTAATAAGGGCTAAACGAATTCATTTCGGCCGCTGTGAACCGATATTACTTAACCGAACAAAAATTGTTTACACCTTTCCTTCAACTGTATACACTGGCGCATAAATTGGAATTTATCATGAAGGCATCAAATAAGAATAGAGATGTTACGAATAATTTTAGTTAAACATACTTAACGGTATATCTATTAGTTGCCCATTTATCAATAAAAAGAATTAGCAATGGAATTAAGCAACTAACTAGTAAAGTTATATTAAAAGAGTCAAGTTGGCGAAATAATTGGAAGTGTTCCAAAGAAACATACCACCTGCGTTGTAAGAAACATTGAGCGAATTTCCCACAATATGTTTACTTTTTAAATTACACCTCTTTCCAGCGTCAATTGTGCCAGCAAACGTGTATTTTCTTAAACCGGTACAAATATTTGAGACCATCGTACAGCTTACAGCACACTACGTAATTCCGGGGAGACCAACTTGTGTGTTTGCCTTGGTAACAGGTGCCCTACGTATGGAAGAAACTCAAACAGTGTAAACCCGAGCGTGTATTTCATTCGGACAAACAACACTTTAATAACAAACTTAGAAGTTTAAAGAACCTTCGACATTACTGTATAAGAAATCGACAATGAAACGTGTTGTTGCCGCTCGGAAAAGTTACAAAAACAAGTTTTCTGAGTAATATATAAATACCGCTTGCAAAATATCAAAGCTGGGTCGATGGATGGATATTCTAATAAAGTGAGAAATTACACCCTTCCAAAACCTATGAAGGATCATGGTTTCCAAAACAAGAACGCGAAAACAAAAATTACGTTTTAGTCTTGGATAACAAAAAAAGCTCAAAAATCGATAAGATTAAGTTTGGTAATCATCCCCACGTTTCTGGGCACGCCACTGTGTGTTGTTGCAAAGATTCTGTAAATGTTAGACCATAAGTACAAAGCAAAGGTTTTCATTTGTATATTAAAGTTTTTGAAAGAACGTTTAACGGGATACAGTAAATGTTAAAATATTTACTAAGTATAGCAAGCATTTAGATTACGTGACTTTAAGGGATACCATATTTTAACTTAATATCGCAAAATCTCCCTATTAAGTTATTCACATTATACGATATACGACATTAGAGTTTGGAGCTGAACTGACACACTCCTGCATGAAAATACGTATTATGGTTACAAAACACGTGTATCTATACCTTGGCTGAATGCTGTAAGAGAGCTCATTTAAAAGCATGCTTCAAGTTTACTGTTCTTGTAATTACCGCTATGGTAAGATGTATGAGAAGCAATTAATAATTGCTATTATTTTTCGCCTAAAATTTACGCTGCATGTTTACTATTTTCTTTTCTGTAAGTCTGGGGAGTAAGTTAAACTGGGTACATGTTTTAAAAATTTCGATGTTATTATTACGTTATTATGATATCAATGAAATTTGATGATCCCATACTGTTTTACTAATCTAGCAAAAAAAACAAAAAATTCAACGTTTTTTAATATCACCACGTTACCGTTATAAATAAATACATTTATTCTGCTTTTGTTAATTATAACTTGAAAACTGATTTTTTTTCAAAGAGGATTTCTTTTATTTACTTATAGATAACACGTTAGCAAACTCACAGCAATTTCTCTAAACCGTTATGGCACTTACCGACAGCTGAATGCTGTAAACTGCAATCGATGATAGGAGAAAATATATGGGATTGTCCTGTTAAGAAAGATTCATCAAATTTGAATGATTAAATATTTTATGAAATTCCACAAGAATGTATGGTGTATGTGTATGTATGTGTAGAGAGAGACAACAGATATCTTATCTCTCTAAATAGATGAGCAATGTGAAATCAGGCATGAGCCAAATTGAAACTTCGTTCGGTGGTCTTTAAATTAGACTTGCACCCAAGGAAATTTCAGTAATGAGAACACACAGGGTTGCCAGAAGTGCTGGATGTCGTCGCTACTGGTTACTATTAACAGCAAAAAAATGTCGCCAATTACCGCGTGATCCGCTTATATCCCATTTCACACAATGATTTTTTTTGGGAAGATATACTTAGCAATGGCTGTCTTCGTATCATTGCGTTGTTATTCGCTGTTCAAGATCCGATCCAGAAATCGCCTGTAACTATTCGCAAAAATTTTCTCACAAATAAGTTTACAACTCGCCCCAATTTAGCAACTCTGCCTCTTTAGTCCCTCTGTTGATTGGTTCGTCAACTGAGATGCCCAAAGACCACTCAGCTAATTGATTTTCGACCTCATGTGTTGGTTCAATTTGTCGCAATTTTTCACCGCGCGTCGCTCATTTGCTCATTTATTTAGAAAGAATATAAGATATCTATGAGAGCGACGCGCGCCGGGTGAGATGGCAATCGGCTATAATTTTTCTATGAATTACTAGAATGCGCTGCAGTCCGTGCAGCGCCTCAAAGCTGGGATCCTGGCGAGCGAGAAAGGTATATTCGTGCAAACGATAGAAAGAGAACAAACTATTTTTACAAAACAGCACCGCCTAAAAACTACTGAATATTTAGAGATAAATGAATGCTTATCTGAAAGATAAAAGATACAGCTAGAGCCTAAGGTATTTTTCAAACCAATATTCGTAATATTTTTTTGCCAAAATAATTGCCAATTGAGAGGTCTACCTTTCAGGATATTTTTAGCCTACACTTTTACGAATTTTGGTTATTGCACCATTTAGTTTGCACATAAGAAAATAGCTTATATGAAAATGTCGATCATGAGCTTTCGAATAAGACCATTTTCAAAGATATCCGTGCAATAATTTTGGAGTGGTCCTGTTTTGTAAAATAATTGTGGTTCTCTTTCTATCATTATATCGGATGGATCTTTCCTTTCTCTCCAAAATACCAGACTTAAGTTGCTCAAAAGCAGCCCAGACTCCAAGTCCAAGTGGTTGTGGATTCGTTTGTTTCAGAACAAGTTATTATTTTTAGAGCTACAATGCAATAATGTAGAAGCAATATTTTTTAATGTTATCACAAACGTCTTTCGTTGGGTGAAAAATAAAGACACTTCTGATCTTCCCAACTAAAAGCTGTGTTTTTATGTGCACGTGCCAGAATTCATTAAGTGGGGCATCTCTCCCATGAAGTCGGGATAGATGCCCCATCTTTTAGGACTAGAGATGCTCTACGGATTTGTAATTGGTTTATCCCTTCTTTCTAAAAATGCCTCCTAATCCTAAGCACAAATTCAGGAAACGTGGAAATTGGTGTGCTGCTAGATATAACAACGCAATATCCGGTTTCAAAGTTAAGATCCAGAGTGTTCTACGACCCAAGAACGGTAAAGTGTCTGTGACCCCTTTTCAATTTATTTATTTTTGACTTTGTCAGTTATTAATTATCTCACCAGAATTATTGTGGCAACTCACCCGCACCTACATCTCGGGAGAGATGATCAATTGCATTTTTCTGCTTTTTGTTAGAAAATGTAATTTCTTTTATGGAGCGTTTATATTGTTTATGTACTAATAAAAATCATTTGTAGTTTATCTGCGGTTTTTTTTAATTTTGCACAAAATGTGAAATAGTGCTGCTTAGACCAACTGTAATGTTAACAAACGTATATTTTCAGTGCGAAATTAAAAAGTGTAGTGATCAACAGAGCGTTTCCAATCCTTATTATTTTTATTTTATAAAATACTTCATTTTGTAGAACTTACATTCGAATAATTTTTATCTGGATTTAATTTTACTTTAGTTATACACCGATTTTCGCTTAGTGACTCCCCCAGCGTGTACATAAAACAAGCTTAAATAAAACACACCGTATGTATGTGCAACATGATTAATAACACAATTTGTATCTTGTTTACATGAAGGACTTATATAAGACCTTGTAACGGGTGTTCAGCTGCTGTTTATTTAGCAGTTTACTCATAAGAATTAAATCATATATCCTCCATAATTTATGACATGATGGTGCATACATTATTTAGTTCTGATGTACTTTTATCAGTATATCGTTTTTGCACGCTTGTTCTGGAAACTGAAAAAAGGGATTTTGAAAGGTTTGTTGGTTTCGTTTTTCGTGGGCACTTTCGACAGGTGATTAATAGCAAGAAGTATTCTTCGTGAATATAAATCTGTTTTGGGGATTATTTCGCTAAACTGTGCAATTTGTTTGTTTTGGTTTGGAGTCTACTTTTGAGTTATCTTTACCTCGACTCCACCCTTTTTCGGTGTTAACCGGATTAAGCACCAGTATACCACCACCTACGTAAGTCCGATAACAGGCAATAACTTTCGAGTATTTAAATGTGTAGCGTTAAGCGCCAAAACCTTAAACAAATGTTCAACTACGGTGCACTTGGCAACACTGTTTGGGCGGAAGTCAGTCGGCGAAAAACCTAACCTAGATTATGCTTGGTGATGCGACGAAGTTAAGTGTAAGGTTAAGTTAAATAAAGAAAAAACAGTTTAAAATATACATCGTATCGTTTGATTGCGAGGCCATCCTACAACCTCAGGTGTAGGGTTACCGCGAAAGTTACCGTGGGGTTTTTAAGGAGTTACCCTTTTCGTTTATTATCAGTAGATATCAATCGGCGAGTGTTTATGCGTGCAGGCTATGCTACGTGTGAACAAAAATTTATGGAAATGGACAACCGCGACGCTTTTGAAAACTTTTATCAGAGGCATGTGAATCGTCAGGAAGCAATGGATGATTTACCACCTTTGCCACCAGAATCACCGGACTTGGGTAGACATGGCGAAGGGTTAGCACAAAATCAAGGACGTCAAGCTGAAAATGTCAGACCTAATCAAGTGTGTAATTGTGTAAACAATTAGACTTTTCTTTTTTTGACATAAAAGAGCAAGTAGTTATCGGTCTTTGGTCACGAGAACTTACTAATTTCATCATATCTAGAAAACATTTGGACTTAGATGATCTTTACCCAGACATTATGGAATATGAAAGGATTGACGAAGCAAGGAGAAGTCGGATAAAAGAGGAAAAAGGAGAAGGCAGCAAGAAGGAGGTGCGTAAAGTGGTAAGCGCTAAGTTTGAAAATGATAGTGCGAGAAAGAAAGATACGGTTCGGTGTTATAACTGTAACAATCCAGGCCATTACGCGAGTGAATGTTCAAAACCAGCAAGAGCCAAAGGATCTTGTTTTGAATGCGGTTCAACTGAGCATCATCTGCGAGACTGTCCTAAAAACAAGACGTCAAAGGGATTGAAGGGGATTAAACCTAAGGTTGAGTCAACTCTCATGGTTCAATCGATAGGAAATAAAGCTTTTATCGTTCCAATCAATTTAGAAGCGCAAGACAAAAATTTAATTGTTGATTGCATGGTAGATACTGGTAGTTTTGTTTCTTTAATTAAGTACAGTCTGGTAAAGTGTTTTAATATTGAGAAAATTGAAACCACAAGATATTGTCTAGAGGGAGTTAACAAATCTCAGCTTGATTTGCTAGGGTGTATCAATTTTGCAGTCACTATCGAAAACATTAGGCTTGATTTAATATTTTATGTTGTTTCGGATGAGGCAATTCCATATCAGTGTCTGTTGGGCAGAGATTTCATTTCAAAAGATAACGTTAAACTTTCAGTTCAAGGGGACGATTTAAAAATTGAGCCAGTTAAGGATGGTAGTCACGTTCAGTCTGAAATTCTTCACATTTTGAATATTGATTATGTTGAGAAAAATGAAATAGCGTTAGATGTGTGTCACAATGTAGCTCCTGTATATCGACAAAAGGTAGTAGAGGTGTTTCGTAATTTCTATTTAGACGCACCACGTCCAGATGAGCCAGCCACCAAGATGGAAATGCGTATTTCTTTGCAGCCAAACCACACACCTTTTTATTACAGACCTCGTAGGTTGTCATTTGCAGAAAATCAAGCTGTAAATGCAATTGTTGACGATCTATTGAACAGTGGGGTAATTCGGCGAAGTGAGTCTGAATACAGTTCACCCATTGTTCTAACAAAAAAGAAGACTAGAGAATACAGGCTATGTGTTGATTTTCGGTCATTAAACAAAATTGCGTTACGGGATAACTATCCTTTACCATTAATTGAAGATTTAATTGAAAGTCTTAAAGGAAAACGGTATTACACTGTACTTGATCTAAAAAGTGCTTTCCATCATATTGATATTTCAAAAGAATGCGTAAAGTACACGTCATTTGTAACACAATCCGGATAATTTGAATACTTGAAAGCTCCGTATGGATATAAAAATAGTCCTTCTGTTTTTATGAGGTATATAAATTTAATTTTCAGGGATTTAATTGAAAAAGGTAAACTATTTGTTTACATTGATGATCTTATGATAGCAACAGAAACTATTGATGAAAACATTGAAATTTTGAAATCTGTTTTTAATTTACTTGTCCAAAATAAACTAACTCTACGAATTGATAAATGCGCGTTTTTGTATACCAAAGTGACCTATTTGGGATATGTTGTGGAAGGAGATTGTATCAGACCCAGTGATAGTCATATAGAAGTAATAAAAAACTATCCGATTCCGCGCACTGCCAAAGAACTACATAGTTTCCTCGGTCTAGCTTCATACTTCCGAAAGTTTGTGAAAAATTTTGCAGAAATTGCTCGTCCATTATACAAATTAATAAGAAAAAATGCTGTTTTTGATTTTGGAGCTGAACAGTTAGAGAGTTTTAACAGAATTAAAAAGACATTAGTCTCACAACCCGTACTTGCATTATATTCTCCGATATCCGAGACTCAGTTGCACTGTGACGCTAGCACGTTAGGTTTCAGCGGGATTCTGATGCAAAAGCAAGACGATAACCTATTTCACCCTGTATTTTATTTTAGCCAACGCACCACAGAAAGCGAATCGAAGATACACAGTTTTGAATTAGAGTTGTTAGCCATTATTTACAGTTTGAATCGGTTTAGGGTATATTTGCAGGGAATACCATTTAAAATCGTAACTGATTGCAATAGCTTGAAGTTAGCCCTACAGAAGAAAGAGATAAATGCAAAAATTATGCGATGGTCACTAATCCTTCAAAATTATGACTACACATTGGAACATCGAGACAATACTCGTATGAGGCACGCAGATGCTTTAAGTCGTTGTTTTAATCATACGCTCATCTTAGAAGAACCAACTTTTGAATCTACTTTAAGTGTTAAACAAACTCGTGATGTTGAAATAAATCGTATTAAAGAAGGGTTACTGAAGAATGAGAGCAAATTGTTTGAACTTAGAAATGGTATTGTATTTAGGAAGACCCCAAACAAATTACTTTTTTACGTTCCTCAAAGTATGGTGAATAATGTCATTCGTACTTGCCATGATGACGTTGCACATATTGGAACAGACAAATGTGTTGAAATGATACAGAGAACTTATTGGTTTCCAAATATTCGTTCAAGAGTGAAAGAGTACATTTCCAATTGTTTAAAATGCATTAGTTTTAACAGGGACAGTAATAAGAAAGCGGCTCTTCTTCATAGCATACCTAAAGGTAAATTACCATTCCAGACTTTACATTTAGACCATTGCGGACCCTTGGAAAAATCAACTAAACACCACAAACATATTTTTGCAGTAATAGACGGTTTTACAAAGTTCATAAAACTTTATCCATGTAAAAGTACGGATACTCAAGAAGTATTGAAGCATTTAAATAATTATTTTAATACCTACAGTCGACCTAAACAAATCATAACTGACCGTGGAAGTGCTTTTACTTCTAAAACCTTTTCTGATTTTATGATTCGCAACAATATTACTCATGTACAAATAGCTACGGGAGTGCCAAGAGCGAACGGGCAAATCGAACGTTTTAATAGAGATATGATTCCAATGCTTGCGAAAATTGCAGGATCGCCCAATAAGTGGGATCAGGCTGTGACAGAAGTTGAATTTGCTATGAACAATTCGATAAATCGTTCAATCAAAGATGCACCTAGTGTTTTGTTATTTGGGTTAAGACAAGTGGGTAAGGTCAATGATCTTGTTAAAGAATATTTGGATATGTTGCATCCATCTGAGAATAATGATCGCGATTTAGAAAAAATAAGGAATGATGCAAGTCAAAACATCCAAAAATTACAAAAGTATAATGAGACATATTACAACAAAAAACACAAAAAACCCGTTGTTTTCAAAATTGGAGATTATGTTATGATACCAAATATCGACGTGACGCCAGGCATTAACAAAAAACTATTGCCAAAATATAAAGGGCCCTATGTAGTCAAGAAAACATTGCCTAACGACCGATATGTAATTACCGATATAGACGGTTTCCAAGTAACACAACGTCCATTTGAAGGTGTTTTTGATAGTGGGCGAATGAGGCTTTGGGACACAAACACCAATGATAACTCTGATTAGATTCCGTAAACTCTATTGTGACTTTTGATTATATTTGGCTTTGATTTTCTGAGTGGTTAAGTATAGATTTTCTGAGTGGTTATTTTAAGAACTTTCTGAGTGGTTAGTTTGGGAATTTTCTGAGTGCACAATTTTAGATACGTTTAAGCAAGTTATTAGTCACCTTTAGTTGTTTCTGATTTATTTGGACTTATGTTCTAGTACCTAACTTATGTATGTTACCATTAAGAAAATACCGATTATGTCCTTTAATATACTCTGACTGATTAAGATTGTTCCAGTTTCTAATATCAAATGTACCTACTTATTTTGTATTTGTGCTGACTGATTGGGGCAATCAGTGTTGTCAGGTTGGACGAGTTGTAGCGTTAAGCGCCAAAACCTTAAACAAATGTTCAACTACGGTGCACTTGGCAACACTGTTTGGGCGGAAGTCAGTCGGCGAAAAACCTAACCTAGATTATGCTTGGTGATGCGACGAAGTTAAGTGTAAGGTTAAGTTAAATAAAGAAAAAACAGTTTAAAATATACATCGTATCGTTTGATTGCGAGGCCATCCTACAAATGTTACTGTAGGGCGTGTGGTAGAATTCCATTTGCTAACGGTTCGTAGCCGCCTTATTTTTTCGTACCAGAACCTTTATTAGCTACCATATTGTATTCCTGTTCATCGATTCAAGAGTCTTGCTTCTTAGGAACCAAGGGTTCCACCGTACCAACCAAATAACATCAGATCTGTCCACAAATTGTCCACATTTTCGAATACAGGCAGATCGCCGCCATCCGGCCTGCTTTTCTGCGAGAAACCAGTGCGAGTTGCCGTGTCGCTTTTGTGCCGCAGAAACGGATACCGAACTTCAGATTCCTTTTCTACTGTAACTGTCAAATTTAGGTTTTGGATTGCCAAATTTCTTTTACGTTGTAAAGTAACTCTAGATAACTATTGGCATTGCCGCATTTAGATGCATGTTTTTTGGTACTCACTGAAAGAGACCGTAGTAGTGATACTGCGCCCCATAATTTTCTTGGTTAACGAAAACGAATAGTACTTTCGATAAGGTACTTTTAAATAAAACTACTCGCCCTTTAAGTAGTATTACGCTGCAGTCGTCCGCTGGTGCGCATCCGCGAACGGTTGTGGCTGGAATTCCTCATGTTTATGCTTTCGCTTGACTACTTACCCCTAACTTATCGACTGTAATTCGTTTATCTAGCGTGTCTCATATTTATCCTAAAGTTTGTTCTTATTAGAGAATTGTGCCTTTTTGTTTAAAGTTTTCTAATAGTTCTGAGTAATTAATATTATTATTAAACTCTTAAACAGTAGTAGCCAGATTTACGCCTTTTCGCCTTGGCATTTCTACCCTATCGACCTACAGGAACGTATCCAGGTGAACTACTCAACGCTCTCCAGGGTTTTGGTGCCCCCAGCATATTTTATGTTGAAAATACTTTTGCTTAAACTCACGAACTAGACTGAGCAACGTCGAGCACACTTGTCCACCTACTCCTGTTATTTTTTCCGAAAGGTTGGTGATAACCTGTTAATTCTGGTACAGCGTATTCTACAAGCACTGCGGGTAGGAAATGAACCTATTTATACCCAATAATTTGACAACCTCAAAAGTATAAAGTATATTGATTATTGGTGCTGAAAGTTTCAAGCTTCAGTTTTGCAAAACGTAGAGTTTTTTTAAATTAACTACATATAGGTACTCGTAAATGTAAATGTCGGATACAATAATCGGCAGTCTTGGGTATGTTCTTATCTTCTGCATAAGAGAAGGTAGATTTCAAGAATGTTGCCTTGTTATTTTCCAGGTATCCTCCGAGATTTTCCGACTTCACTATCTATAACTAGATTGGAAGTAATTTGAGAGTGACAAAAGGAATGTTGTATCGGTCTGGGGCATCTAGCGCATTCCACGCTACTGTGGAAAAGTTTATATTGGCACCATGAGAGGATCAGTCCACACAAAGCTGGCAAATATAAAAGACATTACAGACCGGCACAAATAGTGAAATACGGCATTTAATGCACAAATCGGGTTCAACAGTAATCATAGGATAATAGAGGGTTGTCCAGTAATCTGAAGACAATATAAGTAGGAACACAAAAATTATGCTCTTCGAATGGAAAAAGCTTAAATATAATCTTGTCATTGATATTGTTAAAAAAAACTAAAGGTTGCAAAGGAATAATCGTTGCTATTTATGATTATTTAAGTATCATACAGATGTGCTCACGCGAGGCTGTAGTGCTGGAAAATAAATCCAGTTTGAGCTGTTGTCCTGAAACGTTAGGAAGCAATTTCAACCGACAACGGCCTCTAGACCCGAATCAAGACAACAGCTCATCACCTGGCGGCGAAAGCCTTAACCAATGCGTAAACCCAGTTTGCCTGGTTTTGGAACAATAAACACAACGATAATTGCTGTGTCCTTTGGGATAAAAAATATTATTTTTACTAAACAATTGGAATAATATATACATAAATTCAAAAATGTAATCTTATATTAATTTAACTATATAAATTAAACCACACTAACTGATTAGGCCAAATAGATCGACGAAAACTGGATATTAGAAACAAAGCAATAATAAGGAGTATAAGCTTCAGGTTTCGAATTTTCCAATAACAATATTAACTTGATTTTTTATATTTATAGTCCTATTTATTACTGAGCGCGAAGCGAGGATTGATTTTTAGTTATCTAAGCAGTTTTGAAACATCAAGCGCGTTCTATACATATGTGTATATTATTTCAGTATAGCAGATTTATATCTGCAGTTTAAAATTAAATTTTTATGTTTAACATTTCATGGGTTTTGTGACTTGGTTTTCCTTTAAAGCTTTCGATTTGTTTTATAAACTCTCATCAGGGCATGTTGTTTATTTCTATATAACATTACATTTGTTGGTTGGTATAATGTTGTACGGAAAATAAGATTAAAAATAAAGAACAGCTATTTCATCCAAAATCGGATGGGGAACACACGTGTAACTTATTAACATCGTTACACACAATTAAACTTTGAGCAATAATAAACACATTCAAATTTTATAAATAAGACACTAAAGGTTTGATGAATAACTTAATTTATTTTAGTTATAATTTCACTCTCCTTAAGTAGCACGTGTTCGCAATTAAAATGTATCCCCTCCTAGATTTAAATAGCATTATAGCTGACCTTACCTGATGATAATTTATAGATAAATTGAAAGCTTAGAAAGAAAACATTACTTATTAAATTAAAACTGCATAGGTCATATATCCAGTGCAATTTCAAACACACAATAATATCATTATTAGTCAAAAAATTTTATGTAACACAGATATATCACACATTTTAAAATAATTTGTCGTATACATATTTTTTACATTTATAATAAATAGTTCTAGTACTCTCAAATCTTTTAGTTAAGTACCGTTGCAACTACTGCTGGATGATTTCTCTTGCTGTTTTGATACTTTATTTGAGTCCAGTCTAGCTTTAATTTCATTAAAAATTACACTGCCCCCGTTGATGTCCTTTTTGTTACTTTTTTATATTTGTAACATGAAAAAACATACGAAATTTTCACCCAAGCTGTACAGACTATTTTACTACGAGCCAACACTACATTTTACACAAAAAACGTACTTAGTATAGCCTGTTGGTATGTACAATAGTAATTTATATAGCAAGGTACGTAAGCATAACTTATAGTGCGCGCCAGGAAAGAAGTCGGACCTTAGGAATGTATCGTCGCGTCGTATTTGAACGGAGCGAACCGCATGGGTGGGCCGAGTTAATAAATTTATTCGCCGCCCTAGTCTAAAATTGTGTCTGGCGACAGTTTGTGTTGTCCCCATCACGCCTGCCTTCTTTCCTGTCGCGTATATTACAAGGCGAGGGTGAGTTTGACCTCGAGGCGTAGCCGAGGGCTAGCAATAGAATCCGAGACCGGTCACGAACGCTTAAATTTAACTCACGAGCTATACAGGATGTTTCACGAATGATAATGACCCTTACGAAATTAAAAATGGAACCCAAAATATATTTGCAGAGATAACATTGATTATTGTTCATCGTCTGAAAAAATATACAACATAAATTTTAATCATTTGCTTTAAGTAAATTCGGTATTGTAAAACAAATTTTATTTAAAAAAAATGTTTATTCAATAACATTAATGTAATAAATGTAGTAAATTTTCACAAGCTTGAACTCGTACCCAAAACGATCTTTTAACATGCATTAGCATTTTTGGAGTGATGGATCTACATGCATCACGTATTTTATTTTCTAAATGTTCTACACTTTCAATTGGTGTTTGGTATACTTGCTCGGTTACCATTCCCCACATAAAAAATCCAAAAGGAGTAAGGTCCGGGCTTCTCGGTGGCCAAGGATTAATTCATCGCTTAGGCAAAACAAAATCAAGATGATTTCACACTATTCTATGATAATGCGCAGGTGCCCCATCCTGTTGCAACCATAGATCTTGTCTTACTTCTAAATTTATATTTTGGAGAAGTACCGGTAAAATGTTTCTTAAAAAATTTAGATAAGTATTGCCGTTTATACTATCGCGAAAAAAATAAGGCCCAACAATTTGATTCACCAATATTCCGCACCAGACATTCGTCGAGTAGGTAGTTTGAAAATGTCCTCGAATCCAACGTGGATTTTCGTGCGCATAATAATGCATGTTATGTTCGTTAACTCCACCATTATTAGAAAATCTTGCTTCATCTGAGAAGCAAATGTCAGAACATCTCACATTCAAATTTTGGTGTTCCCGAAAAAAGTAATAAATAGCCAGTCTTTTAGGATAATCTGTCTTCTTTAAGGCCTGAACCAATTGCAAGTGATACGGATGAAATTGATTGCCTTTAATTATTCAGTATACTCAAGACAGACTAATACCGGTTGCTCTTGAGACTACCCTTTGACTTTGACTTTTGACTAATATGAGGATTTATATATATATATATATATATATATATATATATATATATATATATATAATTTCATTGTCAGGGCCTGTCGCTGTTATTTCTCTTGACTTTTTCAGTGGTGGTCAGTTTGTCCTTAAAGTTAATTCAAGTCTCAAGAGACTTGTAGGCGGCAAGAGCTCTTCTATTTGGAAAACGTTGTCATTATAACACATTTACGACATTACATATTAACTACGATGTTTGCTGCGTAATAATTTGCTTTTATTGACTATACATACACCTGTATAGAACCAAATATTACAGCACCACCAACACATTGAAACTTTGTGGATATATTACCAAAGTTGCGAATCTTTCCACGATGATCTTCGTCGATAAATGAACCTTCCAATCAAAAAAAGCCCAGTTATGGTAAGATCTTTGAATTATGTGCGCTTTCCCATTAGTAATGGTTTTTTTTTCTGTCGGTAGCTAGTCGCTGTTTAAATCAGATTCATTTCATTTCGGTTAACTGTTCAAGAAGATATTGCAACATTACGTACAGTTATGATGTAACTCTTTAATACATTACTAGTAAATTTACTGTTTTTAAGATTACCCTGTATAAAATGATTAACCATTGGATTGGGATATCGTTTGCGTACTTATCTAACTTGTCTACGTTTGCGAAAGTGAGATCCATGAATTATGGTGGAATCTAGTTTGCATGAGTAAAACTCTTTGGTAGAGAAGTTTTTAGGAAAATTGTATCTCTGTTGATGCAATTTTTTTATTTTTAAACAAAATATAACTTGACAGCATCTTACCGAAATCCCAAAAGGAAGTCCAAAGCCTGTTTGCAAAAGTACAATTACGATTATCATTTACAAGAATTTTTACAGTAATATAGAGATGTGTCTTAACTTTCTACAGGAATTTATGTAATTCTTTAGTGCTAAGCTAATAAAAACTTATAAGTTCTTAATGCTATACTAAAATATAAGCTTTCTCAGATACACAGCCCTCCACATTTTGCGTAAAGAACGATTTACTCAACATGAGCAAATCGGTAATCGCCTGTTCAGTTAATTATCATCTGCCATAAATGAGTAAGCACCGACTACAGGTATGGAATTTCATTCCTTAGTATATATTAACTTACTTCTAGCAATTTCGTATCAGATGCGGTTGAACTGTAGTTCAACAGGCGGCATTTACTTCAGGTTACAGTTTGACAGTTGTCTTAAACAAAGAACTGGTAGATACAGGTGGGCAGTTAGATACTAGCGATGTAGCAAAATACTATACGTAAAAGTTATTAGGAGTTGAAATATACAGGGTTCTTGGCTTATCTTAGACCAAACTTTTTCTTATTTCAAATGGAATATTCTATATATTATTGCTCACTTCGGATCCTTGTTTCATTTTTAAATCGAATTTAGAATAAATTTTTGCATTTTTGGGCTCTTCTTTTAAATGTGTTCGTATCTACAGGGTGCTGAAGAGGTTTCAAACGTATACAACCGCATTTTTCCAGATGAAATCCACTAAGTTTTATTACAGGTCTGAATGAGTTGTGTGATTGTCTATTAAAAGTTTCCCGTACCTAACTTCACTATAATGATATTGTTATTGGGAATTTTCTTTTATTTCAATGTTACCAAGCAGTAAGCGTTAAACGAAATAAAAAGCAAATGAAATTATTACTTATTTCCAGAATTTTTCAGTTTTAGAAAACTATCAGAAAGTTGTGTTGACCGCAACAAATGCGAATTGCAGAGAAGAAATATTGTTAAAAAAAACAGCTTAAGGTTTAAATATTCTAAATACAAAAACTGAAAAGTACTAACTTTAAATTAAAATTCATAATTTTTGGACGGGTTTCTACTCCAGGGACAAAACGCAACTTATTTTCAAGTTTTTCTGTCATTATGATGAGCACAACGCGATATTATTAAATTACTTTTATCTTACACGCAACACTCTCTCGAAATTGCCAGAATTTATTAGAGCCTGTTGTTTATTACACGCGAATCCACAGAAACCTACGAAAACAAAAGAAACGCATCAATGTGTCAACGGGGTTGCCGGATTTGTATGGATGATCGTCTCTAACTAAACTATTCCCAAAAATGTCGCCCATAATCTTGGCCAATTACCAAAACATGACGTCTCTACCATACGCGAGGTCCATAAGAGTAGTGATATATTTTTGATCCAAAATTTTGTTTAACATTTGCTATTTATTTAAAAATGTATGCAATGCGTGTATATAATATCTAACAGGGTGCGCCACAACAAGATTTTTTGGGAATCCCGGCTTTGAAATATGTATATCGATGTACTTTTGTCTCACTATAAAACAAAGCCTTTGAAATAGATTTTAACTCGCTCAAAATACGTTCAAAACGCTATGCTTTTGTTGCTAAGTAAAAATCCGTATCAGAGACTGCAGTAGGCGATCAATGTATATTTTGTTGACATAACAGAAAAGGAAGTCGCCTATTTGATTGCATGTAGTCACTTCCAAAATTTTGTCATGAAAAAATGTCCAAGTATATATTTTAAGAGAAATCTAGCAACTAGTTATTACAAATGATTGCAACTAGCACGTCAGAAATGACATCGCCAAAAGAGCGCGGCTGCCGAGCGTTTAAATCGACCGATATTTTCTAGTTAGATAATTATTTATTTTAACAATTTCGAAAAGAAGGCGAAAAATATTTTTTTCTATTAAAGTGAATTATGTAAATTTCACTTTAACCTTCTTCGAATTACTCGCATACTTACGCTTGAAGATTTGCGTATAAACATGTTATTTGCTTCGTTATTGTCATATATTGAATTTATTCTAAATTCATTTAGTTAGATCGTTCCACATTCTAGAACAGAACGTTTACTAATTACGTCAGAATATTTGTGTCATTGCACTTCCCGCTAGCACTGAGTATAATGCTAGCGAAGAATTATGACGTATTCGCGAGTGAGGTATAAATACGCGGATAAATCAATCGTGAAAAACTGAGGAAGAACTTACGGTCCTGCACAATGTAAAACGTTGTGACATTATATTAAAGTTGTGTAGATTGTGGTAACGCCAAGGATATAAATTGTCTAACAGTCATTACATTTTATAATGATGAAAGTAAAAAGGAGCCGATAGCTGTAAAATTTCCATTAGATAATCTTTTGCTTATTAAGTTCTGCGGTAATTCAATATAGCAAAGGATTCCGTTTTATGTAGATTACACGTAAATCGTAGTTTCCAAGCAAATAAATTCTTAGTTGAAGAAGTCCGATAACAGAAAGTGGATGAAGTCTATTTCGCGCTTTCGATTTAAGTGAACGCGAGGTCTCTTTGTTTTAGCATTAAGCTATTGGAGCTGAAACACTGCAGTTTCGGATTTCGTACGCCGCGAAATCCTCGCATTCCGCTGCTCATAATTCTAAACGGCTTTTCCAATTTCATTAAAATCTGCTTACGTTAAATACTCCTATATCCACATACCAGTAATTTAAACAAGGAATAATTAGAACTGCCGTTTTCCGCGAAATAAATAAATTTGGGTCCTTTGTAGTTCAAAAAGACAAAAATATGTTAACGCCGACATTTTACATCTGTACCGTTACAAATTAAGGAAAATCCGTTTTTTTTTTCGAGGGAATTTAATATAATAATTTATTTTAATTTAATTTGATATAATTAAAAGTTCACTTCACATTTTCACACTCATTGCAAAATTTGTATTGCGTATATCTCGTTACATTTAAAGTAAATACCTAACTTTTATGATCATAGCATTTATTTTTTATATATGTATACTTTTTCACATTAACATTTCAGAGATTCGTACCAAGAAAAAAAGATGGACATCGCTAAAGTGTTACCAAAAGGCACCAATCGGCYGTGGCTTACTAGCATGTATATAGGGTATCTAGTTAGCATAAAAAAATTAATCTACACCACTGAAAGCCTACAAGCTACACATAAAACCACGTTGCACCATTGCTTCTACTTGGAAAAAAACATCTTAATGTTGCAGAATATCGGGCAAAATCTACGGTGTTTGACGAGACCTGTCAAGCGCAGTTAGCATGCGCCAAACGCTTAGTTACGTATCCCTATATATTTTCCTTATCTAAGCCACACATTAACATTGATGAGATATTATATCACAGATGTTAAATGCGACCAACCTTGCCAAGATTACCTAGTCTACAGAATTTTGGACACGGAACATAATTATCCAAATATGTCACCATATTTAGTATTAAAATTGCTAGTTTAATCATACGTATTAAGATACCTAGGGTGTCCAAAAGTTGCAAATGCAAAATAAACACAAATATATTCCGTTAAACACTTTATACATTTCCTTTCGCTAAAGTCGGGTTTGTCTTACTTAAGTCAACTGATATTAAGGACAAAACATAAACATAGGTTACACCAAACATTCAAACTTTCCATTCCAGCAGGTTTTTATTCGATTTAATTGATGTCACAAGAGAAGCTGTCTGTTTATAATTCGATACATCTAGTAAAGATCCACACATTCATGTCAAAACATCCATTATACTGGGTGGTCAAGTAGTGCGATCAAGTAAAATAAATACTTGAAGAAATGAAATATTTAAAAACCGTTTCCAGGGACATGCTGTTGGATAATAGGTACCACAACTTAAAGGTATTTGCGATTATATCAGTAGTTTATGTCATTTGAGTAACCTTTTTTAAGTGGAATATCTTGTATTATTTAGTCCTGTATAGGGATGCTTTATCTCGAAAAACACTTACGTTTGATGTACATTATCTTGCAACTTACAAACGCCTTGTATAATGTTCTTTAATTCCTTCACAGTAGCTACTTACCTTCAGTTCGTTAAAAGGAGAGAGCCAATAACTATTGCGATTATTTTGGCTTGTAACTTCAGTTTTATTCATTATTTCTCGTATATATTGACAACGCTGCAAAGTATGTTGGAAAAGGTCTCATACCGTATTGAAGAAGAAACACATTCTTAAACAGGTTTAAAAATACAGTTTTCCGTTAAAAGAAAGGTACTCATATGACGTCACTATTACACTTAACACCCTGTATAATCAAAAATTTACTGAAGATGTGGTATGGTCCAGTGGTAGGTACCGGAGAGAATTTTTCGAATATTTCATTTCATTTTTGTACTTTGTCGCACTAATTGTCCAACCCGTATACAATGTTTATTAGACATACAATGTATAGAGATAATATCTTCTCGCAGATCCAGTCTTCAGAGCAGGAATATTCAGATATTAGCCCTCTAAACTCTGACTGACATCAATATATTACAGAAACCCTTTTTTGTCTCTGACAGTTCAGAAAAAGAATAACTGCTGTGTAAGTTTTAAAATAAATAAAACAAATACATCTTATGACAGCGTTAGTGAAAATGCACTCTATACTTCTTGTGTAGTGCACGTCAGAGTATCACCTATTTGATTTCCAATCTGCTTGATAATGTTGCTTTTAATTGCTGGGATCAGATAATACGTAACGGGCTTGTAATACACAAATGCACTATAAGCTTTTGTAACCACACAGATATAGCAAAGCCGCTGCCATAACCTTGTAGTTACAAAAGCTTTTCAAAATACATTGCTTGATTATCTTATCTTTATACAGTTATCGAACTAAATTTGTTCTGTTATACTACGAACATCTTTGCGCAATCTCTGTGGCAAAAATAGCAACGATACTGATTACATCATATTTCTTTCGAAGAAAGAAGTTTTAATTAAAGTTGGTATTAGCATTATAAGAGCAGTCCGTTGTTCGCTCAAACGAATTTTTCAATTTATAACAGTACAGGTGTAAATGAAAAATGTTGTCGGTAATATATAATCTTAGATCACAGAGGACAAACGGATACAAAGATGGTCCAGATAATGACTGCTCTTACTTTATAATCGATATGTGGATGTAATAGTATTTAGCGTAAGCGGATCTTATACAGGGTTTCTATAAATGATTCATGCATCCAGGGCGCCTATAGAAATTATCGATTAAATCAATTTGCCGCCTCTCAAGAAAGCGACGTATACTTGTCATCTGTCAATTTTTAATTATTTTATATATTTTAATATGCGAAAACGCCTGGGAGTGTGTATTTTTAACACATTCTGCAATGTTTTGTGGGATAATTAACTTTAAGGTTGCAGAAAGCTCACATTTCGGAGCTGTGGGGTGACATTGATCTGCAACCTTCACTACTATCGCCGTGCATATTGTAGCGTGGCAGCAGTTACAAAAAGGCGGCAAAAGAATTCAGAAATCAACGCCGCCTGCGTTGGATGAATCATTTATAGAAATCTTGTATACTGAATGCAAAGGTTCTGTTAATACAGTATCACTTTTCCTAGTACAAAATAATATACAAATTGTCTCAAAATTGACGCCCGTCCTTTGAGAATATGAATCGGGGGGCTAAATCAAATCGAAATGTAAGAATAAAAAAATTGCGTTTAGGCCATGGTTACCGAGTTATCGATAAAAAAACACAGATCTGAAAGACAACCTTTAAACTCTATTAAAAACAAATAATTGTTACAAAACAAAAAATTAATTTATAAAACATGTTCAAACACATCGCCGTCTACCTCAATACAAATGTTTGCACGATTTATCATTGAATCACGCACCCTCTGTAGCATGTTATCGTCTATAAGTGTCACAGCAGCGTGAATACGAGCCATTACATCTTCCGGGTTCTCAACAGGTTCCAAGTACACCTTTTCTTTCAAGAATCCCCAGAAGAAAAAATCTAAAGGATTTAGATCCGGGGATCTAGCAGGCCATAGCACGGGTCCACCCCTTCCAATCCAGCAGTCTGGGAATTTTTGATCTAGTAAAGTTCTCACTTGTCTACCATAATGTGCAGGGGCACCATCAAGTTGGAACCAACAATTCAATCTAGTTGCTAAAGTAACTTCTTCTAGCAATGGCAGTGGTAAATTGTCATTTAAAAAATGAAAATACGAGTCTGAATTAAGTCGGTTAGGTAAAATGTTTGGACCGATTACATTATTATTTAATAATCCAGCCCAAATGTTTACCGACCATCGTCTTTGGTGGCATCTTTTACGTATTAAATGGGGGTTTTCCTCACTCCATTTATGTAAATTATGGTTATTTATGATTCCTTACAGCGTAAATGTACACTCATCAGTAAACATAATATTTTCTATAAAATGAGGATCATTGTTTACGCTATCCAATAACCATCTACAAAAATTAATCCGAAGCTCCCTATCTTCTTCATGTAAAACTTGAACTTTTTGAGGTCTAAAGGGATATAAGCCATTCCTTCTTAATAATCTACGAATGGTATCTTTTTTAAAATGAGTTTGTCTCGATGCAACTCGAAGGCTTGTACCAGGTTCCGCTTCAACAAAATTAAGAATTAGCTCTTCTTGGACGACGTTGAGCGTAGGACGACGTCCCCCCTTATTTAATCTGGGATTTAAATTACCTGTTTCCAGTTATCTTTGTTCAACCCGTCGTATAGTTTTTGCATCAGGATGCCGTCGATCAGGGAATTTTACTGCATATGCTCTAGCTGCACTGGTGGCATTATCATTATACGCACCTAATACTTTTGACATATCAACGTATTCTCGATTGGAATAATAACGTTCCATTTCTAAAACAAGTAACCGGATGGAATAGTTAATACTTATAAATGACAGAAGTTGGCAGAACTAATAATAAACATTTAACAATCGCCATAGCCACCTATGCCAGTCATTTGTTTTAAGCCGACTTCGTTTTCAGTACAGTTTAAATATGGACTTTCAGATCTTTGTTTTTTATCAATAACTCGGTAACCTTGGACAAAACGAAAATTTTTATTCTTTGGTTTCAATTTGTTTTAACCCCAAGATTCATATTCTCAAAGGACGGGCGTCAATTTTGAGACACCCTGTATACTTGGAACACTTCGCCAGCAAACGCGTTTTTCGGACAAATTTAAATAGATATTCATCTGCGGCATTAAATTTAACTTTGCTTTGCATTAAGAATAATGTTACTGATGTTAAGCATATCTAGAGCAACTAGGATATTTTAGTTTCCTTTTTCTGCATTCATTGGTTGGTTTAAACCAGTGTACGGTGCGCATTTCGCTTTGGTCGGAGGGTTCGCACGCTTGTTGTTAGTAGGCTCCCACATAGGGCACCCTAAGGGAAGCTAAGGAATGGAACCCAGCCAGAGGATGCTTTCCTTAGATATTTCTGTGTTTGATGATGGCTTAATTCGAACGGCCATTATATCGACTTCTGAAATATGTTGTGGATAAACTAGGCATAAAAGATTTAAAAATTCAGCTCGACAAACTCCGTGTAACGTTCCCAACTAACGCCATCCCGTAGCACATAATGACACTATAACTAAAGTTCATGTTTTGGAGCAGATTATAGATTGCAATGCGTTCTTTAGATCTTCTGTATAGTTAGTCACATACACTTTTTCTTTCATAATTGTACTTTTTTCTTATATGTGAAAAGAATTAAGCTCAACTGTTGCTCATTACATTCAGTATGTTTTGATAGCACAAACTGCATGCAACCGAGCGGTGGTGTGACGTGGGAGAAACCAAGAAACCAGCATTTTTCACTGTTTAATCATTTTTATATAGGGAGCCTATAGTGTCCGATTTCACAAGGTTTCAATTTATAAATAGCGCTCCATCTCTTATTAGCGCTGTGCATGTTTTTTTTCTCTGATCAAGCCGCGCTTTGTTTTCTACTGTCTGTATATTTTTACAAAATGAGAAACATTAGTACTACGCATAACACGCACCTTCTCGCCATATCAGGATGCAAGGGACAAAAACGTTTAAATATTTAGTTAGAGACCTCTGAAGACGTGTCCTAATAACGTATTATTTACCTAAGTAATCTGTAGGTTTATCAAAATTTGGATCCAGAGTAATTTTAGAATTAGAAACTGGAAATTTCGCGTTTAAAAAAACTCCTTCCAAATCAATATTTAACGCTTTAAAAATGTATACCCCAGTGTAATGACTAACTGTCCTTTTCACGATAAGTAACATTAACATTTTTAGCTTTTTAAAACTGGTATCTTAGTTAATCGAAAACATAGAATCGAACAATAAAGAACTAAAAGTGGCATGCTAAAAAAAAAGAAATTAAACGAGCATTCTTAGCACACAGCAACAGGTATTTGTTGGCAACAACCTAGTACGTATACATACATAGTCGTCTACAAAAATGTAATAGAAATATATTGTAATTTATTGTACTGTACACATCTAGATCTAACTCTGGTATGAAGATAACTAAATACAAGAAATATAAGCTGCGTAAAAGTAAAATATGCAATAGTTTTGTTGATATAATTTTTAAAAGGCTTTTCCTTCTGGCGCCATTATGTTTGGAGAAATAGTTCATAAATCCAGCGCAAGAGAGCGAAAAGATAGGCGAGAATAAAATAGGATTTTCATACAAAATTTAATGTAGAGGTGGGTTAAAAAATAGTGAAATGATATTGCTTGTGCATATACTTCTACATAATTATTTAAAGATGTTTTAAAGTAGTTACATTGGTGAAGGCAGCAGGTGGCACATTATGTATCTCGAGAAAAATGTATCATTATAATGCTTTACTGGATCAGTCGATTTCGATAAGGTTTAGCTACCTGAGAAAGTAAATCTCAGCTCAATTCGCATGTATTATCGAAATTAATGCTTATTTTGCAGTATAATAACTGGACATGATACTGACTGATGTATACAGAAGCCTCGCAACGCAATCCTTCCACCGCGAAAATTCCTGAGATCGCATGTAAAACAAATCAATTATTATCTACGGTAGCATCTATTCAGCAACTTTGTCATAAATTGTCCCCTAATTAGGTACCTACCAACATTTATAGTGTCCGTACCAATACATATTAGACACCTTTATTTCTATAATAAATATAATGACTTGACAATAGCACAACAATATGATCAATTGATCATATAGGAATAATCTACTTATATATGTTATTATGTTGTTGTGCGATTGCCAAATCATTGCATTTATTATAGAAATAAATATGTTTAATATTTATACGTTCGCTATAGAGCTAATTGGGAGGAAATTTATGACAAAGTTGTTGAATAGGTGCTTTCATTGATAGCTAAAATAACGTTTCACCATTCGGTTGATAATTTAATACATTTTCATATATAGTTGTGAACACTATAAGCCTTCCATTAAAATTTTTAATACAAGTGAAAAAAACGGCCATCTGAAATGAAGTTTTACATTATAAATTAAACATTAATTCCGATAGTATGGCGAACTGAGCTGAAATTTACCTTCCCAAAAAGCTAAAACCGATCAAAATCGACTGGTCAGATAAAACATACTAATGATTCTTCTCGAGATACATATGTGTTCCCACCAGCTACACCAATGTAACTACATTAAAATATCTTAGAATTATATAAATCTACAAGCAATCTGACTTTCGTTATTTAAGACATTTTTAATTTGCTTGTGATTTTGAAACAATTTTCTCAAAACTCATCAATTGACATTAACTATTAACAGTGTTCTTCCTGCTTAAAAATTTTCTCAACAAAACTCCATGTCAATGTAGCAATTACAACTTTATCTTTTCTTTTTAGGACTTACTACTTTACGTACGCAGAGCAAGATGTACAGAAAACTATTTGTCGCAGTCTGTGGTCTGTCACCTAGTACTTTATGGGCGTCCATTGTTTACAAACATTCTAATCACGCACATTTCTATAAATAAAATTGTAACTCCTGGTACATATAGGGCAGAACGCAAATTTTTATTACGAAATTTTGCGTCATTGATGGCACGTAATCGCAATTTGTTCTTGTTGCGCACCATCAGTGGCGGCACGCAAGGAAATACAAGGCAAGGGTCGGCTTAAAGACGAGAAAATATTTAACATTTCGCACGACCTGTTCAAATAACTAATGAAGTAAGTACCAATTAAATTTAAAATCCAATTACAAGATCAGAAATTATAAGTTAATAAGAATTTCGATATAGTAAGATATTGTTGGGGGAATTTACAAAACGATATTAATTGTTCAATATTTTATTACAACCACTATCATTTTTATATAAACCCACTTAGAATAAAGTATTTGTAGTTCCTTTAATGAGCTTTGAATTCTTTGTTTGACTGTTTCTTTATTATTTAGGTAGGTTTGACGGTGCTTTGCACATAAATACGCTCAAGAATATATACATATAAAAAACATAAAAAATTGTTTACCTGCAGATGACACAACTTTGTCAACCACACTTTGAGATTTCGAAACACTGGAGCGGTTAATGTTATGTTCCTCTTACAAGTCATCAACCATCATTCGCCAACAAGAAATGCCTCTACGAGTAGAAACAAATCCTATGTTTTTTTTTCTTCAGGGATAAAGTAAATTTGAGAAGATTTATAGTGTGGATGGATATGAGAATCTCCGAAGTACATATCAATGCTGCAACAAAAACACTACCCTCAATTTTTTTTTGCTATCGGATATTTGATTGTGTAGTTCATTTTAATGTACGAGTATTATTAATGAACTATCATTTAGTCATAACGTCACAGTGCTACTGTCGTTTATTGACGCAAGATGTGTTTGGTTTAAGAAAAAACTGTGAGATTGATGTGTAATTTGGGATACTTGATACTTGTACCGTACATTAAACAAATTTAAAAACGTCACTAATTACTCATCTACAAGATTTACAATATTTACTTAAGAGTTAAATGTATTAATTTATATTATAAAACAAAAAAATATGTAGTCAGACTCTGCCGTATAAGAGGTGTTTCCTATAAGGGCGTAAATACGGTGTTATATTTATGGTTTTCTTAACATTTAGTGCCAAATAATACTTGCAATCTATTACTGCAGCTTTAGACAACTGCGTACCGCCACTGGATGGACACCAGCGATTATTAAATGTATTGCGCAAAGGTCAGCAATGTATGAATGTAGCCAAAACCGACCAGCCGATTGTATATGGGTAGCAATTAATTTATTCATTGAAATACCATACATGATTTTCGGCCAGTATGCGCTGTACATCATTAAATCGGAAAACCGAAAGTGTGGTGTACATAAATTTGACTTTCATTGGCTGGATTATCTAACAAATCAGTTATCGTTTTAGAGATGTAAAACAATGAATTTGTTATGATGCGTCAAGTATGCAGTAGACTACAGAAAAGTGTGAGAAGAGATGATAATAATAATAATAGAGTAGATTTCTCAATAGGTATGCACAAATGCGGTAACATTTTCTTTTATTCCTTTCCTTCTGTTTCCTTTTTTATATCTACCTTCTCTTCACGCCTGTTTGAACAATTCCTGTTAATATACTATTTTTTACTGCTTGTTCCCTGTTTTTCTAAGTGTACGAGTAATGGGTCGAATAAAGTATAAGTTGTTTGTGTACAAGCTGATGCTTTCGAGCTGCGACAAGAAGTTGTATTTTCTAATGGAAAAAATAATAATACACTGTGGCTGCACTAAAAAGATTTTTCTCTCTATGCAATGATATTAACCTTGACCAATTGCTTTGAAAAATAAACAAGTTGTGATGTGTTATCTTAAAATTACTCAACAACCTCATAAATTTTGTTTATAGATATCTTGATGTGAAAGAAGTTTAAAAGAATTATAGATCATTTTTTAAATAAGGAAATGTTGATTATCAGATTGTCGTATCTTCTTGTAATAGGAAAGTCTAATTTTATCTCTTTAAAATGGAACAATTTGCTTATAGACTGCCTTTTATTTAAGTATCCATTACCCTAAATTAGTTCAGCAATTTATATTATTAATGTAATAGTAAAAAGAATTTCTTGCTTTTCTAACACATCGTCCATCTAACTTGAAAGAAGCTTTTTGAACTGAAACTAGAAGTTCTTCTACAGAATGATATGCATTATTGTATGTAAATTATATCCTTCAATGTTCTCCATAAAAAGAAATCCAATACAGATTAATTTAGAGAACCAGAAAACAAACAAGTGGAGCATTTCACTGACCCAAGAATTCGGAAAGGTTTCGTGCAGATAGTTTAGTTTAATTTAGATTAGAGTATAGTTTTAATTGCTCTTATAAAAGTATGGTTCTGCTATTGATAAGCTAATCATGCCAAATGTTAAATCCGAAGCTTATTTTTGTTCTTGTGTTCCACATAATGTGGATTTTGCAATTTGCAAATCGTGTTTGATCAGTTCAGTACACTTTAATCTAAACTGTGGGTCTGCTCAACACATCTCTCTCAGCTATTTACAAAATTGCAATCATTCGATACGTCCACGTGGATGAAAATCTCTTTCTTTGAGATTTTGAAAAGTTCCTTGTTTGGCGTTTCTAAATTTTGCATTAATACTTTCTGAGTATCATTCATCAACAGTATTGTTAGAGGGTCTTTAACAGCTGAATACAATCAAACCCTCTTGTTGGATATGTCCCGTCCTTTTTAAACCTAGATACTTTACAAACCATCGCTGAATAGATTCACTACCTGTAATATAAGTAATATATTATATTAATTTTGATCTAACCAAGGCGGAGTATAATTTTATGAGACCGTAAGTTCTTAAAGTGCCGCCAATTCCTAAAAATGAACAGTAGCATTCTACGAGTTGCTGAAGTTACATAGTCTATATGGTTGACAAATATGTTAATTCGCGATCATACAGTACACCCAAGTTTTTAATGGTTGACACACGTGAGAGCATGACGTTATCTACTTTGTAACCATGATACAGTTCTTCTAGTGAAAGATATGACAAAACATCCTGCAATATTAAGATAATAAACTATTGCAATGCCGACAAAAACTCTCTAAAAGTACACGATCGGCAAGTGAGTTAACTGATAAGTATATTTTACAGTCATGAGCAAATAATAATTTGTGACAATTAAGGTAGCTGAAAAGGTCATTGACGAATATTGAGAATAACTGGGACCTAATTGAAACCCTGTGGGATTTCAGAAGTCGGTAAAATGTATGGTGCCTTAAAATTTGGTTATTCTACAGTACATAATCGATCAATCAAACGTGTGCCAAAAAATCTATTAAAGGCAATTCCATGCAATTCAACTTGTACAATAAAACATAGTGATCCAATCGATCAAACGCTTTGCAAACGTCAGTGTAGATGGCGAGATAATTATTTCAGTCGAGGTTTTTATGAGATATTAATTAAAACAGGCTAAATGGACTTGTGCTTTATGAATGTTATCAACATATATCCTATTTTATTTCTTACATAAATTTTCAGCTTTTGAAACATATCGCATAACATCCATTCCTGCACATTTAATTTTTTAAATAAATTTGGTAAAACGGTAGAATTGTATGAAACAGAACAAATTTTACAGTGCGGTGTAGGTAGATTCATTTTTGGGTCGCACTTTTTGCTTATTATTCTGAAACAAATAAACTAACACTAGTCAACAAAAAGATTGCAACGAATAATTCATACACTGTGCGAAATATTCAAGAAACTTACAGTGGATTAATAAACTTTTTATTGCTTTAGACCTGGAATTCACAAGAAGTGACAGTCGAAAGCTTACAGAAAGTGGTTTATCTTATTCCATTAGCTCCACAATCATCGCTCCAACTACGACGCTAAAATTAAACGAGAACCTCATTTATAACGTTTTAACAGAACAGATCGATAGCTGTTGAGCATTTTCGGTGCCATAAGGGAATTATAGCTTATTTTTAGATGAGATTTAATGCACACAAACGCTAATTACGTCGTATATCACGTAAGATATGCAAATCCGCTTTATTTGGCAATATATTGAATTTTTAGAAACAAAAACTTTTCTGATGTCCTAATAAGTAGGTACCTACGTTCTGCAGGTGAAAGTATCGAGTCGTTACGGACATGACAATGTTCCTTAGTAAACAGTTTGTAAGCCAAAAGTTAATCTACACTAATCTCCAAAAGTACAACTCAAAATTTCCTTCACGCAAATATAGAAATACTATGCTGCCTATCTCCCAACTGCCCTTATGGTTTCCATATTCTTCTTTTCGTGTATTGCTACAATGACACTTACCTTTTAAGATCTTTCGTATCGTACCCGGTACGTACCCGGCCACGTAAATTTTATGCCCTGCTTTCATCTTGCTCCGGTTGCTCTACTAATTCTGTCCTGTCTGTTATTCCCTCAGGTTCTAGAGTTTTGAAGAATGTACCAGTGGCGGCTCGTGACAAATTCTATTGGGTCGGCAGTAAAAACTTTGGTCCACTCTAGTTGGTCAATATTATTCATTTATAAATTAGTAAATAATTTTGTATATACTCGTAGTTGTTGTTGTTTATTACTTGCTACTTCTATAAATTTTCATATCGCCGCAAGTTAAAAAGATAGTTCATTTGGTAACAAATAACCTAATCTGGCAACTAGCTTCATAATTGCAACGTTAAGCGTGCACCTGTACTGCACCGGAGAGGAGAAGCCGATATATGTCGAGCCCAATCCGAAGATGTATTCGGAAGTCCGGCAGACAGCATTAAACGCTTATATGGGTATTGGAGCTTACTTATTTTCCTTTTGTGTGAAATTCTTCAATGATTTCAGATTGACTAAATTTATAACATGTATTTAATTAATTCTGTTAAATGTTTGAAGGTATCTGCTTAAAATTGTTTATTTAAGAGGATAGCTCTTACAATAATCTTGGGGAAATGAAAAATTTCGTAGAACATTCGGGTAGTTTTTCGTGATTTCAGTATTGAACTATATATATAATTGTTGTTCAATGTACATGTCAAAATTAATTTTCGGAATCCGGCGATTATGAATGCCGGGCCTCCTTTATTAACTTCAATAAAAACATATATACGTAAAATAAATTATGATTATAAAAAAAACTGTAAGCATGTACTCAGTAGAAAACAGAATTATAATTGGTTGAAACTTGAAATAATTGAAATAAATGATGAAGTCCGTTATAACGTTTTATGCTGTCTGCCGGACCCAAGCATTGCAGAGTCTCGATTTTCGTCTCAGGATTCAATATGCGCGCAGGGTTGCGTCTTTGTTCAGCTCATAGGAAAACGATGCTATTGCTTCCTTATACGATGCGGTCTGCCGACCCAGCGCTTGGATCACGGGCTTGGATGACAAACACATACACGGCCCAGCCACGGTTGGCGAGTAGCGTAAATTTTTTGGGATAACCCGTAAAAATGTGATTTTGGCTAATTATTAATTTGATGGTAATGTAAAAAAATACGCTCTAACTATTTCAAGATATCTGAACATAATAAAACAAAATATACATAAAAATACGAAAAAAAAATAATTTCTTCGATCAAAATTCTGGGTCGGCAGTGCCGACCCGGACGAGCCGCCACTGGAATGTACCCTTCCCCCAAATCTACTTATTCGTGTCGTGTGTGACAATTTTGCCATGTTTATCCCCTACTTGACCTGTTAAATAAACCTTCTCTTTTCTTATGGTCTTTATTGGAATAAGTTTTGTTAGCAAATTTACCTGTTTGGCTAATTGTTACTATTATTCTTTATTGCTTATACATTTTATGCTTCTGCACTCTTTTATCCCTGAAATATTGCTTCAGTATGCGTTTTTTAGAGTTTATCACTAGTTAGTTGTTAGTTGGAAATAGTTTGATTATTACCATTGCTAAATAATTGTTAAGTCTAATTAGTACTTTTTACCTGTATTAGTGGATAACGCACACCAGTGTGGATTGCTGGTGCGGCGCTAACCACGTTTATTTGGCTCTAAATCTTTAATTTTATTCTAATCGCAGAATTAAGGGATTTTAATTTTATCGCTAAAAGTAAAGTAAATGTTGTGCTCCTCTTTTGCTGACACCTTTTGCAGATAAATAGCCAAGTTTATTTTAAAGCGTAAAAAATATTCGTGAAATTTCTCGCATGCAAAAGTCTTTTACGCATATATTTTGTATAAAATTTTTGGGACAAAATAAGCAGTGATGCAACAGACTTCACAATAAAAACGTTGAATTTATACAGCTGGCAGACTGTACCAAAATATTGTAGTTTAGTTAAGAGCAAAACTTTAAACAAATATGAATTGAGTGTTTCGAATCTTAAAAATTACCAATTGTTGCAATAACCCAGTTGTAATATATTTTGACAATATATAATGACGTAATAAATAGTATACGGTTGCTGATGTGCTTACATTTATTTACATTAATTCATTGCAAAAAATATAATATATACAAATTTTAAAGATACATAATATTAACGTATGCTATTTTTGGTTTAGACATTTTGCATGGTGGTGCTTCCGACATTTTAAAAATAAATTTACAATCGACTTAACTAATTGAAGCTCATGTAAATCTTCGCAGATGAATGGACTGGTTGAAATAAACTAAGCTTGCTAGCAAAATTCCTAACAACTGTATTTTGTAGCTGCAACTTAACATTGACGTTAAAACTATTTCTAATTTCGAGTCCTGTAAATCTGAAGTCCTAATTAAACCCCTTCAATATAAATACAAAATTGTTCATGCAATTCAAAGTCGGCACTATAATTATATTAATTCTGGTAGTTAGGATTGCGAAACACAGATTGTAGTTGATTGCGTTTCTCTAAATTAGGAACAATAACATATCCCGAAATGTGATATATGTAGTATGTTTTCTTGGAGATTGTTAAGGTTTACGTTAACATAAATCAGAAAACTTCATTCTCGTCAATGCAGTAATTTATAGCACGCTCTTCTGATTTAAATTCTAATGCGGGGGTGAGTAAACTATCAAAGTGTGTGCAACTTGAGTTGACAGTGGATGTGACGAAATTTCTTAGCAATACCTGTCTTAATGCCCGTTTTAGATGCTGGCAATTGGAGTTGTTATTCCAACCACCCCTGAATCTCATGCAAGAAAAAACAACTCGAGATGATCTTGTTAGCATTTATATGTTAGAACGTAAAACATAATTTTACACTATGAAGCAAATGGTGAACCTTTAATTTACGGAAAGGTTATTTTAAAACTACCGATGTGACGGAAAATACAATAAAGGCAAAATGACCAAAATAAAGACCTAAAGGGTTGTTAAATCAAACAGTTCAAACTTGCCCCGCAACAGGTACTCACTCGTATATACTGTCCGTTACAACGTTAATCCGTGTGCCAATGGCCCATTTTCCTTATGGAAACAATACAGGAAGTGGTGAATCAAAAAGGGGATGTCGTAGAATTTATTTAAAAACACTTTTGTATGACGATAAAGTTTTTTAATTTGCTTCGTTTTTCTCTTAGAATGCAAAATTTAGTACAGAGTAGTTCAACAAGTAGTTTAAATAGAGGATTATAAATAAATAATAAATAATAGATCAACTAGAATGGACCAGTTTCTACTGCCCACCCAATGGAGCCGCCACTGGTACAAAAGTGGATATTTATTTCAAGGCGTTATTTCTTTTGATTTTGATATGCAAAAGTAAGGGAGCAACATACATTTTTCCTAAGAGTACCAAAACTTTAATTATCCAACTAATATAACACCAAAGGATAAAATTTTTCTGCTCAGGATGTTTTCATTGATGCTTGTAATAAGTGGTTAGTTATTTCTATTGCCATAAATAAAATGCACATTCTATGTTTTACGTGGTATACAAATTTGTTAAATATTAGAATACAATATTTGTATGCAGTATAAAATATTCCCTTATAATTAATTTCCATAGTACACAATTTTTGTATCCGCAGCAGATTTTTTTAGGTCAAGGAGTGACATTCAAAGACTCAGGTAGCACAGATTCTATCGATATGAATGGTATAATGTGCCAATTAAATGGGTATTTATATATATGTTGGTACAGCATTTAGCACTTAAAAGGAAAGGACTAAGCCTCAATTTAATGCTGCACTTTAGACATCATATTAATAGCGATCTATTTTAAAAACATTTTGTCTTTTTTGCTTCCTAGGAACTAATAGAAAATTTATATTAATCGACATTTGTTCATTGACCTGAACTGACAAAACAGTAGTAATTAATTAAGGATTTATTCATAATATTTATTTTAATTATTAAATGTATACATGGTGAGTCAATCAAATAGAATAAATTGAATATTTCAATATTTGACACCTGCTATAACGAAATACCGACTCAAGTCAATTGCTTTTTTGTAGCTAACCTACAAGTTGACATATAATTGTCCATGTGATTTCTGTCAGTGACGTCTGAAATATTTTGTTTAATAGATAGCGTAAGCGATATATCATTCCAGACCTTATTATTTAAGGTATTCATTTGGCATAAAAACAACCAAAATGGACACAATTGGAAAAATGGTTATTCAACACGTGCATAAAATGACATTAAAATACTAGTAGGTTACATAGAGAAATAGACAAGCAAATGTTCAATGTGTGGTCAGCCAATTTACAATTTGACACACCTAATCAATCCATGTGACTCCTCAAAAAATTGTCCGAGAAAGCATCGTGACCGTGAGTTAAGCCTGCTAATACTTTATATTCCTTCCGATTGCTGAAAGTACTTCAACAAGTGCACAGTCAACTTTGTAAATATACGACACTGACCGTGGCAATTTTCAAACATAGCATTTACAGTGACAATTCTTAAACAAGTAATGCAAATCTGTGATCTGCATGTTTAATAACAACGGCGCGTTTAACGGAAACTGAACAAATCATCAGAATGTTTGTTAGTTGTTTAACATAGAACACCAAAATAAAACGCATGTTGCACAATTTACTGTTAGTAGACTTCTTGCATGATTTCACGAAACGGTTGTTTGGAGGATATGTCTATATCTGGTCATTTCAAATAAAACGACGACACAAAATTAAACATTTTATTAGAAGCCGAAGAAAATCCGAACCCATCCCTGTGTCAGATGGTAATAAACAACGCCGTTTCATCCTTTAAAGATACATACCTCAGGAAGACAATCCTAATCGACGCTTACAATTTTGGGAGCTGCAGATAAGACGTTATGAATGCCCTACTGTTTTCCGACGAAGCATCATTTAAACGGAATAGTTAGTCGTCACAATTGTCGCCATTGGGCACAGAAGATCCACACTGGGCTTACGAACTAACACGCAACGTCTTCAGAAGCTTCATTTTGGGCAATGTATCCTTGCTTTTTTGAAGATAATCTTGCGACAGATAAGTATTTAGAATTTCTCATAGATAATTTGATTCCTGCACTGACCGAGATATTTCTGGATGTGCAACACTAGACATTTGGTTCCAGGAGATGGTGCACCGGCACCTAGGTCGCAGGGAGTTGTAGAATGCCAACCCTGATCACCAGATTTGACTCGTTTTTTGTAAAAGTAGAGTATTCGTCCAACTGTGATAATATGTAACTTTTGAGATGGATAATTATATCGATTTCAAACTTTACAAAACATTATAAACGCAAGGTGGCTAAACAATGTTCAAAGCAGATTTAAAAAACTTCCTTAACAAATTAAAACCATAATTTAATTTTCTCTTGTTTTTTTATGGTTGTTTTGAACAAAAAACTTGAATTACCTGATAACAGTATAAAAATACTTGGATGTAATGAGAGTAATTCTGTAATTTGAAACATGTCAGATATTCCGAACGTGTTTAGACGATATTTGACTTAAGGTTGGGTTACAACTTTATATAGAACACCGGATCAATTTCATTTCTCCTCGTTTATGTTTACTGCCTCTAACGCTTTATATCGTGTTTCGTGAAAATTTCGCCTTTTCTCGCACGGAATACATTATGGGTGTTGTCGGGCTTTTGTGTAACCTGAGAAGTTTAACTCCAAAACATCGTATAACAATATCAAAACTTTTGTCACGTGGCAGCTGGTCTTTTATAGTTGCGTCACGTAAGCACTTTTCTCGAATCAATTAGTCATTTGAAAGCCACAAAACGTCGTTTTTAACTTAATAGTAGCGATTTATCTCATGAGCTTCGTGTTTGCGACTAAGGAATGAAATTATATTTTTTTTTGCCTCGTTTTGAATTGTTTTCAATGTATTTCACTACGTTTAATGTTAAAACGCTCATTCTCTAACTCCTTGCATCTAAAGCGAATTAATAAAGGTAAACATGTAATATTACTTATAGCTTTGTAAAATTTTCCACTAAAAGTGTTGCGATAGTGGCGTTCTGTTCATAAATACCAAAAATTCATATTTAAGTATCGCGTCATATACAGGGATTTTATAAATGATTCATGCAACGCGGGCGGCGTTGATTTTAATTCTTTGTGCCGCCTTTTAGTAACTGTTGCCAAGCTATAATAAGCACAATACACTGAACTGAAGGCTGCAGATCAGGTTATAGTCACGAAATTGATGGTTTTATAAAGATTTTCCCACAATTTACGGCTCTAAAGGTAAGGAATTGAATCACAATATTTATTGGTGGGGTATGCCAGTGTGCTCTGTAGTTTGCACCCTTACACTCTGGGAGCTTTGTATAATGCAACTGACGTCACTGCCACTTATTAGAATGCGAATGTTACCATTGCGGCAGGCGAAAAGCGTATTTTAATTCATCACAGTACATTTTAACAGGTTAACCTCACAAAAACGATACAATAACCTAACAGTTAAAAGAAATTGTGTCACCTCACAGCATTAATACATTAAAATGTATCAAATAGTTCGACAATCCACAGGTGACAAGTATCTGTCAAAGCAATAATTGTGTTCACTTTCCTGAGAGGCGGCAAATTGATTTAATCGATAATTCTTCTAAACTGGTAAAGGTGTCCTAATTTTGGTTTGAAGGCTTCCGTGGTTGTTGTCGATGACATGTTGTTTTCCGGACTCTTTCCCACGTTGGTTATTAGACCTTGACGTTTCGACCCCCATGTCGGTGTCTTCCTCAGAAGTAGCTCTGAAACTGAAGTGTCCTAGCCTGCTCGGATATTTATACTCGTCCGGGTCACTGACGCGTGGGCGTTGTTACGCATGACCGGTTTCCAGATTCCAGGTAGTTCGATGCCCCGGTCTCGGTTGTAATTGTACGGGTTCTTCTGGATTTCGATGGCTTCCTTGTACACTCTCGGCCAGAATCTCGCTTCCCTCGACAGCATTTGTGCTTCCTCGAATTTGATGATGTGGCCATTCTCCATTCGATGTTCTGCTACAGCCGACCTATCACCTTGCCGGTATCTGGTGTTCCTCATGTGGTACTTGACTCTCGTGCTGATCTGCCTTCCGGTTTGGCCGATGTAAACCTTCCCACAGCTGCATGGGATGCTGTACACACCTTGTGTTTGTAGCTCCACAGTCGTCGAACGATATTTCGGAAAGGCGTTAGCTATCTTTCTCGGGGCGGTAAAGATGGTGTTTATATGATGTCTTCTCAGCAGCCGTCCGATCTTATCTGTATATCCATTGACGTAGGACAGGTATGCTGCAGCGATGTGCTCTTCTGGTTCCTTCCTCCGTGGTTGCTTGTTGATAACCTTCTCAACCTGTGGCTTAGGATATCCGTTCTTCTGTAGTGCACAGCGTAGATGTTCTAATTCCTCCTCTAGATGGTCTGGTTCGCTGACTAGCTTCGCTCGCTGTATCAGCGTGTTGATGACTCCTTGTTTTTGGGCGGGGTGGTGGTGTGAATCTGCATGCAGGTAGCGATCCGTGTGGGTTGGCTTCCTATGGACCCGATGTCCTAGCCTGCCGTCTTGTTTCCTTGTCACCATCACGTCCAGGAAGGGGAGGGCGCCATTGGTCTCCATCTCAATCTTGAATTGTATGCCGCTATGGATGCTATTTAGATGGTCCAGGAACTCCTTTATGTTCTGTTCTCCATGCAGCCAGACGGTAAAAGTGTCGTCCACGTATATAAACCAAGCAGTGCCGATGCCAATACAGTTCTCTCGAAGGCTTCCAAGTAAATGTTAGCTATCAGCGGAGAAAGCGGTGACCCCATCGGTGCACCTTCTGTCTGCTCGTAGTATTCCTCCTGGAAGTTGGACTAGTTCTTCATCCAGGTCTTCTTCTTGTAGCCGTTTCTTCATCTCCCTTAAGGCATCGTCCAATCTTCGTGAAGAGTGGGGTGATATCAAAGCTTACTAAGATTGGTTACATTTATGTATGACAAGTGCTGGCAATGAAATTTACTATAGGAGCCTAAACCTTTCTTTACGTCGGTCTCCATGTAACTTGATCCGTCTGATACAGAGCTTTATTGAAAAGAAAAGGTATTGTTGTTAGTCAGTAGTAAACAAAATTATAAATGTCTGTCACAAGTTCGATTGATATGGGTAGATTCTGACATTGTGTACATACATGTGTTACGTAATACTATTATACTAACATACCATATACATATATAACAAAAAAAGATCGACACCCTTTTTTAATTTCAGTTTAAATTTTAATTGATGTTTGGGAACAAAAATGTTGTAACATACTTAGTAATATACGTACTTATCTATACGAAACAAAATACGAATATATCTGGACAAAAATGAGCTTTCATAAATTCATTTATATTATAGTAAGCTGTATCGCACAGGTTATATTTTATTACTTTAAAAAAGATTTTCGGGGCAGTGAAGTAACCACCTAACAGAGCATATATTAAAAAAGAGATGTGGATAATAATTTATTGCGAACCTATTTGTATAGATATACGCGGAGATTGAAAAGTGAAAACTAGCCCTGTGAGCACTACGGCCCTAGTTGAGGATGCCATAGTTCACGAAGGATATTTACCTCGTTGTTTAAGGAAGGAAGTTTAATAAATAATAATTGACAGCGCGCAGCACCGTGAATCGAAATATTCCGTGGATTGTTATTTTCTGGCATGGTATCGTTTGCTAACAATTCTGGCAAACAAAAGTATAGACGATGCAAAATATCGATGCTTCAGTTATTTTTTAGCAAACAAGTCTAATACAGTTTTGATATTGATGTCATAACACCACTAGCATTGGTGTCTTCGTTGCCCACACTGTGTCTCTCACTATTTTGGGACTAACTTTTGGAAAGCTAAATTTCAATTCATCTGTACATAGTAACTGTATTGGTCAGTGTAGATATATGATTCAGATTGCAGGTCCTTTTGTTCTAAACTTTTGTATTGTTAGGCTGGTATACAAAAGTTAAATGTTTCCTTAGGCTTTTCAAGTTTTGTTTAGGGGACTAATAATCCTGATTAAGGGTTTAATATAAATATAAAAGTTTTTTTCTAAATCGAGTTACCTTGCTCCATTTTGTTTTCCTGTGGATTGAGGACGCCAACTGTTTATTTGTATATCTTCCGTGTTCCACGATTTTCTGTAAATAGTAGGTAATCCCGAAAGACGTATAAACGGCGCCGACCCGACTGAATCTAATAAGACGAAATTGTCACACACAAATTTGCCCTAATAACGTATTCACGTACGGGCAGGGCTAAAATTGAACTTTGCATCGTTGTCAGGTGCGCTATTTCCAGCTCAAATTGGTTTCATCTGAAGCGCCTGTCTTGTGTGTGATTTTTTCTTTTCAGCTTTCGATACTTGGATTAAATGGAATCCGAGATTGCTAGAGCAGGATGACGCCAACACGATGTTTTTCTTCCTTTAAATTAGACCGTAATAATGGTTTTCTAGGATTAGAACAGTAGCTTGATTAAAATTCTTAAACACATACGGAAGGGTAATTGACAAACCGGTATAACCAAATTTTGCTGAGGGATGAAATTGGCAATATCGATGTGCAAAGTCGATGCAACTGCCTTTATTTCCAAATATGAATTTAATTTTTTAAGTAATTTATGAAAGATGGGACAAAACAAAGACAGAAATAACTGCAAAAATTTTACTTGCGACGCGATGGCGACGGCAAAATTTTATCTACAAATCTGCCCAGAAACAACTGCTTGAGATTTTCCCGCAACCTAGCGACAGAAAGTAAAAGCACTAATGTGCCATTATTACAAGAATGTAAGGAGTTTTCGCAGGAAAAGTGACTCTCTTGCTAGTATTAATTATAAAGTTTGTTTTTTTTTAACAGAAACTTGGTTGAAGTCTGGTTTTGTCCTGAGATATTCGGTGACAGCTAAAATATTTCTATTTGACTTTCTCCGGTTGGGTATATCTTCCTTGCTATGGAACTACGATCCTTATATTCTACGGTTAAGGTATTTTAAAACATCTGGCACACCAGACACGGTGATCAACTCGAAGTGCAACCCCTAACAGCTCACTTAAAAGAAAACAGTACTTCAAAGTTCGTTACGAACCATATTTACGCAAATCTGCAAAGAAAAACACTCCCCCAAATTGTATTTATTCGTTTTGCTACGAATGAGTTTTGTCTTTAACTTTACAGTACCATCTAGATTTCCACGTAAATATGTCGTCTTCAAATACCAAATTATGAATCGTGTATTTTTGCGGATAGAACTGGTCGTGATTACAACACCTACTTTTTCGACTGTGATATTCTTGGCCCTAATCTTAGCAGTATTAGTTTGTAAGTACTGTATAGCATGTTCATATAAATAATTAATAAATAAACATACTGTTTCCAATATACTGCATAACAGAAATGTTATTGAAATATGCTTTATGTTTTAGATTTAAGGCAACCAGCAATGTAAAGGACAAACTAATGCAAGCAGCTCATGGTCAAAAAAATGAAATGCATTATTTGTTCCAGCCCAAATTTCTGTTTACACTACATTTTGTACTTTTAACTGACAACCAGAACACTCAGATATTTTTATTAATATCCCCCTCATCGGTGATTTGCTTTAATATCTGCAACACCCATTATTCGTCGAAATTATGTAATACAAACGATCGCGATCTAAAAGGCTTCTTATTTCCATAACTTTTAAGACATGTAATCAAAAAGTACCAATATCATATATTAAACAATCACTATTTTAAATGCAATTAACATTAGTGTTACGGTATAGAACAAAAAATTCGGCAGTTAATAATAAACCTAATCAAGAAAATTAATTGCCGACAAGTACAATGATACAAAATTTATTGCTTCCTGCATTAGAATTATATTTGCCATATGATAATATGTTTATTATAATTTTCCTAGTACAGAAAATAATTGTTGGTAGCTAAAATTTTATGACCAACGTATTACAGCATTTTATTTCCTTCGATGTAACTAACCTAACCTAACCTAACCTACTTAGGGTAGTGACGCTGTAAACAGTACTTCACAAATATATCAATATATAAGGTATATATATTAGTCTAGACTACTGACGCATTAGTATAAAAATTATGCAGTCAAACGTAAAATAAGGTCAGCAGATGAGCAATACATCCTTCGCCTTTAGGTAAATACAGAAGATTCGAATAATACTCACGTATTTCTAAAAATGCATTGATTGATATACTGAGTACCCATATTTGTTTCCACTACGAAACACTATAAATAAATAAACACGCATCAATTTTTGGACAAGCTGATGGGATAGGTTTTGATAAGTACATTAAGAGTAAGTTTCCTTGTTATTAGTTTGCCTATGAAAGAAACGAAGTTAATAATGTGAAACAGCAACAGTCATTTTGGAGGAAAAATCTTTGATTTCTTTTTATTTTTAGTTTATCACTTAATATTTTAAATTTGTACATATTTATTAGACAGCAATGTCATAAGTACGTGATTGTTAGTTTTTTTTATGAAAGACGAATGACATTTCAATTTTGGGTATTTCCCATTGAAGCTGCTATAATTTTTATATATTTTAAGTATAAGTATCATCATTATTCAATTGTAACACGAATTTTTTACTGCACCGATTGTCGAAGCCTTGTCATTGGGGATATTTTAATAGCTGCAAGTAAAACTTTAGAAAAGGATTCAGTGTCATACTTGGAATCCTCATAACTGTGTCCCATTTCCACTAAGCGGGTTTATGTAGATAATGAAAATTATGCCATCTTACACTTTGGGAAAATACAGAAATTCTGAAAGAAAGTTATTGTTCAACGATCTTACTCAAATTTTATCCGAACCGTTTAACTTAACGCAATTCAAAAGTAATCTGGGGGATGATTAGGACGTCATTTATCATTATTTTATAACAAAGTAAGTAATCGGTATTTCTAACTTTAAACTTTATAAGGTCTAAGATACAAACATACCTACTGTAAAAAATGTTCCTGCGCGAACACGAAAAACACATTATAGTGTTCAGCTTGAATATAAAATTGACCTGTTCGCACGTTTGCTAATAAATTTAGTGAAAATTAAATCGATGCCTTTCTTTTCGGTTTCAAATTACAGGAGAAGAAGTAAGAAAAAACAATAACATCAAAGTCCTAGTTAAAAAGGAGTTTGTGAACTACGTATATATAATTAAAACATACGACTTGGTATTTAAACAAATATCTGTGTTTGATCCAACCATAGACTAATAAGACTCACCCGAGTAAGAGATAACTGGCAAACCTTGTGCTTCTAACTTATTTAGTCTGTCCATAGCATCTTAATGTTTAACCTAATTATATTTAAATTACAATTAATTATAATTTATAATTAAGAAAAATTATGGTATAACCTCAATATACAATATTTTGCACCTCTGACTTTGAATTTTGACGGCAGGTTTGGAAAAGAATGAATTTATTTTTAATGTAGGCATGATTTTCTGAAAACCAAGTCGTTCCGAAAAATTTATACTCTATTATATTATATTCAAGGTGTCCTTATTTTCTCATTCGCGCTCGTACACTTGCTCCGCACGCTGTATTTTAATTTTGGCTTATTAGAAACAGTTTATCAGCCGTCGACTTCTGGCAGCTCTTGCAATTGGATATTAGAAATGTTGGCAGCTACGTAAACTTTAATATTAAGCTCCAAATGTGGGTTTCAAAATTACAATTTGCGGACGGTCGTCGGGTCGTGTACAGCCCGCGCACACCACGTGAAAGTAATAGCTGTAGGAATCAAAGTTCTTGTTTCTTTCTTTTATGTAAGTTTACTAAACCTACTGACTCTTTTGGCGGAGTCATACAGGATACGATACAAGAGTACTGTTGCAATATACGATAAGGATAAAATTACGAGTGAACGACTGTGCTTAAAACGAGAATTTCGAGATGAGACGAGAAATACTCCCCCGAGAAACGGGATGAGAGCCAGCAATTTTATCGTCTCGCGTCAAAGAAACGAGACGAGAATTTTTCATATAAATCTCATGAGCTTCTAGTGCAAATTATTTGTTGATTGAGTGTATTAGAGAGGTTAGATTCGATTCTCATCACCTACCTTATTCCAGTTGCAGTCGCGAGAAATAGAGCACGTTAGTATTTATTCTTCTTATTATATTAAAAAGGAAACAAAATAATTTTGAACTTCTGTCATGGTTGGTATCTAAAACGAGATATTTAAAAACTAAAAATCAGGTAGCACATTTAACATTAGCTAGATGTGCGTGCTATTCGTTATAATTGGCACTGTCGGTATTCAGAAAAGATTGTATGCCAAAAAATTTGGAATATTAAATTCAATAGACCTAAAACTGGTTTTCAATATCTAGACAAAGACAGGTTCATATAAAAAATACAGCCTACAAATGGTACAACATCGCTCAAAATTGTACAGGCTTGTCAAACTCGATAGGTGTCAATTGAAGCAGCAGTCACTAAATTACTGATCAATGGGAAGAGCTCAAAACACATTTCGGAATAGCACGCGGTGCACAAAACTGTTACACAGCTGAACTGCTCTTCCAAATGCATAATGATGAAATTTGGACAATACTAAATGATTTTTGCAATTTTAGTTGTCTCATTCTAAATTTTTTATTTAAACGCTAATTTATGTCTTGCTGAAAGTAGTTTTCAATTTTTAGTAGAGATTGTTTGTTTAGATTTTTGGTTTCATTTTATAATTTTGACAATGTCATAATTTTTTTCCAATAATTTGTAATATGGTACTGACGATGGCATATTAGCCGAAAGCGCTTTACCTGAATAAATGTATAGTGGATTTAACTGGATCAATTTTCAACGTTGAATTAATTATTATCTAGCACCTTTTTATAACATTTCTGAGATGTGATGAGTGGTTTTGGTGGTTTTTGCTGACAATTCTAGTAGGAAAGGCTTCCATGGAGTTGACAAGCTGCGCATCGCGAAAAGTGTTCGAGAAATACGAAAAACGGGACGAAACGAGAAATTGTTTTTATGAGACGAGAAGTCTTGTGTGCTCGAGACGAGACGAGAATTACTCGATTACTCGTCGTATGTCATCTCGAAGCATCCCTAGCCGTGCGTTGAAAATACTATACAACCCTTCTGAATATGCTGAGCTGGCCCTTTTATTTCATAGTTTTAATCAATGTATTTAATTATCATACCCTCTGGCGGGCAGAACGCTGTTAAGTAGGTATTTTTGTACTTGATAAAAGACGTCTGATAATATTCGTCTTTCTGCTGTAATTAAATTTGTTTGGGTTGACAGTGACGGAATAACTGAAACCCTGCGTGACTTGTTGTCCAGGACTCGGAATGCGTTTTGGTCCTTCGTCAGGTTTGGAGAATGGAATTACATTAAATGTTAGGCGTAGTTGGAAACCTAGAGCAGCAATTTTAAGGTAAAAACGCATTAAAATTAAACAATATGAAATAAGTGACACGCATAAGTTGATTTCCTTATATCTCTACCAAAGTTTTAGAATGCCGACGGTTACAGTAGACCCATCGAAATAATCTATTTCAGGTGGAAATTATAAAGTGAAATATACGAAAACTGAAAAAAAAAACAAAGCGTAAGCAGCTGTGTTGCTGGATTAGAAGGTGAAGTTGACGTCAAAACAAAAAATATCTAAAACAAAAGTTATAGCTAATGTTAAACCAACAACTTCTATCTGGTTACTTTTCTCTTGTTTTCTAATTTTCATTTCTACAAAAACAATCCAGTTTTAATCAATCTTAATGAAAGTATACCTTTATGCCTTAAATAATCACAAATTTTTTTGGATTAAAAAGGCCTTTCCGAGTATAAGTGATGATAAAATTTTGTGATGACGCATGCGTGGTAAACATTTTATGGGATTATCTGTCACATGCTTGCTACACATTTCGCCAATCGCCAGTCACCCGGTCACACTGGCAAAATACCGCGCAAACGCACTGCCCTACGAGCGAACAATTTTCTTGCGCATGCCATAAGATTTAGCCGTCTAGATAAAAAATGTCTTTGAGTCGGCCACATTTTTTATTATTATGTCCGAAATCTTAGTTTTTTTTTGTTAGAGCGCGTCTGATTTTGGAATACGGTCGACGTTTCGCCCGCACTTATAAAGGGCGTCATCAGGACAGGAACAAGCAGTATAGAATATAGTACCAACCTTATGCGAAAAATATATCAGACCTGAACTGATAACGTTGTACCTGGCGGTACGAGGGAGGTGGAGATGCTTGGACGGCAGAGGTGGGGATAGCCGTTAAGTGATTGGGTACCAATCTGCCACCTCTGCTTTCTATGCATCCCCACCCCCCATCGTAACGCCAGGTACATCGTTATCTATTCTTTCCATTTCATTTCCTCCTTAGGATTTGGTTCAGCTCCTGCGTGTTTCTCGCATTAGGTTTGTACCATATTCCAAACTCCTTTTTCCTGATCTAACCCAAAAGGACTAAGATTTCAACCAAACTCTGACCGCGAAAGCTTATATCCTTACATACTATTCCATCACTTCTAACAGCTGCCAGAGAAAGTAATATATCAGAGTAATTCTGTGTGTTATGGGACGATTTGAAAATGTGTTTTGTTACTTTGTTGTTTTGTACTGTAGCAGAGTCATCATTAACAATAAAAAAATCTATCGGAATTTCCTTTCGTAGTTTAGTATTAACATACTACAAATCCGTATTGTTAACCCTGTCCTAAACCGCCATAGTGATATTACTATTAGCTTCTTCCAGTGCGGACAATTTAAGATGTATTTTTCATCAGTCATAGCAGTTTTAATAGTATAAACACGTGCAAATCCTTAAACTAACTGCTCTAGTTTAACAAGTCTTAGCACCAGGCGAGAAGCTTGTTTCATGGAAGCTGTGAGTAAAATTTATTATTTATATGAGAATCAAAGCATTCATTCAATTTATACTTTTTTGTCTTTGCTGCATGAGTAACAACTCCGCATTTTATTTATATGTTTAAATAACAATGAACCTTTTTGAACAAAACCGGTAAACTTGACGCCACCTCAAGYCTTTTGCACAAAAATTAAAAAGAGTATTTTGTAAGTTGAGTATTGCATTGGAAAAAGACGCTGTGTATTTAAAAAAATACAAGCAATGCTTGGCTGGTTCCTTGTTGGATGCAAGTCGCTCTAACAAAATATAAAAGGTTAAATAGAGTAGATGAAGGAGAAGAAAGACCGTTAAAAGTAATATGTATTAACAATAACTGAACACAATCATATGAAATATACCAGAACAATAGCGATACCATGTTAAACTTAAATTGGACAGTGATTAATACCAAATCTCCTTGGTACACTCAAAGTTTTATATACAGGCAGTGCGGCTGATTAAAATTTGGGTTCTTACTTTTTAAGACCTATTAAAGCACAGCTAACAGTGTTACCTTCATTTTAACCTATTTCCATCATTAGTATCGTTTTTCCTAATGAGTAAAAGGCGAATATTCGCATCTACAACTTTTTCGACGGGGAAAGCTAAATTAACGTACTTATTGTAAACGTTTTAAAACAACATGCTACGAGAAGAGATTTCATTTTTTTAACAATACAAAATTTTCAACAATAGCTTAATTATCGCTTGGGTTACTGCCAGATTTTAAATGGTATTCAATTAACTGATCAAAAAAGCAATATGAATCTACGCATACTATTTGTTTTTGTTAATGCTTGACGTCTTTATAAAAGCTATACCTTTAGTTCAGGGTGGCCTAATTATCCTGCTCACTCAATTGACGGCTTTATTTGAAATCGTTAAAAATGTATCGAATATGTAAGTTAAAGCAGGTACTAAATAAAGCATATTTGGCATATTTATACAGGGCTTCTATAAATGATTCGTGCAACGTGAGTGGCGTAGATTTCTGAATTCTTTGTGCCGCCTTTTTGTAACTGCTGCCAAGCTACAGTATGCACGGCGATAGTACTAAAGGTTGCAGCAGATCAATGTCATCCCGCAGCTCCAAAATGTGAGCTTTCTGCAACATTACAGTTAATTATCCCACAAAACACTACAGAATATGTTGAAAATACACAATCCCAGGCGTTTCCTCATTCTAAAATAMATCAAATAATTCAAAAATCGACAGATAATAAGTATACGTCAAAGCAATAGTTGCGCTCAATTTCCTGAGAAGCGGCAAATTGACTTAATCGATAATTTCCATAAGCGCCCTGGATATATGAATAATTTATAGAAACCCTGCATAAATGTTCCCTTTTCGAGTAGGTACCAAACCAAACGTGATTTTTTTTAAATAGAACCATAAACCTATTATGTCGGATATTGATGACGCTTCCTAGATATGCATAGGTGGTCCAGTTATCACGTTCATCCAATTGATAGCTTTATTAGAAAGCTTAGAGAAAGATGTTTCGAATAAAAGTTATACACGGTGTATAAATAAAATATATCGCTGATATAACTTGTATTCGAAACTTTTATTTCACACGTATACATACTCTTTGCTACTGAATTCTTTATTAGAGGAGTAATGATTTGTAATGTTGTAAACTGTATTAAGTACATAACGATCTTTGATGAGTGCATCAATCTCGGTGGAGATTTATTTATTAGCTATTAAAGGTATGACTTTATTATTTAATTGCATTTTTCGTTAAAAAACTATATTAATGATGTAAAGCACCAATATTTATATAAATCACAAAATGTAGAGCCATCTAACGGTAGAGCTAGAGCGGGCTCCAAAGACGATTTAGATTATTTGTTCTTGCAATAAATCTTCGTGCACCTTCTGTTTTGGGTGCTACAACTGCCTCCGCTGAATAAAACTGTTTGTTTGGAATGTTATTGAACAAGATTGAACTGGACGTATAATAAAACTTCATCTGCTTAGTAATAGATTAAGATCCTGCTTAGGGTTCCACGATGGATGTGTAAGTGTTAGATGGTTTCATAGTGAAAGGCAATATGTAAATATTTACTTGAAATGCCACACAGACATTACCTCTGCCATTGTGGTACAGGGCGATGTATGTCTTAGAAGTAGGTCTTCGCCGGTCTTCATTAGAAGTAATTAATAGCTCCGCGGCACATTCTTGAAGTTCTACAGTCTTTTGCTATATTCAGAGCCTTATTTCAACAAAACAATGCCAGGTAGCATCAAACCGTGGACTTTTTGCAAAATGCTGGCCAAGAAACACTTCAGTGTCTGCCACATCTACTAAGAACTTTGGACCAATAGGCCTGGGACCGCTTACCAGAAGTAAACATCGACCACTTGATTCGTTTACGGCCTCGCCACATTATGAAATTCTTGTTACTTATCTTGTTCTACGTGATTTTTATTTCATCCTTTACTGTGACACAGACATTGAACATAAAATTAATGTAAAAAACATTTAAAATATCTTCTTTCTTACTTTGAGCTCCAGTATATTCCTTCCATTTTGTGAAAGAAAGCTCTTTATCTATTGTTTACTTCACTGTCAAGCTGTCATCTGCAGCTGACTTTGTTAATGTTATCAGTATTATTAATTGTAAATTAGAACGCAACTTTACCAGCATAGCTACACTAAATTGGATAACAATGGGAATGTCGATAAACCGAGCAAACGCTGTTTCACTACGAAATTGCCAACTTTCGCTTTCCTCTCCTATAATTACAAACGTGCGGAACGTCGTAGGTGTTTTTATGTTCTCCCTACAACGTTACTTGGGGGTGGAATTACTTCTACAATTCCTATTGTATTGGGCCCAGCCGGGACCTCGATTTTCCCCGAGTAAGCAGCTTTGCGGCACGTCTGCTTTTTAGCAATAAAATGCTTCCCCTTATTGAAACGACATAAAATTCTTTCAGCGCCCGAAGTACGACAGTGCAAATCTCTGATCGATAGCGTAGCTTTCAAGTAAGTGGTATTGCCCTGAAACAGCTAGGTTTCTAGTTTTACTTACGACGATCGTTTCGAACGTTCAGTTTAAGGATTTGTTCAGCCGAAGCTGAATAGGGGGAATGCAACTTCATTTTAAAAGAAACAGGGGGGCCCATTACAGTGAAACTTTTAGATGCAGGTCACACTTAGGGCAAGACAAACATAACACTAACAGAAATAGACAATTAATAAACACATTCATTTTAATTTTAAAACTAATTATACAATTCTTACAATATGCAGATAATATAATCATAGTATGAAAGTTCATTGAAATAATTTAAGATTTTTAAATTTTGCTTTATACATGAATACGAAGGCAATGATAGTAGAGTAGTATGCATTTTTTTCTACAACAGAATTCACAGAAAGAACTCAAAAGTGTAACTATTATAAGGCTCCCTTCTCATTGCAGTAATTAAACGAATTGCGAGATGGTAATTTTCTGGACAACAAGGTTTGTAGTCATTTTGATTTTAGGCAACATGAAAGAAAGTAAATACGAAGTCGAATTTGCAGAGAAAAAACTGTCATCCTACGAGCTTTAAAAATTGAAAAATTCAGAGGACAACATCACGTGTGACGAATACGTGTGGCATATTTTTCTCTGGTAAGTTAAAGAATGCGAAACCCACTGGCGGACTAAGGGGGGCGATGGGCGGCAGAGGCAGTCCGCCCAGAGCCCCATTTGCAGGGGGGGGGGCTATTTTCGACATAAGGAATTTAATAACCAAATCAAAATGCGATAAAGAAATAAACTCAAAGCGTTTGTCCTCAAAAAATCTACCATTAAATACTAAAAAGTAATATTTATAGGAAAATCTACAAATGAACCTATTATTTAAGCAGATAGCTTGGCCGACACTACTTCTGTCAACCAATTAATTAGTTTTGCAAGTTATTTTGTATGAAATTAAAAAAATACATGTTGTAATACTGCTGTGCTAACGTTGCCAGCTATGACGTGGGAAGGTTGAAATCTTCCGAGATTATAATTGTTTTGAGTGGCAGTCTAGCAGCCCAGCACAGTAGCAATCATTTGCTCGCGATTGGCGATTTCCCGTTTCCCGACGTATTTGTATTTATGGTTGAGAGGCTTGGGACATCCTTTGTATGTAGTGCAAAGTGAGAGTGCACGCACAAAGTGTTATACAAATAGTTTATGCGCCGGTGGCTGGTTCCTCTTCTCCATACTACTCCATACGACGATGGAACATAGCAAGATGAATGACATTTTTATTTTTTTTTCTTATAACTATTCGTTGTAAAAACAATATCTGGCCCCCTTTAATTTTAGGTAAAGTAAATCAATACTTTTTTCGGAGAAATGCTGTCATTGATTTAAACACTGACAAAAGTCACTATTCTGACGTTTCAATTACTTTTGCAATCTTTATCGAAGAAGCTGTAAGAAAAATATCTGATACATGCAGCCCAAACAATTTTTTTAAATAATTAAACATTAAGCACCAAGGAAGCGAGGAGTCATAGAAACAACACTACAATATAATTAAATCTAAACTGATCACAACCACTTACACTCAAATACGTGTGGCGCTTCTAATCGGTTTAGATTATCATTATCAGGCTGACATGTTATTTCTAGGACGTCTCGGTTCCTAGGTGATTCCTTTATTTACATTAAAAATTTGATGGACCGTTTGTTTCAAATATTTTTTGGAGTTTCTTTGATAAATATCGCTGATCGAAATGTCAGAATAGGATTTTTTGTCAGTTTTTGAATCAGTGACGGGTTTTTTCCTAATATACACCTTCTGTATTCTACTATACTACTACTTGTGAATACTAAGCAAGTACTACAAACCACAGTTCTGAAAGAAAAAGAAATATTAGCACTGATGAGAACTAAGATAGTTGCGCTGTTGGCAGCTTCAATCCTTACAATGTGCAATGCAATGATTCTAATAATTAAAGTGAACAAATTAAATGCTCGATATTTTATTTACAACGCATATTGCATTTTCCAGTTAATTTATCCAAATGCATGACAAAAAAACTAAATATTCGATAAAAATAATAGACGCTCGATAAATGTAATAAATCCTAAATATAAAATTTTCACGCAGGTTAAAATAATTAATACTCGATAAATATCATAGATGTTCGATAAATGTAATGAATGATCGGTATAAAATATTAAAGCATGTTAAAATAACAAATACTCGATAAATATCATACACGCTCGATAAATGTAATGAACGCTCGGTATAATTTTTACATGCATATCAAAATAATAAATATTAAATAAATATAATAGACGCTCGATAAATGCAACGAATTTGCAGTAACATATGCATATGTTTCCCGAATAATTAAAAATATTTGTTAAATAAATAATAGATGCTCGATTTATTGAAGGAATGCTCAGTACCCGATTAGAATACTTACTCAATTAGCAAATATTCAGCAAAATATAATAAATATTTGGTAATTGTTCAATGGAAAATTGATGGTGAAAGAATAGGTACTTACCTTCAATAAAAATTGCCTCTCCATCAACTTTTAAGCAGTAGCTGTATAATACATTCCAACATTACTGTAGGACCTATATTTTCATTGCATATAAAAAAGTGAAACAAAATAAACATTTAATTGACTAAGCAAACACATTTTGGTAAGTGTTTACATAATTGGAAAACAAAATGCATTCGCAACAAAGGACTTAAAATATTTTATGAAATACAAATTTTATTTAACAGTGAACATGCCTAGCGTGCAAATAGGATATTTTATATTGTGAGTTTATAAAAAAAATACAAGGCATTTTCTATTATTTTATTCTGCATTTTTTATTCGTTTAACGAGCATTTAGTATTTTCTTAATCTGCAAACTGCATTAAATTACATCAGAATATATTTTAATAAACATTATACTATAAMTTAATAACAATTTTTATAAATGTATTCTTTTCTATGTTTCATAACAGTACATTGCGAGCAGTGCATGTTAATMTTGAAGTAAACACAGTGGCAACTCTATACTGTTACTATTACAAATAGTTGCAGAAAATATAAATCTTTGCGATTATAACAGTACTGAATTAAAAACATTATGTATTCCATGTATTTATGTCCGGTTTGGTCAAGCACTATTATGTATTCTTCGAGTGCTCGTTTGCGCACATATACCTTCGACGAACTGTATCAAAACTACAATAAAGACGTTTACAGAACAGGAGTGCCATTTACATTTATACGATGTTATTTCGGTCGGTCGTTGTTTATAGGTCAGAAAAATAACACGAAATTATATTTCGTGACCAAGTTTTAAAATATATAAACGAGTGCAATATACGTGCGCTGTTGATTTAACCCTCTTAAGAGGGATACGAAGATCGCGCGTTGCCGTGAATTCGCGTTTCAAGACGCTGAGCGTCCCCACCAATATACAACAATAGGGGTGTAGTGAAGTCAGGGGAATACTTCTCGCCGTAAAATCATAGCGCTGCACTGCACTGGCCGGTTTTGGCATGTGGACGAATATCTGTGGCGCGTCTACAGGAACAGTATTATAGTGGTTTTCATTTTTTTTGCTGATGCCTAGCCATATTTCGGAGTGTTGTGCTTCACGCTCCACTACTAAAATGGCTATTTTTAACACTAATTAATTTACTTTTTATAATTAAAATTAATTTTCTCAAACTGCATGATCATAAATTAGTCATTACTGCGAAATCTCTAGGGCTTACGATACAGAAATTTGTAATACATCAAATCGAAGTTTATGAATACTGATATTTTCTAAATATATATTGTCAAACATACAATGTTAAATATTTCAGCGCAGTATGCAACTTTATTTTTAAACCCACATTTTCTGTAACATATTCCGATGCACCACTTAAAATGTTGTACCTACATGAGTATTTGTTTTCCATTTTTATTGGAAGGTTGCTAACCTATTGTCAAAGATTCGCTTACATAAAATTGTGTATTTCATTTATTGCCAATAGTAATGAAGTTACTTACCGAAGGGTGGCTGTTTTTTGTGTAACATTTGCATTTCTATTTCTGCCTACATGGTACTCGCCAGCGGTAATCAGTGTTTGAACCCTTCGAGTGCGTAGGTAGTTTTTGAAACTAACCAACAAAAATTATTAAATCTTAAACAAAATGCGGCCGTTGTTATCAAATCAAATCAAATTTCCTAAATCCACATATAAAAATGGTAATTTAACCGATGTGAAAACTCGGAAATGATTTTAATAAGGGCTTCGAATGAACTATATTTGTCCCGTTCTGGTTTCTTTTGTAGTATTTCTGATAAGACAATGTAATATGCATTGTTACATACATATTACATGTTATTTAGGGCAATGCGGTAATAGTGAAGTAAAACATACAAACCTAATTAGCTTTAAACTAAAAGGATTGCCCATGATTCTTATTAAATCGCATTTTGGTTAGAAATGAATCAATATTTAAAAAATAGTAAATGGTAAAATATACCCAACTTTGGAGCTTCATATCATTGCAAGATAAGTATGTATAACAAGACGTGTTATAGTGTTAACTCATTTTAATGTTTTGGTGCGACCAGTTTCGATATCTACATATAATGAGACCAAGCTTCAGAAATAGGGTGCATTCGACCTTTTGGTTTAATAAATTAAGTAAACTTTTTTCTCAGTGCCAAGCTTTCGTCTTTATTTAAGACATCATCAGAGCTTCTACAATAAATTTACAATAGAGTAAACATATAATAACAATAATAAGTTTTACGCAAATCTTATTGAAAGTGAGATTAATTTTAAGGAGTTTTATGTTGTTAATTATTTTCCCAATATATATCTTCTTCTGCCTGTGTTTCAGTAGTTTGTATTAAGAAGAAACAGATGAATTAATCGCAGAACATTAAAGTACAGCTTAAAATTGTACGTTTAAATTCATCACAACAAAAAAAAAAGTTATCAGAACTTTCAACTCTGAACAGATTTTGAATAATTAACTGTATATAAAATAATAGAAAATGTTGTTGTGATTTTTGACGCCGACATATTGACACTGTCTATATTTCCATCTTTTCAGTTGAGTTGTGTTAAATTTAAACGTGGATACAATTTTAAGCTGTATTTTAATGTTCTACGATTAATCCATCTATGTCTTGTTAATACGAACTACTGAAACACAGAAAGAAGAAGAAATTACATGGTACCTATATTGGGAAAATCATTCACAACATAAAACTCACTTAAAATTAATCTCACTTTCGGTAAGATTTAAGTAAAACCTATTATTGTTATTATATGCTTACTCCATTGCAAATTTATAGTAGAAGCCCTGATGACGTCTTAAACAAAGACTAAAGCTTGGCAGTGAAAAAAGGGTTTACTTAATTTATTAAACCAAAAGGTTGAATACCCCTATTTCTGAATATTGAACAATCAACAAGTTGCGATCGTTATTTTTAATCAAAGTTAAGATGACTCTTCCTCAAATCACATCTACATTGTTCTTTTTTCAATCGCGTCCAGATTTCAAACATACGTAATGGAAATATTGAACTACAGTTTGGCTTGATTATATTTTCATTAACTGTTGTTGAAAGTGATTTATGTGGCTATCAAATGTGGATATAATTAGCCAATTTCAATAATTTCTTAACGATCAGCTGTAACATTTATCAGAAATGTAATTAAGCCAAACTGTAGAACGTTCTTTCGTCTCTCGACTAAGTCCTCGCTTGTCGAAATCGGTGCAAAACTGAGCCCTGTACAATAAATCCGGTAAAGCTATGAATTTCGGTACTTCGTATCCCTCTTAAGTACACACTTAGGATTACTCGCCGTTTTCTCAGTTAGAAGTTCTTGTACTTTCGTGTTAGTTTAGAGACTTTTTATCCAGTTAAAATACAAAACATTTTATCTTTGTGTATACACGCACGAGAGGGCATAATAACATACATATTTTAAGTACATAAAATGTAGAATAATTACATTACGATGTTTTATGAATAAGTTGACTTACGCGCAATGATAATACTTTCGTTTCTATGAGATTCAGAATTCTGTAAATGTAAGGTTGAGATTTCAAAAACACATAGAACACATACCTACAAAAATATTACTAGTAATAGCGTTCTAAACATGCAAGTATTACTTTAGAAAAGTTCGAATAATGCTTTCTAGTTAGCTTGATAGGCCTGCATCTTATAGATTAGCTATAACACACAGGTATTAATGTAGATGCTAGCGATATATGAGAAAACTTATTCAGTGTATTATATGGACAAGAATGTATTCGCAATCTCGATAGTGCTGCAAGTAAGACACCCAGTGCGCGAGTTCTACTAGCACTTGATACCATACGATTATACCTTTTATTTAAATTAAAGTCTGTTTCATCTCTATACATATTATGCAATTCATTCTGATATCTGACTAGCATTAAACGCACTTGTATAATTGAAATTCTTCTACCACATTCTTCTAAGGCTTATTCCGCTTCCCTTGTTCTGTTTCATTTGCTTTATAATTAAATGAGCAGTAGGTACTTCAAATTACTCCAGAGCTTATAGAATAATATATTTCATTCTAATTTCATTAAATTCCTTTATTGTAAAGCACTATAATTCTTAATGTGTAATTAATTCTTTATAAGGCTGTGCAAGTCTATAGCGCACAGTAAGCAAACATTGAAGTGTAATAACAGCAGATTGAAGCTTTCAAAATTTTCCACGTTCCTTCTTTCAACCTTTGAATTGTTTGCAACAATGAAAATTACATAAATATATGCAATTAATCAATGTTTAGTTGCTCTATTACAAGAAATTTACAAGACTTGATTAAAGCTATAAGCAGGTCAGGCAGGAAATTAGTTTAGTTTACAAGTTGCAGGGTACATAACTCCCGCGATTTAAAATTTTTAATTAATGTTACAAACTTTGAAAAAAGTAAAAATTACGACCTTGTACCGCATAAAAAAGTAGAATGACTGAAGCATTCTTTCCCACTTAAATTAGTGTCATCAGAACGAAATTAACAATGTGCGTTTTTACTTGGCATTTAGGCTTTTAACTTTTGTTAACCACCCGTAGTCCATTTTATGATACCTGAAGGAAAGGTTAAAACATGGGGACAACAAGTATATGCGAAATAAATTATAACGATTCTAACAAAGAAATGCATAAACGGGACAATCAGTATGAGAATCTTGTTCATGTTATGCCCTCCTCTCCTTCGGAGGTGCGTCACACAGTTTGCGAATCGCTGAAACTAATGAATCATGGTACCCTGGTAGTAAGTAACGAGGGAAGCGTGGGATTATTGGAAATAATCTGTCGTGATTAGTGCCGCCGCGAGGCGGGTTCAGCGCTTTTTCCCCAGAATCAGGACCCGCGGTTGGAAAGCCTCGCGCGCTTTGAAAACTAATTAGGTATTTTAGAGGAAACCGTGTATAGCAGATTTGTGTCAAATCAAATCAGTTTCTTTGCATTTTTCGTATTGTTTGAGATCGTCCACTTTATCCTACATAACGTGCAGTACAGTTATTACAAGAACTGTATACGCCAGAGTGATTTAGATAGTGATTTAAAGGTTAAATCTTTATTATGGACTAATTTGAATTCTAAGCTACTACATCTTGTTGAAAATGAAATGTGAATTCTGTCAGTTAAAATAATTTAGAAATTAAAATGCATGTCTGTACCGCAACTAAGTACAGGTAGATCTATTTCGCTATTATAGCTCATCGGTGTAGTTTAGGTCTAGTGCAGGCAACATGCCATAGAACTGGTTTTGCTTATATACCAAAGGTTTGATGGTATTTTGTGGCTTTGTCATCGTGTCAGTTTATTGCTGATAGATGTCAATTCATTGCTCATAGATGACATTGCCATCTGTTTTTCTAATAATTTAAAATATTTGTTGAGACTGCACCTATAAACTCATTTTCTTAAGTAAATCAATTTTATTAAAGGCAGAAAAAAAGGAAAAGGAAACTTAAATTTTGTTAAGTATTTAAGATAGCACCTTTCTTAAAATAATTTGGGTAATTGTTGCTATAAACAATTGATAAAATCACACCAAGTTCTTTTTCAACAGCTACATAGAAAAAAAGTATTTTTAAAAGTCTATGAAATAAAAGAATGAAAAATAAATAATTTATGTTGGTAAGCAGAGGAAGAATTATAGGAAATGTATACATATAGATTATATTTCATCAGTACACGATGGTTTTCTAAAAACTAAAAGTAACGTAAGGATATTATTTATTTCGTTTAATTAACGAATCTAGGAAAGAAATTTTGTTAATCGCTTTATTGTAACTAAAATTTGTAGATGGATATAATGAATTAATAAAGGAAAGAATATCAATTATATCAACTTGTTTAAGTACTTTTAAAAAGGCACCAAATATCATGCTCATATCGTAATAAAAATGAACAGTAGACTGAAAACAAATATGCTGAAATAAATGTTCTTCAAATTTATTCGGCCAAAATAGGGCTAAGAGAAGAACCTATAGCTAATTAATTAACATAGTTAATTATTTTTAAAAGTTAAAGCAAGATCAGAATATTGAAAAAGTAAATCACTTAAAATTTGAATACAATGTTTAGGAGAAATATAAAGTAATAAATTATTCACACCGAAAGAAATTAGAAATAAATCTTTAGGAATATCAAGACTACTTATTTACTTAGTCAAACCTGTTTAAAGAGAAAAGGAATTATCTAAATTCAGAACTTAAGGGAAAGCTTAATTAAACCATTTCGCCAATTTGTAACAAGGAAAATTGCTTTGGTATATAAGCAAAACCAGTTCTATGCCGTGTTGTCTACACTAGACCTAAACTGCACTGATGAGCTGTAATGACAGCGAAATAGTACTATCTGCAGTTGATTGAGGTGTAGACAGCACAGCATAGACATGCATTTTAAGGAAAATTTACTTATGAAACAACTGGTCTAATAGCTCCCTTTATGAATTTTAGGAAGACCATAAGTTTAGGTCTTGAAGGGTTCATGTAAATAACCCGTAACTTTTTGCAATTAAAAAATTAAAGTTGGTTCAACTCTATCTTATAAATTCTTTAATTCTGAATTAAATTCAAGTGTCAGATCACTTCATGTAAAAATTAAAAACTTTACTAATGTACTCATTTTACCTAAAATAATGAAACAGTTGCTTTTATCATATTTAGAACAGGATAATTTATCTTTAACCTTCTTGTTGTTAATTTCTAAAAGCAATATAAATTTAGTCGAATTGACGTTAGATTGCTTATTTGGTTCCGTTTTAATTTTTCTAATAGTTTTTTTTAACTGAAATTATATATGGTATTAAAGTGCTTTTAAATTCACAATTTAGATTTATGAGAATTACATGAGAATCAACCGCAAATAAGTGAATACCTTTAACGTTAAAGTTTTTAGTTGGAATAAATTTCAATTCCTCATTTAATAATTCATATTCTTTTTCTGCAAAACTAATTTTTACAAAATTAAAGATAGAGTGAACCCTACAATAAGGTCTGTTTATGTATTTTGTGAAATATGTATGTGTTACAGGTTTAATAACATTGAAGTCGAAAACAAATTATTAGATAACGTACTATTGAAAAATTTAGATGGAGATTTACAATGGCGTTGGTTACTGTACAAACTTTGGAATGTATGAAAACAATATGTATGTCACAAATGTATAATTAGTATATTTCGGTGAAATTTATATATTGGATTGGAATGTGCATTTTGCGCCTGACAAATTTTTATACGTGGCCTCACAAGAGGTCTTCCGCCTCTGGTCGTGATGAAAGCAAAGGAAATGCATTATTTTGAATTAGGCATTTGCTATGTATTTATATTTTATTAAATTGCATATTAATAGGTAGCATCTAATCCACAAAACAGCTGTGACAGCTTATAAATTCGAAAAAATGGATCCTAAGGTGTATTTTTATTATTAAAAATGTGAATATTCGAAGGAACCGCCAAAACGCGCACATATTGGGCGTGACGTCAGGTGTCTTGTAAATGGCCGCTTGTATACATCTGGGGTCAGCGCGTCACTCGGCAGCCTCAGCCCGTCAATTTATCAGTTTGTTATTTGCGTTCATTTTGTGACAAACGAATTAAAATACGCCAAGAAAAAGTGAAATACTTATGAGTTATGGCTTCTGAAGGCATGTTCATTGTTATGGAATTTGTGTACAGCGACGAGCGAGGAACGCAAAAGCAACAGCATAAGTAAACTTTTTTATCAAATTAAATTAGCATTGATAATTTGATCACAGAGGGTTGTTGGACATATACTATTTGTAAACATAAAAATGTAAGAATCAAAAATGTACCCTAAACTTGACATTTATTTTAGAGGTCAGAATAAATATAAGTTGCCATTTACTTTCGGGGCTGCTGCGGCTAGTTTCCGGTCTGACTATTAGTCGAATATATGGGAAACAAACGTCTTTCTTTATTATAACATTTACCTCTGTCAACTTAAAACGCATATAATTTTCCACATCCTCTTTAAGCTATAACAAAATGGAAACTGAATAGTAAACACCTATAACCCCAAAAAGAATAATAAAACTTACATTAAGTATTAAGATGATCTTCACAACTGAAAAACACACTTTGCAATTTCGGCATATCACGTCTAGGGGCCTTAAACAACTTTTTCATACGTTGATAATCTCGAGGAACGGTTAAAAAATATTTTTTTTAGCTGTAATGGCTGAAGTACTTTTATAACCATGTGCAAAACAACACGTGTTTTGTTTTCCATACATAATACATGCTCGTAAAACTACACAAATCACTTTTTGGTGCGACTTCTTACACCGTCCTTTCAATAAACACCACACAAAAGCTTTTCCAATACAAGAGTGATACTACACCATTAAACAGTACGCTCCTGGGTAATGTTTATATGACACTTGACGTCACGAGTTGAATAACCTTGGATAGAAGCGTTTTGGCGGTGACCCCTAAGATTTGAATTTGAGACCTGAAATTCTCTACCTACAAATATTTTTTTGTTTTTTTTAACATGGCGTACGATATATATGCACTTCAAGATTCACTTTACGTAATTTTCAAAAAAAGTGATTATACCGAATTAGTTCATTTCTTATAAAATATGTTCATTTTATAATAAAATCTTTAGCATGTGATAATATTACTACTTCGTTTTTAGCTTTGTGATAGATAAACGATCATAAATAATATTTGCCGGTTGAATTTTTAACAAGTGCATTATTATCTAGCGCAAAAAATCTGAATGCTGTTAAAATGGGAAATTTTTTCACTACCTAGACAATGAGAAGCACTTCACAAAGTGAAAAATGATTAAATCAGCATGGGCTGAAGGGCTCTTCAAATACATATTTTATTGGATAAACATGATGTGATAAGGCAATGAATGTAAAATAATGTATCGAACTCGCTGTAGAACTTATCATAACTTTACTGCTCTATTATTATTTATTAGTATTACTCACATTTTCATAAAAAACTCCAGCTGATTTATATCTTAGGGATATAAAGTTTTTTCTAACAATTTATTGCTCTCAAACAAGTCAACGGTTCGATGTTTATGAAAAAGATTTGGCGCTTATTAAAAAAGTTTTCGGTATCTCTTGAACTTTTACGATTAACCTGTTTCCTTAAATGGCTTTGTTTACATCGAATAGGGTACAAGAAAATAATCTTTTAGCTCTCATGTGGGTGATGCAAGGACATTTATAGATTTGCCGCCTGAGATGAAAGCAAGCGATTGAAGCAGAGTTAAGCTGTAGACTGTGCCAGCTTTACCCTCGTCACCGTCTTAAGGTTTATCTCTGGTCGGAGCTTTCGGCACTTGCAAAGGTGAATCTGTCAGATGCCTCAAATTGTAACCTTTCATTAACAGTACATATACGACGAACATTATTAGGAGTTTAGATTAAGGTAATTAATTTGTTGCTTCCTTATATAGCTCTGTAATAGGACACAGTTATCAATACACATAAAAATTAAGCCCTTTTCCTACGAAGCTAATATTAAATGTTGAAAACTGATCCACTGACTCGAAGTGGATACTTAGGTAGGTATTTAACTTTTGCAAAGGTTCAATTCCACGAATTCCAGCTGTATCCACTTTATTTACAAAAGTGCAATAAGCAAAGCTTTTTCAGCTAATAATAGCCATCATCAGTGTCTGATACAAAGTAAAAGAATCACAAAAAGAATTTAAATTAAAAGTGACGTTATCAAATTGAAAATAAGCAGTCTCGACTGTCGCCTGCTATTTGAAATCGGACTTCGAAGAGTGTGCACCGCTCTAAACATGGGGACAGCCTGGAGCATTGCGCTGTGGATTAGTTGTAAACTTAAGGAAAATAAGTTGGCTGTTGTAATTGTACAGAGTTGATTCATGCAACGCGGGCGGCGTTGATTTCTGAATTCTTTATGCTTTTTAACCCCTGCCAAGCTACAATATGCACGGCGATAGTACTGAAGGTTGCAGATCAGTGTCACCCCACAGCTCCGAAATATGAGCTTTCTGCAACTTTAAAGTTAATTATCCCACAAAACCCTACAGAATATGTTGAAAATACATACAAGGCATTTTCTCATATTAAAATATATCAAATAGTTCAAAAATCGGCAGATGACAAGCATAGGTCACTTTCCTGAGAGGCAGCAAATTGGTTTAATCGTTAATTTCCATAAGCGCCCTGGATGCATCAATCATTCATAATATCCCTGTATATCGCCCTCCAAATACTGATATTTAGCACTCTCTAAACGAATTGTCATTGCCACTACTGCTTGAAAATCTGTATTTGGAAAGTGAAATAATTGTACTTATTGGAGACATTTACATTAATATACTTAATGCCAGTGTTGAGGGACCGACTCAGTTTAACAATTTATTAAATATGTTTCCTTTGTGTTAAATTGTAAATGTTCCAACACGCATTACGTATGTCTGACTCAGAGTCACTAATCGACATTTTATGTGTATCAGGTACTGTACGATATAACAATGTATTATTTACTATTGATATGAATGCTATAATATACCATACGTTAGTATCATGTGCGCTACAACTTAAAAAAGACCCAGATTTTGCAAATACTCTATCAGAAATTATGACCAAATTGATTTTAAACAGTTTTGCATTAGATGCAATATATAATGTACAATGGGGCTAAATGTTTGATGCAATCGATGTTCGCTAAAAAGCAAATCCATATATAACATACAATATGAAGTTAATGAAAGCTGCAAAAAAATAAAGCTCATAAAAGATACTTTTTATGTAGAGTTACGAAACTATGTAAATATTGCAATAAAAACGAAAAAATAAGGCTTATATGAGATGATGCCTATCTCGCCGAGGTGGCGATTCTGGTATGCTATGGAAACACCTGAGTAAGTGGGGGGGGGCTACTAGCCACAGCTTTGGGCAAATATCTCGTCGTGCATTTCCAATCCAGTCTCTATTAATAACTTTTCCCGAGTGTTGCTAGTTACTTCAGTGTTAATGTACATATGTTAATTTTTTCTTTCTCCAGCACTACAGTCAATTATCCCACAAAACACTGCACCATATTTTGAAAATACGCACTTTACGTGTTTTCTCAAATTATAATATATAAAATAATTCAACCATTGGCAGATGACAAGTATGTGTAATCTGTTAAAGAATTGTGTTCACTTTCCTGCTAGGTGCCAAACTGATTTATTCAATAATTTCCATAAGGGCCTGGGCCTGGATGCATAAATCATTTATAGAAGCCTGGTATATGTCCTTTGTATTGAGCTGAAATTATTTGTATATTTTTATGTGCAAAAATAACAAACAAAACTTTGGATCCTACGCCACTCGCTAACGCAATATGGCCTTTGGCGCACTCTCTTACAACAAATAATGCCATATACATTCATGCGCAGGTTAACAATTTTTTTTCGAAGTCTGATAAGTACTGATTCAATTTAGAGTGGAACCTCCATTTATTTTTTGTTCATACCATCATACCTCTCGTATAAGATTTATTATAGGCATGCTCTACAATCTACATTATTGAAATACTCCTTTTAAGGATCATCGAACTAAAATCCAATGTGGCCGCTGTAAGAGAGGCAAGGATAGGGTTTAGAACGTGAAATCAAATGAAAATCGAGTGTTCCTGTATCTTGGATATACCCGTAGGTTTAACGTGGACACATATCTTCAATATATGATAGATGCGGTAAATAAGTAGGTAGTGCTCGCCATTATTAATAGCTGCGATTTCAGGCTAGCGCGGCGAATAAATTTATTAACTTGGCCCACCCATACGGTTCGCTCTGTTCAAATTGTGTACGATGTTACATTCCTAAGGTCTTTCCTGGCGCGCACTTTATTTACCGACTGTACGTATGTATTTCGTATAACCATCGCTAGATTACGCATTACCGAATTTCACCTACATGGTAGTAGATAGTAGATGACTCAATACCTATTTTAACCAAATGACCCCAAATTGCGGCACAAGATGTGTCTACGTTAAAATGTACAATATGAAAGTTCAAAAGCGGGTTGCATTAGGCGTTAGGTGGTTATTGGGCAAAATTCAAATCGACAAATTTTAGGTTTTCTAGAATATTTCAAAACTGAAAGAACCCAATTAACCGTTGCTCTACTTCTTCTAATAATAAATAGTGAGTATCAAAATGTAGACACACTGTACGTAAGAATAAAGTGAACTGGTCTCATCTATATCATTATCCACCACACTCTCTTACCTTGTTTACTTGTATGCTGTAATTGTCAAGGTATTCTATGAAAGTTATAGCTTCGTGTTAAATGGATCAATACGATATTGCTAATAAATAAATCATAATTAAATGCCGAAATCCAACACGTCTTTACTCTTATACTCTTTATATATTTCATAGAAAAATCGACAAATTTTTAACAAATCGCACATAATAACAACTATAACTTTTATGGTAAGATTCCTAGTTAAACAACTCTGAATTTGCCCGTTTGAAATGGTTTATTTAAAATAGTTTGCACTTTTCGTAACCTTCAGTTCGTGTCTAATAAAAAAAAATCCGTTGAACGAATCCTAAATATAACCGAAACGTTTTATGGCATTTTCATTGATATAACGAGTTAATTAAAGTGGTCACTTTAAAAAGTTTTGTTACGCAATCGAAAAAATCGTAGTCCGTTTGCTTTTACCGCAACTGTGACGGCAGCATAAATATGCAAGTTTACTAAAATGCATAATGGCATAGTCACACGCGCTTGTATAATATATTGTCCTCAATTATCTGTATTTGCTAAGTTGCAAGACAATGAGATTGGTGTTTGAACGCCGGCAACAGTTGCCCTGCGGCCAAGTTGTTATTAAATTAAGGAAGATTCATTGTCCCCCTTCTTTGTTCTGCTGCTAGGCTTAATTAATTCATTTAAAGCGGAGATGCCTATAGCCACGCGATCAGAATTGATTAAAAACCAGACGTGTCATCGCTTTTAACGGTTTAATTTGCGTTTGTGGCGTTCCTGCACAACTCCGTTTTTAGGTTCTGCGGTTAGGGCGCTCGGTTTCTACAAACAGCAAAACGTTTTAGATGTCCGCATATTTGTTCATCGCCTAACAGAGCGTTTCATGAGAACGCTCCAATGTATAATTTCTAAACGTTTATTATTGAATTATGCATCGAACGAATTGTGTAATATGCAAAAAGGCGAACTTCAATTTTCCTAATATTTGAACACCAGCATTATCTAAATGTTTTTAAATCACTAGCAAATCAAATAAAAATGACGGTTTTCGACCAATCGATTTGAAATTCATCATACGGGTTGCTAGTAGGCCTTGAAATTATTTTATCAAGAGCTAGGCCAAATACTGTTCAAGAATAGTCATAAATTTTCCAGTGCAGGTACCTTTGACAAGTTTATTTCAGTACATTCTGTAGGAGCACATTTTACAGAGAGTACCGTAAAACGGGGCTACTTCGACATGATTTCGGCGTAAATTGTCTTGTACAGGTTCTGTCGAATACAATTTGAGTGATGTCAACACTGTCGAATTTTCGAAATATTTTTTGTTATTTTTGAATTTTGTGTCGAAGTTACCCGGGTTAATATAGTGTTAAATTACTAATTTTGACGGGCTTTAAAACCCCGGGTATCATCGACACCCAAAAGTGTTATTTTTTTTATTCAATTTTTGGGGTATGAAAACAAGGCAATTATCAACATTTAAACGCATCTTAAAAGTAAACATTGTTCAATAAATTCTCGCTGAAAGATAAAAGATATAAATATTTAGGTACCTACCTAACAAACGGAATATAAAATACATAGATCTGTACCTAGTTAAAAACAACTTGAATATAAATTCTACAACGCTTAGGTAAATTATTCAGTCACCATCCATACAAATTAGGCATTCGTATAAGGGACTTATAGATTACAAACTCCCCAGACCCATTTGCTGCACCTGATGCAGCACAACCAATCTGGATCTTTGTATGTTCAATAAAAGCATGTGCAGAATGAACATTTATTTTTACAAGCACTGCTTCCGAATTAAATGGGCTTAGTCCAATTTTTCGGAATCCAGATACTAAATTGTACAGACCGCCACTTTTTCTTCATTGGGCCAAAGAATGCGACATCAAGCGGTTGCATCATGTGGGTCGCATTCGATGGTAGTGCAATCATGTAAATATTGTTGTCAACTGCACTTCTGATTACACGTGGCGAAAAGTGAGAAGCAAGATTGTCTCCTATTACGATGGTTTCCTCCCCCTCCTGGCAATTTTCTTTCACATGTGGAAGCAGAATATCAAAAAACCATTGCTCAAACAACGTCAAATCGAACCACCCACTTTTGCTATGGCCATTAACAGTTCCTTCAGGGCACCCTACCGTCCAGTTTGTGTAGAGGTTTTGGACTTTATAGACGACCATTGGCGGTAAAAACTTTTCATCTGCTGTGACGCAAATCATTAAACTTATGGAGGTCCTGGAATGGTCTCGAATTCTTTCTACACGTTTCATTTTCCGTGGCACTAAAACCTTTCTGGAACCAGGATCATCAGTAATATTGGTTTCATCAAAATTGTACATATTTTGGGGGTGCATGAAAAGATGGGTTTGTATGTTATTGAAAAACTGGGAAATTTGTGATTTTTTTATAGAAGCACGATTTGCTTTAATGTTGGTTGCCAAACGAGCTCTCAGATTATTTTGTTCTACAGACTTTTCAATGTAGTCGTATCCTGGCTTGTTGTCTTTCCACTGAGGTATTTCTCGTCCTTGTTGCGTCACTTATGAGGATTAAACACAAATTATATCACTTGCACATAGGGGATAACCCGAGTTGCCTTTTCAATCCCGAGCGTTTCACTTATCCGCTGTTCTTTTTCTAATGATAACACCGGAGGGAGACCAACAAAAGGTTAGGGTGACTATTATGCAACTAATCCACGACTGTTGTTCTTGGAACGTTTAATTTCTTGCTTGCAGCCTTTTAACTCATCCCCTTCTTCACTGCTTCAATAGCCTTTTGCATCTCCTCGTCATTATAATTCTTGTAAGGCCTGCCACCCACTTTTTTCGTGTAATTCCTGGGCATCGTTTTATGTCGAATTACGCACGTTTCAACAGGTTGCAGCGGTTGCAGATGTAAACAAACCGGCAAATTTGAATGGAACAATTAACACTCATATTTTATAAACTAGAATGCCTTGGAAAAAAAAGCATTTCCTACTCAAGATGACGAAATCTCTTGTTGAAAAATGTACTATTCATAGGTAGTACAAATTATTTGGTGTATTAGACTCAAATGTAAATAAGTTTCATATTTGTTTTACCCTTGTAAGGAGTATTTAAACAATTTTTTACCTTGTATTGTGATACCTGAATTATAAAGCCTTTTGAGAGAGTATGCTAACTGGAAGTAGTAATCGACCGAATTTAAGCGTAGTTTTCAAGCGATATAGAATTTTTGTAATGAATTTAAACATCATACATTATAAGCATATAAGTTAGGTATTTTTAGATTTATTATATAACTTTTTAAATACTTGATTTTAAGCAGTCGTTCAACAGTTAATTGAGCGGTATGATAATTTAGTATATCGAATATGATGATAATTTAATGTGTTTTTGTAATGTATGTTAAGGAAATAATGTAATTATCAAACTTACGAGTATTTCGCCAGTACAAGTACTAACACCTTGTGTTGTTGTGAACAAAGCAACTCAGGCAATGTGCTTTCATCAAACCGATTCCATTCCACTTGGAAGGAGTGAGGGATGCGAACGCCACATGGATATTAGCCTAAATAGAAGCATATATTTGAGGGGAAGAATGCGATAGTTCGTGAAGCAACATTTGAAAAATGAAAGATTTAAAAAATAGTGAAGACACTTGTATTGTTAAGCAGTGGATTTTTTAAGCACAAAACCACATGAAGGTTACCGAAACCTTAATCACTGAACTACTTTATAGCATAGTTCTCCTCTGTTTAGGTTGTTTCATTAAAAATATCTTTGCTTACATCTTCACACTTTTTATTACAGAACTGACAGAAGCAATCAAATTGAATAAACTATGAATATACGGCCTTGTATTTATTAAGCTTTGTAAACATATTGCCATGGATAGTTATAAATGGCTGCTCATGCAGGTGCAAGAACATCGCATCCTGAACAATATGAGGACATTTCGAGTAAATTCTTTGAACATTTACCGAACGACTGCACCTTCATGCATACGAAATTCAACTGATTAAGGAATTGAAGGCGTATTTTCTAATCAACGGGTACCTAAAGGAATAGGAGTGTCGCACTTGTTACATCTATATTGATTTCTGAAGTAGTTAAGCGCGTGCAGTATCCAATTTATTTTAAGATTGGAGTACTCATTGACAGAAAAAGAAAAGGAATGATTCAAAATGCAGTTTCATTTAGACGTACAAATGTCGATACAGACCAGATATCGCTGATAGTCAAGATTAAGCTAAGAAAAATAGATAAGAATATAAAACGGGAGGGATAATCCAATGAAAAGTTGGGGAACGGAAGGAAGGATGATATATTAATTGCATAGATGTCGTTGCCAACATATTATGATACCTACATCAATATGTGTTTCGTGGGTACAACTGACAATTTTTAATGAAAAATATCTTCGTTCTCACCGGGATCCGAACCCGGGTCTCCTGGCTTACGCCCAGGCGAGCCTAACCCTGGTAGGAATCCCGGTGAAGGTATATACTACAGAAGACAAATACGAGGCTATGTACAGTGCCATCTAAGGACAATGCTTGATTACCATTGGGCTCAGATTTGAAAATCATATTGATGATACATGCTGCGAAACTAGATATTGCAGTCGAATATATAGGAAGCAGYGTATATGTAAAAAGTTTAAATGCATTCAATGATATTTTGGAATAGACACTGGTCCACTGCTTTTATACACCTTTTTTCTTATGGGATTTGTACATGTAACAGAACAGACCCTATTTAAACCACGCAAATATTTTAAAATAGAAATATTTAACCTATTATAGTAGTTAGATTATTTATGCATTTATTACACCAACATTTAGTTATGAGCAGCTTTCAGCAAACTTAAAACTGGTATAATAATGGGGGTTTCTCTGATTACTGATTGGCTTTGTAATAACCATAAAGTATTTCTCGGGACGGTGTAATACAAATAAACGGTATTCGGTACCACAATAACTACAAATTAGCTTAAGAACAAAATGGTTTAGTTTGTGGGCGTACCGAAAGGGAAGGGAAGGGGGGCAGGGGGGCAACTGCTTAATTTGGTTAAAATATTAAGTAGTCGGTTAATTTTTGAGAGCAATACACTGGCGATTTAAGAAGGTTGGCTTGACGCATAATGCTGAGGCATTTGTCATTCTGAGTTTTAATAATGCTAGTTATCCATCGAGTCTCTTTCCCTGGGGAGTAAAAATTACTACAATTGTATCTTTAGCTCCTATACATATGAACTACCAGCTTAAATTTCTAAAGCTTCTGGTGCGAGAAGTTGAAACTGTACTAAAAACGCATCGGTTAATGCATTAGTCTTTGATATGTGTTAATTCTGAATCAGAAATCGTGCTCCTATTAGTAGAACTTTTAAGGTGAAATTTATGTTCCTTTGGTACTTCGTATGATATTATACATTATGTGGATCACGGATCATTATTCTCCCAAATAAAATGTATCAACTCATTTTTGTTAAACGCGAGAGCGATGCAACTGAATGCGCCTCACCTAACTGAGTTTATCAATAACGGAATTAGTAATAAAGGGGCTTTGTATAATCAGTGTACATAGAAATCATATAAATAATTTGGGTTTTTATTTCACAGAAGATGTTTTAAGTCGCCTTGCAGAAAATCCACGAAGATTATTCATAGAATAAATACTTCATTAATTACTTAAGTACCTATATCTTATAAAAATTTATTTATGTTTAATTATACTCTACAGCACGTTCCTGCTTTGTCCCCCCCTAGACCAAAAGCTGGGTACGCCCATGGTTTAGTTTAAAATGTCGTAAGCAGTTAACTCCTTTATGGTCGTTATAGGTGGCCTTTCTCTAATACAGGATTCAACGGCAACTCTTTTAATCTGTGACTAGTTACTACATTTCTCAGTTTGGATGCATATTCGAACAAGATTAATGTTTTACATCTTTTAGGAGTTTAAATTTCTGAGTCAGATTTGTTAACGAACTTGTGTGTTATATGGAATACCATTCTGTGACCTTATAGGTGCCGCTATAGCGTAACCTACAGTAATCGATCTTTATCTACTGTACTAAATTGATGAATGATATCTKGTGAAGTTCCAAGTTATTTCACCGGCTCCTTAATTTAATGAAAACAAGTYCGAACATTTTATTAGCATCCTGTAAATAAAGAAAAACGCCCCTATATATCAAACAATATAATGCCTTCGTTGTAGGACATGTCTATTTTAATGATAATGAATTGTACAGATGCAGAGGTCTGCGCGTAAAACTATGGAGTAAATGTATCGCTTTTGGTAACACAAAGCCGTTATTATCGTTTTATTTTAAGGAAGTCTAACGCCACAGAAATATTGTTTATCAGAAATAAAAAAGTATCTTTACTAAACACAAACATAAATAGGTAACTAAGAGAAGCTGACTATAGCTGCTCAGCTTTAAGGATATAACAAAAGTCGGTGTAAATAAAGAAAATTGTTACGTGTTTGGTGTACGATAAAATTCTAACACCACATTTGGTACACATTCGATAACCCCGCAAAAGTGGTTTTTATATGAATTAAATGCGTTATAATTGCCTCTTGTAATTAGTCACGATACTAGGAGTCAAGAAAAGTTAATATTACAGCTCCCAAGTTCACTTAAATTATTGCAAGGCATACCCTCAAATAGCGCTAGCAGTTTTGTTGAAGCATTCTGTTGAATAGTGCAGACGCATTGAAGACAATTCAAGGAATATGAAGCAGTAGTTCTCTCAAAGCGTTCCAGGCCTGTTAGACCACAAATTATTTTATGTGTCTCTGTTTTTGGCACTTACCTATCTTCATGCAAGCTTTAAAAATTGTTAGTCACAAATTTCATTAACTAATCTCACAGAACAGATCACACAAGGGGATTTTTTTATAAATGGCGTCGTAGTAAGTTTTGGGAATATGAAAACTTTTCAAATAACGACATTTTTAATTCACCAGTTTGCAAATTATTCCCATTAAATGTTCTCTCAGTGTTCTGGGTGAATGCAATAAATGTTACAAAACAAATGTGCATTTCATCTTTGTCTTGCTAGCAAGACAGTTTTATCTATAAGTATTAATAAAAAGCTCCTCCAACTTCCGATTCATACCGTTACTTTGTTTTGATATGGTCACGTATTACGCCGCACTTTCTGGGTCATTTAGTTAAAACCGCCAGTGTATCTAGCGATAGTTATGCAAACTATGATGTAAGTTGGTACGTTCTGTAACTCTGAGTGTATCCGGTCATTTTGTGAAGACAGGTAGATATGCGTTATCTAGTGGTGGCTTTACTACCTACGATCTACCTACGATGCAGTCGGTAAATACAGAGACCTACATTGCTAAGCGCATTGAAAAAGACCAGCGGAGAAAGAGCGTATAAAATAAAATTATTTCTTAATAATTAATGTTAATGATATTGATTTTAGCTCAGATAACTTCCTTCTCTACCACGCACTTAAGATTGACGTCAAACTTACGGTTCTATAAAAGGTACAGCTGTATCTTTGGTAACTACCAAAGATTTTTCAGTTTTCTTTTTAATTAAACGGCATTGTTAACTCGTGTTTGGAGCTTTGTTACAAAATATCAATATATAACATAATGTAACTTTATTTTTTTAACACAATAGCAGTAATATTTTGTAGCAGCGTGTTTATTGCTAGTATATCCCAGTTTACTAAAGCTTTGGAAGCATATGCACAAATATACAGGGTGTCCCAGAGAAAGTTAGCAAAGATCTGAGACATTTTTTACAATTTTATTTGAATGTGTAGATTATAGATGTCATAACCATTACAAAGCTATGAGTATACAGTGCGATAATTCCCATCGGATTCGCAACTGTCATTAGTAGTCTTGAGACTACTTACCTATATTAGTCTGTCAGCCAGAGGTAGTAAGGACCTTCCAGTATTATCAACATGCTACTGTGATTAAAGTGTATATTTACTTAGATTTAATTGTCAAATTTGACCTCGGAAGAAGTTTATTATTATCTTGTCAAAAACATTTAAATTCCTCGCTAGAATCAACTAAGCAGTGCTTACAGGCTTGAAATTTTCAAACATAAGACGCGGTTAAACAAAATCGCTACATACTTGGTCGTTTAATTGATTGCATTAAATTTTGTGGAGCCTTTGAGCTAGCTTTGCGTGGTCACGATGAAAGAGTAGATAGCCAGAATCCGGGCATTTTTAAGGGTTTGGTTAATTTAATGGCGGAAATTGACATAACGTTAAAATCTCATATCGAAAACTCTAAAAATAGTGTTTTTTCAGGCCTATCCAAAACGATACAAAACGAACTCTTAGCGATAAGTAACGGATTTATTCGGGAACAAATATAATACAGCAGCGCCAGTTAGATAGTCTTAAGGTTAAGAATTCAATCTCCGCATTTTCGACTTCGGTTCAAAAAATTAGGGATGAGTAGGACGTTGACATTCCTGAAGCAACCGTGCCTTCAAAGCGACAGTGTTTTATTGATAGTAACAAACAGATGGCTATAGAAGTTTGCGAAGTAATAATTACGAATGTATGTAATAGATTCTTTTCGAGTGATTTTTTAGAGGCGACCTTTTTGAATCTCATTGCTTCCAAGAATACAGCAAATCATTTCCCGACAAATATGATTTAAACGCGATTACACTTAAACACGAGTTAATGACAATTTATCACCAAGAAAATTATCGAAATGCAAATGGAGCCGTTCATGTTTATCAGTTTCCTGAAACTATTAAACTTTTAAAAATTAATTGTGCCATTCCAATGACGACGCAATACTATGGGTCAGGACTGACTTAATGCATTGGCAATGTGCTCTATTGAAAAGGAACTAATACAGTCAAATCCAAATTTTAATGAACTCGTAATAGACCATTTCGCGGCTCAAAAGAGGAGGCGCATGGACTTCACACACAAATCGTAAATTTGAATAATATTTAATTTTTATTTTGTAGAACCACGAAGGGGGTGTGGTTTTAGCCAGTAAGGATCCGTCACTACCCTGCTGGCCGGCAGCAGGGTGCATATGCAAGATTTACCCTCCTCCACGAAAAAAAAAACAAAAAAAAGTTCGCTGGCTGTTGCCTCCCTCCCCCCAGTCAAAATTGTTACGAGCTGTCACTGGTCGCAATTTTATTTCTTTGTAAGGTAACCCCCCCCCCCCCCCCCCCCCGACGCTAAAACCTGGCTACGCCCTTGAGTAATAGAGTTCCATCTCTATTATTGCCGTATTTGACAGCGAAGGTCGCTAGGAGAAGTTGAAATCCGGCAGTACCTACTACTCAGCTACTACATCTCTTGCTCGGACGTTAGGAAAAAGTCTGAATAAGAAAACCTTACTTGATAAAGCAGGACCTTTAAATATATGTCCGAAATTAATATTGTACGTTCCTTGGAGTTGTGTCTGCGTGAATGGCCTAGCAAGCCGGGATTTCTTGATGAGATGGCTCGACCGCAATCGCGATATTCGACGTGCCTTGAGGCAGAATGMGCCTTTGTATTTGTGTTAGATCTTTGTAACTCACGACAATTCTTCACCAAGCTAGACGCTTGCCGCGGTTTCTCAATTTCGTGCGTCGTCGACGTTCGTACATTTTGATGACTTTCATAGTAGGCATAACGCAGCTCACCATCATCATATGTTATGTTTTTAATAAATCTTTTGTCGACCTTGCGGGCTATGTGCCCAGCTTATTTGAGCTCCGCTTATTATGTAAGCAATTTCATTTGTACGTAAAAGTACACACTGGGAGTTACCAGTTTTGAGGACCCTGGCAAATGGAACACAAAAATTTGAAAACTTTCGTCTTAGACTGATGTCACACGAATGGACAATTTAGGGAAGGCATAGATGGATATGTAGACCATACAATATTACAAAATTATTAAAAAAAAATGATTACCACTACGTGGTGCCTAAACATCATTTAAACGCAGCCTACTTTTAGCATAATTCGTAGGAATTCTGTAGAGCTGCAATATGATGATCTCACTAATTAAATAATTCTCTTTTTATTATTCTGGTTTATTAATGACAGAAACAGAGGCACAACCAGCAATATACCGGGTTATTCAGATAGGTAATTATGTAATAATTATGTAAATAGTAGGCTGGGTGGGTTTTTTTATGTTGTTCTTTAATTTGATAACTTGTAAAAGGCAATCAAGAGAAGCTAGATATTATTTTAGTCTACGACGAATGTCAACAAAACAGTAAAGCTTTTAAGGCTCTATTTCCAATTAGGTCGACTCCTTCAGCAAGACCTTTGCAAAATTAGCCAACAACATAAGTAAAGTTGGATGCTTTATTAAAAAGACATACTTTTGAACCATGAACTGCACGAGACGAGAAACACTCAGTGGCTGTTTTGGCTCGGATTTTTATAACTCCTCATATTTGCATTCACCAACTGCTAATGTAGTGACTTTTCATATTCATCAATAGAAAGATTTCTAAAAGAAAATAAACTGCATTCTTATAAAATTCATTTACATCTGAACTTGCTTTCAAGGGTCCGACAACCCAATAAATTTTGCTCAAAAGTTGCTCAAGAAGCGGGAATTCTGCAAAATATCATGTGATTTGACGAATCTCAATTCCACATAATGACAGTGAACAAACAATTGTCATTATTGGTTCCAACGGAATCCACATTGATTAAGCGAAACACATTTTCAGACCATTTGGAGAATTAATGTGTTGTGCAGGATTATTAATACACAAATTATAGGGCCAAAATTTTATGAAGGTACGCTAACTAGACAAAGGTAATTGAAAATCATTGGTTGGATTTTGTCTTTTTTATAAACTGGCACCTAACATGCGTGAAAATCCAAGAAGCTGGTAATATTATTAAAATTTAATTGAAATTTCTAACATATAAAATGAGAAACTGTTTAGAAATAGTTGACAGCTCCAACTGACGTAGAAGATTTAAAAAATAAAATTCAAACAGAATSGCGCCGACAATTAAACATGCATGTACTCAGGGTGTAATTAAAATATGGTAGTTATGCTTAAAAMCCGGTGACGGTCACTTCGAACATTTATATTTTTTTTCTATAAAATAAATACTTTGTTTTAAAGTAAATATTGTTCTTTCAATAAAACTACAAGAAAGTTGTATTCACTATATCTACTATTATATTACATTATTTCATAACGCCTTTTAATGTAGTTTGACATACGATTTACGAATATGCAAAGTTTATTACATAATAATGAAAAAGTTACAGCGGGGCGAATACCAACCTTAATCACCCGATATATTCTAACGGGAATCTGGGGAAGCAATAAACTGACAAAATATTTTTTAATGTTAATGCATAATTTTAACAAATACGGAAAGAGGAGTAAAAATGAGCTTCAGAGCGATGCAAAAATATTTCATAATTACGAGTAATTCTAAAGCACATTCATCATTAAGCAAACTAGGTAGGGAACGCAATATCATTAAAATCATTAATGTTAAACAGGTCAGAATTGTAATATACATACATATAATAATAAGGATATATAAAATGCGTCGCCTAAAACTGGACAGACTGTAGTTTAGTAAGTATTAAGAATTGCGAAAAAAGTTTTCATTGGAAGGTTTACCAAATCAAGCTCTCTACATTATAAAAATATTTTGCATTCTCTAGACGTTAAGAAACTTTATTTTTATAAATAAACACAATGTATATTTTTGTATTTGGGAACTTCCTCACCAAAATAAGGGTGTCAACTTGTAAACAACACAAAAAATGGGACACCCTGTATAATACAAAATTATTATATAGCATAGTGAGCTTTTGGTATAACTTTTATTTGAAACATTTTTTGGAATTTTATGTATTACCTGAACTACGTTCCTTTTTAGGTGACACGATACAGCAGCAGAAACTATCTTTTATTTTATATTATTTATTATTTTATAGGCAGTTATGGCATTGATTTAATACGAAGCGTTTTGTAATAGATGGCGCCTGACGGTAAGTTTCAAATTAGAGCAAAATGGGCCTTTGACTTTTTGGAATACTTGTTAATTTTGAGTCATTTGTATGTAAAAAAAGTTATTCCTCGTGTGCAATACATGTGTTATACGAAGTTATTTTGCGAAAACAGCACATTCCTCGACAGAGATTCCGTATACTATAAATATTTGGAGTTCTTGGAATATTGTCCAAAGGCATCAGGTATGTATTCCCCAGATTACACACACTACAGTATAAAACCACCGATCTCTAAAAATAACTGGATGTCCTTCAAAACTGTGACAAGTATGACAAGTAGAAATTGTGCGCCACCATGCCGCTGGTAATGGTACTATCAATTTAACGGCGCGTTCAAAGAAAATGTAATTTTTAGGTTAGGTTCACGATCTTAACTGTCAATCGTCAACGTCATATTTATCACAGACGCGAGCTTTCGTCAAAATTTTAGTAGCATGATCAGCGGCTAGAAGCGCTAAAGTCACTGATCTCTAAATAACTGGATGTCGCTTAGATACCAAAATACATGTAAATTATTTGTGATAGATTTAAGCCACCTTTGACAAAGGTTCGCTTCTGCGATAAATATGACGTTAATGATTGACGGTTAAAATCGTGAACATTTATAGTCCGCATTAACATTATACATTATACACCTTTCTCAGTAAGTAGCAAAGCACGTGGTATTCGTTTTTATTACTGAATGGCATATTCGGCATCCACGGCGATTATATAACTTAAGTATGGTGTATTMCAAATTTTGTAAAAAAAAAGATCTACTACATCGAAGCACCTCTTATTCCACTTGTGTTTTTTATCTTTATAGTAATTGTGTGCAGTCAATACAACTCATCGCCTGTCTGCAGATTTCCAAATGATGATCGTTGTAGTGTTTGAGTGAGAAACATCTGCCGTACAAACTGGATATTACGTTTACTCATAACCATATTATATAGTTAAGGATCTAACTTAAAATTTGGACGCGCCGTTAAATTGATAGTACGAGTACCAGCGGCATGGTGGCGCACGAGTTTCTACTTATCACAGTTTGAATGACTTATGCGACATCCAGTTATCTCATCCAGATTAGTGACTAAAGTGGCTTTAATATTACAGTCACTAAATACATTACAGTACCGCAATAGTCCGCCATTTTAGGGAAAATAGCGGCGGGAAATTTAAATGTTTATAAAGAAGATGGGAGAGGGAACCAAACTATTAAACCTAACTTTAAAGATTAGAGAACTGTTAGATATCAGGCACTGATGCAGTGTTGTTTGACTGTTCCCTAGGTAATTAGCAACGTAGTTTGTGCATCAGAGACAGAGATATCTAGAACACGTGACCTCGGCAATTTAAAAATGGTGGTTGGGAGGCAAACAAGCACAAGTCTTGTTTTCCCCATAAGTTAGCATTAGCATAGTGCATTTCCATAAGGTTGTTGTGTTTGTTTGTGAATTTCTGCTGCTGTAAACTAAAATGAGTGAATGCAGTGAATATTATCGACATCTTGAAAAGGATGGTGGTGATGTTTTCTAGAGATATAGACAAAAATTGCTATTAGTGATAATGTTGATCCATACAGTATAAAGGAGCTTACTTTCCAAACAGACATTTACCATCACACTTTTATACACAAGCTCAAATGAAAGCATACAAAAGCTTAAATGAGTTGTGTTTCAACAGAAATCAAGAAATATCTAGTAGTTGTAGGATCTATACTTAAGTATTATTGCTTATATAGGTAAAATATTATTGAGGTGTCATTTAATCGCTGGGGTGAATCATTCAAAGGATTAGATGGTATCTCAATCTCGTTGTATAAAAGCATAGATAAATTAATTTATCTATGATATAGGCTATCTTTTTCACTTATTTGAAATAATTCTAAATTCGTCCTTGTCAAAGTGCAAACGTGTCGGCAACAATTATAAACTAACCTAAAAATCCCACTGTCCAAAAAACAAAAAGCGATCAGGTAACCCAGCATTTTAATCCCTTGGGGATCTATATATAATATATCTATATATAATCCTTTGGGAACAAGAAGGTTACTCCAATTCCTATAAAAAAGAATAAATCAGCACATTTAATCCCGATAGTACATAAAAGTATTTAGTTACGATATACCAATGTGTGTAGTTTCGGCACACCGTTGATTGAATATATATTTAATTAACGTGCAACTGTACATGTTTATCTGGAGCCTGCAGTCATATTACAGCTATTTTATACAGTTTAGAATATATTCATAATTCATTATACGGTTCTGTTGTTCTGTATGCTGAACTGATGTACAGACACAGTGAAATACCAAAAATAAGCAACGTTGTGATAGCAAAAAAGGTAATAAGTGAAATGGTATGACCTCCTATCCCGCTAAAAGCTTTAGCTGCAGACATTATCCCTGCAACAGACACATTTCTCTATTTATTTCAAGTCAGATCTTCACGTTTAATGGCACTGATCTCCTAACTAAGTCTTAAAGCAGGGAGTTTGGGTAACTCAGGTTTAAAAATATACTTGAAACCAGGCGGTATTCTATAAAACTGAACTTGATTTCTATCACTCTCACCATTCACAATACAACAAAAATGTGGCATAAATAAATAAAAAGTCGTGAAGCTCCTTGTGATACCGCCAATATATTTGCCTCCCAATCGCCATTTTTTAATACCCAGTGTCAGCATTCTAGACATCTCTTGTCACAAATGGTTTACATCCACTTTAGTAGGTAAGCGACATCTAGTTATTTTTAAAGATCGGTGTATAAAACGCTTTTTGCTATTTATTTTTGTTTAAAAAGTGCGCAAATCTATTTCTTCATTTAACGGCACCAAATTAGTATGTTCAATCTCGTACATACGTCAAATATAACAGCATCCATACTAATGAATAATTAATGTATCATCGGAATCTGCCCAATTAAAACGATATGTTAAATCTCATACAGTAGGAGCTGAATATATAACATCTGAAGTTTAATGTAGCAAAGTTTTTAACATCATACATCACATTAATGTAATGTTGATTTGAAGCATTTGCAGTACTGAAGTGTAAATTTATACATCGTTACATTCTGACAAGGGCAATTATTAGTAAAATTATATTGAAATAATACATTAGCCAATTTTATAGTATTCCATTGATACATTACCTAATGTAATACGTTTAATACAGTAACGTTCCTCAATTAAAACACCCTTTAGTTACAAGTCGCACAAAGCGCTTCAGAAAACAAAGGACAGGTTATTAAATTCGTTATTGGGTAATATCAACCTAGCAACCATGACGACGCTTTAAAATAAGGTAGATAATTGGTTCGGATTTTAATTACCAGGTTGATGTTAGCTTAATATGGAAAATAGGAGCAAAGAAATTGACAATCTGGCATAACTGAGTTGAAGCTCTATCTTCGGTCCGTGTATTATTAAAAATTAAACCACGTTTCAATCCGATATCAAGTTCTGATCTGAAATGTTCTATTGACGCATTTTTAAGTCATTATGCTAATTACAGAACATCGATATTGGCCATGGTAAGTTTCCTTTTGCTACTGGTGATTCGTTTACTCACACTCTCTCCTGAATTTTATGCAATCAAATCCAAATCCGTCGCATCTCAGATTTGCTGCCAATTGTTATTTTTTCTTTGACTTTAGCCGCTTTGGTCGAAAAATGCAACAGGAACAAAATTTCAATGTTGCGGCAACGCAAAGCAACTTTCTGTAATACAGAGAAATGTTTTCGTAGTAGATTTCGCTGTTCGTTTACTTAATAGTCTTCACTTCTTTTTTCTATGTATTTTTTTAATTATTCTACATTTAATACGCTCAAGTTTGTAGTAATTGTTACTGTAAGGAGGAAGTGCGTAATCTCTCTAATCAATACAATTTTTGGTTAGTGATCAGACGCCTTGACAATGAATACCTATCTGGCAATTAGTCATTGAAAAATTATCGATTAATCCATTCGAATCAATCTCTAATTGAAATAAGTCGATTAGAACTAAAACTATCGATTCGAATCGAAAAATCGATGCAAATATAAAACATCGAGTCATCTCGTACGCACTTTGCTTCGAATTCCTATTGCTTCGGTAAATTGGAATGTGCATGCAATCATGCATACTCTTTAGTCTTTAATAAAACTAGAGAATTCAACTAGAAAACATATCTAAAACAGAATTTGCGATTCCCTTATTTGCCGTAGTGATTGTGTACTAATATGTGGGATTTCTTTTGTTCTCTTTGCGCTTTGAAATTAACGTGGCGTGAAAATCATTTATATAAAAATGGCAAATCATAGGTAAAGCTTTTATGGAAATAAATATAAACATACTATGTAACTATGCCTAGAATTTCTGTTCACAACAAATCAATACGGATGAACATCTAATTTTGTTTGTAAATTTAAGTTTACTACCTACAAGTTTACACTTGTCCTCTTATTAGTAAATTCTCTATATACAAAAACAAACCATATAGCAGAATATATCTGCTATAGAATGATAAATAGAAGTTTAGACTGTTAAAAAACATAGTTACTATCGGCACGAAACCACATGCTACCACAATATAAAATTTCAAACTCACTTTGCACAACGCAAGTGATTTCTATGGCGGACGAAAACAAGACGCAATGTAAGCCATTACATAAATATAGCAAGAAGTCGCAGAACACGCGACAGAGAGATAGATGTATTGTAACGTTGTTTTCGCTGCTATCAACCCTAGGCGAATAAAACAGAATTAAGTTATATATATATATATATATATATATATATATATATATATATATATATATATATATATATATTTCGCGCACAAGTTGGCATCCTCCCATGTTAAAATCGCGGTAAAGTTGGCGTCCGTGGTAAGGTGGCATCCGATATACGGATGCCACCTTGACTCACATGAAATATTTTAAGGACGGCTACTATGGGGTGTTCTCCATCCAAAGAAGCGAAATTTAGCCGGACGTTATTTTGCACCAACCCCGACTCTTTGTATATTGCCTAGTTCAGCGCAGTCTTCTGTAGTTGGCGCGACCATCGCATTTGGTATATACATGAGCGGTCGAGGTTGCACTCAGAATGGCATCCAGGAAAACTGGCAATTATGCGTACTTGCTGGGTACGTTGTATTTTGGAACGTTAGCGAGATTTGTGCTCTTTTATGGGTCGCGTTAAGCATTTTTTAATAAATACGAATTGAAAATGTCTAAGAAGTACTAAAAAGAATAAGCAGGCCTTTGTCGTACCACACGTTTATAGTGTTTTCGGTGCTATGTTTTTTTATGATGCAATAGCCTTTTACTACAGTTTATTTTAAAAATAGGCGCTTAATTTCTCACGAAACGAGGCTGAAACAGTAATGCATAAGGGTATCTGCGTAAAATAGGATAGGAGTTCATAAAAAAGCGCAAAGCATACGCGGCTAGATAGAACAACTGCATAAGCGTGTTTAAAACAAAAGCTGCCAAAAACAAAGATATTCATATTATCAGTAGATGTTTTGAGAGGGCATATGAATTCTCTTGCACCTTTCATTTTCCACAGCGAAATTATTTAGTAAATACATTATTATATAGAAGAAAGCTTAAAAAATTATGAGATGATTTAGACAAGTATTTTAAGCATTTCCAAAAAAGGGCAATCATACCGAACACACTTATTCATCTCGCGTAATAATTTTATTTTTATAATTAAAGTATCGAAACATTCACTTAGAATCCAAACATTTTTTTAATATAAAATTATTTAAAATAAACGAAAAAATTGCTATTTAAGGACAATTAAAGCGAATTGAACGCCATTTTTACATTACATCATGCTCACGTATTACATTAAAATACTTGCTAGTTTGATACTATAGTATAATAGAACTGAAATGAGAAAACTGTGCATTCGAATTATTTGTTGGTAAACAGCGTAACTACAGTACATAAATCATTATTGTGAAATTACTACCGTATGTAATAATAAATAACCGACAAACAATAACTTAGTAAAATGATTATAAGCAGAGCTTCTGTGGGCTTATAGGTATTCGTTAAGTCATCATTAGTCAGTAAGTGGCGCAGAAATTTGAAGACTCGCGGAATTTTAGGTGCGTACGGGAAATATGGTGGGTTGCTTGTAAACAAGCTTCAGACTCTTAATCGGATATTTCCAAATAGTTAAACTGAAAGCAAACTACATGTAAAACCTTCAGCTTGTTTCTAATCTAAGTAGTTCTAATGTCTCAACGAGTGCACCATCTAAAGCTTTTCGTTGCGCAAAATTAAGCGCGGTCATCAGTGCTTACAGGTATTTCCTAATGATTCTGTTCTACATACAGTGAGTATTTCATAACGCTGGTAAAGAAGTTATTTTTGAGTTTTATGCAACAAAGGCGCATTACTTTCAATGAGACGCACGTAAAAATAGTTCTTTGGCGTCTGTGTTGGAACGCAGAAAGAGCAATTTCACGTTTGTCCAAATACAAGTGCTAGTAATGAATGAGGTACTGGCGATTGTTGTAGGAAAATTTTAATTTTAGGGTTGTAGTGCAGTTATCTCGAGATTAATTAGGTAGCTTGAAAACTGATTGAAGCCTATTGAATGTATGTGCTTTGCCTCATTTTATTTATCAGATAACTCTGACGATCGCTTCGACCTCAAACGGTCATTATCAAAAAGATAACAACATTATACAAAACTCAGATGTGCCGAATTTTGTTTACGTCCCCTATTTTACAGGGGTTGTAAAGTAGCGTTGTAAATTTCTCTGACCTGCATTTTGAGGGCCGACTTCCTAGTTTCGGCAAGATCAAAGGTGTGGTGGACGTGGGAATTTTTATTTCCTTATTTGCCAAATGTTTTTTCTGATGCTGACTGTTTTATTTTCAAAAGCTCCAAAAGGTTTATTTTTTTACCTTTCCTTTCGAAATGTCGTTTTCATGTAAGTATGATGATATTTTTTATGCAATGGCACCTGTTGTGCTTTTATTTTAATAGCTCAACTTGATTGTCCTATGTATACAATATCGGATTGCATGCATTTTAGTTGGTAAATACCGCTTTTGTTTTTTTGGATTTTGGTTTATTGTTAACAGGACGTCCCAAATTGCACTTAATTACCTCTATTACTTTTATTCCGAATCTATTCAACCTATTTTTAACGCAAACACTAACACCTTTAAAATAATTTGCTGCGGCGAAAATATGTTATTTATCATTTATATTAGCATTGTACGGCATTCTTTGTAATCTAACCGCTAGTAGGGTAAATTGGTATCTCTCTTCAAAGAGACTTTACTTAAACTAAATGTGATCTAATCCTATTGGGTTTAATAAGCAGTGTAAGTTCTATGGTTTTACAGCAGGCTATATGCATATTAAGTGTAACAATAACTTGTGATAAGCAAAAAGGACCATACAGCGAACAACAACCATTTGGATCGATTTGGAAATCAGAAAGTGGTACACACGTCAGCAAAACCCGGGTGAAAATTTAAAATTAATTGACACATAATTACATAAAAACTGCTTAACGTAATTTTTATGAGATAACTAACGACATCTACAGCGATGTTTAAATGCTAGTTTGCTAATCAAATACAAAATAGAATTAAAATCAACTCGATTAATCCCCAGTGCGAATTTAAATTCAATAATCGTTAAGTCAACCTTACGAATGCACATTTTACACAGGCAAAACAAAAATAATTAAATAAAGGTCTAAAATGTAACTCAACTTTACCAGTGTCTAAAAAAGAATTTGACATATAGGTATATAATACAGAATTAGCGTTAGACTAAGTCAAATGAAGATACGAAAGACGAAAAGTACGCGGATGCAGATACGATATCAAATGAATACAAAGTTGCTATTCATATAAAGGATCAAATGTAGAAATCGAAAAAAGCATAAAACAAAAATGTACAGATAATTCACTAACTATTTATTAAAAACAGATGAATACCGAACTAAACTAAATGAATTATTGAATACAACAAGCTTTCCTAAGTTTGATTCAGATCTTACAGGCTAGATCCAAAAAAAATGTTACTATCATTTTAAAATCTTTGAAATTTGATATTTAACGAAGAAAAGTACAAATTAAGAATTATGAACCCCCGTGTTCCAATTCTATATGATCTCCCAAAGACTCAACTCTTAGACCGGTCGTTTTTTACATTAATGATCCATTACGCAAATTTACCAACAACGTTTTAACAGGTTCAATCTAAATTCAGCTTGAAGAATCTCATAATCGGTTTCGCGAAAAAGGTAAAAGAATTATCAGTACCAAATAATTCTATTCTTGTGTCCTCTGATGTGCCTAAACTTTTCACCTCTGTACCTCTGTATACTATCAAAAATTTAATAGAAAACTGCCACCTATCAAACACAAAAACATAACCATTGGATAATGTGGAAATTTGCATATATCAAAGTTAGTTTACGTTGAATGGGTTCGCCATTGTCTATAATCTTGGTCGAAATATTCAAATAAAAGCAGAACAGGTTTTGCTGAAAACTACATCAAAATCTTACGTTGCGAAAGGAAAAGTAAAAAACAAAACCTTTTAGATCTTTTAAAAATAAAAAAGGTCAGCATCAGAAAACACAATTGGCAAATACGCAAATAGAAATTCCCACGTCCAGTACGCCTTTGACTTTGCCGAAACTAGGAAGTCGGCCCTCAAAATTCCAGGGCAGAGGATTTTACAACGCTACTTTACAGCCCCTGTGAAATATGCAACATAAGCAAAATTTTGCACATCTGAGTTTAGTATAACGCTGTTATCTCTTTAATAATGATCGTTTGAGGTCGAAACGATCTTTAGAATTATCTGATAAATCGAGCAAGACAGCTTCTTTCCGAGCTACCTAATTGATTGTCCATTTGCCAACATGAGCACTGTATGAGCTTATAGATTCATTGCGGTCCCTGTCATAAACTGGTTGATAGTACGAATTTAAATATCTGTTGCGGCAAACGGCAGGCAAGTCGGCAAAACAGGCCCACAATTCTATTATAACTGCTTCATTGCATTGTTATAAATTATGGCTGATGTTATTATTTCGCTATTTATAGGTGTATTTACGTTTTACTTACAAAGACTTGAGGTACAACAAGTTATATATGATATCCTAGAAATAATAAAATTCGTGATTGGCGTCTAATATATATATTTATTTCTTAATTGCTTAGTTATTTTTAAAGCAATTTTGCTGCTGTTGGAAGAAAAATTGTATACGTTCTGCTTAACAAACTGCTTCGGCACTCTTCACACAAATCAGGGGATAACTGCGTCAACGTTACCTTTTATATTTAGGGATTGTTAATGCTTAGACGAGGTTGAACTTAGTGGTGATCAGTGCGGCTAAAACATATATGAATTTGAGCTATTGCTGCTTGTTTAATATTTAATAACTTGGAAGTGGTTTGAGAAAACTTGTCTGATACAGAAGAAATCCAACTATTGTGATGTACAGGATAAGGATTATGTTTTTCAATTTCTCTTTTGTAATTAATAAACATCGCTTTCATTCCAATAACCTAAATGTAATATAATTGTATGTGCAATCGAATCACATTTTTATCTTTTATTTTTACGGCAAGATGGCGAGAAAGGACAGGTGCTTTAATGTAAACCAACAAAATCAAGAATTTCAGCTCTAATAATATGATTTTTCTTAAGGTATAGAGAACCAAAAAGTGTAGCTGACTTCTTTAGCGACAAAGAAAGTAGGAAATTTGATCTATATTGAAACTGAAAACCAGTAATTAATTTTAAAAAATAGTGCATCTACTACTTGTTCCTTGTTCTAAACTTTATCAGAGCACACTAAAAACTTATATTTAATGCTTCTATATCTCGTCTTTCTATCTCATGATCAGTATACATGTTTTAATGTGATAGGTTCCAAAAAAAAGATGCACACAGGCACTAGTATTTACATTTTTATCTGCGGATAGCATGGTTGTTTTTTGATACAAAAATAGCATATAAGTCGTTTTATGTGCAAAAAAATAAAATGTAATGCAAAAATAATTCTCATATAAGCTACTAGCACCTACCCATTAGATTTGGAACCTCTGACTCAAGAGTATCAATTTCGTAATATGAAAGATGCCAAGAACCATTATCCTAAGGGTTTTTCTGTATAATATTGTTTTAGATAGAAAATGACGATATTCATTAAATCAGTGTACAATTTATTCCCTTTTACATATCCTGCTATTTGAATTTTTTTCAAATGAAATGATAACGAAATAAATTGTTGAGTAACATTCTGTTTTAGACATAATGAGTTGGTAAACCTAGTTTCATTAGTTTAAATATATTAGGAGCTTTATCTTGGTAGATAAAATCTTTCAGACAAAATTTGTGTTAAATAATGCATACATTTTAGGCGGTGGGTTTTTACCCCATCTTAATATTTTGACTTTTAATTAAATTGCATTCTTTCAATTTACTTCAGCGATTGCGTCCCTTTGCGATGACAAGGCAAATCTAAACTATTTTTATCGAATATCCGTTGGTCATTTCCCTTCCAGATGTTTTTAGGATAAGCCGTCTTTAAAATGACACTGTCACGTTTAAACTTAGGCAACAGGTCTCAAAAATTAATACAATATTTGTGTGCAATAATAAGCTTCCAAATGAAAATAATTATATGCCACGACTAATGCAAATTCTAAACTGCTTGGAATATGGTTAGTGCGGGTTTTGCGCATTACGAAATTATCCGGCAACAGCGCGAAGGATGCCATCTTGTAATATACGGCTGCCAACCTAACCTTTTTTTGTATAATATGTATAGAAGGATGCAACCTCACGCGCTAACTGTACCGGACGTCAACAGGACCGTAGTAGTACAACAAAATACATGGGATATACGGCGTGTATATCAGTGGATGCCAAAGTGCCGGGCGGTAGGGCGGATGCCATTTGGTACGCTAACACATATATATATATATATATATATATATATATATATATATATATATATATATATATATATATATATATATATATATTATACACAGTGAAAGTTATTTACTGCCTGAATTGACTTAATGAACATGTATGATATTTTTAATGGGTTTTACAGGCATATGAAGCGACGACGAGCGATTCAACTGTAAATGCGCTGGATGGCGTTCAGCAGCATTACATAAACATTGATGAATATATGCCGCTTTGACCTCGATTCTGAATAGGGCCTTGGTAGCTCAGTGGGTAGAGCGTTTGACTAGTGTTCAAAAGACCCGAGTTCAAATCTCGGTCAAGGCGGCAATACTTTTTCATTTCTTCATATGCCTGTAAAACCATTAAAAATATATATATATATATATATAATATATATATATCTTACGGAAAAACTAACGTTTTCAATTGGAGTGAATTTTACACGCACAAATGTTCTTGTACAATATAGGAATAAAGAATTCGAATTTAAGGTAATATAGAAAAAAGGGAAAAATCGATAAAAACTGAATTAAAACTGCTGCTATAATTTTAAACTTAAAGGTAATTACCCTCTGGAAACAAGGTTTTATATTATATAATATTGTTTGCGTACAAAACTGCAGTTTGATATAAAGCAGTTGTACATATCTTAATTGTAAAATACAAGACTATCAAAAGATATAGTTTAATAATTATAAAAGACGGGAAACTCATTTTTGTGGTCTGTTTTCTTTAATCTCGTTTGTAGAAAGTGTAGGTGTAAGTATGCGTTAAAATACCTTCTTTGTAATATTGAACGAAGATATTTAGGACACACACATTTATAACAATTTTCTTCCCCTCTTTTCCATATTTCTTGTTTTAATACACTAAATTTGATATTAATAACCCATCAAACAGCGTAGAATTTTCGGCTTTCGTATTTCCTGTATTTGGTCAGGTTTAATGTACCATCTGTGCCGATACTGTCGCTTTCTATACTTAGCCATACTTGGAACTTTCAACCTACAGTTGCGGCTAACTTAGAAACTTGGTGCTTTGATCCTTTCATTGAAGTAAAACATTTGCTAAACTTCCGGTACTTTGGCTGCACAGAAATATTAATGCAAACTGTTTGCAAACAAGTATGTAATTTATTCCCAATTATCGCCAGCAAACACTTGTCGAATACTGGTTACTTTCCTTACGTTACTGAAGGATTCTCGATTTCATGCTTTTGAAATATAGGTAATATCGTTTCTAATATCGATGTCATAATTTCTAGTGTGGATCCCTGACGTGTAATTATTTTTCTTGAAGCTAAAATGCAACTTCCATTTGGAGTTATTAAAAATCTTGAAAAAAAAATTTCTTAATTTTACAACAGGACTTGTCTTAGCAGTATGGGAAGTAATTTTTCTTTTTTTACATTTTTTACTAATCTTTATAATATTGAAACAGTTTAAAAAATGTGAAGACAATCTTTCTACAAAAAAAACCTCTTCCCCCCCCCCCGTCCAATTACCGCCACTGTTTCGATTTAGAGGTAATCCTTATGTCTAATCATTTGTCATGATAGTAGTTCATATAATTCCAAGAAGTTGTTGTCGTATAAAACGTTAATTTCTTTGGAAATAAAAAAACGGTTCGTTCTAGCGAAATGCAATAAGCGCTCCTTTTTTGTACGTTATTTGTTGCTCTTTCTGAAAATAGTGACGATTTTTTTCGACGTTTTTCTCACAACTTTTGAAAAAATGCTTTATGCCAGATTACTAGTCGTGATCTGTTATAACATTCTGCCAAAATTCGTATTTTCAAAAAACCGTTCTCTAAAAAATAAATAAAATAGACTTTTTTATCTTAACTAAAAACTTCGTATGTATATCAAAAATGAGGCATTTTCTAACACATATTTATATAGACATTTCGTAATAATTTCACGTCAGGGTAACGCACTAGAAATTATGACATCGAAGTTAGAGACAACCTGTATAAGAATAAGAATCAGTGTTCTGGAGCCATATAAGACCAGCACCCATGTATGCCTGTGATACTTGCATAATATGGGTAGCTATGTATGCGATACAGGTGGCTAACGTTTACTAAACCAAGTTTTAAACTTGAAGCATTAGTCGCCATAGTAACCCTGATCAATTTATTAATACGCACTAGATGAACTATTCCAACTAAGACGATGGGCTCGTCAGATATACCTACAGCTTTATAATATGCATTTTCATCTG